>CM060945.1:1053945256-1055179476 GCA_030765085.1 Allium cepa
ATGGTTTGTGTAGGTATATGTGTATGTATATGTGCACAAGCGGGTATATGTTCATGTGTATTTGGAGCTAAGCAACGCTAAATAAAATCTAGTGTTATGACTAGAATTGTTGATGAGAGTTTTGTATGAGCATTTATGTATTGAATTATATATAAGAATGGGAATGTCCATGTATATAGGCATGTTATGAGTGATCTCATGTAGCCACAAGGACCACCGGGTGCGCTAAGTTGCGTGGAAGTGTACTGGATTTACTAATCGCCCAGGTGAAGATCGAAATGTTATTTGTGTTTAGATGTGTGATGGTGCGTATGTCGTTCAAATGTGTGCGCAAGTAAGTGTATCAACACACTTAGAAGCTACGCACAAGGCATGGAAGCCGGCAATGATGTTTTTGCGTGTTAGAGGAAACGGTCGCTATAATTGCCCGTTGAACTCTACTGGTGCAAAGAGTAGATTTTGGTATCAAAATATTTATTTGTATACTTAAGAATCCACTTCCAAAAAGTCAACAAATGTATCCCGGTAGATGTTTTATGGGATGGAGGCAGGCTTTAGTAGTAAGGTGACTCATTGGGCGAAGCGTAAGAGGAAACGAAGCACGAATTGTCAATTGTTTGGCGGGTTTTGTAATTGCTCATACTCACTACTTGGAACATGCCAATTCATTTGATTGAATAGGTCCATTCAGCCAATTAATCAAGAGGAAAAGGTCCGTCTCTTCCCTAGTTCAGTCGATTGAACGGAACCCTAGTCGATTGACCTACATGTTGTGCAAACTTCAAAATGCGATAACTTTCGCATACGAAGTCGGATTAGGGTGAGGTTCAGACCGCTGTGCACCATTTTGCAAGGGCCAAAACTTGTGAAATTTTGTTAGGTTTTGAAGTACTTTAATTTTTGGGGCTCATGTGGGACCACCCCTGGCACGTATTCAATAACCGTAGATTTTGAGGTAGACCGAAAGGGTGTATTGAAAGAGTATAACGACATTGAGGTCATGTGTTCCATTTGAAAGGAAATTTGGATTAGTATGGGGTTTTAAAAGATTTTTCCAATAGGTTTTTAGGCCATGGTGACTGGAGCCATGCGTGGCGATTCCATACGTTACATACAGAGTGAGTCCATGCTCTAAGATTTCAACCTTAGAGTAATATGCGATTTATTTGGTATTAACTTTTTGTTACACACCAAAGGTATGGGTTATAAGGCCTAGCTAGGGTATGGACTTAGGTGGCCTACCCAGGCATCGACCTTATTGTGGTGTACCTAAAGTGTTGTTGATGTCAATAACACACTCGAAACGGTCTTAGAGGGACAGTGAATAGCTTTATATTGTTGTGATTTCGTGGATGTTATTGGGTCCTATGTTCATAATATTACAAACAATTAGTCTTAGCAGTAGTGACCATTCACATTATGACGTACCTATTCGATCTTAGCAGTACTGACCATACACGTTGTGGCATACCTATTCGGTCTTTGTAGTAGTGACCATACGCGTTATGGCATACCTATTTGGTCTTAGTAATTGTGACCATATGCATTGGCATGTATCTTATCGATCTTAGTAGCATTTATCGTTGTTTTTGAATCACTATTCAATCATGGTATATCTGTACTATATTATTAGTTGTTTTGGGCTCGTGTAGTGCAGTGGAAGATATTGTGTAACTTGTTGCTACAGGAGAACAGTAGGTTATAGTATCATCCCCTACTTTTGAGATGAATTTATTGTACTTTTTATAGGTAGTTTGGATTTCCCATAAGCCACATTTGTGGAAAGGATCGGTTGTGATTTTGTAGTTCCTATTTATTTGTATATAGTTTTAATATACAGTATTTGGAGATAGTTCCCTTCATACCATACTTTATGTCTTACCTGGGTTTTGTCTTTGTCTGCTTATGTCATGACAACTCTCAGATACTCAATTGTTTGAGAGCTAGGTGCTTTTGCGAATACGCTAGCAGAGTGCGCAGCTAGAGAATTTTGGAGGCGTGGCATCGATGTTTTGAGATATATATATATATATATATATATATATATATATATATATATTACACACTTGTTATTTTATTTATACGTGATAAACCTGCTATTTTTATACGAGACTGTTGTATCAGATATTCATTCAGAACTCCATTCTATTAGGAGTAGATGTATTCTTATTTTCTATAATAATATCTATTTATCGGTTGTTTCTGCTAGCGTGGTCTCCTATATATTGTTATCTCATTCTGTTCATGTATATTAAGTATGTTATATACTGTCGTTCTATTATGGGATCTTATCAATGTCTTAGTTAGTATTTGGTTCTAATTTTACCTTGATAATCTATCTTTTGTGGTATTCGAAAGTCATGCGATAATGTTAGGCGTTGATTTTCAGGTATTACAAGGAACTAGTTATTACAAGCAGTGATGGACCGGAGTAACCCTAACCGGGTGTCCATTATTGACGATCGACCCAACTTCTCGTTGGTAGCGACGGACCAAAGTGACCCTAATTAGGTGTCCATCATAGACGATCAGCTCAAACTTCTTGCTGGTAGTAATGGACCAGAGTCGCCTTAACCGGCTGCCCATCACTGACGGTCGACCCAAAATTTTCCTATCAGGAACAGTGGGCCAGGGCGACCTTTGTCGGGCATTTTCTATTGATGATAACTCCAAACCCATGGACGATCATGAAAAACCCAACTTACTGTTCCGAGACTTGGAGATAATCTACTTACCGTGAGGCTTATGGCGATGTCGCTCAACTTCTTTCTCCTCTTTCTCCTGCTTAGCCGTGGCTGCCTCATTAAGGACCACTTGTTTCTTCTTGATAAGTTTTAGCTCCTCCAGGGCTTCGATCTTAACTCTTGCCATCTCCTTAGGGAGTCTCACCAGAACTTGTTGCTTTATGGCCTCCTCCCTTTCAAACTCCTTTGTAGGCTCAGTAACACCTAATATCTCAATTTCGGTGTCATCCTTGAGGGCGTCAATCATCTCATCATGGGTCTCATCGATAGGAGGATCAGAGGGGCCAAGGGGAATGGCTGTTAATAATGGAGCTTTGGAAGTTAATTGCAACCTTAATAGGATCCGTCACGAGTTCATCACCTGCATGGAAATGAGGAGGACTGTAACGTACCGAGCAGTGGCGACTATAAAGAAGAATCCTACTTCCTTTAGGAGAAATGAGAATATCACTAGAAGGTGAACATGATCAAAAGGTGGAGGAATTTCCCAAGGCTAACTTATAGTGGATGCATATGAAGAAATGTGGAAAAAAGTAAAAGGAAAATAATGCATGGGAGCATAGATGACCAGTTTTGAAATCTGACTTATGCTGTTGCCCTAGAGGTCAAACCACCATCCCTTCTCTTTACTTCTTCTTCTTTCTAGGCCATTTTGGCTTCCACTAGCTTGATGTACCTAAGGAAAATGAGTCTTTTTCCTCTGCTAAAAAGCAAGCATCAATGGATTTTAGACTAAATGGTGGGCCATCTTGCTCACTAATGAAGTTAGCTTCTTTGATTAGTTGCTTGTGAATTGAAACCATGACTTCCCGATAGTCATCTATCCATGCTAGGCTTCTTTCCGTAAACATTCTGAAGTAAATTTCACCAAGAAGTGATTCTACCTGGTCCAGATGGTTGTTCGATTAACCACACTCTGCCTGTAACTTTTAGAATTTAGAAGTTTTGGCAGCTTTTCTATAAGATAAGGCTTTGAGCTCTACCTGGAGAGAGACCATCTCAGCTCTCCACTCTATAACTCTCTTCTTTAGGTCAAAATGCCAGACTCTATTTTCTTAGCTACCGCCTGTAGTTCATCTAACCTACTGGTGAATTTAGTTTTGACATTATTGTAGTCATAAAAAAGCTGCCCAGCCTTATTGTTATACGTCTTCTTGGTAGCTTTAAGGTTAGCAGAATGATCCCATCTCAACTGCTCTAGTTCTTCAATGTGAGCGGCCTTGAGCCTCCCAATCTTTTCAGCATGAGACCTCTCTAGTGCATCTACTACCTTTTTATGATCTGAATCCTTTGCTTCTTCAAATAGAATATTTTTAGATTTTTATCAACATTTTTCTTGTCGATCTCCTCCTCGGCCTTAATCACTCTACCATGAAATTACGGTAGGGCCTTTACACTACTTAGCTTATCCGCTAAAAAATGAATCAACCTCGAAAAGGAGAATAGAGGTGCCTCTACAAGCAATCAGGGAAAGGTATCTCTAGGCTGGTAGGGCTGCTGAAACTCGTCAAAGTTTGGGTCTAAGGGATTGATGATGATTACCATCCCTTCTTTTTTCTCCCCCTTGTCTTTGCCCTTGGGGGCCAGAATGATCGCTCCTTTCCTATTCGTTCATTTCTGCTATTTAGAAGATTGTGAACCGGATAAAGAAAAAGCAAAAGCTTTTGGAGATTTGGATGTGGGGACAATGGTCCTGGATCTTGATTTGCTGCTAGTGGACCGAGGCCATTTTCTAAAACCATCTTTAGGATCTTAATCACTTTTGTCTCATCGGGCAGTAAAATACGGTCTTCCCTATCTTCTACTTCATAGTTGGTTGCCTAACATTTTCACTTGGTCCAAATGAAGTTGCAGCTTTTTTGATGCCCTTGGGAGGAGACCCCGACTTTATTTGCTTCATCTTAGATAACAACTTATCTCTTTTTGAGCTGATGCTTCCTGCAATCGCAAAAATAAAAAGATAAGTTAAAATCAAGCAAATGCTCGGAAGGTGCGTGATCATAGCATGAATATGCAAGAGTGTGTATGTGTGTGAAAAGTAAGGTGCACGAAATCTGGATGAACCCTTAGGGTCCTCGTGGGTTTCCAATTGCTGATGGATTTTGGCTATTGTTGTAGAATCCAGTAATTAATCCCTAGCTTCGAATCCTAAAGAAACTTGGAAGTAGAAATGTCTTTAGGAATGAATGTTGTCTCTCCTTGAAACCAAAAACGCGGTGTGAGTCTTCCTTCACCTCTAAATTAAGTGAGCTGTCTAAGCCAATATACCCAAAGGAATGCACAGTTAGGAAATCAAATCTATAGTTTAAATGACAACAACTGTACAATGGAAATCAAATATGCTAAAATAAAATCACTAGAAAGAAAAGGCTCAAAGAACACTACAAGAGACTACAAGTCGATAGGTACAAAAAAGCAACATAAAAGATGCACAAAATAGACATGCACAAGTTTCAAACATCTGGGTGCACAAGCCAGATGTCTGGAAAAGTCCTCTGGAACTACAAACAGACTAAGCCAGACGTTTGGTAGTAGCACTCAGACGTTTGAAAATCTACTATATACAAAAAATATGTAGTATTAGATGTATGATACAAATACCAGACGTCCGATTTCAAACTTGGATTTTAAATTTAAACTTCAAACGCCACATTCGAATAGACATCTCTGATTCTCTTCACTGAAACTCTTCATTATCAACAGAAATAACTGTAGAGAAGTTGTTACTGGATGCAACTACTCAAGGAACCTCTTTACAACTATATATATCGTCAAGAATCAGGAGAATAAATTACCTTACTTACTTACGCTCTCTAATTACATACTCTATCATATACTCTTGATCTATAGCAATCCATACTTGTATTTTACTCTTCCAAATATTCAGTTCTTCATAGACAATACTCTCTAGATATATATTGGAAGCATTTGTACTAATTAGTCAATATCCGTGTTATAGAACACACATTTGATAAGAATAATTTATTGTAACCAAGCCTATTCCTCTGGGCGAAGCGAGGGTGTTTAATAGTCGAATTTCGAAGGGAATCTTCGGGACTGGACATAGGACGGAAGGTCCGAACCAGTATAAAATCCTGGTGTTCTTATTCTATATTTATGTAGATTAATATTGTTTTAGTTGCATTATATATTTTGTCACATATACTTGAATATACACTACACAATCCACCCTGTAGACTTCCAATTGGTATTAGAGCAAGGTTTGATCAAAGTATTGTAACACGTTTTTGAATCACTATAATATGGCAAGTATTTTTCAAGAAGGTCAATCCACAGCATGACCCCCACTTTTTAATTGTTCTAACTATGCATATTGATCAACACGTATGAGAATTTTTATGGAAGCTAATGGATTAGAAATTTGGTCAGCCACTCAAAATAAATATGAAGCACCTGACACTGCTATGAACACATGGAATGATGCACAAAAAACCGCAGCTTCTAATAATGCTAAAGCTATGAATGTTTTGTTTTGTTCGTTAGATAAGAATGAATTTTTACGTGTCATGTATTGTACAGTACATATGATATTTGGCGTACCTCACAAGTTACGCATGAATGCATAAATAAAGTTAAACAAACTAAGATTTCAATTTCAAAAAATCAATTTTCATCATTTAAAATGAAACAAAATGAATCTATAGTAGACATGTACTCTAGATTACAAACCATTCAATACGATTTAATGGCACTTGGAGTCAAATTCACAAATTTTGACTTAGTATCTTGAATACTCAATTCTTTAACTCTAGAGTGGGAAAGAAAAGTATTAGCTATCAAAGAAGCTAATGATCTCTCAACACTCTTAGTTGAAGAATTGATAGAAAATTTAATGTCCTGTGAAGCTAATTTGCAAGCACGAAAAGAACACAATTTGAAAAAGAAGAACATAACATTCCCATCAACAAATGAAGATTCTGACTTAGACGAAGAAGAAATTGTATTTATTGCCAAAAACTACAATAAATTCAAGAAGTTTAGGAGAATGACTAGACTTTAGAAAGGGGGAAATCAAGCTCAACAAATCAAACATCAATCAAATGCTATGAATGTGACCAATTTGGACATATGAAGAAAGATTGTCCCAAGCTCAACAATGATAAAAAGAAGAACAAATTTGAAAAATTCAAAAAGAAGAAAGCTTTCAAAGTAACATGGGATGACTTGAATTCTTCTTCATCATCCGATAGTGACAGCAATAGTGACGGAGAACAAGCTAATGTATGCTTTATGGCACAAACTGATGATATATGTCTCGAACTTAGCTATGATGAATTAGTAGAACTTAGCATGGAATTAGATGATAAATTTAGACAAATTAAAAAATTGAATGAAGAACATATAGCCAAAATAAATAGATTTGAACTTGAAGTAGGAATGTTAAAAGATGAAAAAATTATTTTAGAAGAGGAAATAGAATTATCTCAAGAAAAAATTAAAAACATTTTGGTTGAAAATGAGACTATGGCTATTGATTTTGATAAAACTAAACTAAAAAGGATAACTTGTTAAAAGAAAATGTCAACTTGAAGAGTAGTATACAAACATTGAAAATTGAAAATTTAGAATTAAACGAAAAATTAGATAAAATTACAAATAATTTTCAAAATTTAATAAAGTAAAACAAGATTTAGGAAATCTTATCAAAACTTCAAAACCATCAGGTAATAGAAATGGAATAGGATTTAAAAAAATTTCAAAACAAAAATCGAATAATGTTAAGAAGTATAGTTGTATTTATCTAAAGACTAAATGATCACCTAAGTCTAATATGAATACCAAAAACATAAAATTTGGATTCCTAAGACAAATAATGATTTTATTAGACAAAAACATATTAATAATTTTTTTGATAATGTAGTCTATAATAAAAATTATGTTCATAAAGGTACCAAACCTTCTTGGGTATGGCTGCCTGCTCCTCCTAACATATAGGACCCTAACAAAGTATATGGGTACCAATTAAATAATTTTTATTTTGTAGGTATCCAAAATAAAAAATAAGGAGAAATGGATACTTGATAGTGGATGCTCTAAGCATATGACCATAAACTCAAAAATGTAATCAAATATAACATATATCAATGGTAGAACGGTAACTTTTGAAGATAACTCAAAAAGATACGTCGTTGGCATTGGAGAAGTCATCAACTATGGTATTTCTAACTCTCCTATTATTATAAATGTTTTGTTATAGAAAATTTAAAACATAACCTACCTAGTATTAGTCAACTATGCGATAAAGGTTTTCAAATCAATTTCGAAAAAGGTAGATGTAATATTTTCGACAATAACAAACAACTTATCTTTGAGGGTTTTAAAAACAAAAATATTTATGTCTTAAATATGAATATAAATCGAAATTCAAATTTATGTTTAACCGCCAAACACGATGATCGATGGTTGTGGCATAAACGATTTTGTCATATTAATTTTAAATATATTAATAAATTAGCAAAATATGAGCTAGTTAGAGGATTACCTAAGATAAATTACAAAGTAGAAAATTTATATGATGATTGTCAAATTGGAAAACTAAAGAAAAGCTCTTTTAAATCTAAAAATAATATTTATACAAAATAACCATTGGAGTTATTACATTTAGATTTATTTGGTCCAACTCAAATACGATCTACAAATCATAAAAAATATGTTTTCATAATAGTTGATGATTTTTCAAGATATACATGGACTTTATTTTTAAAATATAAAAGTGACACCTTTGGTATGTTTAAAATTTTTGCTAAAAGAATTAAAATTCAAATGGATTTGAAAATTAAGAATATTCAAAGTGATCACCATGGAGAATTCGAACATTATATTTTTACTAATTTTTGTAATAAAAAAGATATAAGTCATAATTTTTCTTTTTACTGCACACCTCAACAAAATGGTGTAGTAGACAGAAAATATCGTACGTTACAAGAATGTGCATGAACACTATTAAATAGTAGTGGTCTGCCAAAACATTTTTGGACTGAAGCTATTGCCAGAGCTTGTCATGTTTTGAATCGAGTAACCATACGACCTATGGCTAAACAGACTTGTTTTGAAATATTTTTTGGAAGAAAACCTAAAGTATCATGCTTTAAAACTTTTGGATCAAAATGTTTTATACTAAATACAAAAGATAATTTAGAAAAAATTGACCCGAAGGCCGATGAAGGAATCTTTGTTGGATATTCGGATCGTAGCAAGGCATATAGAATTTTTAATAAACGAAATAACACAATTGAAGAAAGTTTATATGTTTCGTTTGATGAAAATTTTCTTAACTATTATACTAATGATGATGAAGAAATAATTCTAATAACAAATACAACAAATTCTTTCAATAATGAAACAAATGCACAAAATAATACTTTAGTATCATCTCCTAGAATTTTAAAGATCATCCAAAAGATAACATCATTGGAGATCTTAATTCCACAGTAACTAGAAGTCAACTTAACAAAATAAGTCATATAGCATTTGTGTCAAATTTTTAACCGAAAAATTATAATTCAAACGATAACTTTTGGATAATAGCTATGCAAGAAGAATTAAATCGATTTGAACGTAATAATGTTTGGGAATTAGTACCAAGACCAGAAAATCAATCGGTTATAGGAACAAAAAGGGTATTTAAAAACAAAGCAGATGAAAATGGAAATATAGTTAGAAAAAAAGTACGTCTAAGTTGCTTAAGGTTATAATCAAGAAGAAGGTATCGACTATGACGAAACCTTTTCTCCAGTAGCAAGACTCGAGGCCATACGTACATTACTCGCTTTTACAAATCATCACAATTTTAAACTATTTCAAATAGATGTCAAAAGTGCTTTTATAAATGATTTTATTAAAGAAAACATATATGTTGAACATCCTCCATTGTTTGTTCATGAAAAATATTGCGACCGTATTTTCAAATTACAAAAAGCCTTATATGGTTTAAAACAAGACCCCCCCCCCCCCCGTGCCTGGTACGAACGTCTTAAAAATCATTTAATTACATCTGGTTTTCAAATAGGTAAAATCGATACAACTTTATTTATTAAACGAGAAAATAACGACATTTTATTTGTACAAATTTACGTCGACGGTATTATTTTTGGTTTAAATAATGAAAATCTTTGTAATTAATTTTTAAATATTGTGAAAAATGAATTTGAAATGTCTCACATGGGAGAATTAATTTTCTTTTTAGGTTTACAAATAAAACAACTTGAAATGGTAGTTTATTCATTAAGAAAAATATTGTAACGATCTATTACGTCGTTTTGAAATGGATAAAACTTCTAGTAAACCAACACCGATGAGTACTAGTGTTCACTTGGAAAAAGATGATAATGGAAAAGATTTAATGAATTTTTTTATCGTAGTATGATTGGCTCTGTACTTTATTTGAGGGCTAGTCGACCCGACATTATGATGAGTATATGCCTTTGTGTCCGATTTCAAGAAAAACCAAAAGAATCTCATCAAAGGGTTGTTAAATGTATCTTAGAATATATATGTAGAACTAGAGATTACAGTTTGTTTTACCCTAAGGGATCATCGTTTGAACTAGTTTCATATAGTGATGCGGATTTCGGTGGATGTAAAACGGATCGTAAGAGTACTACCGAAATATGTCACTTTATCGGACAATCATTAGTTTCATGGTTTAGCGAAAAGCAAATTGTGTCTCCTTATCTACTTGCAAAGCCGAATATATTTGAACAATTCTAGCATGTGCACAAGTGATATACATGCAACAAACACTTATGGATTTTGGCAAAGTTATCACCAATATATTGCAATAACATGAGTGCAATAAATCTATCAAAAAACCCTGTAAATCACTCGCGTATTAAACATATAGATACGACATCATTTTTTATGTGACAATGTAGAAAAATAAATTATTACATTAGAATACGTAAATACCGAGAATCAAATAGCAGATATTTTCACAAAACCACTAAACGAACAAACAATTGTTAAACTACGATGTGATTTAAGAATATGCTCTCTAATGATCTTCTAAACTAATACTACATCTTTATTTATTCTATGTTTAGCTAAAACTTTTTATCCACAAATTAAAATTGATAACTCCTTCACCGTAAATTGTTTAGGTGGTTGTTTTCTGAAATGACCTATAAATAAATTTTAAAATCATATATACATATCTTTACAAAACAAAAGGTAAAGAATATATAGATTTCATATTTTTACAACTAGAAAATATAATCATGTCTTTCGGCAATTCTCATCTGTCCTTTTCGACACCAACAACGGATAGCTCAGCAGATACACCTCACCGCCTTTCTACCCCTACGCCGAATCAGGAACCGACGTTTAGGTGGTCCTCCTACCACATGAGATTCACTCACATAAAAGAAGTCCAAACGATCTCTATTTATTTCTCCTAACACCAAGGAGAAAACCGATGAAATATACCACTATCAAAAGCAACAAATAAAGTTACAACGAGAATTGTACTTTGAGAAAAAATGTCACTGTGCGACGACTAAGTTTTTTGGAGCAAGTAGCAATAAAATTTTGTAATTCACGGAAGAAGAATGTACGTGAACCACTTCTTATTCCTTGTAGTTCTTTGGATCCCTCTGTATCTTATCATACACCTTTAGATCCTTCACATAGGCGATTCTCTGGTTCCTCAAGAACCCACGAACGTGGAAATATATGGTCTTCACTCAAGCCATGGAGGGATGAAAAGTCCGAAGATCGCAATGCTCCATCATCATCTAAATAAAGTTAATTATTCTCATTGTATTTTTATCTACATATATTTGTATTATATTTCGCAAATAATAATACTATGTTTAAACTCTCGAAAAATAAGCACCACCCTTCAAAATTAGGCTATTTGTAGACAAATTAGCCATTTCAAACGTCTGAACATTGCCATCAGACGTTTGACACTGGTATCACACAAATTTTTAACCATCGTGCATATATCAGACGTCTAATATAACCTTCCAGACGTCTGAAAATCATCCTACTTCATAAAAATAGAAACCAGTCAATTTCAAACGTCTGAACTATTGACCAGACGTCTGAACAAAGTGTCTTCCTCCATAAGATAAAAACTCAGACCATTTTCAGAAGTCTGATATTATATCCAGACGTTTGAGAAAACATTTGTCCTACAAAAATAAAATTTTGACCGATTGCAAACGTATGTTTCTACAAATAGACGTCTGATAATTCTCTTTTACTATCAAAAATTACAAATCGATCAAATCCAGACGTCCACCATAAATAATTAGACGTCTGATTCTATTTACTGTCTTCAAACTAGGTTAAATCAGACATCTAAATTACCTTCCAGGTGTCTGAAATTCAATCGACACTCTTATGTGCCTAGATAAGAATATTTTTTTCACTTCTCTCACTTCATTTCAATTTATTTCTACTGCAAAATTGATTTTTTATTTCTCAAAAATACTTCCTCTTCCAAACTTGATCAATTTCGATGACTCCTAAAACAAAAAATACTAAGATCTCTAAGCGAAAACAAGACCAATCAACTTCCTCCAACCCCCAAGTTTTTTCAGACGGTCAAATTGAACGATGGATGAATTGTGTACTGCATTCACTCAAGAGATATGATGATATTCAAAAGAAGAAACCCCATATAGGTCCATTTTATAATTTTCTAAAGTTCCCAATGTATGATTTAGACGAAATGTGTGAAACTGCTGGTTTAGAAACTTTGATATCCTTTAATCCCAATAACATCCAAATTGATCAGTTAGCCATATTTCTTTTCTATGCTAATTTGGATAGCACATCAGTGTGGAACATTGAAAACGATGATAATTGGCTGTGGTCTAGTGTCTACGACGACAAAATTAGGCTTACCCCAAGGATCATAGGCCGAACACTCGGATGTTTCGATATCGGAGAAGATTTATATAATATTCCGGATATGCGTCTAAAATCAAGAGATAATATAACACGTCAAATGTAGGAAGATAAAATGCCTAGATTTGCATCCAAATACCTACGACCTAAGGCGAGACTTCTCACTAGAATGATTATCAATACTATCATTCCTTGCCTTGGTAGTCATGAGCAGATCACGGAACTAGAGCACAAGGCCCTATATGCTATATTCAGTGGAATAAGGGTCAATTGGGCAAAATTTATATTTGATGAGCTCAAACACTTTTGGACTCGATCACGCCCATCCATCATCCATCCTACATATATCATGATATTTCTATGAGCTCACAACATCCCCTCATATTTATCCACTTTTGAAGAGATTTCTCCGAAATATACATCCATCAAATTTTTCTCTCTAATGCACTTGCCGAAAAATCCTCTGGATTTTCTATCTTTTGAAGATTGGACGCAACGTCGTCAAGCCAGATAAGCTCGGACTCCACCTCAAACACAACCTGAACCATCATAAGTGGTAGAGCAACATCACAAGACTACTCCTCCTCCTGCACCATTTAATTATACGTGTCAAGATGATATTTTAGAGACTCGCACAGAGACCAATTCAAATGAGAGTATTTGCGACCTAACTCTCCAAAATCAGCTTATTTGTCTCGAAATGAAAAATTGTTGGCCAAGGCATTGATAGTTCTAAAACATCTTTTGCTTCTCGCCTAGCCACAGTTGAAACGTCACTTTCAACTACATTATCTGTTCTAAAGAAGGTTCTTCAAAGGGTTCGTGATCCTACACTACCTTTAGAAGATTGGCCAACTCCAGTGCCTTCTCCTCCTCCTTCGGAACAATCCAAACTTTTTGATGAGAAGAATGAACCTCTCGAACAAAATCCGACATCTCCTAAAAAACAAGCAAGTTCTTCCAAGGATGAAGATAAAGGAGATGATCAAGAAAAAGCTTCTCCAAAAAATCTTTAGATTTCTTAGTATTCCATCTTTTGTATAAATATGATGAATGTAATTAATTAATGTGATTAATGAAATTTCCTCTTTGGTGTGTTATTTCTTTATATATTTCTGATTGGTAAATACTTAATGGAATGGAAATAATGTCTACAATTAAAAAGTTATAAATCTTTTTTGAAAATGCCAAAGGGGAAAAAATAATATAAATCACAATAAATAATGGCAAGCACATATTCAGGGGGAGATTTATAAAATTATATATAAGTACAATGTAGAGTTGTCATTATCAAAAAGGGGGAGATTATTAGGAAATCAAATCTATAGTTTCGATGACAACAACTATACAATGGAAATCAAATATGCATATATATATATATATATATATATTTCTACATATAGGTACTTGCTAGAATTACATCACTAGAAAGACAAAAACAAGGCTCAAAGGACACTACAAGAGACTACAAGTCGATAGGTACAAAGAAGCAACATAAAAGATGCATAAAACAGACATGCACAAGTTTCAGACGTCTGGATGCACAAGCCAGACATCTGGAAAAGTCCTTTGGAACTACAAACAAACTAAACCAGACGTCTGGTAGTAGTACTTAGACGTATGAGAATCTACTATATATAAAAAATATATAGTATCAAACATCTGATACAAATACCAGACGTCTGATTTCGAACTTGGATTTTAAATTTAAACTTCAACTGCCACATTCGAATAGACATCTCCTCTTCTCTTCGCTGCAACTCTTCATCATTAATAGAAACAACTGTAGAGCACTTGTTAATGGATGCAATTACTCAAGGAACCTCTTTACAACTATATATATCTCCAAGAATTAAGAGAACAAATTACCTTGCTTACTTACGCTCTCTAATTACATACTCTATCATATACTCTTGATCTATAGCAATCTATACTTGTATTTTACTTTTCAAATATTCGGTTCTTCATAGACAATACTCACTAGATATATATTGGAAGCATTTGTATTAACTATTCAATATCCATGTTATAGAACACATATTTGACAAGAACAATTTATTGTAACCAAACCTATTCCTCCGGTCGGAGCGATGGTGGTTGGTAGTTGAATTCCGAAGGGAAGCTTCGGGATTGGACATAGGATGGGCGGTCCAATCCAATATAAAATCCTGGTGTGCTTATTCTATATTTATGTAGACTAATATTGTTTTAGTTGCATTATATATTTTGTCACATATACTTGCATATATACTACACGATCCACCCTGTAGGCTTTCATGCACTTCACTATGATCGAAGGTGGTACATTCGCTGTCATGAGAGCAGAAGCCTATCCCTTCTATTATCTTTTTATGGATGCTATCATAATCCTATTCCCTTAAGGTAATGAGCCGATTGCTTCTATGAGATTCAACCTTGAAGGAGCCTAAATCTAGCTCCTTCGGACCCGTATGGACAGTGGAGACAACTCCAGGTGGATCCGTAGTCAAAATGGCATCAGAGATGGAGGGTTGAGAAGATGGTGCTTCACTTGTCTCACCAGTGGCCAAGTCTTTTCCTTTCTTCTTCTTGGCGGACTTATGAGTGGAGGATTTCCTGTCTTTTTCGATTGAGCGACCGACCGCTAATAGTCCAAGTTGCCTCAAGTTATCATCAGTAACCAAGTGAGGGACCTCCCTGAGCTCTATGAGGATTTACCAAAGTCTTCGTAGCATGGCTTCCAAGTCTTTTCCTATAGCTTCTTTCACCACACCTAGAAAAAAAAATCCTAAGAGGAAATAAAATTAATACTTGTCACGGAACTTCTTAAGGCCATATCTGAAAAGAGTCAGGACAGCAAAAGGCTTACATCTAGAGTGCCACTAATGGAAGCATGGAGAATCATCCCAGACTAGGCCATTGGGGAAGAGGTGGTGAGGCTTCAGCCAAAAAGTGATATCGAGACTAGGCCATATACCATTCCATTGAGGCATGAGTTCATTGATCAAAAGTGGGCAAAAGAACATCTTCTCTAGGAAGACCGTGAGTGGTTATGGCAATATCCAACTGCTTAAGAGTCAAGCTAGAGGCCTCTGAATCAATAGAGTTAGTTCGGATGGTCCATATCCATACACTAGAGAGCAAGCAAAACTAGGTAGGTTAATACTATGCCTCGACATGGTGGGATCTAGAGGAGCATAAGAAGACAAAGCTTGATCCCTAAAGATAGCCCGTGAACGAGTCTTACAATGGCTTAACATACCTATCTGATGTAATAATCTATCTCACATATTACTACAAAGGGTAAAAGTGTTTGTGCATGCATGAGTGTGTGTGCATATGCAACTGAAACATGTTGTAAAATAATATTAGTCTAAACACTAACAAGTAAAAGTCCTCCCTGGTTCATACCCTGCCCAGAAAAATTGATAGTAAGCAGAAGCCAATGGGCAGTAAATCTACCCTGTTCGGTAGCTGAACACCAACAATTAAACCAAAATAGGAGTCTCGGGGCATGTAAACTCAAATTGCATTTCATAATCACATTTTTTGTAATTAAGGAAATCCTATATATGGACATACTCCTGACCTTTTCACTCAATGAATTCTGAACAAACATAGAAACCCTAACGTTTTCAACCATAATCAAACTAAATGAGAATCAAAGCATACGATTTGATGATACGAATGCATAAATGGATAAGAAAAGGGTTTCCTAATCAAACAATTATCTTGGGCAACTACCATAGTGATTGGAGATGTTGGACTCGAATATTGGTGCATGTGGCTGGTGGGAAGGGGGACGGTCTTGGAGTTTAGTAGGCGCTAGAATACTGAAGCAGGGTGTTCACTAGTTGGTAGCTCGGTAGATTATGTAGGTGGACAACCTTGCCTGGAACCGGTTGGAGAGGGCTCGAATATAACACTCCAAAATTTAACAAGATAATTAAATTTAAATAAAATAAGAACTAAAATGAAAACTTCACAGACGTTTAAACTTGGCTACAAAACTTTAACTGTTGCGTTCATAGTAATTTTCTGGACAACTTTCATATAAAACACTTTGAAATCGAAGTTAGTACAAGGAGGTTACAGATGTTTGAAAATTTGAAACAGAATAAATTTTAAAAAAATAGATTATCATAGAATCATACTATTACCGGCGACTAAGGAGGGTTAATTGTCAACCGCCATGGGGATGGGTGACCGACCGTTGGCTTTGCAAAATTGAACGTTATTTGGAGTAATTGAATGGTCTTCATGGTTTGCTTCATCACCAGGCTGAGATGTGCATATGTGATAAGCCTAAATATTCTCCAGGCTAGATCGAATGCCCTAAAATAATTGCCAACCCCTATAAATTCAACCCTAACCTAACCCTAAAATCTACAGAAATGTTTGCTACACTGAAACTCTTCCAAAATCTAACCCCTCTTCTAACCTAAAATATTTTTCAAAATCAAATTAAAACCGAAGTAGAAGAATAACAATCAATCGTTTCTAGGAGGAGCAAGCGAACAGAGGGCGATTCTCAAGTGGAGCAAGTTGAAAGAGCTTAGGCATATGTGAGTGGAAACAAATTTAATTAGAAGATTATTATAGTTATATTTTCCCTATCCTATATGATTTAGGATGCTAGAAATCTAAGTTTAGATGGTAAAATAATAATTTAAAATAGGTAATCTAGGTAATCTATGGTAGAATTAAAACCGCTATAATTAGACAAATTTGATATTAATGCTGGCACAACCTTTTGATTATTTAACTGTAAACCCTAAAATTTGTAAACTCTAAAATTGTAAACCCTGGACAATTAAAATTTAAATTGAGATTGAAAAATATAGACTAGTCAAAATAACTGCTTAGCACTGTAATCAATCGAAATTAAACTAATTAAAAATCAACATCAAAAAAGCGCACAAACCCTAAATTTTGAACTTCGACTGGTCAAACCCACCCCAAGCGGTCGAATGGATGTCACAGAAATGCACAATCTGAACCTCGACTTAAGGCCTTGGTTAGTAATAAAATTTATATAAATTATAAATTATCGTTGAGCCCATTTTAGCCCAACTGTGTATGTTAGAGATAGTAGGGAAGCTAGTTTCATATGAGAGGACAATAGGTCATAGCGGTATTAGGTAAATGTTCTTTACCCAATTTAGGCTTGAGTAATCGACTGGGGGTGATATATTTTTGCAAAGTGGAAATCACAGGGAGGTTCTGCAGTGGACTCATAGCACTAGCGGATGCCAGGTGAGTAGGCCTGACAACAAAGAAGGATTCTATTCAGACACAGTCAGGCCCGACATGGTGTGATAATAGGTAATATTCAAATAAGCGATCTAACACAATAGGAGTCCTGCTATGCATGGTCCTGATGTGACATAGTATAGATCAGACAGTAGACACCGGTGCATGCGATAAGAGGCATACACTATGATCGAGAGGTGGACACAGGCGTTGACGATGAGACACGCCTATAAGTCAGCATTTCTGGTTCTCCCCCTCTAGGCATAGTTGGCTTATGTGCAGTCATAAAAGTGGGAGAGTACTTCCCACGGCAGCATTATGTGGTGTTATCAGTGGACATTGGCCTCCATAGTATCCCATGGGAATGTTTCCTTATTGAATAGCTCTAGGAGCATTGGTTGATCATTAGTTATGAGATTAAACCCATATTTTGATCCTTAGATTAGATAAATAAACTGTAGGTAATGGACCTTAAGAATTCATGGACACTTGTAGCACACCTATTTAAAGTGGTATTAAAGTTAACTACAGATGATCATCACACATTAAACTTGTACTCATTCATCAGACTTTTGTTTGACCTACTCTTTTCCCTCCTTTTACCAATCATAAGAGGGCAAGGTAGTAGGTGATTGGTCCATTCTTGATACTTGGAGAGGTGAGCTCATATTTGAGTTGCTTTTATCATATTTACTCTCCATGGATTTTGTCTCACTCATCAGCACATATTATTTCTTGTACCAGACTTAGAGTGATATTTTCTATGTACTTTGTATTAGACCACGTACTGTTTTTTCTAAGACTGTGATTTGGATATTTTCCAAGATGGACATTTTTCTACGTGATATGTTTTATTCCTTCCAGTGTGAGTTCTAAAAGTGCAGTATAGATTATATCTTTTTACTTTAGTCTCTGTACCTCGACAGCCTGTATTTCTCGACATGACACGAGTCTGAAAGTAATTCTAGGCTTTGGATCGGTGTGTCGGAAGGTACAGGTTGTCACAATTGGTATCAAAGTATAGGCTCAACGTTCCTTAGTGATTAAGACCGTATTAAGAGAACATACTTTAATTTTTTTGAAAAAATTGGTTTTTTAAAAAGTTTTTCCAAAATGTTTACCAAAAGTTTTCAAAAATGGGTTTTGAAAATATATATGTATATATGTGAAGTTTTTCAAAAAGCTTCTAAATATTTTATACATATCGTAATCTCTCTTTTTCATGCCTATGCTATCTTTGATTCATGCCTATGTTATCTTTCTTATCCATGCCTATACTATTTGTGAAAATTTCTAATACAATTCTTGAAATTCATAGATAAAAGATGAGTGATCTTGCAGGTTCAAGCTCCGACGATGCAGTTGAGGTCCTGGGCATGAACATCCCGATATGGTTCCATCGATACCTTCAAGCAAGGGGACAGACCAAGCTAAATCCAATTAGAGAGCCCATGGAGAGAGTGAAAGGTGCGGTACCTACCCTCCACCTACTGCTATAGACTTTGCTAAGCTATGCAAAGATTTTTCCAAGCTTTGGAGGAAATCTATATATGGTGATAGAGTCTTACGTGGATTCGAGGACATGGATCCATGCTTATGGGAGAATCTTTGGTTTGATGGGTTTTACTAACGAGATGAGGAAGCCTTAGCTACATGGCAGTTACAAGGTAAGACCTAACACATTAGAAGTCCTGGCATGCACAGTTCTAACGCGACCTGATACAGATCAAATGGTGGATACTGGGGCATGCAATATGAGGCATACACAACGATCAAGAGGTAGACATGGTGCAGATAATGAGATAAACTGACGAGTCACCATTTCTGTTTCTTCCTCTCTAAGTGTAGTTAGGTTATGGTATGTCGTATTAGTGGGAGAGCAGTTTCCACATTAGCATTATGCTGTGATATTGTAGAAATTGGTTTCCATGGTAGCCAATGAGAGGTGTTTCCTTATTGGGTAGCTCTAGAAGCATTGGCCAATCGGTAATTGTGATGTTTGACTTATAGTTCGACTCTTGGATTAGACAAAAACCATTAGGTAATGGACTTTAGGTATCCAAAGATACTTATAGCATACCCTATGTTATTTAGAGTAGTATTAAAGTTAACTGCACGTGCTCATCATGCATTAAACTTGTACTCATTCACTAGACTTTTGTTCAATCCACTCATTTTCCCCCGAATAGGGCAACGGATGATTGGACAATACTTGATAGTTGGAGAGGTGAGCTCGTCTTTGGAGTTTCTTTTATTATATTTATTCTCCATGCATATATCTATCATATCATTCATTTTATTTTCTATACCGAACTTGGGATGGTATTTTCTACGAACTTTGTATTGGATTATGTACTAATTTTTCTAAGATGGTGATTTTGATATTTTCTAAGATGGACATTTTGCGTTATATGTTTTGTTCCTTCCGCCGTGAGTCCTGATAACGTAGTAAATTTTAGATTATATCTATTTACATTAGTCTTTATAATGTTAGAAAAACTCCATATTTCTTGACACGATAGGAGTTTAAAAGTCACCGCAAGCTTTGGATCGGTATGTCAGGAGGTATGGGTTGTCATAATTGGTATTAGAGAATAAATTCAAAGTGCCTTAGGGATTAAGACCATATAATGAGAACGTACGTGAAGAGTTAAAAAAACAATGTTTCAAAAGGTTTTCCAGAAGTTTTCAAAAACAGGTTCTAAAAATGTATACGTATATAAGCAAAGATTTTTCAAAAAGCTTTTATACATATCATAATCTCTCTTTTTCATGCGTATGCTATAATTGTTTCATGCCTATGTTATCTTTCTTATTCATAGCTATACTATCTATGAAGAGTTGCTAATAAAATTCTTAAAATTCATAGATAGAAGATGAATGATCCCATAGGTTTAGGCTCCAGCAATGCAGCCGAGGTCCCGGGTGTGAACATCCTGATATGGTTCCTCCGATACCTTTAGTCGAGGGGACAGGTTGAGCTAAATTCCACTCGAGAGCCAGTAGAGAGGGCGACATGTGTGGTTCCTGCCCGTCGACCTACCGCTACAAACTTTGCTAAGCCATCCAAAGATTTTTCAAGCATTAGAAGAAAGCTATACATAGAGACGGAGGCTTATGTAGATTCATGGACATAGGTCCATGCTTATGAGAGCATCTTTGGTTTGATGGGTTTGACCAACAAGGTGACGAGGCAATTAGATACATGGCAGTTACTGGGTGAGGCATTGAGTTGGTGGAAGGTTGTTGAGTCTGAGACTGATTGAGGGGAGATTTCTTGGAAGGTTCGACTGAGGGAAGTTACGTGGCAGTTAAATGTTCTTTACCCAATTTGAAGTTGAGTAATCGACTAGAGGTGATGTGGTTTCACAAATAGCACTCACAAGGAGGTTCTGCAGTGGACATGCAGCACTAACAGACGCTAAATGAGTGGGCTCGGTACTAATGGGAGATTCTATTCAGATATATTCTAGCACAACGTGGTACGATAAGAGGCAATACTTAATGAAGCGGGCCAACATAACGGGAGTCGTTGTATGCACGATTCTAATATGACGTGATACGGATCACATGATGGACGCCGACATGTGCAATAAAAGGCATACACTGCAACTGAGAGGTGGACACGAGTGTAAACAATGAGATACACCGATGAGTCGGCATTTTGATTCTCCTTCTCCAAGCGTAGTTAGGTTATAGGTCTCATAGTAGCATTATGCCGTGATATTAGTGGAAATTGGTTTTCATGGTAGGTTACGGGTTCTGAAGTGAATGGGCAGCACTGATGGATGCCAAATGAGTAGGATATTTTCTATATACTTTGTATTGGACTTGGTGTGATATTTTCTATTTGCTGTATTAGACTTGGAGTGATATTTTCTATTTCCTATATCAGACTTGGATTGATATTTTCTATGCACTATTTATTGTACCATGTATTATTTTTTGAGACTGTGATTTGGATATTTTTTAAGATGGACATTCTTATGTGTTATATGTTTTTTCCTTCCACTGTGAGTTTTGAAAGTGTGATATATCTTAGATTGTATATGTTTACATTAGTCTCTGTAATGCTATGAAAACCCAAACAACCTGTATTTCTCGGCACGACACAGGTCTGAAAGTACCCTAAGCTGTGGATTGGGGAGTTAGGAGGTACGGGTTGTCACATCAAATGCATTGTTAGCCACCGAACCATAGACATGCCAAACCGAGTTGAATGAAGGGTTGGTTGCTGATGGGAGAAGAAAGTTGGAAAGACATTCAACAAAGCCCACCTCATAATTTATGAGCCGAGCTTTGAGGGGTAAGTATTATGGATCATTTTTGCCTACGAGACCAAGACTTCGAAGGTTGCTGAGGGAAGGCAAAAGAAAGGTAGGATGACAAGACACAAGGAGTTGAGAGAAGCAAAGGAGTTGAGAAGAGGAGCCCCCATGTTTGTAGTCTAAATATCCAACAAGAAATCTTGTTCGGTACAAAAGGTATCGAACATGAAGTCATGTTTGGTACCCAAGGTACGGAACATGAAGTCATGTTCATAGCCTAGGTACCGAACATCCTGTTCGGTAGATTAGGCGCTTGATAGTTGTTCCAAGAGGAGCATGATGTGAAGACCAAACCAAAAAGAGATAAGGGATACCGAACCAAGGGAGGGAATGTGAGAACCTGGTCATCATGACATCCATGTCCACTCGGTAGACCAACGCACTCAACCAGAGCCTCTGCCACCCAACCATCAAGTTATATATGTAAATAAAATTGGATATATTTGGAAATTTATTATCATATCTTTTATAAATGGAATAATCCGCATCGAGCGAGCTATACATGGAAATTGCCCGATTTATCAGAAAAATCCTTCCACATCAACAACCTTATAAATATCCAAGCATTCGGCAGCCATGAAGAGAATTTTTGGAGCTTCAAGACTCTGCAATATAGAGAAAACCAAACCGAGCCTCCTGTATTCAATCATAAATAATTGTATTATAGATCAAAAACACTTGTAAAAGCATAGTTACAAGAAAAGGAATGAAAATGAGTAGTAGAGCGGGCCTATTACGGATGAACCACTATATATCTGCATGTACTTTATTCTTTTTGCATTATACTTCAACTGCATCTATTATTTTAAATTCAATTAGAGGTGTTTGCCCAATTTTTGTGCAAACAATTCCAAAGATGATAATTTTGGTTCGTAACTTCATTGAGTTGGATATGAAGCTTACCGATTTATTCTTCCAATTCCAAAGTGTAATCTATAACTTGAGGTGGGAATTGTTCGTCTATGCACAGTTTAAATCCACATCCATTGTGGTAAGTAAGCAATGAAAGTATTAGTAACAAACATCATTACCTTTTTCTTATAACTCCTATGGGTGATTTGTAACCACGTAAGCATATAATATTTAGGGATTGTACCTCATCAAACTCCCCCTATTATCTACTTATGGTACTACTTGGTGTAACTCATATCTAGAATGGTTAGGTAGTTGTCGTTGTTCGGTTCCTAATTACTGCATTTCAACTCAAACTCTCTTTGTCTACGATCCTTGTAATATCATTCTTCCACTTCAATATGCCATGTAGTTGGGTTTCTTGGTAGAGATGGATTATGATTTTTAGGTCCATATAAATGGTTAGTATAAGTGTACGACTCTAGGAAAGAAATAGGCATCTGAAGAGTGGGTAACTTATAACTTGCACAAGAAACTACAACCTTTTAATATTATATTCCATTTATAATGTGAAAAACCAATGCATAATCTCCTATTTCTATGATGTTAATTTAGAATCTTTTAAATTTTGATCAATCATATCAGTCTTTGGACTCAGTTGCACTCTCCATCTAACTACAATGTAAAGTTAGAATCTATTTGGTGAATGATCACATTAGTATCTGAACGTAGATGCACCCTCCTAAGTGAAATGTAAAATTTGAATTTATTCAATGAACGATCTTATTAGAATCGTTTCAGTGACCAACAATAACATTCAATTCAATATGTAGCCACATCATTTAATGCAGTGTGTTATTTCATCAATTCAATTAAAAATCACGACAGAGTGGAAAATCATATTTTAAATCTAAGCTTAGTTGTCATTCTTTATAAATACAATTTGTTTTTCATCCAAACTCCACCAAAATTGTAATCACTTTGATTTCACTCAACACTATTAGCATCACAATATTGAACGCAAACTCCGGTAACATTCTAATGAACGGTGATTCTTTAAACCTTGAAAATCATCAAGTTCAAAGTAAAAGAATTCAATGTGAATGTAGAGTCAAAGCGGCCATACTAATATCAGAATCTGTGAAAATGTTGGTTATAGATACTTCACAAGCAGTGATATTGGACTAGATGTGGGTATTTTACATGGATAGACCCACAAATTTGTCGATGTGGTAGAGAGTATGCGTATGAAATGCAAATAAGAGTGAGGAGATTGGAACTAACGCTTAACAACTGTACTTAAAAACCCTAAAAACTTGGATATCGTCCTCATATGTGCATTTTTACTATGTATCTTAGGCAATTATCATCCTCATTTGTATGTTTACCACTACGTGCCTTAGATGATCATTGTTCTTATTTATATGATTATCAATATGTATTCGTATTTCTAATTGCTTCGTTATTATGTGTTTTAATCTAGGCTTTTATGCATGCCCTTTCTAGATGTAATAAAAATTCATAAAAAACATAGATCGTACATCGATGATATAATAAAAAATTAAAAAGGTAACCAAATCCTAAATATTTAACTATTACCTAAAAAATGATAGAAGTGTTCCGTTGGTTCTTTATGCATATCCACATGAGCCTTGGGGTCTCTAATCTCCTTAATTGTCTCCATGTACTATGTAGATGTATTTTGTTCTTTAAAATGGAGAGTCTTAAATTCACGTGCTTTTCTAGGTAGTACGCAACTGATGTTCATACCCACCCCTCTTTTCTTCAATGATCATGCTATGTAGTATTATACAACAATACATTATATTCGATACCGCTGTTGCATCATGGTAGTACACTTCCTTTTTTAGAATTTGAAATCTACCTCATAGAACTTCAAAAGCAAGCTCAACAATTTACCTTAAACTAGCTTGTTGTGCAATAAATTTTGATTCCTTCTCATTAGATGGCTTTTTGAAACCTTTTACCAACATTTTCCATGTAGGATATATCCCATGTTGTGTTGTATATTGCCTATTATAAAATTACTAGCTAGTGTAATATCATTAGATAAAAGGCTAAATAAGCAATATTGATAGAGAATGTTAATGTCATTCATAGAACTAGATAAGTCAAAAAATATGTGCCATATATATAAATTAATGGAGGTTACAACTCCCGAAATCATAGTTGCTGTAATGACTAGTGTATTATCCTCGCATGGCAACTAGACAATTCTTACAACATCAATGCATGCAATCTAAGCTACTAGACGTTCTTGGAAATCCACACTATTTACCCATAGCCAATAGCCGATGAACATCATTAGAATTTGGTGCTCTAAGACACCACATGCCAAACTCCAACGCTAGTGCTTTTCAAAACTCTTTTAAGCACTTGCTTGCAGTAGAATCTCCAATTTGATGTACTTGTCTTCTTTCAGCGCTTTCCCCATAAGCCAACATCCTTAAGGTACTTGTCATTTTTTGATGCCATGATAAACCTGATTATCCTCATGTATTATATCTTTATTTGAAATATAAGTTTTCTTCCTCTAACTTATTCACTGCTCGCTCAAAGATGTTTTAAGACATGCAATATCTCAATCTGAACTTCACCATTTCAGAAGAAGGATCATCATTAAAGTAATCTGCCGCTATTTGATCACTAAAACAAGTCTGCCTTGTCTTGTTGCTTCCTCTTACTCCTATAATTGAATATGCTCTAGTGCTTTAGACACTATTATTTGCTATTGATGACCATGCAGTACAAGGCTATTTATAATTAGTTTGTGTATTGAATAAAAAATATAACAAGTATATATAAGCTCCAAGTCAAGTATATTTAATATAAATATCTTTCCTTCTATGTCATAGATCAACAAGATATTTATTATGATTTGCTCTAACCAGTTAGATATTTATTATAGTTTGTCCTATTTGATCAGATATTCACCGTAGTTTTTAATATCCAGTCAGATATTAATTGTAGTTTGTCCTATTTAGTCGGATATTTGTTATAGTTTGTTCTATCAGGTTAGATATTTACTATAGTTTAACCAATACGGTTAGATATTTAATATAATTTGTCATAAATGTAAAAGTAGTACATAAAGATATATATAAAATTAGAGAATATCATGCAAATAAAATTAGAGAATATCATGAGAATCGAGATAGTCTACCCAAAAAAGTAAAAGACGCAAATCAATATAGAACTATAAGATACACATGAAATGATCCTCAATTACTGGTACATAAATGAAAACTAATAAACTAAATAAATCTACTCATCATCATCCTCATTATCATTGTCATCATTGTCGTAAAATGGAAACTCACTATTTTAGTCATCCCCATTAACTCCAGCTTGCCTGAAATCAGAAGCATAACCTAAATCAACTGGAAAATCTACACGAGGAACATGTCTAGGATGATGTTGGTGTTTGGCCTCGCCTTAACTAGTCAAATATTGAATATGTCCTATCAAATCGAGAACTCTCTGCTCGTGCTTCTCTATATTATGTATGCGCTCTATGTAAGTAGCATCTCTAAGACCAACATGTATCTAAAATAGATTCTCCTATGAAAATGAGGCTAGATTAGGATAATCACTGATCGAAAGACGTGGTATGTAAACATAGCGATCCTGGCCTAATGGTATAGGTATAGCAACGGTCCATCCATATCCTCCGTAGGGAATCTTGCGTGGTGGAGCAACATACCTTTGAGTAGGCTGGCATAAGTCCCACACAACCGGTGATGCAGCACCAAGATGGATGGTGGATAACCTAAATAAATCAACAACACCTCCATGAGTACAATCTACAGATGGCGGTAGAGTGTAAAATCTACACTAAAAATTAAGATAATCATAGTTGAGAATAAATGAAGTAACTCGATACCCACTAACCATTCGCCTTGGCAATCTGTAGAGGGGCCATGGAATAAACCATAAGCTATCGCGTGTGGAGGATCATCAGGTACCTTGTCAATACCATAAATCTGATGCCAACAATGTTCACAGTGGTAAGAGGAGACGATACTAATAGAAACCATCTTCCTAACAACAATCCAGCATGAATCGTACTAAGATATGTCAAATATGTAGATCGTTTACACAACAGCCAAGTGATATCAGAACGTGTATGTTGTAATTGTATCTGGTTATGTGAGACTGCATACACCATGCACTCTCTGTCTATTCTATAATGACCATGCACAAATCCTGAAAAAGAATAATGCGTACTGATAGTGTTTAGTGGGGTGTGCTAAATTGTGTCTATACTTGCACCATCAAAACTTTAAAACCTCTCAAAAGAGAAATAGTGATGTCACATAAGTAATGACTATACACTGAAAGTCCAACGACATATACAAGTATGCTATGATAATCATTCCCCAGTCATAGAAAATAGGTGTAGAAATATCAAAGTCCACGACTGCCATAACGTGTCTTAGTAGATGGATTAGAGAAGAAAAGGTTTCTCATTATGTAAAGAAAAAGTAGCCGATTTATCTCTAAATCATTATCCAGGTTATATTGTCGTTTCAGTTTCCAACAGCGTCTCTAATGAAACTAGCTCTAATTCGAGTATCCCCGATAAGCTTGTGGGTATAGGAATTCTTAGTAAAACATGCAGCAAATTATCATGTCTTTAGAACTGATTGTCGTAAGGTAGAGGAAAATGTAGCCCAATATAAATATTGTAAGCATTAAAAAAATCCATAGGAGTAATACCCATTTCCCTAAAAGAGAAGTGAAATGTGTGGTAGTCTTCCACCATGAAGCAGCTAATGCACGGCATTATCGTGCATCAGAATTTAAGGTCAACTTTATTTCTAAAATCCTGAATATGTAATGTTAAGAAAAATACATAGTGGATTTTCATGTACTTATTTATGTGTAAGTAACATACTGGAAAATTTTGACATCCAATGTAAAAATCAAGTAATATATCAATCAATATCAACTTGTAGGATCTCCTAATATAGGCGAAATACTCATACAAGAGAGCCATGCATTTTTTCCTTCCTTGGCCTATTTATAAAATTATTTTGGAATTTAATTTCACAAAATGAATTAAAATCCATAAAATATGTAAACTATAATTTCAAGTACCTACCTAATTCCACACCTACAACCTATGCATTTCAAGCAACGCTAAGGCCCCAAACATCGTCACTATAACATGCCGCCTATTCGACCGCTATGCTTTTTAAATTTAGCACTATTAAATAATAGATCCATTTTAAACCCTACTATTTTTCGCTACATCCGTTAAATGAAGACTTTTTTGCACCCGCTTTTGCAACATTTATATAAAATGTTTTGTTTGACAAATTATCTATTAAAATAAATAAAAAAATGTTAGGGGAAAGATCTAATTTTAAGGCACAAGTGCTTAGTATAAGTTAATAATCTATTGTGGCCATCAAATCTAGACTACATAAATCACTATATTCTTTAGTTTTGGTAAATAAAATTTAAAAGTATTTCTTTTTCCTACACAAATGTTGTGAGAATGAGGATAAATTAACTTTCAATATTTGGTTTTATATCTAATGAAGCTTTTTGCACCACAGCTATTTTTCGCTATATCCCCTCTTTATTCCCGCTATATTTTGCGCCTCCATCGCTATAGAACCGCTAAATGCTTTAACTTGCACAGCCTATAACAGTAAATTAATAATTCTATTTACGGTCAACCATGTTAATTGTGATGTTTAATATAAATTATTACTAATATTATTAATTAGTAAATTTAATATATGGTGTATTTAAATATTAACTTACAGTGATGTTGACACGAGTAGAGATGTACACTTATTGACCAGGGAAAACATGGAAATCTAACAAATCTTTATCGAATTCTAAGTTTTATCAATATTTGGATCTATGGCATAATCATCCAAAACAACACGCACATGCCTCCTTCAAGCTAGTTACATCCCCCTATAACTTCTAGGAGAACTGAAGTTAGCACCTTCACCACCATCTCCTCCACCGCCACCAACCATTGGGGAAGATATACCACATGCCAAAAAGTACACAATATGCATCTTATATTGGGTTAAATTATGTGAAAAAATGGATAATTAAGTGAAAAATAAATCGAAAAATAGGGAGAGATTGAAGAGAAGAATGGAATTATCAAGTGAAAAAAAGATTATGGAAGGAGATGCCAGCCAACGAAACTGGCTGGATAATTATAATAGTTTACCCAGTGTTATTAATGTTGAATTGCTGTAAGGCTAGACGTCACAGCCACTGAGCATGTGGATCATAAGCCATATGGCTGTGATATATCTATACTTAATCCAACATTATTAGTGCCAGATAATCGAGTAATTTTTCCTCTTTTAATGCATACTAGGGGTTAGTCGGTCAAATTTGGTGAGGTGGAAAAATGCCCCGGTGTAGGAAATTGTAACGACCTGGCATTTCGAACCTTTCGCATCTGCACATGTCGGACTTGAATTGCTTAAAACAACAGAATGTTAATTTATATTTAGCAAAACTCAATGTATACGGTAAATAAATCAATCACAGAATCACAAACACAGAGTAATATAACAATAAACAACGGAAACAGATAAATAGTAGTTCATGAAGCTATTATATAAACATCAAAGTTTGAAATAAAATACAATAGAATATCTCAAATACAATATAGTCTCGAATGCAAACAGATGACAAGTCTGAAGAAAAAACAACTGGACATAAAGTTGTATAGATATAGATAGATCTCGAAGCGAAGCTCCAACTCCAAAGGTGAGTCTTAAATGCTGTGAACTCAGTCTGACCGAGTGTAAAGCAAAACACAAAGCACTCGAGTCGGGATTAACATTCTTATATTAATAAATTTAACTCAAGTGAAATGTCAACTGAAATACAAGTAAGTTAAAGGATAGTTGGCATTTCCATCCTCTAAGGATCCGTGGAACTATCTACTATGTAGCAATATACGCTATTATAGTATGTCTAAAGTAAAGTAAAAGTATTAAAATAACATTAAGGAATTACCCATATCCCCCTTAACACATTTTTATATATTCCCATAGTCTAAACAGTACCGTAATTCCTTCGTAAACTAGAGGGCTATCAGAGGGTACTCCATAGGTATGGCACAAAACAAACTCGTAGAAGGCACGATAGGGCATGCGACAAGGCACTCGAGGCAATTCCAAGGTAGATATACCATTTGCACTCCCAGACTGGTGTAACGCATGGCAGCTACTACCGCCCACCTCGTGAGACACTCCCAAATCAAAGGTGCACCCAACCGAATCACAAAAGCAAAAGAATGGTATAGATGAAATGTGTCTGATAAGGAGAATGACCCCACTTGGCCCAGTATAGCTCCTGTTTTAGCCACATCAAGCTGACTCATGGGAATCAAGGCTATGTAAATACCATATAGAATCGACATCAAACCATCCTACTTCGTTCTGGAATCTCCGCCACGTACGCAGTTATTAAAGTGGTTTTTGGTATTGGCAGAGAGTATGACAATATCCGATCTTGGTCTCTTTAACAACTAACCGCTTATTTCACACCGTGGTCATTTCATTCCAAACAGTTTATGCTTCATATCAAAATATCATATTCATTTCAAAACCATATCAATTTGGTATCAATATACACTTTAAATAATATTCCTTTTAGAATCGTAGTACTTTTCAAAATTATAACACTTTTGAAATCGTAACACTTTTGAAATCATAACATTTGGAAATCATAACACTTTGGAAATCATAGCACTTTTGAAATCATAACATTTTGGGAATCATAACACTTTCGACTTAAACACTTTAGATATTGAAAATAGTATATGTATATTAAAGTAGTTGTAAATTAGAATAGTCTATATATTAAAATAATTTATATATTAAAATAGTTTATATATATTAAAATACTTTACATAATAAAGTAGTTTCCTCTAATTTCACAAATCGATTTAAATCAGCTTAAATCCTAAAATTCAATTTGAATCAATTCCAGTTTAACTATTTCAATTTAAAGTTCAAAGATTCAAGTTCAAATATTCAAACATTTACAATATAAATTTCATATTTATAATTCAACATTTAACTTTAATTTTATTCAAATTGAAAAGTATTCACTTAATCATTTTCAATAACAATTAAAAAAAATCCAATTTATAAATTCAAATCAATAATAAATATTCAATCTTAATTTTATTTAAAATTGAGAATATTCATTTAATCACTTTTTATCAAATCAAGTAATAAATCATATTTTTCAAAATCTCAAAATCAATAAGTTAACAGTAATTCTTTTTTAAATTCAATCATTAACCAATTAAATCAAGTCAATTTTACTTTATTTCCCAACCTTTAATTATTAAAGTTATAAAAATCTATTTTTAAAAGATAATTTTAAATAAATACTTAAACATATTATATACTAATTAAATAAAACTTTATTAAACTAAATCTTGTTATTTATTTTATATTAAAACTTAATATATATATATATATATATATATATATATATATATTAAATAGTAAAATGATAAGTAAAATCTTAAAAATTTATAATTTCAAAACTAATTTATAAGTTTGTTTAAAATTTCCGAACATAAAATTTTAAAAATCTAAAATTTGAACCTATATAAAAATAACATATATATATGATATCCTAAAATCAATATTTATTAAAACCATATATTTTCTTTCAAAACCTTGGAAATCATTTTCAATATATATATATATATATATATATATATATCAACGGCGTGTGTGTATAATTTTCTATTCTATGGTCAAGTGATATGGATATTTATCATTTCAACCCGCAATTTAAATATATACTGGTATATATCATTTCAACTCGCAATCCCAAAATTCAATTCAATGAAAATCGCTTGGGTTTATCATTTCAACCCATAACGATTTTTCATATTCTGCAAGATCGCTTGGGTATGTATCATTTCAACTCATAGGGAATTCTATACTAACATGGAACTTGCAGAGTGAGAACAGTTATTATAATAATATAACATATCAACAACAGGCATATATCATCAGTGATAAGTTAAATAAAATACAAACAACATGATATGATGCCATATCTCACAGGTGAACAATTACAGATAATAGCATATCATATCGTGAATTTAGCAGCATATTTCAGTTGTCGTTTCAAATGAAATCAAATTTAATAAATATAAGAATGTTAATCGTGAATGATTGTTCACCTTTCGAGGCTAGAGAGATTCGAAAATGAAACGAGTTACGAATCTAAGCACGAATTCCAAAGCAAAGCGAGATCGGTCGAATTCGATGAACAGAGCTGATAGCAGGGACTTGACGAAATCAAATCAAAACTGGATTGATGAAGATCAATGGTATAAGTGAACTTATATATATATAACGTTATATAAGTATTCATATATATAAAGTCATATTCTAAATTCAAACACATTTTAAATTAAATATATATGTATTTCAAAATCAATATTCAATCCAACACATATAATATCTATATATAATTGAAAACCAAGTTCACATATATATAAACTAATATATATACATATATATACAAACTTACATACATGTTACAGTTTAAAATCAATATTTATTTTCAAATCAATATAAATAATTTATTATAATATGTATAAAACTTAACAGTAATGAAAAGTTTTAAAAATCTATGTATAACATATTATATAACTTACTTAAACAACATATATAAGTTGACATAATACATATACAATCTACATATTATTATATACGTTTATGTATTACCTCTGTATGAAAACATGTAGGTTGAAAACTTTATATATTAGCAGATAACTAGGACAGAAAGCAACACATACATCAAAGCATAATACATATAAAGCACATATATAATATTGCATATATGTAAACTTATATATATATATATATATATATATATAGAATATATAAACTTTTATATAAACTTTTACGTACAATATATCATTTATAAGCTTATAAATATAAATTATATATATATATAACAAATTTGCTCAAATTTGCTGACAAGGACAAACTCAGAAGATAAGAAACGGTGAAGATTTAAACTCGCAACATACATCCGAAGGTTCACCATTCAACATGCCGCCCCTAAATGTTTAATCCACCAACTCCACTAGCAACTCAGACTTCGGATCGTGGTCCACTATCTCTCAAATTTTATTGCTTCCCTCCTTGGATCCTTCTTCGACATCCCCAATTTCTCATTTTCCTCAATTTAATAACAGATTGTTTTGGACCGATACTAAATAATTCACTTTTAAAATTAAATCTCCAATCACTGGCCAATCCACTTTCATCATGGAGTCAACATCGTAGTGGAAGCTTTCAGTTCTCATCATCCTTTGTTGTTTTCAATGAGTTTTGTCAATCTTCTAAACTTTTATTTTCTCACAATTTAGTTGGTTTGATGAGTGCTCTAACTATGGTTTACGATCGCGATTCCATGTTTTTGCTCCTTTAAGTAATTAATATCGTTATCGGTTCAGCTTAAATGTTTCTACGTAGACATATACTCACCGTGAAGTTTCCAGTTTGATAAGTTTGCACTATAAAGGAGATACCGTAAAAAATATACTTCATCAAAATGATTGGTTATATTGTTTTTTTTCCATTATTATTTCATTAATTGATTTTGATGCGAAGGTAAATACTAGTTTAGTTTTGCACCATCAATTGTTTAAATCTACAAAGGAGTATTAGCAGACACCCAAAAGATGAAAATGAAGGTTGTCTTTATGGTTTATTTTTTGGACATCTGCATAAACTATTATATGTTTTAAATATGGCAGGCAACCAATAACTTGAATGTCTAAATTTGAATTGATTGTTTGGATAATAAGCAATCACTTATGTTTGACACTACTAAAATAAACCTCTCTTAACTGATCCTTCATTTGTTGCCATGTTACAAGTATTTCTTTTGCAAATAAGAAGGGTTGAGATTTATTTTTGATAAAGATATCAAGTGGTTGACGGTTGTCCACATCAGCAAAATAAGTAACATTGTTAACGTAGTTAACTTCTCCGTCAAAAACTAACTTCGTTTCTTCCTCAACGCTTCCTCCTCTCACCCATTTCCTCCACTCACCCACTATTTCTTTTGACAATAAACACGCATACAAGCAGTTGCAAATGCAATAAAAAGCCACGTCTATTTATTAATGCTTCTGTAGTTTAAATTTCTCAGATCATGGTTTCTCAGTAACAGTTCACAATATGGAATCAAGCACAGTGGAAATGCTGTTATGGTTGACATTACGCAAGCAAAATCTTAATTTACTGGAATTTGAATCTTCATCCGTTCGTGTTCCCTAACTTGATCCTCCTTTATGAGTCCAGATCGAAGAACTACTTTATTATTAGGGGATCTTTCACAGTTCTACTTCAAATGGTTAATTCACATTTGTTTGGTAGCAAGACACATGTTGTGAAGGTTAGATCTAAATTTATTTTATATTCTTTTTGGAAGATGATTTCATGTATTTTTCCAAATTTTTCCACTAATGTATGTTTTTCAATAGAGTAGATGAGACAACTTTTTGGTTTTTATTCAATACTGTACACTAATATATCCTTTTTACTGATGCATTTAAGGTGTTTGTGGAAATCATAGACGGTTATTTTCACTCTCCCTTCACACTTGGCGTACTTAGCTAGCCATTAGGAAGCAAATTATAAGTTTATATGAAATTATCCTTTAACCATGTTTTTCATAGACTTCAACCTGTTATCGCTAATTATCCATTTTGTATACTTCTTATATGTTTAGTGGTAGCTGTCGTCGATGTATATGCTAATTCTTATAAGAGTTCATTTATATGTCGAAGTATACCTTAGATTATTTGTTTTTGATGTTCTTAAAGGAATCTAATTACAAAATATAGTTACATGAACTTATTAAATTGAAATCTATAGTACATCATCTATTTAAAACACTTGAGAAACCCAAGAAACGGTATTGTAATCATATATTTTTTCATAAAAAACCAATGATATAACCACTCTTTTGATGTTTAGACCTTTTTATAGGCCATTTTTTCATGAAAAATTAGATTGACCGTGTAATGGCAAGTTTTCCATTTTTTTAAGGAAAATAGAACCACGTCAACAGGAATACTATTTGTTTGTGTCTTTTTAGAGAACTAGCTATTGTACTATGAGACCATCCTTATGCATTATGAGTCCATTCTGAACATTATTATCAACTTCGGTAATCTTTTTTACGACTATACGTTGTTGGGAATTGCAGAAGTAAATCAATTTGAAATAGTTATGTAGCATAATATGTAAATAACACATTTATCATTGAATTTGTTATCAATATACAAAATGCTTATGTAGTATTTTTTTTGTTTGCCTTTTCTTTAACATGCAAGGCAAGTGGCTATGGTTGGTACCCAAATTTGGGAATAAAATATATACATTGTGGTGCTTTGTTGAGTAGGCATATATTTGGTTGAATTTTCATTTCTATTGAAATGCAATAAAATCAGTTGCATTGTTAGTTAGTGTTATTTATGATATAGTTAGGTATAATCGATTATAGTTTCTCTAAATAATATATACAAACTAAATACATTTTATATTATATATATATATATATATATATATATATATATATAGAACAAAATTTACATTGATCAAAATTCACATGAGTTCTTTTAATGAATTTGTATTCAGTTTTTTTTTTCTTTACACATGAGTTCTTTGTTCAAATGGGATAGACAACATGTTTACTGTAAAAACTGGTAACTGAATTGACTGTTAACTTATCAATTGTCCTACTTTTTTTTTTAATCTTTTAATGTTTTCTTCCCAACTCTTCTCGATTTTCGATATTTTAGTATGTTCATATATGTTACTGATAACATTTTCAAGTTAACGTGCAATGTTTACTAGATAGAAACATTATTAAGATTGATTATCTTAAAAATATAATGCTTGACTAAGATAATATCGCAAAATCAATAATAATCTTTTCTACTCCTAGATTTGATGGAGGCATAAACCCAATGTTTACAGTGAGGCTGCTTTTGTCTCTGCATGACATGATGATAAATATGTTACATTTGAAGCTGTATTTGGAGCATTTTACACTATGAATCCTTTTTAACATATGTTATAATTATGTGAAGTTGCTCATATGATTATATTTAGTTATATCTTCCTTTTTTGATAATACTTTTCATTGCTATAAGTGATTTGTCTTGCGTAAATGGTTAATGAGCACACAGATTTGTATGAAAATAATCACTAAAATGATTTCTTCTACAGCGATTAATTCCAAATAAATGGAGTTGAAAACTATGCTGACAATATTGACTCTCTGCATCGTCGGAGAAACACCTTAGAGTAAAATTTGTACTACTAGAATAAAGTTTAATTAATAATTAAGTATCCTTTGTAGATTTATACCTTTATTTCTATAGATTTCAACTTTTCAAAAAAGTGATATCGATCCCTTAAGATGCACAGAAATAGGTTTTTTGGTCAAACATGGTGCATTAATGAGAAGGTATTTGGAGTTTTTTCTGTTACTCATGATATTTCGTTTCGTACTTACGACAATTATCAATTATCATTAAAATCGTATTAGGTGATTACATTGTTAGATTCAACATCAAATATGATACCGCCATCATATTGTGGTATAATACACTACTTCCTAAACAGTAAATTTTACTTAACTTCTGTAGTTGAACTATATGTAAAAAAAATTAGTAAACCTGTGGGTGCTATATTGTTAGTCAGATGTACAATTTAAAGCATGTATTTAACAAACATTTACATGTACACATGCATATATAACATTTTATGTCTTGCTCTGTTGTTTCACATTTTGGGTAATATCTGCTTCCAAAATTGGTTTATTTTCTACCATTGATTGATGCATATGCTAGTTTAAAATGAAATTGAGGTGGTGTATATTTTCTACTGTAACAACTTTTAGATATGTTGTTTACATTGGCTTTTTTTGTTAAAGCCAACAAACTATTTAATTCTTTTGATATATCACATTCAAATCTTTTTTCCAAAAAAAAAACTTTACTTGGTTTTTTTCATTATTGTCTGTTTCAAAAAGTTGTTCTTCTCTACAGTTGAGGAAGATGCTAATTTATGATGACGTTGGGGTGATTTGTGTTTTATATTATAACCTTAAATTGTACAAAACCAAGCTTCCAAATATGTTGTTTACACTTTACATAAATATAAGTTGTTTATAATTAAAGCTAAAAAACTATTTTTATCGTATATAACATATAAAACTTACGTTTGTTTTAAAAAAACGTTTTCGCTTATCCATCTACCAGATCTTTCCTGGATAGTTCTTCTACATCCGCTTCAAAATAATGCAACTTTTTTTAAACTGTTTAAATAATTATAAGTTAAGGAAAATTTTCTACACATTGTTTTAATTTTAGAAATTGTTCAAAAAAAACTTCTATTTTTAATCTTTGAATCCTATTCTATCTTATGCCTCCACACCCTGCTGTTAATGCAAAGTCCATCTCCTTGCTATACAGTCTTATGTACTTTCTGCTGTTGATTTGTAGTTGACTATTATTTAACTTTATTGATTTGGGGAATCTTTGTATTGTACTTGGCTTTACTGTTATTTAAATTTGCCGCGTTTTTAATATAATAGAGGAACGGCTTTTGGATACAAAATTTGGTATGTTAATGTTCATTACTTACAACAATATATGTTTTACTGTGATGGTACTAAGTTAGAACATTATATGTGGATATTTGACAACTAAGCTTTGGTTTGTTAGTACTACTCAATTGCTCTGGACAGATTATCATGCTCCTCTGTAGATATTCTTTTTGTCAAATATAACGACAATGCATACTGCATACGTAGTTAAAACAGTCAATTACTACTACAAAAATGCATTTATGCATTTATTCAATATTGTTCAGAATAAAATTATTTGGAAAAACTGTATATCTCAATTTAACTTTTTCCTTAATAATCCATCCAATATTCATTTCTTATCTCATGGCAGATTGTGTGTGTATCGCTAATTTTTTCACCTTCAACTGTGAAATTTATCTTTCAAAACAACAAGGTAAGAAACAGTCGTAACTTGAAATATTACATCTATCAAATATATTTCAACCACGTATTCACAACTACAAACGATAACACCCATTAACCTATGCACCCGTGCCATCGACACGGGCTACCTACTAGTATATATATATATATATATATATATATATATATCAGAATTTATATATGTATACAGCCGGTCCTCCCCCTTTTCGCCTACATTTGGGATGCTCGAATCCCTCCGAAAGTCTCTCTCTTGATGTGGCGAATTTTTCATTCTGGGCTACCGGTTGATGAGAACCTCCAGCAAATTGGCATTCCTTTAGTTTCCCGATGCAGGTGCTGTGGCAACGGGGATTCAGAATCTATTAATCATTTGTTTTTCGGTGGTTGGTGTGCTAGATCCACCTGGAATTTTTTCGGTAATTTTTTGGGTGTTCGTGGCACCATCTCTTCGCCAAATGATTTGCTGACTTCTTGGTGGTTTGTTTGCACTGGGAAATCTCTTCGCTCGATCATCTTTCGATTGATTCCTTGTCTAATCTGCTGGCATGTCTGGTGTGCGAGGAATAAGGCTATCTTTGAAGAGGTTCCAATGGATCCTCTTTCCGTTGTTCGGCGGGTAAGAGATGATGTTTTCTTAGCTTTTCGGGGCCGACCCTTCCGGGGTTCGGCCAGTGCTCGCTCTCGTCATTTAGTAAACCTGTTATCAATAAACTGCTCTCTCTCTTCTAATAGAGCAGGTATTGGATGACTGCCTATCCGGGGACTGCAAATTCTGGCTTGGTTGTTCCCCTCGGTCTGTCATCCGTCATCTCCTCTCCCCCCCCCCCCCCCGATCCACCAACACCCCCTCCTTTTTTTTTTTTTTTTTTTTTTTTTTTTTTTTTTTTGGTGTGTAACTCTGTGTTTAGTGCTTTTAGGCTCTTGATTTTATGGGAGTTTCTTTTCTTGGTATTTTTCTGCTGTTTGGAGTTGGCTTATCGGAAGTCTTTATCATCTTCATTCTGTCGGTCTGTCGGCGTTGATGGTTTTGGCCATTGCTTCCGGTTATCTTGGTTGGGCGGGGGACGTCCTTGTTTTTCATTGATGGTTGGAACCTCAACATCGTGGTAGGCCGGTGGCCTTGCCGGAGCTCGAGTACGATGTTGGCTGGGCGGTGGTTTCCAGTAGCTATTTGGGTGTGCGAAGTGGATTGGTCAGAGATTGTGCCGCTTCTCCTCGTTCCTATATTTGGTTCCTTATTGGTTGTTTTGTTTTCTCCTTTGTTCTGGGTTTTTGGTGGCTTTTCCTTTTGGCCTTTTGTTTTGGGTTATCTGTCAGGCATGTTGACAGCTTTTGATTGAGGTTATAAAAGGTTGAATTTGTTGTTAAAAAAAAATATATATATATATATATATGTGTATACAGTTAAAATAAAATTTATTAAACACACACACACACACACACACACATATATATATATATAAGTCAACTATCTATGTATCGATCTATACACTTACACAGAGAGAACGTTGAATGTGTGAGGCTTCTAGGTGAGGCGGTTGGAAGGAGAGGCCAAGCAGGTGGGGAGAGAGACGGGATAGTGGTAGTGATAGGCGTCTGGGCTGGTGGAGAGGCGGGTTGGTGGGGTACAAGCAATAGGGAGGGCTCGGAGGAAGCTTTCGGCTGAGATGAGGGGGATGGCGGGCTATGAAGTGACGAGGTGGCTGTGGTTGCTGTCGGAGGGGAAGAGAGGCGCCGGTAAGGGGAGTGGTTGCGTGGCTTCGGTTGATGACGTGGTGGGATGGTGGTTGTGAGGCGGATCGGAGGGAGGTGAAGGTTCGGCCTGGGGAAGCTCGGCATGAGGCTGATATGAGAGGAGGTGGTGGTTCTAGACGGAGGTTGGGTCGGTGAGGGACGGCATGAAGGCACGAATGCATACCATCATATATTATTATATTTTACATTTTTTTTCTCTAAGGCAAGGGCGAATTGGCAGAGAAGGAAGGTGAGAGGTGGGCAAGAAAAAGTGACAGCTAATCAAAATTTTCAAATAGTAGAAGGATGGGAAACGAACAATTCTGAAAAGGAAGGCAGTTATATATTGTTTGAACGACAGAACCGATGAAAGTAGGAAACGAACCATCATTTATTTTTATAACAGTAGGAAGGGCAAATGTCAAGTCAGAGAATTTCAGGGAATCATTAAAGCAATTTATTTGATTCCTTGGGCTGCACGTTTGATTTTTGAAAAGGCATGGTATGTTAAAAGTTTACAATTTATGATACCGTTACAACGAACTGTTCAATCATTTCGTTGCACATCGGACCTCAAAAATATAGAAATAAATATACTGCGGAAATCAACACGACGAGATGAACAGAATGATATACAGATATCAGCGATACGATCAAGTTACAAAACTCGTTTTTCTGCTACCGAAAAATGCTGCTGAAACGTCGAAAATAATATAACGGGGTAATAGCAGTCCAAAATTGATGAAACAAAATATGACGTCTCACTTAGAAGATGATTTACATATTTATTATTTAAAAATATTCAGGTTTGAGAAATATTTTATTATTATAAAATATTAACTGATTTAAATTGAAATAAAATTGCACAACAAAATTTACTTTCATATTATCTGATGAAATTTATCATTTTTATGTTTATATATACGTATTTCAAATATCAAATTTTTATTTCCGAATTCAATTATTTAATATTTCACAAAAATTCAGTTATTCACGTAAATGAAATTATTAAAATTTACAGATCGAAATGCTTTTATAATGGATGTTGCTAGAAAGAGCTTGACATGATTTGAGTGGGCAATGAATTTGGGAGATTTAACTTGCGTAAACATAAATTTGTACACATTGATAACATAATGAGCTGCTCTTTTTGACCTTATATGAAATGATAAGCATAATAAACATATTCAAATGTTTTTGACAACATAAATATATATAAGCGTGTGGAAGTTATGAGACTCGTAAATGAATAAATGTCAAGTCAAACTCACAAGTGTACCTAACCATAGGTTTGCATTATCTTACACTCCAATCCTTGGCCATTTCTTATTGCTCTCTTACTGATCCACTACTATAATATGATCGTATGATGTGTTTGGATCATATTAATAATTTTTAGGTTGGCATCAGTTCTAGTATAAAGATCTTATACTTGTCCAACACTACTAATTTCAATAAAACCAAAAAGTTCAATTCTGTAACCTCCAGTTCAGAACAACCACTAACTCTTTACTCATTGCAAACTGTATCCAGATTTAAATGTAGGGATTATGTTAGAATAAGGTCATGAACTAATAAATGGAAAATATATTAATTACTACTTGAAATCTGATTACCAAGATGTAATTTAATTCAAACGTATCTTTAAGGCACCTTAAAGAATCGAATGAATAACTATTATTCAAGATAAATGTAAGTGTAAATAGATAGGTCTGGATTTTAAAAAAAAATACGTCTTTCAAGTTTAATTGTCGCATGCAAATTACTTTAAACTTAATTAAAGGTGTTAAAAAAATGCCAGATCAATTATTATATTACATGAAAGCTCAGTTTATATCTATGATATCTTTCATTTCCAATGCTCCAAAAAACCGTACAATGACACCTGTCCTAAAAAGCTTACAACTTGAATCGTGTTCAAACCCTAGAAGGAAAAAAGTCTTCACCGCCTTACATCTGCTTCGAACCACATTCATCCACCAGCAGTTCGATAGAGTAGCCCTATCTCTTCTATGCTGTCAATCCCATCGTTTCCCCTCCACCTTATCATCGTTGTTAATGGTATAGTAACCTTATATCCATAGAAATTTATGCATTTGACAATCTTACTCTCTTTATTCATTTTTGTTTTGTCATTTTAATGCGGATGGATGCGAAAAGAATAAAAATTGAAAATAATTTATATGGCATTTAAACCTTTAAAATAAAGTTTATTTGTACAGGCAAATTATGAATTGTTATTCTATGCTAGTAAATTATGATTAATTTTTATAGTTTGCTTTATGTATTTTGAAAACTAATTTTCTTTATCGTATCATAATTTATTTATTTTGTAATAGGTCTCAACCAACCAGTTCCTCTCTCTAATGATTTCAGGAGCAAAAACATAATTTGGATGTATAAAAGCCTTTAGTGATACCTAAATTTGGCATGTACATGTACATGTACATGACTGAACTACTGAAAAAATCATAGCTGAATAGTATGCTCAAGGCACCAGATGGTAGAATAATATATGTTCCTGCTTTTATGATTATTGATTAGTTGTTTAAAGCTGTTATGTTATATTTTTTTTTTTTTTTTGAAACAGATAAAAAGGCCCAAGCCCACAAAGGAGTACCGGGTAAAATACCCGTAATCAACAACCACACTACGCAAACCCTAAAACGCAAAACAAACTGCGCCTCCACATTACAAAATGAACAAACAAATCAAAGAAAAATGGCGATCCAAAGCCTCAGCGAATCACCCAAAAAGTAGAGAAATCAGGGGGGCTTCCAATCCCTTTGAAAATTTATCGAGGTGGGATCGCCATCACGAGAGGCGCATCGGTTTCTCATATGCTCAGTAAAGCTTTGATCTTTAAGATCAATAATATTCTGAAAGATGTTGCTGATCTCCAAATCACTATTGGGATTGGAAATCTGATGTGTTTTACTGCCTCTACGGTGGATTTGGTGATCCAAAACAGCCCGAGGCTCATCCATGCAGTAAAGCTTATTCCTTTTTGAATTCAAAGCAGGCGCCTTCTCTATTTTGTCAGAAAAGTTGCTGCTTTCCCCCTTACTCCACTCAGATATGTGATAAATATTACCATTCAGATTACTGATGTAGTGATATTTGTCGACCATAAGCAGATTGATCACTGACTGATTTGTATTATCATGATTCAGGGGAGCCCTCAAATTCGACATCTCCTTCTTAGTATCGTGGTAATTTCTGCCAATATCAGGTAAGAAATTATTATTGTAGTATTCCAGAATGTTACATGAATTATTGGATAAAATATTAAAGCTAAAATTTTGATTACTCCCTTTGCAGAGATTTGCTCTGGTATTGGTATCTGAATGGCCACCTTCAAAGAATGTAGTGTTGACAAGGGTGGTATCCCTCCTCAAGTGTGTAATTCTCGGATTATAATTCTGAGGGTGATATTTTGGGAAAAAATTATTGAACTTCCCACTTTGTAAGTATGATTCAACCATAGTTTCTGGATTTTGAGGATCATTGCTTTCTGGGAGTAGCGTTTGATTTCTTTTGGTGAAGTTTTTGTGAAGTAGAATATTGAAATTTGCTTCAATGATTTTCCAAGTTTGAATTGCATCTGATTCTTTTTTAGTATGCAATCTGGCATTTCTTTCTTTCCAAATGAAATAAACAGCAGCAGAGAGCATTATGCAAGCTTCATTGAATTTCTTCGATTTGGCTTTGAAATTTTTATTTATGAAGTTGATACTTTCCTTGATGTTTTGAGTCGAAATGTATTTGTTGAAATTGAGCTTACTTTTGGCAATATGCCATATATGTCTGGAAAATTCACAATCAAAGAAAAGATGCTCAGATGATTCTTTATCATTTTTACAAAGAAGACAAACTGTTTCACTATTTTTGTTCCATTTGCTACATCTATCCCTGGTTGGCAGCCTGTTAAGTAAGGCAAAATAAGCACAATGTGCCATTTTTGGGCAATTTGCTTTGCTCCAGATAACTGAATGCCAATCCATTTCTGCATCGAAACCTTTTAAAAAATTCAATGTAGATTTGAATGAAAATTTGCCTTTATTAGAGAGCTTCCAATTCCAGCAATCTTCACCCAAATTAATATCAATTTTAATGTTTTCAATACTCTTTTTGAATATGGAAGTTGCTGGATGAATATTTGCATTCCAAGTATGATTTTGAATGATATGCTCCACTTTTAAATTAGCACCACCAAAATATAACAAGTTATTCCAGCCTAATAAATTTATCAATGATTTTCCATTGATCCAAGGATCAAACCAGAGGCTAGTATTTTTACCATCCTTGAAACTCCTTTCTAGCAGTTTGATGCCAGTATTCCTACTTTTTAAAATATTCTTCCAAGAGCTAGAGTTATGGATTTTAGCTGGCATGGTCCAAAAGTTTTTGTTTTTGACATACTTGCTTTTCATCCACTTTGACCAAAGGGAATTTCCTTCAACAAATCTCCAAAAGAGTTTCATATTGCATGTATTTTGAAGATCCTTAATGTTCCTTAACCCCAATCCCCCATTCTCTTTTGGTTTACAGATATTATCCCATGAAATTTTATGATGCTTTCCTTTCCAAATGAAATTAGCACACATTTTTTCAATTCTTTGAGTGATGGAAACTGGGATGTTGTGGGTTTGAATCCAATACATTAAGATAGCTGTGATGACAGTGTGTGTTAGCTCAAGTCTACCAGCTATAGATAAAAGTCTACTGGACCAACTTTCTAATTTATCTTGAATGATGTTACAGAGTCTTGAGCAGTCTCTAGAAGTGAGTTGATTAGAACTGAGGGGAAGACCCAAATATTTGACTGGCAGTTGGCCTTCTTTAATGTTGAGAATGTTAATAATCCCCTCTTTGTTTACACAGTTTTTGCTGAAATAAGCTTTGCTTTTACTTTCATTGATTTGAAGACCAGCATAATCTTTAAGTCTTTCAAAGAGCCTTTTAATGGTATAAGCACTTTTCAAGTCTGCATTTAAAAACAGAAGAAGGTCGTCAGCATATAAAAGATGAGAAATATTAGGTGTAACCCTATTAAAAGGCTTGAGATTTCCTTTTAAAAATTCAGCATCCATTTGAATAGTAAAAAATTCCATAGCAATAGCAAATAAGTAAGGGGAAAGGGGATCCCCTTGTCTAATGCCTCTATTACTATTAATAAACCCACAAGGAGAACCATTAATTAAAACAGAGAAAGAAGCAGTATCAATGCATTCTTTTACAAGACAGCAAAATTTTTCATGAAAACCAAGTTGCTTCATCATGTGGATAATAAAAGCTCTATTTATCTTGTCAAAAGCTTTATGAATGTCAATTTTAATACAAACTTTGTTTTTACTACATTTGTTAAAGTCTCTTATGATTTCATGAGCCAAGAGGTTATTTTCAATAATGAATCTATCAGGGATGAAAGCACACTGATTTTCTGAAATTAAATGCTTTAAAAAAATTTTTATTCTATTACTTAGAATGCTGGCAATAATTTTGTACATAAAGTTGCAGCAAGAAATAGGTCTATAATCCCCAATTTCTAAAGGAATTTTAACTTTAGGAATTAAAGTAATAAAAGTATGATTAAAACTTTTCAAAAGTTTTCCAGAAGCAAAGAACTCTTTAACTGCATCAAAAATTTTAAATTTAATATCATCCCAGTGGATTTTATAAAACTTTGCCCCAAACCCATCAGGGCCAGGGCTTTTATCATCCTTGGAATTAAATATATATTTTTTTATATCATCTATCATAATAGGAGCAAGAAGGATGTCTTTACTGCTATCTTTAAGAATAAATTTTGGTTCAATATTTGGGAACTCCTCCTTATATTCAACAGTGTTGAATAACTCAATGAAATAAGTAACAGATAACTGCTCAAGTTGAGAAACATCATTTAAGATTTTCCCATTTTTATCAAGCAGCTTTCCTATGTCATTAATTTTTTTTCTATTAGACATCTTGGCATAGAAAAATTTGCTAGCTTCATCTCCATTAGTGATCCAGTCCACCTTGGCTTTTTGTCTAATGTTGGTAGCTTGCACAAGCAAACTATTATTTAGTTTGTTCTGACAGTGGAAAAATTGATTAATAATAGATCTGTCTGAGCTATCATTATCAATAATGTTTTGGAGAGATTCACATTCTTTTCTAATAGTGTTTATGTCATTTTTATTCCTATTTTTATTCCAATGTTTCAGATTATCCTTTGTATGTTTAAGAAAATTTTTGAACTTGAATTGGGCAGAGCCATAGCAGGGGGAAAGAATACTATTTTTAATCACATCAGTGTAATCTTTTTCAAAGGGCCAACCATTAACAAATCGAAAAGGATATTTACACATAATATTTTTATTATCAGAGAAGGTGATCTGAATAGGGGTATGATCACTAGTGGCTTGAGGAAGAGTAAAACATTGATAATTAGAAAAAGTATTAGCAAAGTTAAAATTAATAAGGATTCTATCTAGTTTACAATGAATATTTCTACAAATACCAGATTTCCAAGTAAATTTATTGCCAAAAATATTAGCCTCAATTAAACTAGTTTTGATTAAAAAGTTATTCAGAAATTCCAGTTTTTTAAATGGAATTGGAAGACCTCCTCTTTTTTCATAATGATGTAAAACAGTATTAAAATCTCCCATAATAATCCAAGGTTTTTTTAAATTCATATTTAGAGTTTCAAGATCTTCCCAAAGGGAATTTCTAGTTTTTTCACTATTAGAAGCATAAACAAAAGTTATTTCCAATTGAAAACCCCCTTTATTAGAGAATTTACAATGAATATATTGAAAATTCAAAAAATATTGGTCCAAGCTCCAAATATCAGTTTCCCAAAGAATCATAATTCTACCAAAACCACCCATGATATTGTTATTAACAAGACCCCAATTTTTATAATACTTAGAATGAAAATTAGTTAGATTTTCATCATCAAGTTTATGCTCTAATATGCCAATGATACCAGGCTTCTTAGAGAAAATTAGATTGCTCAAATCCAATTTTCTAGCAGGGGAGTTTAATCCCCTAATATTCCAAGAGATAATAGACATAATTAATCAAAAAAAAATTGATAAAAGGATACAAAAAAAGGATATCACAGCAACTAGGTAGGGAGACTGGAAACATTATCCACTGAGCTCTCCTTATCTTTCCTTTCATCCATGAATTCAATGCATTTAGCCCCTTTTCTTTTAAGTGGCTTTACTCCTTGAATTTTTAGATGGTCTTCCCATCTTGGGTTTCTCATTATGTATTTTTCTTGAAATTCGTCTTTTTCTCTGCTGCTTTCATTGTTTTGATCAATGATGTCCTGTAAATTTTTTGTTTTATTCTTCTTTTTCACCTTCTTCTTTCTTTTTGCTGTGTTGAGAGAATTTGGAATAAGTTTGATTGCTTTCTGAATCAGGTCTTCATCCATTAATTGATGTGAATTGTTTGAGTTCTGCATTGTGATTTCTGTATTACTTTCAGTATTAAATTTGTCTCCTGTAATCAAACCTATTTCCAAACTTTCTTCAAATTTTTCTTCTTGTTGTTGTGTATTACTCTGAATTGGAACATCTTCTGGAATTTCAGTCATTTCTTGATCTGGGATATATTTCTCATGAGCATTGACAGGGGATTGAGAACAATCACTTCTCTTTTTCATGTTTTCAAAATATTTAATCTTCCCTGAAAGGGAGTTTTCCCTTTTTCCAGAAACTTGAGTTTCTTGTTGTTCAGAATCTATCGATAAGGAGTTGCCAATATTGTTGACAGATTCTTGCAATCTGCTATGAACAAAATCAGATGGAATCACCTTTTCTTGATTGTTATTTGGATCTTTAATTATTTCTTTCCAAACTTTTTTTGAAGAACATTCTTCAGTTTTGTGCCCAAAACATTCACATATTATACATTTTGGAGGAATCCATTCATACTCAATATTCTGAATTATAGTTTCTCCATCATGCATTGTGATGTGAGCTACACTTGGAAGATTTGATTTTGCATTGATTTCAACCAGTATTCTAGCATAGCTTAATCTACTTTCTTTGGCTGTTTGCTCATCCATTTTCAACGGGGTACCAACTGTACTTGCAATTGCCCCAAAAGCTTCACAGTCCCATAATTTTAAACTTAAATCTGGTAGACGAATCCAAATGGGAATTGTGTTTAATAAATCTTTATCAAAAGAAATTTTGGAATTCCACTTTTTCAGAATAATCAGCTTACCATTAATGAAAAATGGCCCACCATTGATTGTTTTTTCGCAGTCACTTTCTACCTCGAATTTTATGATGAAGAAACCATTGCTTCTTGTAAAGATTTCAAAATTTCCCGTGGGATTCCATGTTCTTTGAACGAAAGCTTTAAAGTGATGATAAAATGGCCTGTTACCATAAACATAGGCTATCACCGAGCAGCCCCACTTCGACTCCGTTCTCTTGCTAACTGCTTCATTGATAACCACCATTTTCTTGTTATTAATGGTTATTGGAGCTTGATATTTCAGGGTACATTGCTGGTTGACTCCCCCTTCTTTAATCAAATCTGCCCATGATGATACTTTATGTGAGAAGATCCCTTGTTTGCTTATTTGGTGCCCCTGATTGGCAACGGCATTATGATTGAAATGAGGTCTTATAGCAGAATTTGCTGAAACCAGAGAATCAGTTCTTGCTTTTTGAGAATTAGGGTTATTTCTTGAATCTCTTTGAGTGTTGCTGTATTGATTCTTGTAACGAAATGAAGATTTAGATTGAAGAAGAGGAGGTTTCCCTTTATTGCGGCGGTTCCTAACCATTTGGAACCCCTCACTGTCGAATTGTGGCTGTACCCCCTTGAGATTAGATGAAGAAGAGAGGAGAAGAGGAGGAGGAGGCTCGGGTGTGATAGAATTAGAGGCCAGAATCTGATTGAAGCTTTCTTGATTATTTGTTGTAGTAGCCATTAAAACTAAAGCTTAGATGTTTATTGCTGTTATGTTATATATATCAACGCTACTTTAGTCATTTAGATATTAACGTGTGCCGCATTTATAGTCTTCATGTATAGTTTTCCTCTTTCCATGCATACCACATACCATTTCTATTTGTACCAACATAGGTCATGATTTTTTTTACGCACACACATATTACTATTCGCTGAATAATTTACTGAGTAAGAACCATAAGTTAGTTCTCCAAACCATTTTGTGCAAAGCCCAAACTCATCTAATCATTGGCGGTGAATACCATACCTTACTTCCCCAGACCATATTTTGTAAAGCCATGACTCATCCAATTAACGACGAAGAATATATTAACTGCCTTAGAAATCAACAACTGTTGGCCTCCTCCTTCATATAAATGGGGCCTTCCTCCTTATTTTGGCCTTTTCCATATTTTTACTCATGCTTCCTATTGCTTCAGGTAATTTTCAATCATTTGCATCCATTGTTTCAATTTCAATCCTTTTATTGATTTGATATCAGTTGTTTCAATTTTCCATCCTTTTACTGATTTAATATCATATGTCTTCTTTGTTTGCTTTATGTGCTTACAACATTGTTGTTGCTCATTCGTTGGTATGCACGTAGGAATCGGAAACGGCTCTGATTATTGGGCGCCAGCATTCTATGGTGGATTTTGATAGATGTTGCTTAAGTTGTTAATTAGCTAAAGTTTAATAATGGTGATATAACATCATTAGCCGTCATCCTTCTATCTATATAGATTTAAAAAAAATAAGGTTGATTGCTCCTGATGCTATGCACTTATAAACTACTCTTTAGATAATTGTATATGTGTGTCTATATATAATGAACACAAAAACATGTGGGCGATGACTAAGATCAGCTTTGCTCTTTGCTTCAGAAGTTAAAAAAAAAAGAAAAAAAAAAGAAAAAAAAAAAGATTTAGGGTGATGTTATTATATTACATTATATTTTCATATTGTTTGATTTTTACGATAGTTCGATTTATAATGGTATTGACGACGACTTTTGTTTGATTTTATGATTATTTGGGTTGGTTTGAAATTTGGAGTGTTAGATTCAATTGATTTTGGATTGGGATCATGATGAAATTCCGTTAAATTTGTTGTTGGATCAAACTAGAATAATTCAAATTGGATTAGAATTTGTCCTTGGCTTTTGATCTTGAAAATGACATGAATTTGAAAAATGGGTTCTTAGACTCAAGAAAAAACTGTAATTTTTTTTTAGTTTTAAGAACAAGAAGTTTGCATTTAGGCTGAAGGACACTTTTTAGTGTAAATCATAAAATGATAGATGTAACTATCATTTACTGTTTACAATAAAGTGTCATCCAGACTAAAAAGCAAACTTATTGTCTCTGAACAATACAAAAGACACACGGTTTAGCGACGGTAAAAAACCGTTGGCGACCGTCGCGAGCCATCGTTAAATGTCATTGCATAATAACTCGTTGCAACTAAAGAAAGCGACGGGCTTAGCGACGACTCCGTTGTTCTTTTCGCAACGGCTTGTAACGGCTAAGTGTTCACGTGAAAGCAACCGTTGGGTTGTTGGTTTTTCGGGTTGTTGATGCAAACCGTTGCAAATCGACCGTTGCTAGCCGTCGCTTATTTTGACCAAATGGTTGTCGCTAGCCGTTGCAAAGCTGTAATATTTTTCCAGCCAATTTGCAGCACCTTCAACCCTCAATCTCAATCAATCCAAATAATATAATTCCATCATTCCACACATATAATACCATTCCATTGTACCATATAATCAATATCAACACAACCAAATCATCAAATATTGCATATTCTAACATATATTTACAAAATCATATAAGAAAATCAACATAACCAAATATGAAAATCCACCAAACCAAACCACATTGTCCAAGTATCAATCACAACAACCAAAATACCAAACCTACCAAAACACTAAGTATCAATCACAACATCCATAGTACCAAACGTCAAACCCATCATAATATGTACACACATATATATAAAGCGTATCCATCAAAACAAACCAGCTAAACATCATCATCATCTGCACCTCTTTTCCCGGGCATTGACCCATGCTCCTGATAGAACGCAACAATAGACTCATCTATCTGCGTCGCCAACTGACTCTTTCGTCAATCATTGAGCTCATCAATTGTGTTTGCATCCGAGCAATCTCTTCCTCATCTATGGATCTCTTATATAACCTTTGGAAATTAAGAGCCTGTGAAATAATTCAAGTGAATAAGAAGTTCATGTCATACAATAACAATAAAAAAACTCAAGTTATTGGTAATAAACTCAAGTGAATAAGAAGTTCATGGCATACAGGTTTCTACTGTGTAAACATTGAGTACATACCATATTGCCGAAAATATAACGCCTGTTTTGACTTACCGGTTCAATGATTAAATCCCATATCTGATTAGACTCATCAACCGTAAGCGACTCCCGTCCACTTGCTTGTATCACTCGTGCATACTCTGCGTTATATCTCTCCTACAATTACGAACAGATATTTGACACAATTGCTATACAATTTACTTATTTATTGTGAAATAAACGAATACGAAATATTTTCATTACAGAAATAAACATATTTACCATTACAGAAGCAGCCTTGTCGTCCGACTAATCATATGAAACATTCCCATCCTCATCTGTATGCTCCACTGCATGTATGACTCTGAAAACCTCAGCCGATGTGGGCTCCCTACCATACTTTGCCCACTGAATATATACAAGAATATGTTATATTGATAATTTGCATGAGTATATACAAGTATAGATTATATACAAGAATAGAATATATGGTAAAGAGGCACTAGTAAATATATACATGCATAACATAAATATTGGTTAATTTATTTACCAATTCCCTCCTATGTTGTTGGAAGGATTTCGAGCCACCATGATGTAAAGCGGGATTTTTGTTCCTATTAGCCTTGTTTCTTTCCGACAATTACTATTAATTTATACACACTATTAAATAAAATAATTCAACACATTTAAATGTAAAAATATAGTGACAATATAACTTACTCTGAATTCTTCAGATTCCCACTATTGTTGGAATCCAGCCCAAATATCATACCCCATCCAACTTGGCTTTTTCCCTGAATTCTTAGCCCTTGACAGAGTCTCTCTGTAATTTTTCCGCATCTTTTTATTCCAATGATTTACAAAAACATCCATATCCTGCGGATCCACACGTACAGCTGCCTGCAAATTGAATTATCATACGTATTATGTAAAAGAGATTGTATAATTAAAAAACAATCAGCAGAACAGAATACGTAAAACTGATATCATAAGGCATGATGGCATATTGTTTTTGGTTTCATATAAGGCATAAATATATATTACAAAATTGTATTTACAATAAGATCAGCCCATATTGCGTTTTTTATATGTGTTGGGATGTTATCCCACTGAGGCTAACACCCGGACATCCTACTCTAGTATGCCTCCTTCGATATTTGTAAAATGAAACCGGACGGCTCCACCTCGAACCCTCTGTAGAAATGTTGATGTATATATTCAATATATTTCATATAATATAATTCAAATAAGTTTGAAATATACCCAAAACTTTTCGGAACTATCGCCGCAACTTGACGGAGATCTGGCTCAAATCAGGTACTCGGACCGGCTCCAAGTGAAGGTGACCGAGATGTACTATGTCGATCACATCGTCTATCAGACATAATCGACAAACATATATATAATATCATACACTGCTTAGAAAAGAGCACTGATAACATAAGCATCACATAATCATCAATCAATATCACATAATCATTAATCATCTCATAATCATCACATAATTATTAATCAAGTGATAATCATCACATAAGCATACTCTGCACATAATCATCGAAAAAAGCGTACATGAAAAGAATAATGCATAACTCAGAATGATACATATCATATATAGTCATCATTATTATTACATAGCTCAGAACATTACAGAAGATAGTCATTATTGGTAATACATAGCTCACACTTATACAACATGCGATGCCATCTATGATCAGTCTTCGTCATATTCTGATTCAGACTCGGTCTCGTACTCTATATCATTTTCTACGGTACTTACAAATGCATCTATTAAAACATTCGATTCATCAGTCAACGACCCTACATCAATGTCATCGGTTATCACTATTTCAGTATTTGGCTCGAGATCCGCTTGATACGCTGCTTCATCTGGAATATTATTTCCATCAAACGTATATCTTGCATTCGTTTTAAAAACAGCCCATCAGTCTGCTTTATCTTTTTTAAGGACAGATATGGAGCAAAATAAACTTGTAAAGCTTGCTTAGCTAATGCAAAAGGATCATACTTATAGTAATGCGACGTATGCCTTATTTCAATTAGCTTATAATCTTTGTGCACGTTAATTCTAGAGCCAGGAACATTGCTAAACCAGTTGCATTTGAAAAAAAAACTTTCTCTGCGGGTTGTATATAATATGTCAACTCTAAAACTTGTGTTAAGACGCCGTAAAAATCTTTTATATGCTCCTCTGGATCATCACTTCCTTTGACGAATACACCAGTGTTATATGTTAATTTTTCAGCCTCGTAATCTTTGGTGTTGAATTTAAATCCTTTAACGAAGAATATTGGATAAGTCTTGACATTTCGTTTTGGTCCGATAGTAAGATGTCGTGATCCTTCGTCGACAACACACTTTTTTGTAGCATGAACGTAGTTTGAAAACCATCCAGCAAATTGTTTACTGAGATCGCCAGATGGATGTTGTGATTCGTATATGCTGCAAATATGTATTATATTCCTTTATAATTAATATATACATGTATAATTGAATTATATATGAATTTATAATTACCTGACAAATGGTGCAACTTCAGCACAATTTAGAAGATTATATGTGTGTGCCACATGTAATCTCTATCATCTATCCATATTTCCACATATTTTCCAACAGGTCTTCCATGTTGTCTAAAAATAGATAACATTGTTTGAGAAGAATCCTGCTCAATAGTTTCTTCATTATGGGGAACACTTACGAATGATAAGTTCACATCGTTACTAAAGTAACGTGAGAAAAAAATGAAGCTTCTTCTTCAAGGTACGATTTGCAAATCGAACCTTCTACTCGTGCTTTTTGTCTAATTTTTTTCTTCGAATGATTCAGGTACCTAAAACAAAATTAACTAAATTCACATAGTGGTACAAAAACCGAAATTAACTAAATTACCTCTCAAATGGATACATCCATCCATATTGCACAGGACCGCGAAGGAGTGCTTCAGATAGAAGATGAACAGGTAAATGCTCCATTACATTAAAAAAAGCTGGCGGAAATATTTTCTTCAGTTTGCATAGAAGTACAGGGATTTCTGCTTGAAGTTTCACTACGAGAAAACTGTAGTTTACCTACGCCAATATGGCGTAAGCGGGGCGTAGGTAAACGCATCAACTACATAACCCCTACGCCAATTCTGACGTGGGTAAAACCTGCGTAGGTAATAAAACACCTACATCTTACCTACGCCATCCGTGGAGTTGTTTCCTACGCCTTTCCTACGCCATAATTTTCTTACGCCTTTCCCACGCCATGTTGTACCTACGGTTTTGTTACGACATTTTTACTTATTTAAGTACTCACGTCTTTCCTACGTCATTCGTTTACCTACGTCTTCCCTACGCTTTCCCTACGCCATTCTTACATATTACGTTTTCTACGTCTTTTCTACGTCATTCATTTATCCACTTTTTACCTACGCCTGTGTTTTTGATGTTTTTCCTACACCATGCACGCGACTTTTTGCTGCATTAATATTTCATTTACCTACGTCTTCCCTACACCTTCCCTACGTCTTTTCTGAAACAATTTTGATATATTACTGTTCTATTTCATTTCACCACATTAAATAGAAACTAAAATCAACTTATTTTATATATATACACATTCCAACAAAAAGATTAACGTCAAACCATTCATCTTTAATTCAAAAAACAAATATCTCATTCATATTACAAAGTCAAACAATATTAATCAAGTTTCTACATGTTAAAATAATATGATAATATGTTCATGATACATGACATCATACAGATACCATTAAAAAGTTTTCAATACCCTCATCCCTCTCGATGATCATTCGGCTCTTCATCAAATCGTTGTCGAAGCATCTCGGTGAGTTGTTCATACTGCATCTTCAGTATTTGAATCTCCCCTTCTTGACGCTCCACCTTTTCCCCTTCAAATAATACTAATTTTGCTCCATTTAACCACATTGATGTATTATATGTTTTACACAAAATTACAGTAATTATGTTCCATACGTTAAATATAATTTGGCTATTAACGTTCAATTGTGTGTCAATGAGATGCTATAAGTCAAACGTTGCATATTCTTTTCGAGATGTACCTACGTGTTCCACTGAAGAGCTTTATACAAAATTAGTTTGTCTAGTGAAAACCATAAACATGTATTTCTTAACATACAGTAGTTATTCCCTCATACAAAGAAAATTTGATCTTGCAGGAGAAAAAAGAAAGAAAGAAAAATGTTACCTTTAAAAAAGCTGCAATAGCAGTCAGCTCATCTTTATCAGATTTAGCATCAGGTTCATGAGAAGGTTCCTACAAAGATGTTAACAGAAGGATCAGAGTCAATTCCTATAGCAGATAAGGCATCCAGCTTATTCTCATCCAACTCAAAGGATTATGGTGTGAACTTTTGATCTTCAAAAGACACTGATGTTATTTGAAATAAAGACTTCGTAATACAGTTCTATGCAAAATTTAATACCAAATTTGTAACAAGGAACTACATAGCCTTGAGTGTAACATATCACAGAACAGTAAAGACCAGTAAAGAAATAATAGTTAGCATGTTTGAATATTTCACCTTTGGTGGAATGAATGCTACCTCTCTCTTCCTTTTGTTTTCAGCTGTTTTTGCAGCCTGTTTCTCCTGCTTTTCCTTTTGCCTCTTTGCGTGCTTCAATTGGTCACTTAAGAAATACTCACCACTTTCTAATTGAAGGTCGAGCTGTAAATTTTCAATCTCACTTGATTAGCATCAAAGTTTGCCTTGCATGGAGTAAGATATTGTAAAATGTCATGCTTACAAAAACAGGGAGCAAGTTGATATTAACATTTTACAAGATTGTGTTACCCGACATAGTGGAATGCATACATGCACACATGATAATACATACATATGCATGCACACATGATAATACATACATATCTATACCAAAGCATATGATCCATTGGAGAGGCCCGCGTCTACTGCTAAAATATTTGGTCGTAGTATTATACATCAACATTTAGTTGTGTGTGGTGTTTTTCTTGGTAAACATACATTAGTTTTTTTTATATAAAAAAAATCTGATCCATTTATCATCTAGGGGAATATACGGATTTTACTACATATATAAAAAACAACTATAAACTGAGTTCATCAACCGATTTCTGATGATAAATCAAATATATATTTATACTTGTTCATGTGGATACAAAAGTTGACAAATCAAGCAGTTTAGCAATATTTATAAAACACAATGGAAACTGCAGTCGCCGATACTGTATATCAAATAAAGAAGAATAAAATGTCACCTTGCTAGGTGGCTGAGGAGGAGGATATGATGTATAAGGCTTCTTCTCCTTTGCTTTACTTTTCTTTTGTTGTACATTCTTCCTAAATAAGCACATAAGACAAAAATGATAATGGTCAAAATTTAGAGGAAAAGAACTGAAAAATATGGACACAACACAAGTGATTAATACTATACATTTTAAATTTCGGAAGGAATCTATCCCAGTTCTCATTTGCAAGTGCTGGGTTTTTTGCAAGCTCGCGCTTCATCAATAGGATCTAGTTGGGTTTGTAAAAATTGTTCAGACAATTCAGATATACAGAAAATAAATTTCTGAAGCTATATAAAAATAAAATAAAAGTCACCTTAATATGGTACACTGGATGCATCACATTTTTAATGCAATCTTCAACAATTCTCCTAACTTGCTTCAACCCCTTAAACGAACCCATGACAGAAACTGTATTTCCCTAATTATTCACAATACCATGTTATTAACCAAAAATTACATTTGTGAAATGATGATGATGGTAATTATATTATATCATATTTTGTTTCATGCATCATCTACAATGAAAATTTTGTAACAGCACATACCTGAACCAATACATAACAGCCTGTCAATATCTCAATTGCCTGTACCAGAATGAAGGTTGTATAAGATGAACTTAAATAGCATTGGTAAAATAAATAAATGCAATAACTGGACCGTTCACAATGTTACCACGGGTCGGTAATTACAAACATACCTGGGGGGCAGGAACACTCCGAGATAAAAGCTTTATGAGGTCCCTAGCTTTTATGATGATATAAGGATCTCTAGTCTTTCTAGTTTTCTTAACATACATATATCCTTCAACCTAGAAAGATAGAAATTAGAAACCACGAGTTATGAACATCTCCTACACCAATGTCTTATAGTAATCAGGATTTCAACGAACTTTGATTAGAAGATTCAAATCATTCTGATCCTAATTGTTTGATGCCTTCAGTTATGACAATTTCTTATTAAAGTGTCAAAACCAGCTACACTTGGAACTCAATATAATTTTGCTTAAATCAAAACTGAAATCAGATATTAAAATCCACTAAACTCCTCAAAATCATAATCGACTACCATTTATTAACATCTTCTAAAATATACTAATCACACTCGTTGTTTTAAAACGCGAAAATGTATCCAAAGCGTTGTCGGGTCCGTAAGTCAAGGCGTAAGCCTGGTAACATTGACCATAAGCTTTTTGGGGAAAAAAAGGCATAACATATAATGAAATTTGACATTTTAAATTAACCTATGCAAAAAAAATTAAAAATAAATAACTAGAATCCATATGATTCCAGTTTCACGATTCCACATTTTGTAATTGTATTTGTATTCAAAAAAAAATTACGTGCTTGCTCAAGATTTTATTTCTTTTGCTGGTTATTGGATTAGTTTTTACTAGAATGAGGTAGAAGGCAGGGTTTCAGATGAGATACATAGCAACCAATGTCACTTAAAAAGCTCAAGCCTCTTCAGCATGAGGCGCTATGGTTTTTTTTTTTTAAGCCTCAAACAGCCGAGGCATAAAGCCTTTTGGTTAAAAGGCCGAAATAAGCCCCGAGGATTTTTGCCTACGCCTTGCCTTAAGCCAAACTCTCATGTGCGTTTTTTAAAACTGATCACACTAAACATAATTCACAAAACAATCATCATTTAAAACATAAGAATTCAGAAAAATTATTACCAACTTTAATCTATTATTACCAACTTTAATCTATATATAGGCTTTGATTCTATAGATCCAGGCCCAACCTGATAATTATTAGTGTTTGGTTGGTACGGATTCATTACTATAGGGCTCTACTTAGATCCTAACGGATAATTATTTTGGTCATTGTAACAAAAATAAGAGTATATGTTTTGTATACCATTTATTTTTCTACTTTGGAATTTTCTAGTGCTTTTGTTTGAGGGAAAGATTTTAGGGCACCAGTTTCTACCAAGCAGACTTACTTGGGCAATGAATATGAACAGGCTCGGACCAAACTAAGATTACAGTTTTAGTACATGGTCTCGGATCCAGATTTTAATCTATCCGAACAGTATCTGATCCATTGACAGGTATACAGGTGAGCACTAATTTCATGCATCAACTTTGTCACATAGTTCACATTTGCGTCAAATTTTGATGCAACAACCATTATGGTTTTTCTCCATAATTTCTACGAGTATTTTTTTTAATATTAAATACCAATCAAAAGCTGGAAATGCTATCTGAAAAAAGAAAGAAAAAAAAATCATAATACTGATTTTGCACTCAAAACCTAAATATCATATGCAATTTAGTCAATTTGATCACAAGGGTCAAGTCTGTTTACAAAAGCAGAGGGTGGAATTTGTATACCAAATTCATGTCTACTATTAAAACTATTTAACCAAGAATGTTTGTTTCTAAACATTCAGATTACAGACTTCTATTATCAAAGAAGTAACATTACTTGGGCAATACTTATAGTCTCAAATAGTTTACAAAACAGTGTATTTAATTTTTAACTAAATGTATCAAGTTTACAAACTAGTGTATCTAGTTAAGTGTACAGGCAATTCATATTGGGTTCTGCCTAAATGTTTGCGGGTAGACATACACACACTGCAGGAAAAATAGTACATCAATGAAATCTAAAGCAATGAAATCTAAAGCAATAAATTCTAAAGCAGTAAAATCTAAATACTAATAAGTTATTAGCTTCAGGCGTTTTCAATGTTAATGAAATCTAAAGCAGTAAAAGGGCGACTCAATTTTAGAAAATTAGACAACTCAGAACAAGAAATTCGCATACTTAATTAGCAGTGGCAGTATAAAGAGACTGTAGCAGGACTTCAAATCAGCAGTAGAAAATATCGCAAATCAGCAGTAGAAAATATCGCGTAGGAGGCAAGGATGAGCCGACGATGGCTGATGGAATAGCCGAGTATGCAGCGATGATTATTTAGAAGGCGTTGACTTTTGAAACCCTAGTTTTTTTGGGTTCAAGCATCGCGAACATGGAGATTGCACCTGAATCGAAAACCTAAAACAAGCACCTGAATCGAAATTCAATCAAAACAAATATAAAAGGAGGAGAAGATAATTATTGTAGAATTAGGTTTTTTTTATTGGGGAAAAACTGAGGCTACGGAAGTATACGGTGATTAACCTAAAAATAAAAAACTTTTTTTTGCATCTGTAGAGATGGCGTAGGAAATTTCCTACATCTTTCCTACGTCAATGTGTAATTGTATAAAATTAACAGAGGTGTGAAAATGGCGTAGGAGATTATCTATGCCTTTTCTACAGTATTATTTTAGTGTAGACGATTTCCTACACCTTACTTACGCCTTGTTGTTTTTCTACGTGTTGAATTTGGTGTAGGAGAAGCGTATGAAATTTCTTTACGTCTTCCCTACGCCTTTACTTCTTTCTACCAGTTTCCTACGTCTATCCTACGACCCGCCTTTTGGCGTAGGAAAGACGTCGGAAATTTTGCGTAGGAAACTGCAGTATTTTCTAGTAGTGTTTACGTATACGATCTACCTTTAACGTCGTAGAACAAAGCTGTTTATAAAACATACTTAATTCTGTTATAACACTCCATATTTTTGCAGGCAGCAGTTCTTTGAAAATCACGAGAGAGAAAATACTCCATCATAATGTGGCAATCGTGACTTTTCATCCCACTCAATTTGCTGTTTTTAATGTCAACACATCTACGGAGGTTAGAAGAAATCCCATCAGGACATCTAAGTCCTTCCACCCACTTTAGAACGAGTTTTACTTGCTTATTGTCTAGCTCATAGCATGCTTTGGGTTTCTTATTATCGTCGTATAATTGAAGTTCGGGTCGCTTACAAAAGTGTAATATATCACGTCTTGAATTCGTATCGTCCATGGTTTTCCCCTTTATATTCAAAATTGCATTAAACACGTTGTCAAACACGTTTTTTTCGTTGTGTATGACGTTAGTGTTATGTTGGAGTAGGAGATTTTTCCAGTACCATAACTCCCAGAATATACTTTGCTTGCACCAGTTATGAATGTCTGATTTACCTGGAATCTCAACCTGTACCCCAGTTTCATGTATCTTTAGGTAGTCTTTTACAATTTCATATACCTCTTCACTTGTCCAAACCTTAGGTGGCAGCATATTCTCTACTCTGTTAGCTTTAAAGTTCTTTTTATCCATTCTAAATTTATGATTGATATGTGGAAAACACCGATGACAGTCAAACCAAGAAATTTTCTTTCCGTACTTTAATGAAAATGCTCGTGTTTCATCCATACAATAAGGACAAGCTAGACATCCAGATGTGCTCCAACCTGAAAGCATGCCATACGCTGGAAAATCACTAATAGTCCATAATAAAGAAGCAAACATATGAAAATTCCTTTTTCTCGAAATGTCGTACGTTTCAACTCCTTCTTGCCATAGTGTTTTCAACTAGTCGATTAGTGGTTGTAGATAAACATCAATTCCTTGTGTCGGATCATCGGGACCGGGAACGACAATCGTTAGAAACATTTATGGAGTTTTCATACACATCCATGAAGGTAAATTATAAGGAGTAATAATAATAGGCCATTATGAATATTTACTACCAAACTGAGAAAATGGCGAAAATCCATCCGTACATAAGCCAAGCCTAACATTACGGCTCTCTGCCGCAAATTCAAGATAAGTCTTATCAAAATGTTTCCATGCTTCTCCATCAGATGGATGTATCAAAGTTCCTTCTTCTGGTGTTCTCACACTGTGCCATTGCATATGACATGCTGTAGCAGAAGATGCATATAACCGTTGAAGTGTGGAAGTGATGGGTAAATAATGCATCCTCTTATATGAAACTTCTTTTCCTTTCTTTTTTCTTGGTTTGTATATTTCCTCGTTACATATTCTGCATTTAGTAAGATGAGCGTCTTCTTTCCAATACAGCATTCAACCTTTTACACATGTATCTATCTTCTAGTACGGCAATCCAAAAGCAGACATAAGTTTTTTTTTACTTTATAATGACTATCACACATCAAATTATTAGGTGGCATGTGTCGTTTTGCAGTTTGTACAACTGCTGTAAATGCAGCTTCTGTAAGATTAAATTTTGATTTCATAGTGATGTATTCGGCGGTTACAGATAATTCGGTTCCGCTTGTACATCCATCCCATAATGGCCTCTTAGCAGAATCCAATAAATCATAAAAAAATTTAGCTTCCGCGGTCGGCTCTTCGTCAACATATTCGTTCTCATCATCACCTTGGTCAAAGGTAGGAAACAATGATTGTGCAACATCTTGCACCATACTTTCTATAGGATTGCTCATAGTATTATCGTCCTCTAACACAACAGGATTAGGTGTAGGTTGAAAAAGTTCTCCATGACGATCCCATAAGTAATAATTCGGCACAAAATTAAAATTGTACAAATGTACTTTCACTACATCTGGTTTTCAATGCTTCAGATATTTGCACTTACTACATGGACAACGAATGTCTACGTTATTTCGATTATTAGATTGAGCAAATCTAATAAATACGTGTATACCGTTACAGAAACATTCTTTTATTGATCCTTTTGTAAAGGTCCGCAAATCCGCACCCCTTTGAACTGACAAAATCCCACCACATAACAGCCCAAAGTGGTACAAATGTACGAGTCTTCGGGTAAAAGAAGAAAGAGGTAGAAGAAGAAGAAAAAAAACAACATCAGAATCTCACATCGCAGCGGAATAAAATATAATATATATAATACAGTTTAAATACAAGAAATCTGTACTGTATACATATACATACATACTATCATCAGAGTACATCAATCAGTCATACAGAGACAACTACTATATGATCATACACAGCGGAAATAATAGATAAATACAGAAATACGCTCTGTCACCAGCTCTTCTCCTGAGCTCCAGCATATAACCTGAACCTGTTTAACTCGATCTGACCCGAGCATCATATAAAACAACACCCGAGTCAGTCTGGAATACCAGCATGAGAAATCACACTCAATTGGATTATTAAAGTTGCAAAAATCCTTTGGAAACAAAAGCATCTCCACGACACAAATAAACATGTCGGGTTTTTACCTTATGATAGCTAAAACACTTTTTATAGAAATCCTTTGATATTATAATAGGGTCTATATACAAATACTTATAAAATAGCCGAAATTGTTACATGATTAAATTCCAGCTAATAGCCACAGAGTGGGTAATACAAACAAAACTCGTACAAGGCTCGTAGGGAGAATGGATTTCCATCAATGGCTGGGCTACTGGGGTACCGCCCGTCACAGTACCTGGCCTAGATCAGAGTACCGAGGAGTACGCCCGCTCCCCTGCAGCACAAGGCCGGAACCATTCCTCACTGAACAGTCCCGAACAAGATAACCCCGCAGTTGGCGCGACCAACCGCTCACTAAGCCGAATATAAAGGAACATCTAGACAGGGGAAAATCTTGTCCTGCTTGGGCATGACCCACCTAACCTTGCTGCACCTCCCCTATTTTAGCCATTCCTGGTTGATGAGGCTTGAGGTTAAGCGTTACCTTTCAAGAACACATCACTTAGAATGCTCATCGTCCACGTGACGATGTTCTGAAAGCATTCAATCCATACAAGTTTCCCTGGGTCTGGACAAACCGAATCACTGTCTTCAACTCTTCACGGTCTTCATTCGTAATCGTTCAAACCGGATCGAAGTGGTTTTCGGATAATTAAATCCGATCCCGGACTCTTCGAAACGATCGGCGCATTGTCCAATATTGATAGTGGATTATTTAACTATCAATTTATCATACACAAGCAACCATCAAATAATTTCCACAAATTATTTATCTCGAATATCATTCAGATATTATTTTCATTTTAACCCATTTGAAATAAATTTCACAATCATTTTTATTTCCATGAAATCACTTAACTGATTTCTCATATACACTCAATTTGATTTAACCCTTGAAAATATTTCTTATTTTCTCATCCTTTCACACAAATCAATTTATACTTTACTTATAAATTTTCAAACTCAATTCCTTCACTTAATAAGATTTTTCCAAAATCTTATCTCATTTAATAACTCACTTATCATCACAAGAGGATTATAAATTGGATTTTAAAAGCATTTGAAAACATTTAGATTTATAAAATAAGAAGTATAGTTTTATACAATTTACGTTTAAAAGAAATATTTAACATAAAAATTAGAGTTCATATCCAGTTAATGATAAATCGTAAAACTGGTTTTAGAAAATCAAAGTTTATTATAAATATTTGCCTATCCCTAAAAAAATAACTAATTCGCAACATTTTAAATTCAAGTAATAGTTTACAAGAAATTTATATAGTGTAGTAATTTAAAATACTCCTTTTAAAAATAAGTTTATAATTTTAGAAAACCCAATATTCATCTATAATGCCTCTTGTCCAAATTCACACTTCTTACTTTCGGAAATATTCTACTATTTCTGTTTCAAACAAATTTATAACTCAATATAAGTTCATGACTTATTCCTTTTCGTATCCACTGATATCTTCCTTTCCCTTTATAAACTTCGCTTATAAATTTATAAGTCCCTGAGTCTTTCTTTTTCATTTATTTATGAAAACAATTTATTCAAAAATCCTATTTTATAATTTTATTCTTCAATTCAATTCCGTATTGTTCCTTAATAAAATTCCATTTCATTTCTTAATAAAGTTCTCTTATTTTATTTCTTAATATAGTTCTCTTATTTTATTTTCTTAATATAGTTCTCTTATTTTATTTTCTTAAATCTATTCATCGATTACAATATTTTCTTTAAGTCTTTAGTATATAATTTACCCTTTTTCCCGAACTCAACTTTAACCAATTTTTAAGTATAACCCAAGTAATAGATATTTTTTTATTTTATTCTCAATAGAAGTAGATCCAATTCCTAAATAGATATTCATTTAATTTAAGTTTCATTTAACTTCCTTTAATTAAATTATTTATGATATTTAGAAATTTCCAAATTCCAACTTCCATGTTATTCAACACTTAATAATTCAATTCACATGCAATTCCATATTAATTCATTCAACCTGTCACATGAAACATAAATATAATAAATATCTTTGAGGAATCCTGTTGGATCCCTCCAACCTGTTTTCCCTGCATCCACAGATTTAGCACAAAATAAAATATCAATTCCACTTCCAGGTGGAATATTGCAGTATATGAGTTTATATTATCATCCAGTGAATAAATTATTATAAATCAACCAAACACATCCAATGATTTAAATTTAACATTTAAATTTTATTAATGGCATCCAAATGAGTGAGAAAATCTCACCTTTGCTTTTAAGTTGCAATCCATTCCAATATTGCCTTGGTTTTCTCGATTTTTGACCTTGAATAACAATTTGATGATTTATTAATATTTGAACTGATCCATGATAAATTTATCGGTGAATATTTTAATCGACTTACAATTTATTTAAGCTATTTGTTTCCCGACTTTAAACCTTATATAACAATTATATGAATTTTATAAATATTTGAAATAATCGATCGATAAATTTCCATTTTATAATTTAATGAACTGATAATTCAAAATTGAATTTCATAAGCATTTGGAACAAATTTAACAATTAATTTCTTTTAATAAATTTAATTTACTAATTACTTATTTTTAAACTGAAAACATTTTCTACTAAAAAATCTTTTTATCAGCGGAAATAATTAAAATAAGTTAACTAAACAATTTTTTTCACCAGACCATTATTATTAAAAATAGACCTAACAATTTTTAAAATATGTATATTTATTTAAATTAAATAGAAGATAAATATTATACCTCACTGCACAAAGCAACACCAAGCCAGAACCACTGCATCTCCTAAAAACGACGCGGTCCCCAACAACCATGAACACGACTACACTCCGATCCAAGCTCCACCGTCACTTCACCTACCACCGCCCTAATCCTTCGTATCACCTCTGCCATGGCCTCGCGTGCTCGAGCCTCGATGCCAAATCGATCTCCATGCCCTCGCGCGAGCACGCGCCCACATACGCGACTCAAGTTCGCGTGCCACCCCACGAAGTCGCGATCCATCTCGATCCTGCTTCCAAAAGTCGCGGCTTGCCTAATTGATTCGAACGCGACCCAATTTACTCGTCGACCTCCATTAGATTCGATTTAAGGTTTTCTTCATTTTTTTTAAACATATGCCGTGAATCGGCTTGAGGTAGAAAGGGGAAAACGAGGGGTTTCGAAGGTGAAGGAGTGAGGAGTTGGGCTTCGCGATTTTTAAATTGGAAGAAATTTGATCGGCCGTTAACTTTTGCTTTGTCTTTCGATCAGAAGAAATGAAAACGAAAAGGAAAAGAGACGCGACTTTTATGAGCGATGGATGCGTATTGAAGAAGTTGAAGGAAATAATACGGCTGAAGTGAAAAGAGTTTGACAGGTGAAATGACGAGAGATATTTAAATTTAAAACGATTAATTAATTTCGAAACGTTTTCCTCTCGTACGATCACACGATCACTCCAAAAATTACGGAATTTGAAATCCGTCAATAATTCAATATCACGGATCCAATGGAACTGGTTTTGTCGAATTCCGAGACTGTGACTCGGAAGGCTAGTTTTAAATGTCAATTTAAACTATGCAAAATCTAAAATTTAACAAACGACAGTTAAATTCAATTTCAGTCCATCTATTACTTCCAGTATTATCAATATGAATTTTATAAGCCTTTAAAATATTTTTAACAAACTTATAATTCCAAATTCTTTATATTTTACCCAATATCTAAGTATCACTTTAATAATTAATTAATTCAATAGTTCGTTATATTTGAATCCTGAATTCTTTTTATTAAATAAAACAGCTTTCGATATTCAAAATCAAATTATAATTCAAATTAACTATTTAAATTCATTTTAAATATCGCAAATTAACTGTTGAATAAGCCGGGTCGTTACATTCCTCCCCCCTTAAAAGAATTTCGTCCCCGAAATTACTAATTAGGAAGAATGGTACAGTACCCGTTACTATTTTCAAAACCAACAATTAAACATCCTACCAAACTACCTTTTTTAATAAAAGATGCATTACCCTTCTTATTAACTTTCTAATCATTTCCCTAGTTTCAAACTATACTATTTGTTTAACCATTCTAGTTTCAATTTACAACCAAATTTTGACTTATCAAAATTTTCTCAAATTTTTTCTAACACCCTAAATTCCCGAAAAATTTCGCCAGCGTCTCCTTTGCGCGGCTGGCTCGGTACAACTACAAAATGGCTCTACGGCCTCTCAAAAACTCAAAAGAAAACAAAAAGCCAAGTGGCTCGATCAAAATCCCAATCAATTTCCATATAGAAATTCAAACACATACCTTTTTGTCGAGCATTTCAAATTTATCTTCTGAAATCAAAATCAATGCTCTTTACCTTTATATTACCTGCATATCTTACACAGCAATATATCCAATCACAATATACAAAACATTTTATCAACTTCCTTACAAATGTCCATATCTATTCATTCAAACATTATCTTAGATTATATTTGAAATATCAATTCCCAATTGAGTATGCATCATTCCTTACTTAAGTTAGTATAAGCATTTATGTGTTTCTCATTATTTATTTTTATCTTACCACTTTAGTTTGTATTCATTCCTATTCAATTGATTCTTCCATTTGCATATGAATTCAATTTATCTTTAACTCTAAATATTTAAATTCTTTTTTTTCATTTATAACAAATTCATGTCATTATTTTAAATTAGTTTCATTCACTAATTCATTTCAATTTCCAATTTGAAAATGTTTGTCGTTAACAAAATTTTCAAAAACTTCAAAAAAATTTCTAACTCCCAAAATTTCTGAAATTTTTTGGCAGAGTCCCCTTTGTACGGAGGAGCTTTTGCAATTTGACAATAGAGATAAATATATATACATCGACCCACACGGTCGGAAAATTAAAAACAATTCATATTTCCTAGTTTGTATTGCGTAGGCGTACCTTATTTAGCATTTTAAGCAAGCGGCATATTTTATTTTAGCATTTACGTGCCCAAAATCCCGCTATACAGTCTTCTGGTATCTTTACTTACTTAGTTTATAAACATAAGTAACATATTTATGAAAATTTATAACATTGCATTCATTTAAGCATCCACAACACATCAATAACATAAGCAATGCAATAAAAATAACTTCATAACAAATTTATATAGTTTCCAAACTAGTTCCATTTGTTTATAATTGACACAAATACCGTTTGCATTCAACTTTAAGTGAGTTACACACATCTACTTAACTCCAATTCATAATTATGCCCAAACAAACCTATTTTCAATTTAATTGATTTCAAAAAAATCAATTTCTGCTTCTTTTCAATTCAAAACCATATTTTATAAACAATTATACGCGAATCAAGTCTTATAAACAAGTAATAAGGTTTCCAGATTAATTCAGTTGCTTTTACTTGATTTATATCACCCTATCCAATTCGGAATGAATTTCACATCATTCTTTTATTCAATTTATTCTTAATTCGAACTATTTTGTATTCATGGCAATTTTATTCAAAAATCAGGTTTATTTACTTCAAATTATTTAACTTTCATAACTTAAGTTTATTTCATTTGCCCATAAATTCTTTTCCAATTTAATTTGATTTTATTTAATCCAAATCTCTTTCATTTAGTTCTGAGCTCAATTAGTTATTTCATTTAAAAATTTCAATTCCCATGTTCGATTCATTCTCGAACTTATTTAACTTATTACAAGACCACTTTCACTTTATTTATACACACTTGAATTTTGTTTGCACTTCTAACCATTTATATTAATCAAATTTCATTTTATTTACTAACCAATTCGAGTTAAATTTTATATTTATACTTCAGGGTCTCTTCCTCCCATTTACTTTAATTCACTTTCCACTTTTATTAATTTACCATGCAACTTTTATTTAACCAATTCAAAGTTTATTCACATATTCAGGTTACTAATTTATCCCAAATTAGTCTTCAAAAATCTCTTCATTTAAATTTCTTTGGTTCAATTCTATTTTATAATTCAGGTTTGGATTTCTATTACATTCTAAAGTTCAAAACAATTCTATATCGGCTTATTTATTTCACTTCAAACTCCAGATCTTACCTGTATTGAACAAGCATACATTTTTTTTCGATTTCAAATTATCTCTATGTTAATTCCATCCCACAACAACCTTAATTCATATTTAATTTTCTTACACTTCCAAGTTGAATTTGTATTAATAACTCGGATTTCATTTCCAATTCTATTATTACTTCACAATCCAACTCTAATTTAAATCTCATTAACCTATTCAATCAACCAATTTATTCCCAATTAGTTCACTTTCACTTCCCATTCTACATTGGATTTTTTTTTACTACCCATATGAAGCTTGAATATATTCATAGTTCATTTTAACTCAAGATTGAACACCCATTTGCAGCTAAAAATATTCTTAAACAATGTGTTTCCAATTCACAATTATGTCCATAATTTATATAAGTCATGCTTCATTGAATTTTAGACTCAAGTTAATTTATTTATTGCAACTTTGTGCTTAAATTCATTTCCAATTTATTTATACTCATCTAGATCAAATTCCATGTGATTTAATTAACCATTCTAAATTTGTTAAGATAATATCCAAGGCCAATTTATTCCATCCATACTTGATTTGGATTTGATTTGTAAATTCAAACTATCTTTACTTTAGTCCAATTCATAATAATTCCAATTCATATTTAATTTACTTACCATTCAATGGAATTTCTATTTATAACTCGGGTTTCATCACCTAATTCCATTTTTAATTCAAATTTCAATTTAATTCAAATACAACTGAATTTTATTTTCAGTTTAATTCAATTTACTTCCATTCACATAACTTAAATTAATTTCAATCCACTTTAAGTATTATTTCTCATTTCAACTTCATTTAAAATCTACTAATTTATTCCTTCCAAATCATTAATTAAATTTCAAGTTTTAAATTTTAATCCAAGTTAAATTTGCATCTTTAACTTTCACTTTAAATTTTAATTTCAAAATTCAACATTTAATGTTTTCCTTGATTAGATAACTATTTTAAATTTAATTATCTCATTTGTCAAACATATTATCATCCAAACATCCAGGTTATAATAATTCCAGAAAATATTCCTTTTATATCAAAATATATTTTGGATGAAATTATTTCATTCAACCACTTTTGAAAATCAATATTGTGTCGAATTGCTCTATTTAAGTGTTTACAAACCTCTTCGATACAGTTTTCGAGGCTGTGCCGACGAAGGTTCATATACCACTCAATAAATCAATCAACGCAATATAAAATCATTTTATATTCACTAACAAATACGCGCTCATATCTATTAATACGCTCAAACTCATTCTAGAGTACTATTGACTCTATTTCTAATGAGTAATCCCCACCAGAGCCAAGGTTCTCGCTTAACCTTTCGGCTCTGATACCAAGTGTAAAGGCCCGCAAATCCGCACCCCTTTGAACTGACAAAATCCCACCACATAACAGCCCAAAGTGGTACAAATGTACGAGTCTTCGGGTAAAAGAAGAAAGAGGTAGAAGAAGAAGAACAAAAACAACATCAGAATCTCACATCGCAGCAGAATAAAATATAATATATAGAATACAGTTTAAATACAAGAAATCTGTACTGTATACATATACATACATACCATCATCAGAGTACATCAATCAGTCATACAGAGACAACTACTATATGATCATACACAGCGGAAATAATAGACAAATACGGAAATACGCTCTGTCACCAGCTCTTCTCTTGAGCTCCAGCATATAACCTGAACCTGTTTAACTCGGTCTGACCCGAGCATCATATAAAACAACGCCCGAGTCAGTCTGGAATACCAGCGTGAGAAATCACACTCAATTGGATTATTAAAGTTGCAAAAATCCTTTGGAAACAAAAGCATCTCGTAAGACCACGCTACAAATAAACATGTCGGGTTTTTGCCTTACGATAGGTAAAACACTTTTTATAGAAATCCTCTGATATTATAATAGGGTCTATATACAAATACTTATAAAATAGCCGAAATTTTTACATGATTAAATTCCAGCTACTAGTCACAGAGTGGGTAATACAAATAAAACTCGTACAAGGCTCGTAGGAAGAATGGATTTCCATCAATGGCTGGGCTACTGGGGTACCGCCCGTCACAGTACCTGGCCTAGATCAGAGTACCGAGGTGTACGCCCACTCCCCTGCAACACAAGTTCGGAACCATTCCTTACTGAACAGTCCCGAACAAGATAACCCCGCAGTTGGCGTGACCAACCGCTCACTAAGCCGAATATAAAGGGACATCTAGACAGGGGAAAATCTTGTCCTGCTTGGGCATGACCCACCTAACCCTGCTGCACCTCCCCTGTTTTAGCCATTCCCGGTTGATGAGGCTTGAGGTTAAGCGTTACCTTTCAAGAACGCATCACTTAGAATGCTCATCGTCCACCTGACGATGTTCTGAAAGCATTCAATCCATACAAGTTGCCCTGGGTCTGGACAAACCGAATCACCATCTTCAACTCTTCACGGTCTTCATTCGTAATCGTTCAAACCGGATCGAAGTGGTTTTCGGATAATTAAATCCGATCCCGGACTCTTCGAAACGATCAGCGCATTGTCCAATATTGATAGTCGGTTATTTAACTATCAATTTATCATACACAAGCAACCATCAAATAATTGCCACAAATTATTTATCTCGAATATCATTCAGATATTATTTCCATTTTAACCCATTTGCAGTCATTTTTATTTCCATGAAATCACTTAACTGATTTCTTATATACACTCAATTTGATTTAACCCTTGAAAATATTTCTTATTTTCTCATCCCTTTCACACAAATCAATTTATACTTTACTTATAAATTTTCAAACTCAATTCCTTCACTTAATAACATTTTTCCTAAATCTTATCTCATTTAATAACTCACTTATCATCACAAGAGGATTATAATTGGATTTTAAAAGCATTTGAAAACATTTAGATTTATAAAATAAGAAGTATAGTTTTATACAATTTACGGTTTAAAAGAAATATTTAACATAAAATTAGAGTTCATATCCAGTTAATGATAAATCGTAAAATTGGTTTTAGAAAATCAAAGTTTATTATAAATATTTGCCTATCCCTAAAAAAATAACTAATTCGCAACATTTTAAATTCAAGTAATAGTTTACAAGAAATTTATATAGTGTAGTAATTTAAAATACTCCTTTTAAAAATAAGTTTATAATTTTAGAAAACCCAATATTCATCTATAATGCCTCTTGTCCAAATTCACACTTCTTACTTTTCGGAAATATTCTACTATTTCCGTTTCAAACAAATTTATAACTCAATATAAGTTCATGACTTATTCCTTTTCGTATCCACTGATATCTTCCTTTCCCTTTATAAACTCCGTTTATAAATTTATAACTCCCTGAGTCTTTCTTTTTCATTTATTTATGAAAACAATTTATTCAAAAATCCTATTTTATAATTTTATTCTTCAATTCAATTCTGTATTGTTCCTTAATAAAATTCCATTTCATTTCTTAATAAAGTTCTCTTATTTTATTTCTTAATAAAGTTCTTTTATTTTATTTTCTTAATATAGTTCTCTTATTTTATTTTCTTAATATAGTTCTCCTTTACTTCAAATCTATTCATCGATTACAATATTTTCTTTAAGTCTTTAGTATATAATTTACCCTTTTTCCCGAACTCAACTTTAACCAATTTTTAAGTATAACCCAAGTAATAGATATTCTTTTTTATTTTATTCCCAATAGAAGTAGATCTAATTCCTAAATAGATATTCTTTTAATTTAAGTTTCATTTCACTTCCTTTAATTAAATTATTTATGATATTTAGAAATTTTCAAATTCCAACTTCCATGTTATTCAACACTTAATAATTCAATTCACATGCAATTCCATATTAATTCATCCAACCTGCCATATGAAACATAAATATAATAAATATCTTTGAGGAATCCTGTTGGATCCCTCCAACCTGTTTTCCCCGCATCCACAGATGTTAGTACAAAATAAAATATCAATTCCACTTCCAGGTGGAATATTGCAGTATATGGGTTTATATTATCATCCAGTGAATAAATTATTATAAATCAACCAAACACATCCAATGATTTAAATTTAACATTTAAATTTTATTAATGGCATCCAAATGAGTGAGAAAATCTCACCTTTGCTTTTAAGTTGCAATCCATTCCAATATTGCCTTGGTTTTCTCGATTTTTGACCTTGAATAACAATTTGATGATTTATTAATATTTGAACTGATCCATGATAAATTTATCGATGAATATTTTAATTGACTTACAATTTATTTAAGCTATTTGTTTCCCGACTTTAAGCCTTATATAACAATTATATGAATTTTATAAATATTCGAAATAATCGATCGATAAATTTCCATTTTATAATTTAATGAACTGATAATTCAAAATTGAATTTCATAAGTATTTGGAACAAATTTAACAAATAATTTCTTTTAATAAATTTAATTTACTAATTACTTAGTTTTAAACTGAAAACATTTTCTACTAAAAAAATCTTTTTATTAGCTGAAATAATTAAAATAAGTTAACTGAACAATTTTTTTCACCAGACCATTATTATTAAAAATAGACCTAACAATTTTTAAAATATGTATATTTATTTAAATTAAATAGCAGATAAATATTATACCTCACTGCACGAAGCAACACCAAGCCAGAACCACTGCATCCTCTAAAAACGACGCGGCCCCCAACAACCATGAACACGACTACACTCCGATGCAAGCTCCACCGTCACTTCACCTACCGCCGCCCTAATCCTTCGTATCGCCTCTGCCATGGACTCGCGTGCTCGAGCCTCGATGCCAAATCGATCTCCATGCCCTCGCGCGAGCACGCGCCCACATACGCGACTCAAGTTCGCGTGCCACCTCACGAAGTCGCGATCCATCTCGATCCTGCTTCCAAAAGTCGCGGCTTGCCTAATTGATTCGAACGCGACCCAATTTACTCGTCGACCTCCATTAGATTCGATTTAGGGGTTTCTTCATTTTTTTTAAACATATGCCGTGAATCGGCTTAAGGTAGAAAGGGGAAAACGAGGGGTTTCGAAGGTGAAGGAGTGAGGAGTTGGGCTTCGCGATTTTTAAATTGGAAGAAATTTGATCGGCCATTAACTTTTGCTTTGTCTTTCGATCAGAAGAAATAAAAATGAAAAGGAAAAGAGACGCGACTTTTATGAGCGATGGAGGCGTATTGAAGAAGCTGAGGAAATAATACGGCTGAAGTGAAAAGAGTTTGACAGGTGAAATGACGAGAGATATTTAAATTTAAAACGATTAATTAATTTCGAAACGTTTTCCTCTCGTACGATCACACGATCACTCCAAAAATTACGGAATTTGAATTCCGTCAATAATTCAATATCACGGATCCAATGGAACTGGTTTCGTCGAATTCCGAGACTGTGACTCGGAAGGCTAGTTTTAAATGTCAATTTAAACTATGCAAAATCTAAAATTTAACAAACGACAGTTAAATTAAATTTCAATCCATCTATTACTTCCAGTATTATCAATATGAATTTTATAAGCCTTTAAAATATTTTTAACAAACTTATAATTCCAAATTCTTTATATGTTACTCAATATCTAAGTATCACTTTAATAATTAATTAATTCAATAGTTCGTTATATTTGAATTCTGAATTCTTTTTATTAAATAAAACAGCTTTCCATATTCAAAATCAAATTATAATTCAAATTAACTATTTAAATTTCATTTTAAATATCGCAAATTAACTGTTGAAAAAGCCGGGTCGTTGCACCTTTCATGTCTTTTCGAGGTTCATACATCCAACTACGATCCAGAAAATAATCGAACATATTTCCTGATTTGTAAAATGTAGGTTAGAAGATTGAATGAAACACTTCATATTAAAGTCTTGTAAAAATTCATATATAACCCTTTACTATTTTAACAAATTCAAATAAATACTGCATTAAAATTTTCAATTCTTAAGTTTATTGTTTTTTTAATTTGACGGTCGGTTATCCTACTTTCCATTACAAACACAATAACGTAATCATATTTTATAAATCATTTCAGGTTAAACGATTCTAAAAAATTTCGGCAGCACTTTCCTTTTTTCCTGTATCGTACACAAATGCGTGTACACAGGTAAAAAAGAAAGTGCCATCGAAATTTTCTGAACCGTTTAAACTGAAATGATTTATAAAATATGATTATTTTATTATGTTTGTAACTTGTCCAAATAGTAGGACAAATCCAACAAATATTGTATCAGATGAATACAGATGTCCGTTCTGTGGAAAAATGAATATCCGTATAACGATCATATACATACTTATCAGACGGGGCCAAAAATTCTCTAAGGGGTTCACATAAACAAAGCACAAGTTAAAAAATATTAATATTGAAGTGTTAGTGGTGAAATAATGATCTTAATTTTTTTTAGTAATGTAGCCAAATAGAGTTCGTTTAATTATGAATCAAAATCCATGGGAACTATCAGTAACTCGAAAAATATTGCTTATCTCACAAATGGGAACTATGAATTACCATTTTAACAACTACAAAAACTATTTTATATTTCATTTAACTATTTAAATATTTATTAATTAAATCTAAAATTTTAAAACGTGTTTTAACTTTTGTTTAACTAAATAAATTTTAATTAGTAGTTAGCGCTTACAACAGTATAACAAACATTCTCCTAAACTTATCAATAAACAAATTATTCGATGATCATGTATTATTTTTTGGATTTTAAAGTAGCCATAATTTTTAAAACAAAGTGAACAATAAATTTACTAATTAATACCATCAAATCAACACTAATTATCATCACATAATACGCAATAATCACCATTTTCAAACACATAATCTACTAATTTTCTAAATTAGGTTTACCATTATATACCCAATTCAAATAATAAACTATATATCATAAACTAATAACATATATTCATCAATTCCAAACTCCTAAATCATCCAATTCCAAATCCCTAAATCATCAACTAATTTAATTTAAACCTAAATTAAACAAAGATAATGGAAAATAGGAGATACCGACAAGTGTGAGATGTACAAATTAGCGACGGAAGGTTGCGACGGCTTCTAGTGGCGGCTGGTTGTGGGAGGGAGGAGAATGAACTGAGAGAATGGAAGGAAGGAAATAAAATGTTTCTCTCGGCGGCAGATATGTATATTCGCGACAAGCGACGGCTAGCGACGGCCGCCTTTTTTAGCCGTCGCTAGGCTCCGTGCTTTAAGGGCCGTTCTTAGTAGTGGAAACTAATTTTTTTTTGCAACTTCTTTCCTATGCGTATTTTTCTGTTTGAAAATATATATGCATACGGGATTTTTTTTTTTTTTTTTACTGTGATAAAATAAAACAATTAAGTACTGTATTTGCCTTTTGGTCTCAAATATGACATGAACTGGATGAAGTTATATATTATTTTTCTTATTATGACAAAATAAAGCAATTGATGAATACCATATTAAATGTTTTTCCTATAAAGGCACACAATTAGTGAATACCTGGATTTTGTACATACCAATCATTTCTAATATTACTCAGCATATTCCTTATTTGCTGAGGAAAATTTTTCTTTGTAAAGAATCAAAACGTGTAGTTAATTTCAAAATAAAGCAAATTTCTGAGCTCTTCATTCTCTACAGGATCTATAAAATTATATCATTATTAATAATCATTATTAATAATCATTATTTATGTAAAAATCTAGATTTCGTTTCTTTCCATTTGAGTATGCTAATTTTGCATGTAACCTGATTTAAAAAATTACCACCTTTTTGTTAGCATATAACTAATTATATGCTCACATTTAATAGTCATATTACTGAGCTTTAGTTCTATGCTAGTTGGTTAAATTGTTTGGATTTTCAACTTTATATTATGGACCCCCGTAGTATATTGTTGGAAAATATATACAATTTTGAACAAAACCCATACAGAATTACATAGAACATGTTACCAGTATAAGCTAGCTGTGTTCGCTTTTTGGATTCCAAATTGACATGAATTTATCCCCTAACATCGTATTTTCCTATTTTAACTGTACGTTTATATGGTATATAGTATAATAAGGAACGTGAATTCAATTTTTAAGCCTTCTTGTACTATTTAATTTTCTAATATGGATTTGGTGCCCAAATATATTCCTAGATTTTTATTACCCCATCTACCAATTTTAAATGAGTTTTTATATTGGATGATCAAATCAATCGTGCAAAATGCTTAGTCATGTTTATCGATCAAATATACTTACTAACAACATATCTAGATATCTAAATTTGGTAGATACATAGTGGTATTAATGTGACATCACTTTCCTATATACGGTGTAAAATGCTTAATATATATGGTTCTTCCTTTTGCAAATATGAGTTCAAATCATTCATAAATAAGTAATTAATGTGAGGTGCATGTAGAAAGTATGGAATGAGTGATGACGCTTATTTCTTTTTTCTAATAAAGAAGGTACCAATCAAAATTAATAAAGACTTCGCTTGATAGTACATATTATACGCACAAATGGTAATAAGCGACATAATAAACTACTAAGTCATGAATTTGAATCAGCTTTTACCTGCCAATAATAAAAAGAAAGCAAATTGTTTACATCGTTGTAGTATTATATGTTTGAAGTTATAAAACTAAATGCTTATGGACACATGTGTAAAGTGCTTAATATGATTCTTCCTTTGTACAATATGAATTCTAATTACATAAATGCTTAATATGAGGTGCATATATAAGGTATATATATGAGTGATGCTATTTGATTTTTCAAAGAAAGAATGCACCAATCTAAATTAAATATGACTTCGTGTGATAGTACATGTTATGTGTATATATAGGAATAAGCATCAAAATGGACTACTGTAGTCATGGATTTAAATCAGGTATGACCTGATAATAAATAAGAATAAATAGCAAATTATTAACGCCCCTACACGTTTATATGTTTGAAATTTTAAACTAAATGGTCAAGGACGCATGTCTATGTTATACGTCTAGTATACCAAAACAGAGAATAATCAAATATAAACTCGTCGCATAAGTTTATAACTCAGATTTCCACTACACTGGAATTCTGTAGTAAATATTATAACAATATGAACGTTGTAAATGAATTACAACAACAGCGTTATACTATTTTGAATAAACAGTATAACAAAATAGAAGAAATAATTGAGAATTCTAACCGGATAATGTCTGAGGCTCGTCGTAACGATTTCCTTAAGAATTTTATTAAAAAATTCTCTCAAGATACAACAGACGTAATCTGCACGAGATTGTGATGTGTATGATCTTCTGTGTGATAGGACTGAAGATGATTTTAAGAGATGAAGGGATAGAAGAGATTGTTCGGTTTGGAAAAAATGAGTGAGGAAAGTGATCAGGTTTCCTCCTTATTTATAGTCGAATTCCCAACTGCTGCATCCGTTGGAAAAAGCCGCATCTCTTCATTTGCAATGTCAAAAAAGCGTTACTGTTCGCAACAGTCACTTCCTTTCATTTGCAACGCTGCAGAACTGTTGCTGTTTGCAACAGTCGCGACCGTTCATTTGCAACGGTCCAGAAGTGTTGCTGTTTGCAACAGTCACTTCCTTTCATTTGCAACGCTCCAGAACTGTTGCTGTTTGCAACAGTCGCGTCCGTTCATTTGCAACGGTCCAGAACTGTTGCTGTTTAAAACGTTGCATCTCTTAAAAAACCTGCATCTATTCAAACAGTAAAACTGTTCACTTTTATTTCCCAAAAATATAACCGGGTCGGGTCCGCTCATATTAGACCCGCACCCGGCCCGGTTCGGTCGGTCGGACGGGCGGGCGACGGCGCGCGCGCGTGTGTTAGTCCATGGCCATATAGGTCCTCCCCCTCGCACAAAATATACTTGACCCTAAGGGCCAATATAGGGGATGAGAGTATATAATATATACAAGAAAATGGACATATTTTTGGTGATGTGGGATATATCTCATTCACCATCTAAAAGGAATTCCAACAATCCCCCACATGAATGATGATATATCTCTCCCCCACACAAAGTGTAATATCACACAGTTCATATGAAAATAATGCTGTATCGAGGATAAGTAGATATTTCACTTTGAACTTTCCCTAGTTAAAACTTATCGGATATACTTGGCTAATCGGTGAATTATTTCATCTTGAACCGTCAGCCGTTATTGTATAACCAGACAATAAGCGTTACGAAGCATTATTTCCCTTCACATCCAATCTCTTGGTTGTGTTCATTTTGGTTCTGAACAATTTTTGGTTCTGCGAGTGTTTTTAGAGAATAAAAGCCTTTGAATATTCTTATAGAGCCGACCCAGCTCACACTAACATAGGTGATCGCAACCATTAAGAGTATCCTACATATACCCCACTTGTTATTGTCAAGATATGGTCATCATTAAAAAAACATAGTTTTAACCTTTAAACACCTCTGTAGGCATGCATTTATATTTTGCACCATAGGAATGGAGTTGGACTATGTCCACGTAAATGCATTACGTCTTGAGTTATTTAGAACTGGTTTGCCTATTGATCCTAGTCCGTGGGATCTCCAGTTGCTAGGATAGGTTTCCGTATAAGATAACTCTTGATGGTTTAGGCTTTTAAGCCCATTCCCCTCGATGCGCAGTCAATTTTCTCTCTTGATAAACCTTTAGTAAATGGATCCGCTAGGTTATCATTTGTTCTCACATAAACTATGGAAATAGTTCCATTTGAGAGTAACTGCCTAACTGTATTATGGCGTCGACGAATATGTCGTGACTTTCCATTATACACAAAGTTTTGCGCTCTGCTTAGCGCTGCTTGGTTATCACAGTGTATGCATATGGCCGGTACGGGTTTAGGCCAAAACGGAATATCTTCTAAAAAGTGACGAAGCCATTCTGCTTCTTCGCCTGCTTTATCTAATGCAATGAACTCTGATTCCATAGTGGATCGAGCTATGCATGTTTGCTTATTAGATTTCCATGACACCGCTGCCCCTGCTAAGGTAAAGACATAACCACTCGTTGATTTTGATTCCTCTGAATCTGCAATCCAGTTTGCATCACTATATCCTTCTAAGACGGCAGGATAATTTCCATAATGTAAGGAATAGTTAGTGGTATTTTTTAAATATCCAAGCACTCTCATTAGTGCTTTCCAGTGTTCTTTCCCTGGATTGCTTGTATACCTGCTCAATCGACTTACTGCATAAGCTATATCTGGTCTTGTGCAATTCATGAGATACATGAGACATCCTATTACACGAGAATATTCCAGCTGCATTACACTCTCATTAGTGTTTTTGTGCAGTACTTCTGATGGATTAAAAGGTGTATTTACTCCTTTAATTTCAAAATTTTGAAATCTTTCAATCACTTTGTCTACATAGTGTGACTGAGACAATTCAATTCCATTAGGAGTTCTTATTATTTTGATTCCCAAAATAACGTCTGCAACTCCTAAGTCTTTCATATCGAAATTGCTAGTTAACATTTTCTTTATGGTCTCTATGACTTGAGTATTTGGACCAAATATTAGCATATCGTCTACATATAGACAAATCAGCACATATGATTGTCCAATTTGTTTATAATAAACACACTTATCGCATTCATTTATACGAAAACCATTTCTTATCATGACACTATCAAATTTTTCGTGCCATTGTTTTGGAGCTTGTTTTAGTCCGTATAATGATTTTACTAATCTACAGACTTTGTTTTCATTTCCTTTGGAAATAAATCCCTCAGGTTGCTCCATGTAAATCTCCTCATCGAGATTTCCATTTAAGAATGCTGTTTTTACATCCATCTGATGAATCTCTAGATTATAGATGGATGCAATTGCTATTAACATTCTTATAGAGGTTATTCGTGTTACCGGCGAATATGTATCAAAAAAGTCTACTCCTTCTTTTTGACGATATCATTTGGCTACTAATCTGGCTTTATACTTGTCGATAGAGCCATCTGCTTTCATTTTCTTTTTGAAAATCCATTTGCAGCCAATTGGTTTTATTCCTGGTGGAATATCAACAATTTCCCAAGTTTTATTACTTAGAATTGAATCAATCTCACTTTGGATTGCTTCTTTCCAACATGAGGATTCGGAAGATGACATTGCTTCCTTGTACGTTTGAGGTTCGTGTTCTAACATATAAGTTAAAAAATCTGAACCAAATGTTTTGGAAGTTCTTGCCCTTACGCTTCTTCTTGGTTCAACCTCCTCGTTATCCTGATGAGTTTCATCTTTACATGTCTCATCTCTGTTATCTCTTGTCCTTTTTGGGACAGGATTTCCATCGTTTCTTTTATGTGGGAACACATCTTCAAAGAACGAGGCATCTCTTGATTCCATGATTGTATTTACATGAATATCATTTATATTAGACTTGAATACCAAAAATCTGTAGGCACTACTATTTTGGGCTGGCCCAAGATAATAACAATCTACTGTTTTTTGTCCAAGTTTGACTCTCTTGGGAGGCGGAACAGGAACTTTTGCCAAGCACCCCCACACTTTGAGGTATTTAAAGCTTGGTTTGTGTCCTTTCCATATCTCATATGGAATTGTTCCCGTTTTATTGTGAAGAACTTTGTTTAATATGTGATTGACATATTTAAGGCTTCCCCCCACAAGTTCGTCGGTAGACCAGAAGTTAAAAGCATGGCAGTAATCATGTCTTTTAACGTTCTATTCTTCCTCTCGGCTACACCATTTTGTTGTGGTGAATATGGAGCCGTTGTTTGATGAATTATTCCATTTTCTTCACAGAATTGTTCAAATGGTGATTCATACTCTCCACCTCGATCAGATCTTAATATCTTGATCTTTTTATTTAACTGATTTTCTACCTCAGCCTTGTATTTTATAAACGCTGTTATTGCTTCATCTTTACGATTTAAAAGATATACATAGCAATATCGCGTATAATCGTCAATGAAAGTAATGAAATACTTTTTCCCACCTCTTGTAGGTAGTGATTTGAAATCACATAAATCTGTATGTACCAAACCTAATGGTTCGGTGCTTCTGTCAACAGATTTAAATGGTTGTTTGACCATTTTTGCTTTTACACATGTCTCACATTTGTAGTTCTTATCTACTTGGAAATTTGGAATCAATCCCAAGTTTGATAATTTCTTCATTTTTCGAAAATTTATGTGTCCTAATCTATCGTGCCATAGTAAAATTTCATGCTCAAGCAAATAAGAAACTTCAATTTTATTAATAGCACAATCAGAATACATAATTTTATTGCCGATAACGGCTACATTTGCCTTAAATAGGCCATCACATAAATATCCCCTTCCTATATATATTCCAGCTTTGGACAGAACCATCTTGTCTGACTCAAACACCATCTTGAATCCCTTCTTTGATAGGACTACACCAGAGATGAGATTCTTGCGTATGTCTGGAACATGTAGCACGTCATTCAACTTAACAGTTTTTCCAGAAGTAAACTTGAGGATTACTGTGCCACTGCCTTCGATCATGGAAACTGCAGAATTACCCATGTAGTGTTTTTCTTCGTGATCGAATTTCTGATATGTAGAAAACATGGATTTGTCAGAACAAACATGACGAGTAGCACCTGTATCTACCCACCATTGGTTAGGATTCTGAACCAGATTGCATTCAGATACCACCGCCGAGAAGTTGGATTCGTCTACTTCCATGTTATCCACTATATTTGCCTCTTTATTGCGTTCCTTCTTGTGTCTGCAATCTTTAGCGGCATGTCCAACTTTTCCACAAACCCAACATTCGCCATTAAACTTCTTGGTTCGTTTATTATCTTTTGGTTTGTTGTCTTGAGCTTTCCTTTTCTTCTGCAAACTCTTCTTTTTGTTTTTGGTCTTCGACCCTTCAGCCACAAATGCCTCCTCGCTTGGTTTTGTAACTGCACGGTTGTCCGCCTCGATTTTTAATCGGACTATGAGATCCTGCAAAGAGATTTCCTTCTTTTTATGCTTTAGATAATTGCGGTAATCTCTCCACGACGGCGGCAGTTTTCCCGTGATGGCTTCAACCAAAAATGATTCTCCACCTCGAGTTCATGAATGATGATTTGCAGTTCATGCAGTTGAGCGGTTACTGGTTTGGAGTCAACCATCTTGTAGTCCATGAATTTGTCTACAATAAATTTCTTAAGACTGATATTCTGCGTCTTGTATTTTGCGGTAAGTGCATTCCAGAGTTCTTTTGACGTCTTTAAAGGCTGATATACTTTGTATAGCACCTTGTCGAGACAATTCAGAATATAGTTTCTGCATAAAAAATCGGAATGCTTCCACATATTCACCTTTGCTTCTTTGCCTGGTGCAGGAATTGGTTCCTCCTCGTCGAGGTACTTTTGTAGACCGAGCGTGGTGAGATAAAATAACATCTGATTCTGCCATGTCAAGAAATCATCACCATTTCCCTTGAACGGTTCAGGTCTGTTGTGAGTAGTATTCTTTGAAAATTCTACAGTTGCCATCTCTGTTTTAGTACACTAGACAAATAACAGGGCTCGGGTTCGGGTACGAAGAGATATATCATCATTCATGTGGGGGATTGTTGGAATTCCTTTTAGATGGTGAATGAGATATATCCCACATCACCAAAAATATGTCCATTTTCTTGTATATATTATATACTCTCATCCCCTATATTGGCCCTTAGGGTCAAGTATATTTTGTGCGAGGGGGAGGACCTATATGGCCATGGACTAACACACGCGCACACCGCCGCCCGCCCGTCCGACCGACCGAACCGGGCCGGGTGCGGGTGCGGGTGCGGGTGCGGGTCTAATATGAGCGGACCCGACCCGGTTATATTTTTGGGAAATAAAAGTGAACAGTTTTACTGTTTGAATAGATGCAGGTTTTTTAAGAGATGCGACGTTTTAAACAGCAACAGTTATGGACCGTTGCAAATGAACGGACGCGACTGTTGCAAACAACAACAGTTCTGGAGCGTTGCAAATGAAAGGAAGTGACTATTGCAAACAGCAACACTTTTGGACCGTTGCAAATGAACGGTCGCGACTGTTGCAAACAGCAACAGTTCTGCAGCGTTGCAAATGAAAGGAAGTGACTGTTGCGAACAGTAACGCTTTTTTGACATTGCAAATGAAGAGATGCGGCTTTTTCCAACGGATGCAGCAGTTGGGAATTCGACTATAAATAAGGAGGAAACCTGATCACTTTCCTCACTCATTTTTTCCAAACCGAACAATCTCTTCTATCCCTTCATCTCTTAAAATCATCTTCAGTCCTATCACACAGAAGATCATACACATCACAATCTCGTGCAGATTACGTCTGTTGTATCTTGGGAGAATTTTTTAATAAAATTCTTAAGGAAATCGTTACGACGAGCCTCAGACATTATTCGGTTAGAATTCTCAATTCTTTCTTCTATTTTGTTATACTGTTTATTCAAAATAGTATAACGCTGTTGTTGTAATTCATTTACAACGTTCATATTGTTATAATATTTACTACAGAATTCCAGTGTAGTGGAAATCTGAGTTATAAACTTGTGCGACGAGTTTATATTTGATTATTCTCTGTTTTGGTATACTAGACGTATAACATCTTAAGAATTTTATTAAAAAATTCTCCCAAGATACAACAGACGTAATCTGCACGAGATTGTGATGTGTATGATCTTCTGTGTGATAGGACTGAAGATGATTTTAAGAGATGAAGGGATAGAAGAGATTGTTCGGTTTGGAAAAAATGAGTGAGGAAAGTGATCAGGTTTCCTCCTTATTTATAGTCGAATTCCCAACTGCTGCATCCGTTGGAAAAAGCCGCATCTCTTCATTTGCAATGTCAAAAAAGCGTTACTGTTCGCAACAGTCACTTCCTTTCATTTGCAACGCTGCAGAACTGTTGCTGTTTGTAACAGTCGCGACCGTTCATTTGCAACGGTCCAGAAGTGTTGCTATTTGCAACAGTCACTTCCTTTCATTTGCAATGCTCCAGAACTGTTGCTGTTTGCAACAGTCGCGTCCGTTCATTTGCAACGGTCCAGAACTGTTGCTGTTTAAAACGTCGCATCTCTTAAAAAACCTGCATCTATTCAAACAGTAAAACTGTTCACTTTTATTTCCTAAAAATATAACCGGGTCGGGTCCGCTCATATTAGACCCGCACCCGGCCCGGTTCGGTCGGTCGGACGGGCGGCGGCGCGCGCGTGTGTGTGTTAGTCCATGGCCATATAGGTCCTCCCCCTCGCACAAAATATACTTGACCCTAAGGGCCAATATAGGGGATGAGAGTATATAATATATACAAGAAAATGGACATATTTTTGGTGATGTGGGATATATCTCATTCACCATCTAAAAGGAATTCATAGGAAATTAGTTTTACATCAAAAAATATGTGGAAAATATTCTACTTGCGTGTCTACAATAAAGGTTAGTAGATCATATATCTACAATCAATTGTGTTACGGGTAGTCATAACTAAAACACAAAGTTATAACTCTAATGCAGGTAACAAGACTAAATTCAAACAATATATCCTATGAAAATGACAGCAACATAGAATCCATAAGCTTCTTTTGTGGTTTTAACTTTATTGGTTGAATCATTGAGAGTCAGAACCATATCTTGATTATGCCGTTGACTTCAATTTAAAAATACCATCGATTGTTGTCCTTTCTGAACCGCATACATGCTCATATTATATATTTTATTATGCTATATTAATTAATTTGTGTTTGCACCTTTTCCAACTTTTTTGGATATAATGGTTTGAACAATCCCAATGGTATCATTTTTTTTGAAATTTGGTTCTTTATTGATTTCCGAAAATACAGTATAGTACACTAATACATTAAGCCCACAATCACAAGTTACATTACATCTAACATCGCTGTCCAATAACCGCTACCCTAGTTCGTTTTCTATAAATGGCTTGCGATTAAATTGCTAAACTAAATTTAAGATATGGAAAAAAAAATGAGACTTCCAACCGCAAAGCAAAATTTGAAACCAGTCTGTAACTGGTTTTGAGAATCAAGCCCCCCCTAATGTATAGGGTTAGTGAATGATTAACCATCAATATTGAAATTCTTGCATATAATTCTAGATCTCGAATGGGAAATGGAAATCGAGACTCGCTTGGTGAATAGACCAACATGCCATGCCACTAGTGCAAAAGAAGAATCGCTTTAGTCGCCAAACAAGAAATCTTTTTAGGAACGACAACCCAATCATTTCATACCCAAAATTGTTAAACAATGAAGTTCTGTGGATAATCAATTTTAATCGAAAACCACACAAAATTTAAGACTTAAACATGGTTCCCATTAAGTACTCCCATTTTGGAGTACCTCTCTTGTGAAGAGTGTTCCTTTCTTCTGAAGAGAGTTAGCATCGTGTATATGTATAATGGTTTTACTTTGAATAAACGCTAAGAATAAGGTGCACTAATTTGTCCCATGATATTTGGAGATTTTTTTAACCTTGTTGAAAAGGTGTATGGCTGCAAGTTGTTTAATTTTTCTTCTTCATTATTAAGTCGCTTTCATATCCTTATATGTACTTCACACCAATTTTAAAACAGTCGATCCTACTCATATCATACATCTTATGTTATCCTGCTTTTTGGTCAAAGGCAGGATATCAATAAAATGATGGATATCAGGATTGGAGATCGTTTAAAAACAAGGTTATGATCGATACCATCAAAACTGGAGCAAGCTCCCATCAAGGTGGGATCGATCGGGAATGATAAACAAGGCCGGTGGGGCTACACTTTGAATTTTAGATCAATCGGAGTTCATATGCTCAAGTTATGGATGGATCAATATTCGTGAAAAATGGATTCATATCGATACTTTCTATCGATCACTGTGGCATTTGGTTTGGATCGATCGATATTCGTATCGATACATCTCGTATCGATACACGTCGTATCGACCAGGCAGCTCTAGGAAGGATACAGGTTGATGGATGTGGATTGTTGTTTTCGTATCTATACATGTGTATTGATCGGATGGATACGACAAAGCATGTCAAAGACCCGATGCAGATTTGACTATGACTCGAGGAAAATGGTTTCGATTGGTACACTTCGTATCGATCAAAGCTGGGATCGATACGAGGAATAACCGATGAATATGAAGGCAATTTCACTTGGAAGTATTTCATATCTATCATTCGTAACGATCGATATGAAATAAGCGGTCAAGGAATGGAGCGCAAAACATGGATCGCAGAACATGGATCGCAGAACAAGACTAGGATCGATACGAGAATTAAGAAGCGCATTGTCTAGAGAGACGAAATGATGGATATCAAATGATGGAGACGAAATGATGGATAGCGAATAATGGATACAAAATGATGGATACCAGATGATGGGTATTAGATGATGGATATTAGATGATGGATACCAAATGATGGATGCGAGTTGATGGATGCAAAATCATCAGCCTACACTTGCAAACTCGAATTAAGATCGATCATATCTCAAAATCTACACGTTGGAACTTCATGAAATTTGGAGAGAAAGGACTTTGCACTATCTTCTTTCACCATTATCGATCTCAGCTCGATTAGAGTAGTTTATGATCGATATGAACTCACCATGGATCAATCCCAAATGACTCATCATGTTTGCCCATCTGGACTTGAGAAGGAGTATTATGAGATTCAAGGCAGATATTTCTAGCTCCACACCTATAAAAAGCACCTCCGTTGCAACTAAAAGGGGGGTTTTTTCTCTTGGCTCCTCTTTATGTTCTTCTCTTTTGGCTCAATTCTTCCATTTTTGGCTATTGAAATCCATAGGATTGTAACTATAATCACGGTATAAAGGAAATAAAAGGATCAATTCATTTGCTCTCTTATGTTCTTATGTTCTTTACTCTCTTGCTTATTTTACATTTGCTATTTCTTCATTTTTACTCTCTACATCATTTGGATCGTAGATCTGTGACCGGATATTAAGGATTTGTGTGTAAACACTGGTGCTTTCATTACATTCAGGGTTTGTGACCACTTTTGGCGCAAATACTTTGGTGATTTCACTTAGAACCCTAACCCCGCTACTTTGGAAAGGGATTGGATCTGAAGCTATGGTTAGGCAATCAGCTTGAAGGACATTACAAGAAAGAAGCCATCAAGAGGGAAGTCAAGAGGCTTCCTTCGGAGCTGGAGCAGATCAGGCATTTATCTACATCACGAGGGATAAGATGCAGACTATGATGGATTCCATGCAGGAACGGTTGCTGAAAAGGCAGGATAAGATGATGCAAAATCTTCTCAGACAGTTTGGACAGGCAGAAGCAGCAGGAGCTATCGGAGTACAGATCCATAGAGCTGGATCAGAAGGAATCAATAGACAATTTGATGGAGCGGTCCAATAGGGGGTTGCCCCCAATCAGTAAACAGCTACCAATTTGGATTGATCTAGACTCGGGGCACACCCTTGTGTAATGCTGGACCTGCCATGGAGACAACACAACATGAAGAGTGTGTGCCAGATTTCCCTTGCGGACTTGGAGGGCAAGCTAAAGGAAATGAAGGACTGCCCCTGAGTGACAATGACAGGTTGGCACAGATCATCAGACAAACCATGCATGGAGGATTGATGGATAAGGATCTAGAGGATGTGAATAGAATCCCGTTCACCCCCAACATCAGAAAAACAAGGAACCTGCCGGACTTCAAGCTACTCACATTGGATATGTATGACGAAAAGTCGGATCCAACCATACATATGATGAGTTACATCCGGCATATGGAAGTCTTGGGGGCATCCAATGAGGTAATGACAAGATGTTTTCCGTTATATCTAACTAACTTGGCTGCATTTTTGTTCAGGCAGTTGGATAATGCATCTATAAGGACATGGAGCGAGCTTGTTGAACGGTTAATGTGGCAATTCAAGGTCCACATCACTAGACCCAAAAATGTTATGACATTGGCGGCACTAAAGCAGAGGATCGGAGAGTCCTTGAGAGATTTTTTGACCAGATTTAATGCGGCAGCGACATTGCTGGATCGACCAGATCCATCCATGGTATTGATGGCGGCTGTATTAGGAATAGCTGACAACACGGAATTCAAGGATTTATTAGCACAGGATCCACCACAGAACCTTGGAATTTTACCATAAGGCGGATATGTTCTTGTGGCAAGAAGATGCATGGGCCGCAAAGCAATATGTCAATGTTACTCAAGATGAGGGACCGTCTCGAGGAGGGTCCATGGCAAACAACGGAAAGAGAAATGTCGTTGATAGCTCCGATGTACCGAGACAACCTAAGAGGAAAACGAGATTCTCCTCCTGCATTGAACTGACTCAAATTCTAGACGAATATACTTGGAAACCAAGGGGTAGGTTCCCTATCGCAAGCCGATGAGACAAGAGCCCACTGAAAATGAAAGGAGATCGGGAAGATATTGTGTGTTCCATGAGTTAAATGGGCATAATAAAAATGATTGCAGGCATCTGAAAGATGTAACTGAAGATCATGTCAGGAATGGCTGGCTATCACAATATGTAAGAGCCTGGAGAACAAAGGAAAAACAGGCACAACCCCCACCTGTACCATCAGAAAACAGGAATAACCCTGGATCGGGGTCATGCCTGGTCATCAGTTGAATGTGATGATAAGGGGCAGGTTCAGGACTTGAACCTTGACCACATAGCAGGTTTTTTCATTATGCTTCTCTAGTAAAACAGCTAAGTCGCTTACACATGTACGGGATTACGAGCAGTCCCTAGGCATGCTTTAAGATGACGATAAACCATCACGCCCCGAAAGGCACACACTGCACTGTTTGGATATTTGTTTTCTTTATTTTCTATGGACATTCTGAACTCTATTTACTTATTTGATTGAATTATTTTGTTGTGAACCCACTTGAACGTGGAATCTGATAATTATAATCCCAAAATCTCACCCTGAGAGGAGAGATAGAATAATGTAAGCAAGCCTCCTCATTCGGAATAATGAGTGGATTGGGCCTATCTAAAGCCATGAACAACACTCGATCTCAAACGATCACATTCCGCTTTGAACAAGCATTCGATCTTAAATAATCACTATCCGCCATGAATGGTACTCGATCTCGAACGATCACCCTCTGCTTTGAACATAATTTGATCGCGAACGATCGTTGTTTGCTTTGAACAATTCTCAATCTTGAACGATCATTTTACGTCTTGAACGACATTTGATCTGGAACGATCATATTATGCTTCAAACAACATTTGATCTTGAACGATTATGCCACGGCTTGAATGGCTCATGATCTTGAATGATCTCGCCTGGTCTTGAACAACACTCGACCACGCACGGCCCTCGTCCATCGTGGATGACTATCGGTTGCAAAAAACCACCGCTTATCTTGTAATAAAAACTCTGCCTTGAACGGCCTCTTTTTAAGTAACGGTCTTGAACGACCATGAATGATGATCTCGAAAATCAATGAATTGAATTGCAGGTCATAGGTTTACATCTATTCAAAAGATGCCTTCCTACTGTAAGGCATGTTTTGGGAGGCAAATGTTATCCTGCTTTTTGGTCAAAGCCAGGATATCGACAAAAGGATGGATATCAAGATTGGAGATTGATTGGAAACAAGGCTATGATCGATATAGTCAAAATTAAACCAAGCTCCAATCAAGGTGGGATCGATCAGGAATGATAAACAAACCCGGTGAGGCTACACTTCCAATTCAGGTCAGTCGGAGTTCATATACTCAAGTTATGGATGAATCAATATTCGTGAAAAATGGATTCATATTGATACTTTCGTATCACTCACCGTGGCATTTTATTCAGATCGATTGATACTCGTATCGATACATCTCATATCGATATAATTCGTATCGATTAGGCAGCTCCAAGAAGGTTACAGGTAGATGGATGTGGATTTTTGTTTTCGTATCGATACATGCGTATCGATCGGATGGATACGACAAAGCATGTTGAAGACCCGATATGGATTTGACTACGACTCAAGGAAAATGGTTTCGATAGATACGCTTCGTATCGATCAAAGCTGGGATTGATACAAGGAATAAAAGCAACCGATGGATACGGAGGCAACTGTACTTGGAAGTATTTTGTATCGATTATTCATATCGATCGATATGAAATAAGCGATCAAGGAATGGAGCAAAACATGGATCACAGCATAAGACTCGGATCGATACGAGAATTAAGGAGCGCATTGTCAATGGATACGAAATGATGGATACCAGATGATGAATACAAAATAATGGATACCGGATGATGGATACGAAATGATCGATACTAGATGATGGATACCATATGATGGATGCGAAATCATCAGCCTACACTTGCAAACTCGAATTTGGATCGATTGTATCTCACAATCAACACGTTTGAACTTCATGAAATTTGGAGGGCAAGGACTTTGTCCTATTATCTTTCACCATGATCGATCTCAGCTCAATCAGATAAGTTAATGATCGATATGAACCCATTATGGATCGATCCCAAATGACTCCATATCGATCATGTGGGCCCATCTAGACTTGAGAATGAGTATTTCGAGATTCAAGGCAGATATTTCCAGCTCCACACCTATAAATAGCATCTCCATTGCAACTAAAAGGAGGTCTTTTCTCTTGGATTCTCTTTATCTTCTTCTCTTTTAGCTAGACTCTGCCGTTTTTGGCTATTGATATTCAAAGGATTGTAATTGTAATCACAGTATAAATAAAATGAAAGGATCATTTCAAAGTGAACATAGGCCGGAGATAGCCGTACCACTATAAATTTCTTGTGTTCTTTACTCTCTTGCTCATTTTACATTTGCTATTTCCTCATATTTACTCTCTACATCATCTGGATCTGAGATCTGTGACTGGATATTGAGGATTTGTGTGTAAAAACCAATGCTTTCATTACATTCGGCATTTGTGACCATTTTTGGCACAAACATCTTATATCTTCAAAACCTAGCTTTCTCTTATATTTAAAAAACTAGTATTGTTTTTAATGGATTGAGAAGGTTCTTCACTTACACCTCTCACTAAATATTTAAATTTCGTTCCATTCATAATTTACATAACATATTAAAACATATAAATAATTCTTCCTTTTTTCATTAAAGAATACTAAATTGATATTACTACAATTTTCCTTACCATGTGTTCATACCACAGAGTTACCTTAGTTGTACATGGAAGAAATAGTTTATATTTCCATGAAAAAGAATAAAAAAGTAGTGCACTTAGTAAATACGGTAGGGATTTAGTACATAGGGAAAATTTATAGCCGACCGTTCAAGACATATATCATTTTTCGTTCTTTACTTTCTTAATTCATATCCCTGGTTTGGTATACTGTGGCTTGATATGTTTTGACTTAAATAAGCTACTTTTGATGTTTTGAAAATCAAAATGGATAGATTTTTACTTTCAAAAGGGTCAAAAAGTAGCTTATTTAAGTCCATCCAAACGGGCCCCGAGTAAACTGAATATATATATATATATATATATATATATATATATATATATATATATAAACTCAACCCAAAGCCCTGATGAAATCAATGGGATGAGATGAGCTCCCCCTTAGCCTAGTCCGACCACAGACATGAGGATTTTCAACCAGCCCAGTACAAAGATTTGATGCCCCCAACCATGTAATGTGGTTTTATGGGGACCCACCTCCATGCCTTGAAATGGAAGTAGGGCAGACGGGAATCAAATCTACGACCTGCTTACCAGGAAGCAAGTATCTTACCACTGCACTACTACATGCGGATGGAAAATCGAACCTACAAAAAATATTTAATTTGTATTTTAGACCTTAAATTTTAGAATAAATGGACCACTTGAAACAGTTTTCATGTTGTGATAAAAAATAATTATAATTGTTAGTTTAGGCTGTTAATACCTCAGTTATTAATTTTGGTGATAACAACCATGTGCAATCATATACAAACATATAAAATATAGATACTAATGTTATGACTAGTTATATAGTATATAATGTAAAATATTATACAAGTGTTGAATTGAAGACTGTACAGTATAAAGACTCAAGAAATAGCCTTGAAGACTCTTATCAAAGACAACGATATGAAGATAAGATTATAATTTAGTGTATAGAGTTATAGCATATATTTTTAAAGTCCTTGATAACAATCTTTGATCTCTATCTCCAATTTTCTAATCTTCTATATTTTTAACCAAATATATTTCAAAATATAGTTCAAAATATTTGATAAAAGTTTTTCGAAGTCCAAAATGTTTATAAACTATGTTCGAACTATTTTACAAAGTATCAAATTATTTTACAAAGTATAGGACTTTATAAAAATAATTTAAAAGAAAAATATTTTTCATTTTTAACCAGCGTATGTCGGTATATAGGTATAGGGTATGTCGACATATACGCTGCCAATTGATTTTTTAATTTTCAAAAGAAAGTGTCTATTCGTCGCAACTCTTCACGAATGGATACATCTGCTCATTTTCTATATAAAGAGGAGTGCATACAATTTTTAAACAACCAATTACTTACTTTCTTCCCTCCTCTTACTCTTTTGAAAATTCTGTTGAAAATTTTAATCTATTCTCTTCAAAATCATATAGAATCAATTCATACTTCATTTTATTATCCAGTACCACTTTCTTACTATTTTGGAAACATCGCTCTCTCAATTGAAAGATCAAAGTGCTATCCAAGAGGCTATAGGATCCATTATATCCAAAGTACAAGAATTTATCTTTGGAAAATCTATCAACTTTATTTATATTTGCTTATATCCCGTTCAAATCAGGTGGGTGTGCTTGTAGCCCATTCAAATCAGGTTGGTGTGCTTGTAGCCCGATGAAATAAAGTGAGTCTACCATGAGCTTTGAAATTCAAGATTGTGTGTATCATAGCGTCGAAATTTAGATTGTATTTGGGTTTGTCTTCTACCTGGTTAAAGACTGTCATTTGTCTATACAAACAATTATACAGGATTGGATGTAGGAGAAGTCTAAACCATTATAAAATTGGTGATGTCATCTCTCTAACTCTTTACTTTACTTTATTGCTTTTATTTTTGTCTGTGATTTCATCTATGATTAATTGTTAGTTTAACTCTGCATTTTTAATTTGTGACTTACTATAAAACTTAAAAGAAAATTAAAAAGATTTACAAATCTAGAAAACACTATTTAAACCCCTTCTAGTGTTTAATAAGCCTTAAGATCTATAATTCCACAAACCACATTTGGTATCATTTTTAAAACTCATAATTTGATTTTTGAAAAAGTTTAAATGGCTAGCAACACTGTTAGTAACTTGTTAACACTTTTGATGAAGAACAATCTACTATTATACCTCCACTTTTCAATGATAGTAGTCATACGTATTGGTCATGTAGGATGAAGATTTATCTACAGTCTAATGGTTTAGATATTTGAAACATTACAAAAAATGAGTATATTAAACCCTTACTGACTTTTCAACTTGGACCGTTGACCAGAAGACACAAGCACTTAATAATTTTAAGGCCATGAATATTTTAGTTTGCTCATTAGATAAAAACAAATTTAACAGAGTCTCTATTTGTTAATCTTCATATGATATTTAGAGAACATTGCAAGTCACTCATGAGGGTACTAGTAAAGTCAAATAGACTAAAATTTCCATGCTAACTAATTAGCTTCAGTTATTTAAAATGAATCAAAATGAGTTTATTTTTGACATGTATTGTAGATTTCAAGATATAGTACATTCTTTATATCATTGAGTAATTTTTTTCCAAAGAGAACCAAGTTAGAAAAGTCCTCAATTCACTCTCTTTAGGGTGGGATCAAAAGACATTAGAAATTGAAGAGACTAATGATATTAGCACTCTATATATTAAGAGTTAATAGGTAATTTAATGTCCCATGAAGCATAATGTAGGCTAGAAGAGAAAGTAAGGCAACATAAAAGAAATCCATTGCATTCAACGCAATAACTGACGGTTAGGATTCAGACGATGACAATGATAAGGAGATTGCTTCCATGATTAGAAATTTTAGAAAGTTCCTGATGTATAGAAAGATTAACAACTTTTAGAGAACTGAAAACAAGACTCTTGGAACTAGAATTGCAATTAGATGTTTCAACTGCGTTGAACATGTCATTTGCAAAGATAATGTTCACATCAGAATAAATCAAGGATCTTGCCAGTTATTGATTCATGCAGAAAAGAAAGAGAGCTTATACAACAACATTATATGATTCAGATACTACTTCAAGTAACAATGAAGTGGATACTAAGAACGCAAACATATGTTTTACAGCAATAGTAGACTAATTAGAATTGATCAAAGGGAAGGAGAAAAAGTGTTACTTTGTATATTTAATTGTTATTTCATGTTTCTAGGAATAAAATATAGATTAATAATAATATTGGATCCATACAAGTGTGTGTATGTGTGTGCATATATATATATATATATATATATATATATATATAGGAATATTTATATTAGTTTTAGTTTTGGATTTCATAGCCTATCTGTCGACACTACCAGATCCCATATGTTGACATATCTTCCATATTTTTGAAATTTCATTCCAGATTCAAAATTTGAATTTCCTTCTCTTTTGAATTAACTTCAATAATAGAAAAGGCATCTTTTTAAAACTGAAATGTCAATTCTCTATCTATTAATTCATCCAATCCATGTCCATTAATTCGCTCACTTTATTTCAAAATTCAATTATGTATCATTCTCCTAAACGTCGATTAATGGCGTCTTACTATTTTAACTCTTCACCTAATTCAAGAAGATCCAATTCTTTTCCTTCTCATCTAATTTTGCATCCACCCATTAGGGTTTCTATTCCCAAATTTAATTCAATAAACCATACCCAAACCGTCGATCAATGGTGCGATTTTGTTTGGAGATCGAAATCTTGTTTTAGGTGTGGGGATGTTTCGCACTTCTCTAGAGATTGTCAAGTTCGTATTCGTTGCTTTAGATGTGGCCTTCTAGGCCACAATAAGAATCGGTGCTTGAGGAAATCGAAAGTTTCGGTGGTTGGAAGTAATTCTCAATTGAGTATCCCTGTCCATGGTTTTCACTTCTTTTTGAAGATCATGAAGCTTAAACGTATATTGCTGGATCATTTATGGGATTTAAAGGCATCAAGGTTTTGGAGGATCTGTTTTTGCATTTTGATGCTATTAACTCTGTCAATATAGGTATGGATTTCAAAGCCAAATTTGGTGACCCAAATATTAATTCGAATGCTGCCTGCTTCAAAGAATCAAAATTTTCTAATTTTAGATCGAGACATGTGTGTTTAGATGAGTTACTAGTTTTCAATACCAATGTCTTGGGGTTGAATACTATGGATCTTTCAAATTCAATGCTTTTAGATCCATCTGCAATGAATTACTTTTCAAAATCTGAATATCATGAGGTAGTTTCTGGTTGCGACATTCAAGAACAATTATATGATAAAGATTTTGAATTGTTGTTTTCATTAATGGCAGAGAGCGTAAAGCCAGTGGAGGTTGTGATATCGCTGATGTTTCTATTCTATTGAATAAAGATTTTGTCAATGCCATAGGTGATTGTTATCCAACCATTGAAGTAGTTAATGGGGTTGAATTATTGGAAGGTTCAAAGTGCTTGGTTGTTTCTTATTCTAATGTTGACTTTGTGCTAAAAGAAGATACAGTGGTTTTTGGTCATACTAGTGTTGTTGTGGTTGTTGAATCCAGAGAAGGGGTTATGGGCAGTATGTATTTGATTGACAAAGTGACACCAGAGTATTATATAAAAGATTTAATGGTGGGTACCATTGTAACTTTGCTGGTAAATCTGAGATTCCAGTGGTGCTTCATTATGATTTCAATGTGTGCATGTATTCTAACAATGTATCAACCGTTTGGTATAAGTATGATGGTATTAACTCAATTGAATCGAGTTCTGCATTATCTAAATCGTCAGTACTTGCTGATTTTATCTTTTTGAATTTGGATCCTTCTATGTTGGTTATCAACAGTTTTTATTCTTGTAATGTGGTTGGGTTTTTTGAGGGAAACCTTAGCTCTGTTTCTTATAAAGGTATGGAAGTGGTTGTTGAATCCAGAAAAGGGGACATGGTTTATTTGTGTAGGTCTATGCTTGAGCACAGTGTTGTGATGAGTAGCAGTTTAGAAGATAGGTTTTTGATTATGGTGTCAAGTATTCAGTGTATTTGTTGACAAGGAGTTGTATTCATGGAGCATTGTTGTAAATAGGGTGATGAAGCTTCAGGATAGGATAGGTTTATAAATAAATGTAGGGAGGCTGTATACCGTTGGAGATTTAGACCATGATTCTTGCAAGGTCATTTATTATTACATTGGCCTTTCAAATTTATTGTGTACTACTGTCGTCTCGCTTCTCTAAGAAGATCTTCACCATCCACTATTCATGCCCATGTTTCTACTCCTAAACCCAAAGTCGATAAAAGAATTAAGAGGTGTATTTTAGCTGTTGGCATTAGAAGAAGTCCCCGGTTGAAACGTAAATCTTTTAAATCTATTGCATGAGGTTGGATGAATTTTTGGGGGTGTTTGTATGGTGACTGTTGTTTCGGAGTCTATTTATGGCTAGATTTTTTTGTGGTTGATTCTTTTCAGGTTTCGGTTGTTGAGGTTGGTGTTGTGGGAATTATTGTAGAAGGCTGCTTTTTCCGTGGGGTCGTTTCAGTCATTAGTTTCTGGTTAGAATAGATTACTTAGAGAGAATCCTTAGTTTTCTAGGCTTTTAGGAGGGTTTTATTTTCTTTTTCTTTTTGTATAGGGGGTTTTGGCTACCTGCCAGACTTGTTGGTAGCTCCCTTTATAATGGTGATATATATATATATATACACACACACACACACACACACACACACATGTGTGTGCTCCTCTACTTTAGAGGATCACACATTTCTCTCAAAAAAATATATATCATTCTCTTATTCTTCAAAAACCTAATGGCCTCCTAAAGCCAACCACCAAAAATCATAAGGCTCTCAAAGAGAATCAAAGGCTTTCTTTTCAATGATAAGAAAGCCATATATACTTAAATTGAATATGCTACTTCGGAAAAGTTTTTCCTAAGAGATTTGTGAAGTTTAATGATTTCTCTTCTTATGGTCTTCAAGATCTTTGTTAACAAAATGAAATTCTTGGTTTAGTAGACTATTCCCAAAATGATTTTGTTTGTTATCCGAATTTAGTTAAAATGTTTTATGCAAATTTAAATGGAAAGTTTTTTAAGGAGAAAATGGACAAGTTTGGAGTAGTGTTGTAACATCCCTAATTTTTGATAACATTATTCAAGAAATTTAATTAGATAAATTAAATAGAATAATGATGATAAGAAGATTGAGATTTGAATAAATTATGTAAAGTGCCGTGCTTAATATTTAAATAAATGCGCTTTAATTGGTTAAGAGGATAATTAGTTCACATATGGGCATATTAGTAAAATAACCTCTTCATTTTACACGGCTATGACCTTTTGTAATTGTCCATTCATGTTCATTTTTCTCAAATAAAAAACAAGCACAAAAGTAACCCTAAGAGCCGACCATTAACAAGGAGGAAAAGAGGAAGATTATAATCTAAAGCTAAGGTTCAAAGCTAAGAAGGATTATCAACAACAAATCTCAAATTTTTTCTCATAACTAAGGTGCATAATAATTTTATACCAACCCTATTTATGCTATGTGTTTCAGATTTATGATTTAATTCGTCTTTAAAATGATGTGGATGATGATATGCTTGAATTATGTTATGTTCGAATTATTTTAATTCATATACATATGAATTTGCTCTGTTTTAAGGGAAAACTAAGGGTTTATGATTTTCGCATGCCATGGAAATTTTTTATGTTAAGACAAACATGATTTTGGAGATGGGTTTTGATTTTTAGAATTTTCCAAGCTTTAAAATTTTTATTATGAATTTCTGTAGGAAAATATGATATGCTTGGGTATAAAAGCTTATTTTGAGTCTTTCAAGAAGAAATTGGATCTGTAATTCTAATATGTTTGATTGCATGATAAAATTGAATATTTGTGAATTTTGTGGATTTTTCCCAATTATTCTACTAAGGGATATAAATTATTGCAAAAGAAGGACTTATCTGCAAATGCTAGATTTTTAAATGGAAAGGCTTAACCGCTCGAATTTATTTTGATTTACATCTGATAAATGCAGCTATTATGATTGTAAAGTATTTGAAAAGTTTTAAAGTAGCCAATCAAGGAGTTACTATTGGCGGGTTATTTACAAAGCAACCGCCATGTTTAGCTATAAATCAGCGTTTCAAAAAAAGTTGGTTCCGCCTATTTCGAAGGCACCTTTCGACTCCTTTACCTCCGCACCATCTCAGTCGAAACCATTTTTGTCGAAACCCACATAGTCGGACCAAGGCACATGGTATCAATAGAATTGGTACGAAGTGAATTGGTAAGTAGCGGAAGGTAGGGTGTCGAAAGCTATGCTTTCGTTAGGGTCGAAACCAAGGTTCACGTCTAAAATGATAAGTGCCTGCCTAGTTTTTGAAGGTCTTTCGACTGATTCGATACCTTATAGTGTCCAAACCTTAGTTTGTTTTCTAAAGTTAAATTTCTGCCTTGTTTTACTTTAAGCTTTCAACATAGTTGAGAGCCATGCTTTTGAGAAGGACTTTATAAATAGCTTTTGAAGGGGAACATTTTCCTTAAATAAGAGCTTCCGAAGGATTGTTTCGAGCAAGTCGAGACCAAGCCGCTAATTCACCTTTCGGCTGTATTGAAGCCATCAATGCTGTTGAACGGTTACCTTTGTATTAACTTAAACTAAACCTTTTCCCTGAATGCTTTCGAAAAGGGTTGAGGATTTCAAAGGCAATAAAGTCAGAAAGGGGTTTCGACTCTAGCCTTCCAAGTTTAATTTAAAGGATTATGCTTCGACTAGATGGTTTCGACATCATCAACTTTTTCCCCAAAACAATTTTATAATTGGTTTCAAAGAGATGCTTTCGTATATAATCATTTTGACCTAAAGGATGTTTTTAAAGAGTAAACCCAATGCTTTCAACATAGTACTTTTATTTGTTTCGAAGCTATGTTTTAAAGAGTATTTTGATACCGTTGAAAGGTACCATTGGTTTCGAAAGTGAACATTTAATAAGGACTTCGAATGGTATGTTTATTATGTTTTGAAAAGAATCTTATACTTTCGAAGGAGGTCATCCAGAGGTTTCGAAGGTGATGTTTTAAAGTTTAAAAACAAATAATCCACTCTCCCTTTTAAAGAGGAAATGCCATAGCATAACTGAAGATTTTAGAAGTATCACTTCTTCATATATTTATTCACATTGTAATTAACCCATAGCAGTACTTTGGGGAAGGGCAAAACAACCAGTTAGGTTGACCCCATAGTGAATATAACTTAAGAAATGTAAAATCTTAATTAAAGATATTGGTAGGGGCCTATAGGTTTGCAGTAAGCCCATGAAAACCATATATAGCTAATGATATTGGCAAGGGCAATAGATTTATAGTCAGCCCATGAAAACTATGATTTGATACTGGCAGGGGCCAGTAGGTTTGTAGTTAGCCCATGAAAACAACATTTGGATTAAGGTATTGACTGTTAGTTAATAGGTTCCTAGTTTGCCCATGAAAAATATGATAAGAGATAGATATTGGAGTTACCAATAGGTTTTTAGTGATCCCATGAGAACTATGATATTGGACATATAGTCCATAAACACTTAACAGTTAATAATAAACCTAGAAACTATAATTGAGACAGATAGTCAGATTGAATGGGGATGGGTAATCTAGATTCGACTTACTTGTTTTGCTTATCATCATCGTATTTTGCAATATTATGTTTTAACCTTTGTGGATGCAGGAGCACGGTATATGGTTTTATAAATGTTTTAGGATACTAGTGAGGGGAAAACTTGTTCCGCTTAGCGGTGTGGTCTCACTGGATATCTAAATGGTTTGAGATGGTAAATTATTATTCATACTAAGCTTTATGTCTGACTCAAAATTTATGTTTTCCCCTTAAACTCTCGGGCACTCAATTGATTTTGAGTAGGTTGAGAGTTAGGGTTTCCAGATGTTCTTTTAGACGAACAAAACTTCCGAGGACGTGCAAGAGGCAAGCTTGTTATTAGAGTTCTTTTATTTTCGCTGTGTGTTTTGTTTGTAAAGGAAAATTTGTTCCCTTGCCTACTTGTATACTCAGATCTACCAAGACGGCGTCTTCATATGTCACTCTTGGCATATTTTGTAATAATTATATGTTATCTAAATGTGGTCTATGACCTGGGATTTGTAATCAATTTGGAATATTTTGAAATGGAATGTGGAAGTTGTTTGCTGTTTAATTTTTTTTCCCATACTCCAGTATATATGTATATCAATGTATCTAATCGCCATCCTTGGTCGTCGAGAATTAATAACTATGGATGGTTGCAGCATCTGTAGCCGTTATTTTTGGGTCTCTAAGTAGAGGGAAGTTACAAGTGTAAAAGGCACTACTATTTGTAGAATACAATAGCCTATGATTTTTGTTTGATGATAATAAACATATATATATTTGTTTACATGTATTTCTTATTGTACTATTTTATTTTTCCACATAATTAAATATTTATTGAATAAAATGTATAACTCAGAATTCTAATTTAAACAAATATTTTATTCAAACAAATATTTTATTACAATTCAAATAGTATAAATTTGAGCTCTCACTACATTTATACAGTTTCAATTGCAATATAACTGTAACACCCGCAAATCCGTACCCCTTGAGTCAACACTATCCTACCTAAATCAACTCAAGTTGCACAGAAATACGAACCATTTGGGTTAGAGAAGAAGAGGTAGAAGAAGAAAATAGAAAACAACATCAGAATCTAACCATCGCAGCGAAATAAAATATAATAGATAATAAATACTCTTTACTCGAATCAAATATCTTTGTTTATATATTACATCATCAGAGTACAATAATCACAGTTCAACATCAACATCATACAAATGGATACACAACAACCCCACAGCGGAATATATATATATATATATATATATATATATATATATATATATATATATATATATATATATATATATAAGTACGGGAGTACGTATCGTCATCCTGCTCGTCTCCTGAGCTCCACAGCATCATATCCTGTACCCTATAATACTCGGTCTTACCCGAGCATTACAGTTAAATAACACCCGAGTCAGTCTGGATTACCAGCGTGAGAAAATCACACCCAATTGATTATTAAAATCTCAAAAATCCTTTGAAAATAAAAGCATCTCGTAAGACCACGCCACAAATAAACATGTCGGGTTTTTACCTTACTATAGCTAAAAATTTTTTATTAAAGTCCTCTGATGTTATAATAGTGTCTATAGAAAGTAAAACAGAATCTAGCTGAAATGCTTGCATCTCACGTTTCAGCAATAGTTGGGCACAATCAAAACCGTACGGGCAGGTAGGGAAAATGGATTCCAACTAATGGCTAGGCATTGGGGTACCACCTGTCACAGTACCTGGTCTAGATCAGCGTACCGAGGAGCCATCCTAACTCCCCTGCAACACAAGACCGGAACCATCCCTTACTGGACAGTCCCGAGCAAGATCACCCCGCGGTTGGGATCGGCAACCGCCCACTAAGCCGAAATAAAAGGGACATCTAGACAGGGATGACCTCACCCTCCAGTGGGGGCTACCCACGAAGCCTTGCTGCATATCCCCTGATTTTTAGCCATTCCCATTTGATGAGGCTTGAGGCTAAGCGTTACCTTTTTAGAATATATCCCTTAGAATGCCCATCGTCCACCTGACGATGTTTCGCAAGCATTCATCCATACAAGTCCGTTCCGGGTTCGAACGGAACCGAAGGCACTATTCCTACTACATCCATTTTGGAAATATCCTCAGGATTAGTAGCGACTAGCCCTTGCACTTCACCGCTCCATCTTCGAATCCAAAATCATTTTTCACGAAAACGTACAAACCGTATCGAAGTGGTTTTCGAGAAATAAATCTTGACCCCGATCTCTTCGAAACGATCAACGCATTGTCCAATATTGATAGTCGGTTATTTAACTATCAATTAATATTCACAAACAACCATCAACCAATAATTTTCCAAATTATTTATTAATCCCAAAAAAATATCTTCACAAGATATATTTCTATTTTCAATCCCTTGAAAACACTTCCAAAACCATCTTTCTTTTCAGAATAAAATTTCCCAAATATTTACTATCTCCTCTGAAATCATCAAGCACAAAACTAGATTTTTTAAATAATTTAAAACACTTTACTTAGAAATATACTTTATAACATTTAAGTTAAAACTACTTCAATGATTTGTTAAAAATACATACTATATGAATATTTGAAAATAATGTTACTAAATAAAATATAAAACTAGATTTCACTTTTAAGAAAAATATAATACTAAGTCACTCTTTAAATAATTATTGCTATAATAGTTAAAATAATTATTGCTATAATAGATTAAAATAATTATTGCTATAACAGATTTAAAAGGAAATACTTACTTTAGAATTTAAATATTTAGAAATAGTAAATTTTTCAAAACATACTTCTTAAAACAACTTTAAACTTTTAATTTATATTTAAAAATTTACTTTGAAAACGTACTTGGTTATTCAGAGAGAAATTACCAATCTCAATCACTTAAATCAATTTTCCCAATTGATTCCCAATTTATTCCATTTGAAATAAATTTCTTTACTTATCATTTCATTTCAAAATTCATTAATTATGGACTTTATTATTATTTTCAGTTTGATTTTAAATCCTTTAGCTGAAATATACAAATTTCAGGTTATTCCCAATTTCTTCTTTATTCTTCTTAAATAATTTAAATCCTAAATTTAAAATAAATGTTTTGTTCTTTTAAACAATAACATTGAAGTTTAAGTTTCATAAACTTTCTGTTTATTTAATTTTTCCTTCCCATACTCAAGATTTATTTATTAAAAATTTAAAGTCACTTTATTTCCTTTCCAGTTCATTCATAAATTTATTCAACTTTTCTATAATTATTTTACTTATAATTTCACTTCTTTATTTTCATTCGCAACTCAAATTATATATTTGGTAATTCATTATTGCCCGATTATAACAATTTAGCCATAGCATTCAATATTCCCACATAATTCATTACAGAATATCAAATATTCAGAACAGAGAATATTAAATAATTAAATAAAGTTGAGGGGTCCAGTTGGATCCCTCCAACCTGTTTTTCCTGCATCCACAGATGTTAGCGTAATATAAAATGCCAATTCCAAATATATACCGCACTACAGCACATAAATCAATTCAACCATTTCAAACAATTATTTAAATTTAATCATTTAAATTTAAATTTAACCGAGTGAGATTAACTCACCTTTGATTTGTGTTTGGCAATCCATTTCCATCTCGCCAATTCCACCATAATTTTAGACCTTGAACAACATTATATAATTTATTAATATCTGAGATAATCAGATAATCCATTACTATTTATTAATTTTAATTTAACTAATAATTTTCCTATAAAAATCCCTTTGTTTAAAAATAATTAATATAAGTTAATTACACTAATTAGTCTCCTTACTATTTTCAGACCTTGTATAACAATTTATACGATTTTACTTACATTCGATCCAAATGAAAAATCAACTACCATTTAATATAATTAAATTAACAAATTATTTGATTTAAACTAAATTCCCCTTTTTATAAAATATATATGTGACTTAAACATATTTCATGAAAAGTCAGATTTATATATATAAACTCTACAACACTCTACTATATAAATAAAATTTCATTTAATTTTTATTTTTATTTCAAATTCATAAACATATAAATTAAATAAATAAATTTAAAGAAATACCTATCTGACGAAAACGTGGCCAAACACGAAACCAGTCCCAGGTTCGAACGAACTTCTGGCCACTCGTTCCTCCTCCCTCAATCGCGTGCCCACACGCGCTTCAAAATCCATCGCGACACAAGTCTCGCGATCGGCCTCTCGGCCTCTCACCACAGCCGCCATCACTTACTGCGAAATCACGATCCACCAAAATGAGCGTCGCCGTGACCCCGCTAAACCCAATGCGCCGCCCCTTTCACGAAACCCTTCCTCTTCGCGACCTCGGCCTAGCTTCTCGTGCTCACGCGATGACTCGACCTATGTACTTTTGAACCGCAATCGATTCAAACGCAGCCCATGCATCGCGACTTCGATTTTGAGTTTCCCACTTTTTTTTTTCTTCTCCCACGAACGATTTTGACTTACCCGAATTGGGGATGGAAAAGGAAGCACCCATTTCCTTCGAACGGATCTGGTTGAGGGGAAACAAGAAGACATGATTTTGAAGAATAAGGGCTTCGGCCATTTTTTTTAATTAGTTTAGGGATCGAGCTGATTTGTTTGTTAGAGATGAATCTTTAAGGGTCGAATTGCTTCCAAAGGAAGATAAGATAGCGTGCCAAGGAAAGAACTGGAAAGGTTCTGATGTAAATTAAGTTTGACTAATCAAGTACAGTGTTCACTTATTTTAAATTCATATTCGAATCGATTATTATCAATTAAATTTTCAGCGCGTTTATATATCGTACACTCACACACTAACTCCAATCAATACGAAATTTGAAATCCGATAATAATTCAATATTACGGATCTAATGGAACTGGTTTTGTCGAATTCCGAGACTGTGCCTCGGAAGGCTATTTTAAAGTTCAATTTAAACGATAAAATTTCAAAACTGAACAAATCACTGTTAAATTCAATTTTATCACTTCTATTATCTTTAATGTTATCAATATAAATTTTACAAGCCTTCAAATTATTTTTAATAGACTTAAAATTCTAGCTTCAACAATTTACCCAACTTTACTTATTTAATTTAATAATTCAATTATCAAATAAATTGTGATACTCGTAATTTAAGTTAAAACTACTTTATTGACTATTTAAATCAATTAAATATTCCGATTTTAAAAGCTTAAAATTTCTGGGTCGTCACATTCCTCCCCCCTTAAAAGAATTTCGTCCCCGAAATTACTAGTTAGGAAGAATGGTCCAATTCCCGCTTTCTTATCCTTAAACCAAACAATCCTACATCTTACTAACTATCTTTTATAAAAGACTCATTATCATTCTTATTAACCTCTCAACTCTCCCATAGTTTCAAACTATATTATTCGTTTAATCATTCGAGTTTCAATTTAAAACCAAATTTTGAATTATCAACATTTTTTCAAAAATTTTCTAACTCCCTAAATTTCCGAAAAATTTCGCCAGCGTCTCCTTTGCGCGGCTAGCTCGGTACAACTACTAAATGGCTCTACGGCCTCCCAAATCCAAAAAGAAATCAAAAAGCCAAGTGGCTAGATCCAAAAACTCAATCCAATTTCATATAGAAATTTAAACACATACCTTTTAAGTCGGGCAATTCAAATTTATCTTCTTGAATCAAAACCAATTTTCCTTTCCTTTATAATACCTGCATATCCTGCTTAGCACTAATATCCAATCACAACTTTCAAAACATTTTATCTACTTCTTTACGAAATGTCATATTCATCCAAATATCAACTTAGAATATATTTGCAATATTCAATTTCCAATTAAGAATTGACCATTCCTTTCTTAAGTTAGTATAAGCATTTTATATGCTTCTTTATTTATTATCACCTTACCCCTTTAGTTTATATCTAATTTTATTCAAATTGATTCTTTCATTTCCATATGAATTCGATTTATCTTTAACTCAGAATATTTAAATTTAGTTTTCATTTATAACTAATTCATGTCATTATTTTAATTAGTTTCATTTACTAATTTATTTTAGTTGCCAATTTAAATTTGTTTTGTCGTTAACAAAATTTTCAAAAATTTTCTAACTCCCAAAATTTCTGGAAAATTTTGACAGAGTCTCCTTTGTACGGAGGAGCTTTTGCAATTTGACAAAAGAGATAAATATATATACATCGACCCACATGGTCGGAAAAACCAAAAACAGTTCATATTTCCTATTTTTATTGCGTAGGCGTACCTTATTTAGCATTTTAAGCAAGCAGCTTATTATTTTTAGCAAATAGCACAACCAAATCCAGCCACATGGCTTCCAGGTACCTGTACTTACTCAATTTAAATATGTAAGTGCCAAATATATGAGGTTTAACAGCATATGACTTATTTGCAATAGTTAAAACATATGAATTCTAAAAGAAACTCATACCAAACATTTTCCGTAAGCAATTTATATAGTTTCCAAGCTAATTCAACTGTTTCAACTTATTTGCAAACCTTTTTCATTCAATTCGAATGGTTTTCAACCCATTCGTATACAACTTCATCAATTTGAATGGTTTAAAACTCAATCACTTACATTTCATTTATTTTTAAGCGAACTGAACTCATATTTAATTCAATTGCTCTCAAAATCAATTTATTTTACTCCTATCAATACACAGAATTTTAATTACTTCCATTTACATCAAATGATAATTTATTCTTTGCAATTTAACGAGATCTATGTGAATAAATAAGTATTTATGTTTTATAACCAGTTTAAATGGATCTCAACTCAATTTATACTTAATTCTATCTCATTTTAATCTATTCACAAATTCTCATTGTATTTCTTCCCTATCCAAAAAGTTTGATTCCAAACTATTTTATTATACTCGACATCATCCCATGCTTCTATAAATTTTAAACTTAAAGTTAATTTACTTCAATTCACCACCATTTCAATTTTTATTCATAATCCATTCATTGCGTTTCATTTAAATCCATTCTGAATTTTCATTTCCTTAAATATTATTTATAACTCACCGAATTTTATTTCAATTAAAAATCATCTTCACTTGTTTTAAAACCAATCCAATATTATTAAACTTTGTTTAAGTTGAATTCAATTCAACTCTTCTTCATTCATTTAGCTTAAGACAATTTACTTCAATTTATTCAAATTTCATACTTAAGCTCATCCTCATTTTGCAAGTAAAATTTTCTCTTTTATACTCAACTTAACTTAATTGATTACTAGGCCATATCCAATTTATTTCCACATATTTGGATTTAATTTGCAATTCATACCATTATTATTTTAATCCGTTTACATTTTTATTCAATACATTTCAATTATACTTAATTTGTTAACACTTCACAATAAATTTTAATTAATAACTCAAGTTCTGAATCCATTATCCATTTTCAGTTTACCACCAAATTTATTAATTCACAATTCAACTTCATTCTCAATTCATTTAATTAATTGCAAGGCCACTTTCAATTATATTTTCTTCACTAATGATTCAAGTCGAATTTGATTTATAACTTGAGTTCTATTTCCAAACTTCAATATTAACTCACCAATTCAGCTTCTATTTAACTACAATTGGTTTCAGTTACACATTTAATTAACTAATTTATTATAAAATTAGTTCTCTCCTATTTATAGTTCAATATTTGATTTTTAAATTTCAAATATCACTTCATTTTATTTTATTAGTTCAATTTTATTATAATTCAAGTTTGAATTTTCATTTAATTTTTCAAGTCATCAAACAATATTTATTTTAAATTTTGTATTCCATTTTCAATTTTATAAGTCTCCACTTATAATTTACACAATTCCATTCATCATAGGCTTAAATATATTCATCTTTTATTTTTAATTCGAGTTTTACACTTATTTATAACTCAAGCATATTTTTTATTCCATGCATTTTTAATTCTTTTATAAGTTAATCTTATTTATTTATTCCAATTCCAATCCTTATCGAATTTATTTTCCATTTATTAGGTAAGAATTTAATTCCATTCATTAATTCAATTGAATTCTTATTCCAATTCAATTTAATTTTAACTCAGATTTATTTAACCTAATTCGATTTCAACTTAATTCGAATACAACTGGATATTATTTTCAGCTTATTCAATTAATTTCGGTCCAGTCAAATTTTTATTTCCAAATCCAAGTTAATTTCATTTTCAAATTTTCTCTTTAAATTTAAATTCCAACCTCCAAAGCTTATATTCCATTCCCGATTTAAAAATCATCTCAATTTATAAGCTTACAACCCATCTTATCAGGATTTTTAAACTCCCTGTTTTGGTTTCAAATCATTTTGAAATCTCCAACATCTCAAAATCACACTTCTCAAAATTTTAAACCAATCCTGGTTTTATCCCCAACAACTTTCTTTTAAAATTTCAAAAACAACTAGCTTTTCTGAACAAATCAGTTTTTTTTGCAGCAATCCGTCACTTAGAAATTCGAAAATGAATACTGATGATGCGGCCGTCATCATCAGAATTATTTTCCAATGATCCAAGTGATTTTAATGCTATATCACTTCCAAAAATCATTCAAAACACATTTTCTTTCGGAAATACCTCCCAAAACAATGAGGTTATTATTCATCTTCAAATACTTCGACAAACACTTCCAAATTTCCAGGATTTAAATTTCCAAATCCTGCTTAAATCAATTTTACTATAATTCATTTGCATATCTTATGCTCATACAAATTCTTATTTGATTATATTTTAATTTATAATGCACATTTACAATTCAAAATTAAAAATTTCATTTTATAATGAATTTATTCCCTTAAATGTTAGTTATATTTAAATTTCTAGTTAAATTTTCACTTAACAATGATAATACGTTAATATTGTCATTCTAACATCCAAGCAATCATATATTAGCTAAATAGTTTTCAAAAACTTTCTTTACATCAAAATATATTTTTGGGTAAAATTATTTCATTTACCCACATTTACAACAATACCGTGTCGATTGCTCTATTCAAATGTTTAGAAACCCCTTCGATACAGTTGCGCAGACTGTGTCGACGAAGGTTCATATGCCACTCAATAAACCAATCAACACAATATTAAAACAATTTATATTCACTAACAAATACGCGCTCATATCTATTAATACGCTCAAACTCATTCTAGAGTACTTCGGACTCTAATTTAAATGAGTAAATCCCACCAGAGCCAAGGTTATCTCCAACCTAAGCTCTGATACCAACTGTAACAGCCCGCAAATCCGTACCCCTTGAGTCAACACTATCCTACCTAAATCAACTCAAGTTGCACAGAAATACGAACCATTTGGGTTAAAGAAGAAGAGGTAGAAGAAGAAAATAGAAAACAACATCAGAATCTAACCATCGCAGCGAAATAAAATATAATAGATAATAAATACTCTTTACTCGAATCAAATATCTTTGTTTATATATTACATCATCAGAGTACAACAATCACAGTTCAACATCAACATCATACAAATGGATACACAACAACCCCACAGCGGAATATATATATATATATAAAAGTACGGGAGTACGTATCATCATCCTGCTCGTCTCCTGAGCTCCACAGCATCATATCCTGTACCCTATAATACTAGGTCTGACCCTAGCATTACAGTTAAATAACACCCGAGTCAGTCTGGATTACCAGCGTGAGAAAATCACACCCAATTGATTATTAAAGTTTCAAAAATCCTTTGAAAACAAAAGCATCTCGTAAGACCACGCCACAAATAAACATGTCAGGTTTTTACCTTACGATAGCTAAAACATTTTTATTAAAGTCCTCTGATATTATAATAGTGTCTATAGAAAGTAAAATAGAATCTAGCTGAAATGCTTGCATCTCACGTTTCAGCAATAGTTGGGCACAATCAAAACCGTACGGGCATGTAGGGAAAATGGATTCAAACTAATGGCTAAGCACTAGGGTACCACCTGTCATAGTACCTGGTCTAGATCAGCGTACCGAGGAGCCACCTTAACTCCCTTGCAACACAAGACCGGAACCATCCCTTACTGGACAGTCCCGAGCAAGATCACCCCACGGTTGGGATCAGCAACCGCCCACTAAGCCGAAATAAAAGGGACATCTAGACAGGGATGTCCTCACCCTCCAGTGGGGCTACCCACGAAGCCTTGTTGCATATCCTCTGATTTTCAGCCATTCCCATTTGATGAGGCTTGAGGCTAAACGTTACCTTTTTAGAATATATCCCTTAGAATGCCCATCGTCCACCTGACGATGTTTCGCAAGCATTCATCCATACAAGTCCGTTCCGGGTTCGAACGGAACCGAAGGCACTATTCCTACTACATCCATTTTGGAAATATCCTCAGGATTAGTAGCGACCAGCCCTTGCACTTCACTGCTCCATCTTCGAATCCAAAATCGTTTTTCACGAAAACGTACAAACTGGATCGAAGTGGTTTTCGAGAAATAAATCTCGATCCCGATCTCTTCGAAACGATCAACGCATTGTCCAATATTGATAATCGGTTATTTAACTATCAATTAATATTCACAAACAACCATCAACCAATAATTTTCCAAATTATTTATTAATCCCAAAAAAATATCTTCACAAGATATATTTCTATTTTCAATCCCTTGAAAACAGTTCCAAAACCATCTTTCTTTTCAGAATAAACGTTCCCAAATATTTACTATCTCCTCTGAAATCACTAAGCACAAAACTAGATTTTTAAAATAATTTAAAACACTTTACTTAGAAATATACTTTATAACATTTAAGTTAAAACTACTTTAATGATTTGTTAAAAATACATACTATATGAATATTTGAAAATAATGTTACTAAATAAAATATAAAACTAGATTTCACTTTTAAAAAAAATATAATACTAAGTCACTCTTTAAATAATTATTGCTATAATAGATTAAAATAATTATTGCTATAATAGATTAAAATAATTATTGCTATAATAGATTTAAAAGGAAATACTTACTTTAGAATTTAAATATTTAGAAATAGTAAATTTCTCAAAACATACTTCTTAAAACAACTTTAAACTTTTAATTTATACTTAAAAATTTACTTTAAAAACGTACTTGGTTATTCAGAGAGAAATTACCAATCTCAATCACTTAAATCAATTTTCCCAATTGATTCCCAATTTATTCCATTTGAAATAAATTTCTTTACTTATCAGTTCATTTCAAAATTCATTAATTATATACTTTATTATTATTTTCAGTTTTATTTTAAATCCTTTAGCTGAAATATACAAATTTCAGGTTATTCCCAATTTCTTCTTTATTCTTCTTAAATAATTTAAATCCTAAATTTAAAATAAATGTTTTGTTCTTTTAAACAATAACATTGAAGTTTAAGTTTCATTAACTTTCTGTTTATTTAAATTTCCCTTCCCATACTCAAGATTTATTTATTAAAAATTTAAAGTCACTTTATTTCCTTTCCAGTTCATTCATAAATTTATTCAACTTTCCTATAATTATTTTACTTATAATTTCACTTCTTTATTTTCATTTCCAACTCAAATTATATATTTGGTAATTCATTATTGCCCAATTATAACAATTAAACCATAGCATTTAATATTCCCACATAATACATTACAGAATATCAAATTTTCAGAACAGAGAATATTAAATAAAGTTGAGGGGTCCGTTGGATCCCTCCAACCTCTTTTTCCTGCATCCACAGTTGTTAGCACAATATAAAATGCCAATTCCAAATATATACCACACTACAGCACATAAATCAATTCAACCATTTCAAACAATTATTTAAATTTAATCATTTAAATTTAAATTTAACCGAGTGAGATTAACTCACCTTTGATTTGTGTTTGGCAATCCATTTCCATCTCGCCAATTCCAGCATAATTTTAGACCTTGAACAACATTATATAATTTATTAATATCTGAGATAATCAGATAATCCATTACTATTTATTAATTTTAATTTAACTAATAATTTTCCTATAAAAATCCCTTTGTTTAAAAATAATTAATATAAGTTAATTACACTAATTAGTCTCCTTACTATTTTCAGACCTTGTATAACAATTTATACGATTTTACTTACATTCGATCCAAATGAAAAATCAACTACCATTTAATATAATTAAATTAACAAATTATTTGTTTTAAACTAAATTTCCCTTTTCATAAAATATATATGTGACTTAAACATATTTCATGAAAAGTCAGATTTATATATATAAACTCTACAACACTCTACTATATAAATAAAATTTCATTTCATTTTTATTTTTATTTCAAATTCATAAACATATAAATTAAATAAATAAATTTAAAGAAATACCTATCTGACGAAAACGTGGCCAAACACGAAACCAGTCCCAGGTTCGAACGAACTTCTGGCCACTCGTTCCTCCTCCCTCAATCGCGTGCCCACACGCGCTTCAAAATCCATCGCGACACAAGTCTCGCGATCGGCCTCTCGGCCTCTCACCACAGCCGCCATCACTTACTGCGAAATCGCGATCCACCAAAACGAGCGTCGCCGTGACCCCGCTAAACCCAATGCGCCGCCCCCTTTCGCGAGACCCTTCCTCTTCGCGACCTCGGCCTAGCTTCTCGTGCTCACGCGATGACTCGACCCATGTACTTTTGAACCGCAATAGATTCGAACGCAGCCCAAGCATCGCGACTTCAATTTCGAGTTTCCCTCTTTTTTTTCTCCCACGAATGATTTTGACTTATGTGAATTGGGGATGGAAAAGGAAGCACCCATTTCCTTCCAACAGATCTAGTTGGGGGGAAACAAGAAGACATGATTTTGAAGAATAAGGGCTTTGGCCAATTTTTTTTTAATTAGTTTAGGGATCGAGCTGATTTGTTTGTTAGAGATGAATCTTTAAGGGTCGAATTACATCCAAAGGAAGACAAGATAGCGTGCCAAGGAAAGAACTGGAAAGGTTCTGATGTAAATTAAGTTTGACTAATCAAGTACAGTGTTCACTTATTTTAAATTCAAATTCGAATCGATTGTTATCAATTAAATTTTCAGCGCGTTTATATATCGTACACTCACACACTAACTCCAATCAATACGAAATTTGAAATCCGATAATAATTCAATATTACGGATCCAATGGAACTGGTTTCATCGAATTTCGAGACTGCGCCTCGTAAGGCTATTTTTAAATTCAATTTAAACGATAAAATTTCAAAACTGAACAAATCACTGTTAAATTCAATTTTATCACTTCTATTATCTTCAATGTTATCAATATAAATTTTACAAGCATTCAAATTATTTTTAATAGACTTAAAATTCTAGCTTCAACAATTTACCCAACTTTACTTATTTAATTTAATAATTCAATTATCAAATAAATTGTGATACTCGTAATTCAAGTTAAAATTAGTGTATTGAATATTTAAACCAATTAAATATTCCGATTTTAAAAACTTAAAATTTCTGGGTCGTCACAATAACTTCGATTACAACACATTTTAACTTTACAGTTTTTCATACATATTACACCTCACTACATATTCACTCAACACTTGTATTTGATCTTCAATTTTGTTCCAACCTATATCCAGCATCTGAATTATCTGCAAAAATAAAAACTGACATAGTAAAATTGAAAAAGAAATATTTTTGTAGTGTACAATGAAGTGTGTATTTGAAAATATTATTTGCCTCAGTTATTTGGATTGTTCGTCATCATTTTTCTTTTAATTCATCATACACGAACAACTTGTTGCATACACAGTATATCACTGTACATCCCACAAGGTCGTGCACACCGATATACACTTGCTTGATAAAATTTCAGGAATAGGTGAGCACAGGGTCAAACCCAAGCAAAAGCTTGATTCAACTCAAGTGAAAATGCTCGACCAAAACAAGATCAGGGGTGAACTGAATAGAGCATAAACACACATCAACCACATACAACAAGCTGGTATACATATATACATGCATGAACACACATGTATACATATGGACAGAGCAATAGTGATGCAGACCCCCGAACCAGACTAGATTAGAGTTATAAAGGCACAAAGCAATGTTCAGTTTCAACTCAACAAGCCAAATGAGTCAAGACAACATTTAGGCATGGCCAGGTTTATCAACACAGCAATTGTAAGTGCAAATGGACATTTAACTCGAAGTACAATGCAAACCAGATCAAGGTCAGTCCAGAAGCAAGAAACACGCAGCAAGGCTAGGCAGCATGAACATGAAAACAAATTTCTCATGGAACAATGACTCAAATGACTAGACTCGAGTAAACCAAACCAGACAATAATGTAACATGAAGATGAACATGCAACCAGACAACATGTGCACCAGACAAGAACAACACCAAACACGGCAAAATCATAATGCAAAACAGTGCAACATGAAAATGTAAGAGACTTAACCAAAATGTACATGCATGCAAACCAAAACAAAGAACCAGTCTATAGCAGTTCAACAAGCTCACATGTATAAAGTTGTGAATGTAACATATAACTTGAATATGTGAAGTGCAAAACAATTCAGAGAATACAAGTGGAACTTGAAGCAACTGGAAATTCAACTCAAACTCAAGTTCAACCAACATGAAGACTCATCAAACAAATGTACACATAACTCAAGACTGCAAATTAATCAACCAGACCTTAAATGACACAAACAAGCCAGTGCAACATGAATCCGAACCAGCATCAACCACTTGAATCAGACATGGTTTCAGTGACATGTACACATAGCAGACCAATGGAGTCAAGGCATTATAACTCAAACAATATGACCAGACCAGACTTAGTTAGATGAACTCGAAGCAATGCAAAGCTACCAACCCACATAAATGAAATACAACATGAAGTTAACATATCAAGACATATACACAGTGAAGACTGAACACAATAATAAGACAACCAAACAAAGAAATATGCTCAAATGTACATGGATATGCAAGCATGTAGCACATGAAGACATGCAACAAAGACTACAAAGCTCAACTTCAACATGAACTGGCATGGTATATACATATGCAACAGAGTGGACAACAAGGCACCAAAGAAATCACTCACATATATTCATACATATGTATGTATATATGTATGGAGACCATCACTACTCGAAGCATGAAAGAGACTCCAGATTAATAAAATGAAATAACAAGATCCACTTCAAATCAAAATGACAGTATTTTTTTGCAAGGCAAGCCGGTTTTATAGTGGACCGTCCACTTTTATTACGAACGTAATAAAACTTTAGATACAGGAGTAAGGTAAAAACACCTTAACTGCTATGAAAAGACAAACAGAGCACTGGAGTGTGACAGACATGCCACAGCTACAAAAAAGCGCCAAGGCTATAACTCCTCTAGAGAAGAGGAAGCACCACCATCCACAATCACATGGGAAACATCCCCAAAAATACCAGCATATGGGCGGAAAAGGTGCGCAAGACTAGGACCATAATCCACAGCATCTAATGAGTAAATGAAGGAACGATCCCAAGAAGAATCAGCAAATAGTTCAGAATTCAAATCCGCATACGGACCATCCAAATCGAGAACTAAGGAGTCACCGAAAGGCTTGTAAAAAAAGGCATCTAAGGTCCAAATGATCATCCGAAACAAAACGAAAAAAGGGGTCATCCAAGGGATTCAATCTCATATCAGATATATGATCAACCCAACATCTCTCGGACTCGTTCCAAAAAACTGGCAGACGATCCGGAACAGGAAGCGGTTCCTAACTGAAAGGCTTGTAAAAAAGGAATCTAAGGTCCAAATGATCATCCGAAACAAAATGAAAAAAGGAGTCATCCAAGGGATTCAATCTCATATCAGATATATGATCAACCCAACATCTCTCGGACTCGTCCCAAAAAACTGGCAGACGATCCGGAACAGGAAGCGGTTCCGCAATAGGAACCGCAGACACGAGTGAAGGAGCCACAGAAGAAGAAGGGGAAGCAGGCCGAGCAACAGAACTAGGAGGAGGATCCGGGACAAATAGAGGAGCTGCAGGAGAAGGAGCAACCTGAGAAGATACCTTAGAAACCCATTTCCTGAGAGGAGGCCTAGGAAGAGGGATCTTAGCTGCAGCCGCGGTTACAACAGAGTGCGAGCATGCATTGGCCAGGTGGCCAAAGGAGTGACAGGAGGAACAAATATTTGGAACCCAACCGTAGCGGACACGGACTTCCACTACATGCCCAACAGCTAGTAGAACAGGAATAGAGGAGGGAAGGGGCTTAGAAGGGGAAATCTCAATCAGAGCCTTAGCGAACATTCATTTTTCACGCGCAACCGTATTTGAGACAAAACATTTCAATTTACCTACATTACAAGCCAGCCAATTCAATCCAAGCAAAGGTTGAAGAGCAGAGGGAATATGCGAAAAGTAAACCCAAACGGGGATAGAAATAACTTGCTCCCGTGCACTAGCAACCGTTGGAGACCAAGGAGTAATTATAAATGGTTGCCCACCAAAAAAGGAAGGCTCGGCCTCTAGAACACGACATCGATCTTCGGCTGAGGAGAATAATAGGAAATACATGGAGTCAACAAGCTTAACATGAAGAGCACCTCGAAGCTTCCAAGCCCTACGACAAACAGACGTCGCATCATGAAGGCGGTGATTAGGGTCCAAAAAGAAACCAACCAAGTAGCCTGACCAGTAATCCAAGCCGGCTTGCATGACAATAGGGGAAGGGATCATCACTCTATTTTCCTCAACGATTTCAAAATCAATTGGATTGTAATCTCCCGTGTTACGGGGCAGAGATTTGAATAGAGAAGACCAAGTTTTCAAACAGTTCTGGAAAGGAGGAGAAGGACCTGGAATCTCCTCAATGACATGACCTGGAATACCATCAGAGCCAAATTCGTTGGAACCATCAGCATGCTTGTTACAGAATTTGGATACACAATTCACTTTGGCATTTTTCCGAACACCAGAGGTGCAAGGAGTAATGACCGAACTATCAGCTACAGCAGTATTCAATTCGCGTCCAAAAATGCCATTACCCTCACCAACATCTTCAGAGACAACATTCACATTTTCATGCAATGGCACATAACCAATCTCCGTCACATTGATTACACCAGCCAAAGGCAACGAGGCCACAGAGGTCGAACTAGCACAAACGTTAGCTGCATAGGACGAAAGTTTTTGAACGGGCAGGGGAGGAAAATCAGCGCCAGTGAGAGATGGAGGCAATTGACGAGTGGGAGCTGGAGGCAGATCCTTAAAGACCCTGCCAAATTTGGTGGAAGAAGGCGAAGAGGAGGGAGTGGGTAGGATGGGGCGGAGGGGCGACACATGCATAGGAATGGTCTGGCGGGAGGGAAAGAAAGGAGGTAATGCGATGGAAAAGGACAGGCGATTGGAAGCTACAAGAAGGATGATTGGAAACGAGATAGAGTCGCCATTGATGAACGAGATATTTGTACTCAAAAGATATTGAAAAAGAGTCAAAAAGACGGTATTAGTTCAAAGAAGTCAAAATACATCTCCAATTCAAGTATTGAGCGAAATAACTGAACAAGTCAAAACATTATCACAAATTCAAAATCCTGAAGTCATAGTGCCAGGAAAGAATGGAACTAGAGAAATAAACGGAGCAAAATCAACTCATGTAGCAACACGTATGAAATGAACAAGTCAAAAATTATCGCATCTTTCAAGCAATAATCGAATGGTCGAGCAGAACATCACGAAAGTTCAAACATATTATACAAATGAGATTATAAGGTTTTAATCCCTATAAATTCCCATTATCATCATCGGCATTGGACATCGAGTTCGAAAGAAAATTAAGCCGATCATAATCACAAATTAAGAAGAGAAGATCGCATATCAATTTTATTGATTCGAACTCGACAATTAAAGCAAGCACATGCACTCAAGCTGGGGATGATTGATGAAGCAAACCAGAATTGAATTCATCACTTCAATCAATTGATATCAAGGCGGCGACTTCAAGTACAGAACCCTAATCATCGAATAAGAACAAAGAAAGAACGACCGAAGACTTTACACGAGAAAAATAAAAAATGGAAACTTCTCTTGAGTTATAATATAAAGTGGGCCGGTCTTGAATTTCATATTGGGCCACACTTTTATATAATAGGGTTTTGTTTTTTGTTTTTGTTTTTATTTTTCATTTGTAACTTTCCTCTTAAATTTGTGTGATCATCTAGTTGTGTAACTAGGTACAAATTATGGGGCGTAGTTTGAGAATTCGCAACTCAGTGGCTGAGTTATGGCAGGGTTTTGAGCTTAAAGTTGGTTAGTCAAGTTAGCCGGTGTCACAAGTTTACGTGTGTTTGTAAGTGTCCGACTACTTAATTTCTAGTAGAAACCGTGGAGGCAACACGTAGGCATGTTATTGCTGAAGCTGGGTAAATCTGTGTGTGATCTCTACTACATTACTTTCTGTTGTTATTTTTTTTCATTTCTGCATTAATTTTTAATTTTATTAGTACACCCTTTTCGCCCCCTCAAGGGTGAAAAATGATCCTACAAGTGGTACTAGAGCTAGGAACAAAAACCATTTTTTATTTCAAAATTTTGGTTTTTTAACGGCTTCTTTAAATAATGCTTTTGCTGAGGATCAGTCCATAGTTGGACCACCCATGTTCAATGGTGAATATGCATATTGGAAAAATAGAATAATTTTTTTTCTAAAAAATATAGATGCATGGAATATTATTGTGATAGGATATCGCACATCAACAATAATGGTAGATAATCAAGAAGTTGAAAAACATATAGATCAATGGACAGATCTTGAAAATAAACTGCAAAATACTAATGCTAATGCTATGAATTCTATTATTATTCATTAAATCAAATTGAATTTAATCATGTCTCACACTGAACTGCGTAGGAAATTTGGCACATACTTGAAGTAATCCATAAAGGAACTTCCCAAGTCAAAGAATCTCACCTTGACATGCTTAGTAGCGAGTACGAGAACTTCACAATGGCAAGGGACGAAAGTGTCAAAGAAATGTATGGATGACTTTCTAATCTTGTATACAAATCAAAATATCTAGGAAGACCATACACAAAGCTGGAAATAGTCTGAAAAATCCTCAGAATTCTTCCACTAAATTTTGAAGCAAAAGTAACTACCATTCAAGAATCAAAGGATGTAAAACAAATTAAAGTTGAAGAACTCATCGAAAATCTCACCACTTATGAGCTAGAAATCAAATTCAAGGAAGAAGGTGAAGAAGGTGATATGCAAAAGTAATCAATAAATCTGAAAGGAACAATGGAAAGAGAAGATGATGATGATGGAGCAGCTGAACTGGCACTGATAATAAAGAGAATCAAAAAGTGGAACGGAAAGTATGGAAATCCAGGCCTAAATCAGCAACTAAAGAGCAGAATAGTCAAAGTTTTAGACGGCATAGAAAAGCAGGAGATCATTTGTCATAAGTGCAATAAACCTAGTCATGTCAAATCCAATTTTCCTCAAAATCGACTCAACAAAGGAAAGAAAAAGAAAAGGAGAAGTTTTTCAGCAACTTGGAAAGAAAGTGATGAAGATAATGATGAAAGCACTGGTATTGAGAGCGAAAAAAAAAATCCGCGTCTTCAAGGAGAAACAAGTGACAACGATGATGACAATCCAAGCGAGGTATCAAAAATTACCCACTCTCAATTACTTATACATTTTCATGAAATAAATGGTTGTTTTGAAAGACTTAAGGAGAATTATGCTACAATTGAATCACAAAAAGATAGTTTGATAGAACTAAATATGCAGCTTGATCAAATGGTTCAAAACTAAAGAAATAAGTGCCTTAAGTGTGATAAGTATCCATCATTTGAAGAGGAAATAAAAAAATTATAAATTAAAATTAAATCACTTGAAAATGAAATTTTGATTTTGAAAGAAAGTGAAAATATTAGGAGAGAAAATTCTATTAAAAAGTGCACTCTGTTATTGAATGAAAATGAATCTCTCAAGTCACAAGTCCAACAGCTGTCTACAACTTTAGAAAAATTCTTCAAATGAGAAAGATCACTAAATATGCTATTGGGGAGACAAACTATTAATACTTTTAGACAAGGACTTGGGTATAATCAATCTAAAAAGGGTAGAAGTGAAACTAATCATGTCAACTCCAAGTGCACGATTTGTTGAAAAATTGGACACAATCAAAACTATTGTTGGTATAGACTCAAACACACGAAAACCTTATCAATTTGGGTTCCTAAAGGCACAAATGTAAAATCTCTTAAAATCGAACAAATTTGAGTACCAAAAGGAACAAAAATAGACTGTTTTGGTTCTATACAAATTTGTTTTTCAAAATCGTTTGCCACTAATAATCACGGACCTATAAAAATAAATAGGTCACAAAAATCTTTCCTCGTGTAGGTGTGTTGGTAGCTAAGGAACAACAAGAGTGATACTGGATTCTGGCTGTTCCGGGCACATGACGGACGACAAATCAAAGTTTCTTAGCAAAGAGAAATACAAAGGTGGCAGAGTTAAAATGGGAAACAAATGATGTATTATATATTGAAAATCTACACCATAAACAGATTTCAACCAGCCCGTGATCAAATGAGAAAATTTGAGCACCACAATTAAATTTGACAAGGATGAAAAAGGTAAGGTAGTTGATCAAAAGAAATATCGAGGTGTGATTGATCACTTCTTCTTCTTACTACTTCTAGACATTATGTTCTCTACTTGCTTGTGTACATGGTTTCAATCAAATCCAAAAGAATCTCATTCTAAAAGTTGTAAAAAGATTATAAGGTATCTGTTGCACACATCACGATTTGGTCTATGGTATCCAACTTATGAAAACTTTGATTTAAAGGGGTATTCAGATACAGATTATGCTGGTAGTCTAGTTGATAGAAAAATTACTAGTGGAATGTGCTTATGTAGGTACATTCATTAGTTGCATCACTTTCATAAAGAAAATATCTACATAAATTTCATTTCAATTGATTTTCAATTGGAAGATATTTTTACAAAACTCCTTCCAGAAAATAGTTTTTGTCGACTGATCTGAATTTAAGCATTTTAGAAATTTGATTTTATATATTTGGATTTGATCTTAAATGTCTATGTTAATCAATCTGACACCCTGCATATTATCGAAAAGGACAACAGTGACTGAAAAAATTTGATGAGTGTTGATATTAATCATACGTTATGACTTAAGATAGTATATTTAGTAGATTTCTTTAAAAATTTAAACAAAATTTCTAATAACTTTTGTTGGTAAAAATTCCATGACCATCTCTATTTCTATTATATTTCTAACGATCACACTCATCAAAAATCAATATAGTATGTCAAAATGTGGTATCTAAATAGGAAATTATATCTTTTTTTAATAACTAGCAATAAAATTATCCAAAAGTACTCACTCTCATTTAAAAATCCTCACGGTTATGCATGGATGAAGTACTTGGAATCTTTAATTATGTGCTTTCATGCTCATTTAAAAGTTCTCACGGTTATGCATGTATGGAACACATGTCCAAGGTTTTAAATATCGAATTTTGGTCACGTTTCGTCTCGAAATTTTTACACAAGTTATCTCGTATCGGGAGAGATCTCAGACGAGATGAGTACATATCGGGTGTACATCTCGGATTGACATCTCGGGTCTTATGATGCATCTCGGGAATATCTCGGATGTACTTATGTGTCTAAAATTGATGTGTCAAAAATTTATTTAATGGTGATAACTTTCTTAGTAAAAATAAAAATGGTAACATACTTGATTTACATGGAAAAAAGAATATTTTCAGAAGAGTAGTAGCTTGATTAGGTTAATTGATTTGGTAATAATTGAATAATATCCTTTTATTTGAACATAAGAAAGAAGGGAAACCTTTCGCTATGACTCATTAAGATAAAAAGTAAAGAATATGTTCAAGAAGTTGGTAAATTATAATTAGATTGAGTAGTTTCTTCTGAATCAATATGAAAATAAAAAATATTATGCATAATAAGAAAATTGTATAATTTCGGGTGAGATCTCGGATTGAGATTTTGATCCATATTTCGGGTGAGATTTGAATATCTCGGATGAGATGAGTTTGAGGGAGATATGGAGGAGATTTGATGTCTCGTCTCGTTTAAGTGTGAAAATGAGATCTCGGACGAGATCTCGGGCGATATATAGGAGATTTAAAACCATGCACATGTCAAAATTGATTATTGATTAGGCGAGTTGATTCTAACCCCATTTAAAAGTCCTTACGGTTATGCGTGGTTAGAAGATGCTTGAAGTTCATTTTTTAATAAAATTTGGGAATACTACTAATGTCATTTAAATGTCCTAATGGTTATGCATGGTTAGTAAATATTCAAATTTCTGTTGTAGATATACCACAAATGGACACGACTATATGATTTTCTATGTCGACCTCATCCATATCACTCTAAAGTGGAATATGCGCCTAATAGAGTATTTTTGATTTTTTTTGATTTTTTTATTGAAATTTAATATTTATACTCGATTAGATATTAATGTTGTATTAATGTCTATCACTTTATCTCTATTTTCTAACACCATTACTCTTTTGCTGATAACAAAAGAGGGAGAGAAGTTAAGATTTTGGCAAATAAGTTCAAAAATTTTATTTGCATATTCTCATATAGGTTCATTGCATTTTTTATTGTTTTTTATTTGCATATTTTTATTTATTTTCATGCATATGTAAAGGGGAATAATTGTTGCAACAGAGTATTCAAATAGGAGGAGCTCATGGAATTCATCAAGACCAAATACATTTAACAAAGTCAAAATCTTAATATATGTTTGTTATCATCAAAAGAGGGAGATTGTAGAATACAATAGCCTATGATTTTTGTTTGATGATAATAAATATATATTTGTTTAAACGTATTTGTTATTGTACTAATTTATTTTTCCACATAATTAAATATTTGATAAATAAAATGAATAACTCAGAATTCATATTTAAACAAATATTTTATTCAAACAAATATTTTATTATAAATTCAAATAGTGCAAAATTGAGCTATCACTACATTTTTACATTTTCAATTGCAATACAACTTCGCCTACAACACATTTTCACTTTACAGTTTTTCATACATATTATACCTCACTACATATTCACTCAAACTCGTATTTGATCTTCAACTTTGTTCCACCCTGTATCCATTATTTGAATTATCTGCAAAAATAAATACTAACATGGTAAAATTGAAAAAGAAATATTTTTGCAGTGTACAATGAAGCATGTGTTTGAAAATATTGTTTGCCTCGGTTGTTTGGGTTGTTCGTCATCATTTTTCTTTTAATTCATCATACACGAACAACATATGACATGCACAGTATATCACTGTACATCCCACAAGGTCGTGCACATCGATATACACTTGCTTGATAAAATTTCAGGGATAGGTGAGCACAAGGTCAAACCTAAGCAAAAGCTTGATTCGGCTCAACTGATAATGCTCGACCAAAACAAGATTAGTGGTGAAATGAATGGAGCATAAACACGCATCAACCACATACAACAAGCTAGCATACATATACATGCATGAACACACATGTATACATATGGATAGAGTAGTAGTGATGCAAACCCCTGAACTAGACCAGACTACAGTTACAAAGCCACAAAGCAATTTTCAGTTTCAACTCAATAAGCCAGACGATTCAAGACAACATTCAAGCATGGTTATGTTTACCAACACAGCATTGTAAGTGTAACTGGACATTTAACTCGAAGTACAATGCAAACCAGATCAAGATCAGTCTAGAAGCAGGAACCACACAACAAGGCTAGGCAGCATAAACATGAAAAAAAAGTTCTTATGCAACAATGACTCAAATGACTAGACTCGAGTAAACCAAACCAGACAATAATGCAACATGAAGACGAACATGCAACCGGACAACATGTGCACCAGACAGGAACAACACCAGACATGAAAAAACCATAATGCAAAAACTATGCAACATGAAAATGCAAGAGGCTCAACTAAAATGTACATGCATACAAACCAAAACATAGAACCCGTCTACAGCAGTTCAACATGCTCACGTGTACAAAGTGGCAAATGCAACATATAACATGAATATGTGCAGCGCAAAACAATTTAGAGAATACAAGTAGAACTTGAAGCAACTGGAAATGCAACTCAAAGTTCAAGTTCAACCAACATGAAGACTCATCAAACAAATGTACACATGACTCATGATTGCAAATTACGTAACCAGACCTTAAATGAAACAAACAAGCCAGTGCAACATGAACCAGAACCAGCATCAACCACTTGAATCAGACATGGTTTCAAAGACATGTACATAAAGCAGACCAATGGAGTCAAGACATTACAACTCAAACAATATGACCTGACCAGACTTAATTGGATGAACTCGAGGCAATGCAAGGCTACCAACCCAAATAAATGAAATGCAACATGAAGTCAACGTATCAAGACATGTACACAATGAAGACTGAATACAATAACATGACAACCAAACAAAGAAATATGCTCGAATGTACATGGATATGCAAGCATGTGGCACATGAAGACATGCAATAGAGAATACAAGCTCAACTTCAACATGAACTAGCACTGTATATATATGCAACAGAGTGACATCAAGGCACCAAAGCAATCACACGCATACAAGAGACCATCACTATTAGTATGTATATATGTATGGAGACCATCACTATTCGAAGCATGCAAGAGACTTCGAATCAATAAAATGAAATAACAAGATCCACTTCAAATCAAAACGACAGTAGCAGTTCAAACGTAGTAAAAATATATCTCCAGTTCAAGTATCGAGCGAAATAACTGAACAAGTCAATACAATATCACAAATTCAAAATGCCGAAGTCATAGTGCCAGCAAAGAATGGAACCAGAGAAATAAATGGAGCAAATTCAAACTAATGGAGCAACACGTATGAAATAAACAAGTCAAAAATTGTTGCATCGTTCAAGCAGTAATCAAATGGACGAGCAGAACATCATGAAAAATTCAAAAATATTATACAAACGGATTATAGGGTTTTAATCCCTATAAATTTCCATTATCATCATCGGCATTAGACATCAAGTTCGCGAGCATGATCACAAATTAAAAAGAGAAAATCACATACCAGTTTTATTGATTCAAACTCGACAACTGAAGCAACTGCATGAACTCAAGCTTGGGATTGATTGATGAAACAAGCCAGAATTGAATTCATAATTTCAATTGATTGATGTCAAGGCGGCGACTTCAAGGGTAGAACCCTAATCTTTGAAGAGGAACAAAGAAAGAATGGCCGAAGACTTTACATAAGAAAAATAAAAGGGGAAACTTCTCTTTAGTTATAATTTAAAATGGGTCGGTCTTGAATTTTATATTGGGCTTCACTTTTATATGATAGGGTTTTGTTTTAGTTTTTATTTTTCATTTGTAACTTTCCTTTTAAATTTCTGTAATCATTCAGTTGTGTAACTAGGTACAAACTATGGGGCATAGTTTGAAAATTCGCAATTCAGTGGCTGAGTTATGGCAGGGTTTTAAGCTTAGAGTTAGGTTAGTCAAGCTAGCGGGTGTTGCAAGTTTACGTGTGTTTGCAAGCATCTGACTACTTAATTTCTAGTAGAATCCTTGGGGGCAACACGTAGGTAGGTTATTGCCAAAGCTGAGTAAATCTGTGTGTGATCTCTACTGCATTACTTTCTGTTATTGTTTTTTATTTCTGCATTAATTTTTAATTTTATTAGTATACCCTATTCACCTCCCCTCTAGGGTGAAAACAATCCTACATTATTGTTTTAGATTGTGAAATTATGGATCAAATACTTGGCTGCAAATTTAGTGGAATTGATCTCTCCGCCTTTAAAATTGATGGAAAAAATAGTGAAGTTTTTCATAATATTTTCGAAAGTGACGGAGAATATGATTTTAAATATAAAAATCTTAGACCAAAATCATGACTTATGAGTCTCATTTTATAACAAAGCATTACTTCGAGGATGGATAATTACAATAAGCTAACTCAAAATGTTTTTAAAGCTCCTTTTTCCATGCATGGGAACTACGACATCAATTGGCACAAGTCATTTTAGATGATTTTGTTCAAAATAATATTCATAAACATGAGAACACACTTTACCACCGTATGTATCTTACTTGAGTGTTTGAATATTTTGGTGTTGATTTAAGTGGTGAACCCACTTTGCCTCGAAATTTTTTTGATAAGGCCAACATCCATCTCATGCATATTCCTTCTTATTTCGAACCTTATAAAACTATTTCTGGAAAAGAAGAAAAATTGGCATGGGAAGAGGAGCAAGAAATTCAATAAAAAGATGAAGAAGCGACGAAACAGAAATTAAAGAAGAGGGCAATCAAGAAGAGAAAGAGGAGAAAATGGATACTTCTCTAGAAAGCTTCAACAAACCTTCTCACCCTTCTAACAAAGAGATTCTAAATAACCAAGAGAAGCTTCTCAAAAAAGAAAAAATGTTAAATGTTTCCTTGGTAAAAAGTTCACTTCTCTCTCCAACTAAGTGGGCAATTACTTTGGAAAATCATTAGAAAGCTTGTGGAAACTCTTCATCTTTGTCATCATCTATTTAAATCTAGTTATTCTACCGTTATACTCTTGTTGTGTGTTTATGAAGTTTTATTTCATGTTAATCTCATGTATTTTTTAAAAATCCATGTATTTCTCTAGTTTAAGTAATGAAATCTATTTCTTACTATTATATATAATATAATAGTAGTCAGTAAAAACAAAACTATATCAAAAATTAAATACTACAAATTCATTCATATATGTCAATATAGATATATGACATATCCTAGCCGTTTGGTAATTTTTTGAAAGTGTTATAACCACCATCTATTCAAACATTCCAAATGACTTTTCTCTCCTATATAAAGCCTATATCTTCCAGGAAAATTCAATTATCTTTTCATTCTCTATTTCATTTCAATTCTTACATTTTTTTAATAAAAGGGTCTTCTCCACACCAAAAACTAAGGTATTCTCCCTTTTATTCTAAGAAAACAAAGACATTTGGAATTAAGCCAAATGCAAATGATAAAAGAGAAGCACTTTGATGCTCTTTTATGGTTAATCTCTTCCTTGATCAAAGATGATCATACCAACGACTTAGAATGCTCGAAAAATAATAAAGATTGGGATGCCTTCAAAGTAAATCTGATACTTGGATCTAAAGGTTAGGTTGAAGTCCTTAGAAATCTCTAAATTTTACTTGTTTTAATTCGTAAGTGTGTATATGAAATATATTTATTTTTAGTACGATGTAAATAATTTGTTTTGATTTAGTATGGATTGTAAAATGATCAAGCATGGTTTTGATTTGGATTGGATTGTTTAAATATGTATGTTTGGATTGATAATTTGATTTGTATAATTTAAATTTAATAAACAAAGTTTATCTTCTATTATTTAAGAAATCTCCAAATATCAATTAACATATCATATTGTATCATAAACTCTTGATTTTGACTCTACAAATTAAATATATATTTCATTTAGGGAGAGTTTTATTTTTCACCCATTTTTGTCGGTGACAAAGGGGAGAAATACATATAAATATATTTAAAGGGAGCTATCTAACTCAAGGGGAGTTATATCATATTTTATATATAGGAATATTTAATGGCTGTTATCATCAAAAAGGGGGAGATTGTTAATACCTCAGTTATTGATTTTGATGGTAGCGACCATACATAATCATATACAAACATATAAAATATAGATATTAATGCTTTGCCAAGTTATATAGTATATGGTGCATAACTAACACCTGTGTTGAATCGAAGACTATACATTATAAAGACTCAGGAGATAGACATAAAGATTCATGAGTTCAAAGACTAAGATATGAAGATCTCAAGGTGATAATTTAGTGTATAGAGTCATAACATATGTTGTTAATATCCTTGATAGCTATCGTTGATCTCTATACCCAATTTTCTAATCTTTTACATTTTTAACCAATTTTTTTTTCAAAAATGTTCAAAATATTTTATAAAAGTTTGTCAAAGTTCAAAATGTTTATAAAGCATGTTCAAACTATTTTACAATATCAAATTATTTTACAAAGTATAGGATTTTCAAAACAATTCAAAAGAAAAATAGTTTTCATTTTTAAGTAGCATATGTCGACATATAGGTATATGGTATGTCAACATATATGCCGTTAACTGGTTTTTTAAATTTTGAATGTAAGTGTCTATTTGTCTCAAATCTTCATGAACGGACACATCTGTTCATTTGCAATATAAAGGGAGCGCAAACGAATTTTTGAACAACCAATTACATAATTACTTCCCTCCTCTTACTCTCTTTAAAATTCTCTTGAAAAATATTTTGTATTCTATACAAAATAATATATAATCAATTCAAACTTCATTGTATTTATTCAATACTACTTTCTTACTATTTTGGAAACATCTCTCTCTATTGAAAGATCAAAGTGTTATCCAAGAGGCTATAGGATTCATTTTATCCAAAGTATAAGAATTTGTCTTTGGAAAAACCATCAACCCTATTTTCGTTTTCTTGGGCATGCTTGTAGACCGTTAAAATCAAATGGGTGTACTTGTAGCCCAATTGAAATTAAGTCAGTGTGCTTATAGCCCAGTCAAATCAAGGAGTCTACCCTGAGCTCAAAAACTTAGGAGGGTATGTCTCGTAGTCTTGAAATCGATATTGTATCTCGGTTTTCCTTCTGCCCGGTTAAAGATTAGCATTCAAAAAGAAATCTGTACAAGCAATTGTACCAGACTAGATATAGGAGAAATCCAAACCAGTATAAAATCCTTGGTATCATCTCTCTAACTCTTTACTTTACTTTATTGCTTTTATTTTTATTTTTGATTGCATCTATGATTGATTATTCATAGAATTCTATGTTGTTCATCTATGATTTAATATCAAACTTGAAAGAAAATTAAAAAAATTCACATAAATTAGAAAACACTATTCAAACTCCTTCTAGTGTTTAGCTAGCCATAAGATCCATAATTCTGCAACCCACATAGAATATAAATGGCCACCAAAGAGAAAAATTCAACCACTCATATTCTCCGTAATAATTACAAGTTACAGCAAAATACATCTGGATATTATATGTAGCTCGTTTAATCTCTCAAACCATCTTTTTACTGATGTTATTCTTATGCCTTAGTTATATGAAGACCATTGATATTTTATAAAGTAGACTTAAATTTTTTACTAGGATTGAATAGTGGAAAGCTTTTAATTTGATGAAATGCCTATATTTTAACTATGGTCCACTTCCTTGATGGTTTGTGACTTCCATTAAGCAGATGCTTGAGGTGAATGCACCATATCATGTACTGGCTACTTGGTTTATGTTGCTCATATTTTTTACATGTAACCAGCTAGCCCAATTAAAGCAATCTGGCCCAATAAGAATTAGCCCAACTGATATGTGATTGGTTAAGTCAAGGGTCGGCCCAAGCACATGGTCTCAAACAAGCCCTTCAACCCGGTAAGGTTCCGCGGTAAATTCCACCCTCTTCAAGCAACCTTCACATAAACAAAACAAAGATCGGGCCCAAATCAGTCCCACCTACCTCCTCTTTATTAGACTCCTAGCAAGGCACCATTATGGAGCTCGAGTTTTTCAGGCAACCTTCACGTGAACAAGAACAGTGCTGGGTCCGGATCAATCCCACCTGGCTCCTCTCCAATGGACTCCCAGTAAGGCACCATGGTAAACCAGGCCTCTTCAAGCAACCTTCACATGAACAAGACCAAGATCGGACCTGGATCAATCCCGCTAGGATCCTATACATTAGATTTCCAACACTAGCTAAAGGCCACTACGACTCATCCGAGTCTTCATCAGTTGACGCCCAACCCCTATCCGGGTCCATCTCGACAAGCAGCACTTCAGGAAAGAATAACCCATCCCCGAGCATGGATTCCATATAGCCAGATCTAGCCAACAACCGGCCTCCTTCCCAAATGCCATATGCCCGGTCCATTTCTCGCTTTCACCACGTGTTACTTAGATAACTGCCAAACCTCTTCTGTGTTTTCGACATCAGGTTAGTCAACTAGGTCATATGGGTACTCAAGTGAATGACAAAGCTGTCAATCCATTACATTAGAGTACCATCAGTAGGACTGCTGATCTGATTGGGGCTTAACATCAACATTGAATGCACATTTAAGGCAAGCCTATGCTTTGTACTGTGGGGTAATGAGTACTTTCTCATCCACCGCCTATCTTTTGACCTGATTTACGGCCATCGACCATCATTCTCAACAGTCAGATCAATGGACGAGCCTGATTCTTGCCATTTCTCATAGCACAATGCCAGATATATATTATCCGTTCCAACTACTGTAAATAATCAATGCAGTGATATTTCAAAATAGTTCGACTCTAGTTGAACCGATTTAGTTCTAGTTGAATTGGTAAGATTTCCCACAACAAATACAAATCCTATGCCATTGATACCAACTACTCTTTTTTTCCTAAGTGCTTCATTTCTTATTATTTTCTTGTAATTTCCCATAGTTATAAGCAAAATATATAGTAAGAGAACTTTATAGTTGACGTAGGCAGCATTGCCGAACCTCTTTATATCTTGTGTTATTTGCCTTTCAACTGCGTATTTAACTCATTGTTTTCCATTTTAAGCTAAGTGATTAACAAGTAAACTTTTCTCTTCATAATACGTTAGTTTAGTTCAAGGTTGGCTTGAAAACTAGTCAACGATTTTCTTTAAATTCTTATTACAAAGGTTATTCATATGAGAAATAAATGGTTTGGTACACATTCTAGGGTATACAAAAATATCAAGAATATAACGGTTCAGTTATCCATGCCAAAACCCTATAAGTATTTTATTAAACCATTTAACTAATACATCAACATAGCCTTCTAAATGATGGTAAACATCATGCTATCTTTTCCATGCAACATTTGAATAAGGAAATAAATTTATGGCAATGGATTTGCAATATTACCTTAACATCTAATATTGGATGCCATTGATTTACTTTTCGAGGTTATGTTCTCAATGGTCTAAGTTTCAATAGTTACTCTATATTTTTTTCATTTCAACCACATTTCCATAGCAATAATGACATTTTACTTATTTCTTTGTTGCGTAGCATGCTTATTCTTTTTACAAAAATTAACTTGCCTCAAGAGTAGCTGGCTGCCTTACGCTGATTTACATTTTTTTTCAAGATGGGATTCGTAGTTCACCTACATTCTTCTTTACCGTTTCTTTTTTACCTTACATTTATCAATATCACTCATTAATGCCGCCTGACTCTATCCCTAAAATACTAATTTTTAGGTTGAAGCAATGTAAGTAAGGTGGATATCCTATTACACCTACATCCTTGGAATGTTCCAAGTCCAAATTTAGGATTGCTACTAGTAATAAATTGTCTACCCAATTTCATTTGGTGTTCCCTATTCCAATGTGTTAAACCAATAGTATTGTACTTAATTGCTTTTGGATGTAATGTTTTCCTTATTAACGGGCACATTATTTGCAACTAATCTTAATCAACTCCCATAACTATTGTGAAGTATTGATTTAGTTTTATTCCATTCATAGTATTTAACATTTACATTTCTCAGCTATGCTTATATCACCGCTTTATGGAAAATATTAGCATATTTAAAAGTTCGATGCTGTTAGTGAACCTTACTATCATGTGATAGTATAGTAAAGAGATTAGTCATATGAAGTGCAAGAATGCAATTTTTCCTTTCCTCGGTTTGAATGTTACAGTTTACTACTCAAATATTTTGTTTGATTTCCCTTACAAACAACACTAACGGAAAAAATGATCTTGCAAACATTAAAAAAAAATTTACTAGTACAATCTACATTATAGATTATAGAATGATAATTGACCACATCCATTAATGCATACTGTGTGTAGCATGAGTTTATACTAGTATTTAATTATAACTTTGTTTTAATGCCGTTTATTTTTAAAATAAACAAAGATTGTAGTTTGATTATGCAATGATAACTTTTACTCCTTTTATTTTGGTAGGGTGGTTGCTAAAATCACCTGTTAACTAAAAAATGAATTATAATTAACGACAATTACCATAAAGAATGACATTTAAAAAATCAAATTCAATATTAATGTAAGCTAACAAATATAAAGCTTATATGTAAAACATTACAATATCCGACTTAATACATATTCCATATGTTTTTTTCTTTACTATTGTGGTCGATTGTTGAAGAGTCAAGTATAATACTTTTGCATTGACATTCTGATAGATACAACCTTTATACCAAATCACCCCAATAGCTACCAATACATTATGATTGGAACGTTGTCAACAAGGGTGAATTTAAAATAAACTGAATGAGGTTGAATGTTGTTGACATTGTTAATAGAAAACCAAACACATCATCAAACATACATAAAAGTACCTACATAGCAACATAATTTTGAGTGGTGATATTGATTATGGATTATCTATACCTCATGAATTTGGACAGCAATAAACATATGTATGAAACATTTAATGATAATCTTAATGATGGTTGAAATCCAAAAGAGAAATTTTAGATAAAAATAAATAAATATTGACATGTGTAAAAATAGACCAATAACACAATAAAAAGTCGTTTTTCATATTACATATACATGAATTTTTTTTTGGCTATGTGATAGAATTTGGGGTATGCCCTAGGGGCAATTATGTAATTTGTTACATATATCTAACTCGTTGACTAATCTTGTTCGAAATAAAGCTGTTTCCTTTCTATTATATACTTGATATAATGTGGTTGTATTAATTAATTAAAAGTATATTTAATAGAAAATCCATAAATGGTATGTTTTGTGATAGTAGTTACAAAGTGTTGTAACCGTGAGTAATTTATCACAATAAAAATAAATATACCATTTTAAATGTTCCTAGTCAAGATGCATCGAGATTGTATATCGATGTATCCATTGAGATTGGCGTACGTAATGCTCTCCAAATGTTGCTCATAGCTGTGGGTACCTAGGGATTACGTACTAATTGTTATTAGATAATTATAGAACGATTCATTCGATAGTTTTCTGTTGGTAAATATAACTAAGGTCAAACATAAAATATGGATGTGAATAATTTACATGGTTCTTTCGAATTGAGAATACTGTGAATCTTCAATATGAAAGCCCCGCTTTGATTATAGTTAAATCATGGCATGGCGTCCATCGAGTGACTCTAGTTGGGTCGAGTAGAGGTATTGGAAGTAAAGAACTATTAAAGAGAGGATTCATTTCCTCAGTCATATGAGGTTAGTATTACAGTCAATTCAAGGCAACCCAGAGTCAAAATATCTGTCCAGAGTAGTTCGGTTAATAATAATTGTTATTATTGAACCAACGACTTTGTGTTTGGACTATAGAGTTGAATATGGACGATGTTGGAATTTTTGACCATTACTAAAGTTAATAAGTCCAAAGTGATATATCGACGAAGAGAATTGGTATAAATAATTGTTACAACTGGGTAGCGCTTATTAAATTAAAATAAGATTTTTATAAAATGATTAAGTGATATATTTGGCCATAATGTCATACTACCTACTAAGTGAAGTGTGAATGTTAATATTTGAATAGTTCGACGTTAATCACTGACCGAATTTGCACCCAACAGTCACACGAACGAATCGATGAATTCTCTTAAGGCCGAATGATTTAATTAGTTTATAATTGTTATAAATCAATTAAATTAATTAATATTTATGAAATATTAATTATAAGATTTGGATATGATTTGAGAAATAAATTTGTTGCATGCATTTGTAAAAAGTTATAAATATGTTGATCGATATGAGATATCGACAATGAATTTAGTTAAATATAATTATGTATATTTAAATTAAGTAAAATGGACTGACAACCCATGAATTTTAGAGGTGAAAGTCAAGGTTTTGATAGAGGAAGAGGGTAGCTACTATGCATGAGATTAAGTTTTTGAGATGTGTGGTTGAGATCATTATTTGCTCTCTTATCCTACTCATATAAAAGCTAACCTCAAAACCCAAAGGTAATTAATTTTTAAGCCGCCACATTCTTCTTCTTCTTCCTCATTTTAAAGGCATCAAATCTCCTCTAAAATTATCCAATTTTTTTAAAATATAATTGAAATTAAAATAATAATAATTTGTAGTAGAATATCTCCAATCCTGAATTAGCAACCTGATGGATTAGGAATTGTTCTTAGAAGAGAATTCAATGTTCAATGTGGATGTAACGACCCTTATTTCGATTAACATTATTTAGGACATTTAATTAATTAAATTAAATTAAATAATGCAAATGGTTAAGGGAATTAAGATTTGAATAATAGAAGGGCAACCTTGCTAAATTAAACAAGGAATAAAAGAGAATTAAAATGAAATAGTTATGGTGATAGATGAGAGGAAAATAGAAATAAGATATATTCATATAAACTAAACCCTCAAGCCACATTCATTTTCATGTTCACAAACTAAATATTAAATCTAAGAGAGGTCGACCACCATTAGGAGAAGGTAAGAGGAAGATAAGCTAAATCAAGAGGAAGAAGATTAATCAATCTAACTCAAGAAGCAAATCTGCCATAATCAAAAGGTAATGGTGAATAATAGGTTACATCTCATTTTACTGTTTTTGGTTTCAGTTGAGATCCGTGTTTATTTTGCAAATGATTTGCCATGTTTTGATTGTTAAATGGATATATATGCTTGTTGATGATTTATGTTATTTCATATAGATTTTATGATAAGGATTAACTTGTAAAACCTATCAAATGACATCCAAATACCTTGAGGTTTTGATATAAGGTCAGAAATAATATTCTAGAGATGGGTTTCAAGTTTCATAATTTTCTGAATTAATGTGGATTTATTACAAATTTTCTAGTGAAGAAATGGTTAAATTAGGTTTAAACTAATTACGGCTAATATATGTTAGCTTTGGGTCAAAAATTTATGTATGTTAGAAGGCATATTAAAAGTGATTTATGAGAATTTTTGTAGAATTTTCTTAAATGTTTTATTAAGTACATAAAATTATCTAAGATATGAGATTAAATGTTTTATATGTTTATAAAAGGAGAATAGGCAGTTTGTAAATGTTTTAAAATGTTAATCTCTGAAATTCGACCGTATTTATAGAAAAGATTTTGGAAAAGTAATGGCAATCGATCATATGTTGACAAACAAAGCAAGTTAGTTAGAATGAAATTACTTTATAATGTTAAAAATCAGTTTACAAGACTTTTGTTGTTTCGCTACTTTCGCCAGCACCTTTCGACTTTATACTTCTGCCTCTAACCAATTCGAAACCAACATACAGGCTATCAAAGACTTGGTATGTAGGCAATAGATATAGAGTTAAAATAGGACTTTCGAAGGGCTCGATACCTTGTTTTGCTTTCGAAAGGACATGCCGCTTGCTTTGCTTCGAAAAGAATGCTTTCTAGTGAGATAGATTTTGACATGGTTAAGTGTTTTAAAAAGAAAAGAGGTTTTGAAAGAGGTTGCTATCTTAGTTTTAAGAAAATTCTTTCAAAGGGGTCGAAACCCCTGCTGCCGCATTCTACCTTTAGTAGCAATGCCTTCGAAAGGATTCTATCGCTTTAAACCTTGAGCTGCTTCTCTAATGCTTTCGAAGGGGTGGTTTTGACACAATCCACTTCTTTTATTTAGGAAATGCTATCGGAAGAGCTTCTTTCGTCACAGTTCTTTTAAGACCTTTTTGATATTTTGAAATATAAACCCAAAGGTTTCAAAAGGAATGATTTTAAATGGTTTCAGAAGGTTGTTCCACATGTTTTCACTTGAACCCAATGCTTTCGAAAGGTTTGATTTATGTAAAGGGCTTAATGCTTAAGGTATATGATAAAGGTTTTGAAGGGGTAATTTCCCAATGTTTTCGAAAGGTTTATCCTTAGAGTTTAAATGGAAGGTTTCCAATGTTTTGAAAGATCTATTGTAAATGGTTTCGAAAGGTGTGTTTCGGTCTTTCGGCCTAAGTTTTCAAAGTAAAGTAGTTAACTTGTTTTGAAAGAGGCGCTTTCTATGATTTTGAAATGGGTACTTTCAAAGGTTTCGAAAGGGTTGTTTAAAGCTTTTAAACAAGGGTTTCATATGTTTTCATCGATAATGTTTTGTGTAAAGTGTGTATATATATACACACATATAACATGGAAAAGAGATTTGAGTAGTGTTATCAAGGAAAATTTGATAGAGTAGTTGACCCTAAGTAAATGAATCCAATATTAGAATACCGGGTGGGACCGGTAAGGGGCGTGCCCTATAATTTAGCTAGTATCCCCAAGATAATATATTTCCTTAATTCCAATGTGCAGGACTTTGTCACAAGTAAGATTAAAATGATGTAACACTCAGAAATATACAGAGTAAAGATAGGTTATTAGTGAGCCCGTAAAACCATTAGTATCAGTTGACCCTAGGAGAGTAAGTTAGGGACACACTATCCAGCAGTGTGTCTAACAGAAGTTAGATTATTTATTTATTTTGTCTGGTAGGCCCGAGTCAGCCAAAGCTTAGTAGTTAGCCAAACAAAACTATAGTGTTCGGACAGACACTCCATTGATTACCTGATTTGTATGCATACATGATATTGCTATTATTGCTTTAACCAGTTTGGTTGCAAGAGTTTGATTTGCAAAATATATGATTTAAAAAGGGATATTAGTGAGGAAAAACCCGTTCCGCTGAGCGGCATAGTCTCACTAAATATCAGTAAACTGAGATGCATAGTATTATTCGCACCAGGCTTTATATCCGACTTGAAGTTTATGTTTTCCTCTTAAACTCTCGCCTGCTCAAAATTTGATTTGAGTGGGTTAAGAGTTGAAGATTTATAGGTTTAGTAGGTGGACGAATAAAGCTTCCGAAGACGTGAAAAAGATATAAATAGCTATTTAGGAGTTGTTATTTTTATTTCTCTTTCCGCTATGACGTATTAAGATATTTTTTATTTATTTAATACTCTGATCATCCAAGGGGGCATTTTCACATATCGCTCTTGGCATAGTTTGTAATAATTATATTTGGTCAAAACTTGAGATTTACTTTGGGATTGTGTAATGGAATATGAAACATGTTTCGAAATGTAATCAATAAAGTATGCTATTTTTTGGAATCTGTGACTTTGTTTCATATTCATGTGCTTCTGATATCATGGATACGATTAACATTATTGTGCTTTGTCACCGGAAGTTAATACTATAGATGACTACAACATATGTAGTGCTTAGCTTCGGGCCTCAAGATAGGGGATGTTACAACTTAGTATCAGAGCGTAGATTTATGAAAAACTCTAAACTTAAAATTATTTTGAAAACATAATCCAAAAGAATTTAAGAAAAGATTAGGTATGGGATAATGCCATAGTAACCTACTTGTATTTGCTACATATAAGTATACACTTTATCTCTATTCTCCCATCTCTCTTAGGCTATTCTTCTGTATCTTATAAAGACTCGAATGTAGATACAAATGTTAGAAGATGAAGAGTAAACCTTGGTGGGGTAGCACCACAACTAATGGAAATGCCAAACCAAATACCAGAAGGAACCTAGGTCAGGCATGAGCTGCAAATGTGGCTGCTGGAGTCCCGGAAGTTGAAATGGAAGAAATGTATTAGTTCTTCGTAAACAGGATACAAGCAGGAGTTTCTGCTAGAGTAGTTGTAGGAAATGCTAAAGGAGGAAATCAAGAAGCTCCGGTGGTTAATAATTATGCCAATTTGAGTAGAGATTATGCAAGGTTGGGAGGAAAGTCATTCATTAGGACTGAAGATGCAATTGAAGTAGATAATTGGTTACTTCATTGCGAGAGAATATTTTCTGATTTTGAGCTTAATGATGAGCAAAAAAGAAGAGTTGCTTCTAAAAAACTACAAGGAGCAGCGTTGTATTGGTGGAATATTGTTACGGTTGGAGTCAATGATGAGACTATGACTTAGGATGAGTTCAAAAGAAGGTTTGAGGAGAGGTTTATGTCGATGATTGTTAAGTCTACTCTGCTCAGTCAGTTTGCTGAATTGGAGCAGAGGGATATGATAGTGCTTGAGTATGCGACCAGTTTTGAGGAGCTAGCGAGAAATGGCTACCCTACTGTTGATACTGTTATTAAGAGAAATGAAAATTTCATTCGTGGGTTGAAGCTTGAGCTTGCTAAGGCCACATTACTACATATTAGGGATCCATGTGATGTTGTTTTTGAGATGGCCTTGAGACATGATGAATGCTTGCTTTTCTTGAAAGAAATAAGGCAAAGGAAGCTCAAGGAGAGCAGAGTCAAAAAAGGAAGTTTTCCATAAGAAAATTGCTCAGAAGGTGGAGCTACTGAGAAAAGAAAGTTGGAGGTTGTCTGCTATAAATGTGACAAGAAAGGGCATTTCGCAAATGAATATGGCTCGGGAGATGGAAAGAAGGTGATCGAGAAGAAAAATATAAATGCTTCAACTGCGATCAAATTGGACATTATAAGTATCGGTGTAAGGATCCAACCAAGGATGGAAAGGGGAAGTGTTTGCATTGGATCAAGCTACTTCGAGGCCAACAACAAAGGAAAAGGGAAAGGCTGCGTTGAGAGGTATGTTTATGATTCATGGTATGTCAGTTAATGTTCTATTTGATACTGGTGTATCGCATTATTTTCTATCTCGTTGTTTGGTAGATAAGCTTAACCTAGAACCTTCATACTTATTACTTCCTTAAGGGTTGCAAATTCGATAAGACATTATGTGACTCTTGGGATGAGATATGACCACTTAGAACATGAATTGTTAGGTCATGTGTTTGCTTGCAGTTTGCATGTATTCGCTTTTGTAGGGTTCAGAATTATTTTTAGGTGTGGATTGGTTAAGTAAATATGATGCTAGGATATTTTAACATGATAGGAAAATATCACTTAGACACCCTGATTATCGTGATTGGATGATATATATACCATAGAAAACTCTAGTTTTGAGGATACTGCTTTATTGGGTGTTGTGGAGGTAGAAGGCAAGTTGAATTGAGTTTTCGTTGTTAGAGAATTCTTAGATGTTTTTGAACCTGTAGTAGGATTGCCACCGAAACGAGCTATTGAGTTTCGGATAGATTTAGTACTAGGAGCGGAACCGGGTGAGTAGACTGCTAAGCAAAATAACACGTACCGAGATGAGGGAACTAAACGTGCAATTGATGGATTTGGAAGGCAAGAATTTTATCAGACCAAGCAGTTCGCCTTAGAAAGCAGCCGCAGTGTTTGCTAAGAAGCCGAACGGATTGTTAAGGTTATGTATCGATTATCGTAAATTGAACGACAAGACGATCATAAAGAATCAATATACGCTACCTAAAACTGACGATTTGTTGAACCAGCTGAGTGGAGCCAAAGTATTTTCCCGGTTGGATTTTGCAACAGGGTTCCATTAGCTTAGAGTAGCAGAGGATATTATTTCTTTGACAGCATTTAGAACCAGATGTGGATCGTATGAATGGTTAGTGATGCCATTCGAATTGACTAGTGCACCGACATCTTTTGTAGATTTGGTGAACGGAATTTTCGTATAGCACTTGGATAGGTTCATGTTGGTATTCATAAATAATATTTTGATATACTCTAAAGATGAAAGAGAGCATGAAGTTCATCTTAGAGTGATGTTTGAGACGCTGAGGCAGCATCAGCTAAAAGCGAAGTTTTCAAAGTTTCATTTTTAGAAGAAGGAAGTGAAGTTTCTTGGTCATGCAGACTTGGAGGAAGGGTTCTTTGTAGATTCGACTAAGATCGAAGCAGTGAGTAATTGGTAAAGACCTGAGACAGTGACTGAGATAAAGAGTTCTCTTGGATTAGCTGGTTAGATGTGAAGTTCATTTGGATCGATAAGTGTGGCAGGCATTCCAGAAGCTGAAACATTTATTGACTAATGCGCCTGTGTTAGTTGTTCCAGAAGGGAATCAGGATTTAATAGTATATACAGATGCTTGTGGAACATGATTAGGAGCTGTGTTAATGAAGAAGGGTAAAGTGATCGCCTATGCATCTCGATAGCTTAGACTGCATGAGGTTAGATATCCAACGCATGATTTGGAATTTGCTATGGTAATTTTTGCATTAAAGGTATGGAGACATTACCTTTTAGGAGAGAGATTTGAATTGTATACGGGTTATAAGTCGTTGAAGTATTTATTCTCTCAGAAGGAGTTGAATATGAGACAATAGAGGTGGTTAGAGTTTTTAGTCGCTCATGACTTTGGTATTGAGTACACACCAGGAAATGGCAACAAGGTTGTGGATGCACTTAGCAGAAAACATCAGAATGCAGTATTGGCAATGGTAGTTGAGTGGAAAGATTTAGAAGCATTGACTACATGCAGGATACAGTGGAGATCTAAAGCTAGATCTAGTAAGGAGATTGCTATGTTTTCATGTTTAGAAGTTCGAATGGTGAGGATCGAAAAGATCGCTTCTAAGCAGAAGGAGGATCCATTATTAATTGAACGGATCAAAAAGTTAAGGGAGGGTACAAAGAGTGATGACTTAAAAGATTTTAGTCTTAACCAGAATAGGTGGTTAAGAAAGAAAGGAAGACCACATATTCCGAAAGCGTGGGGCATTAGGAAGGAAGTCCTTAAAGAATGTTATCGTTCGAAGTTCACTATTCATCTAAAAGGAACTAAGATGTATCAAGACTTGAAAAGAAGTTTCTTCCGGGAAGGTATGAAGAGAGATGCAGGCTTTTGGGTGAAACAGTGTTTGAACTGTCAACAGGTAAAAGCCGAACATCAGAAACCAAGTTGGTTACTTCAGCCTTTAGATGTTCTAGTTTGGAAGTGGGATTCTATCTTAATGGATTTTATCGACGGGTTATGAAGGTCTAATAGAGGAAATGAAAGTATATGGGTCATACTGGACAGGTTAACCAAGAGTACTCATTTCATCCCAGTTACGTCAACCAGGACGGCACCTGCTTTACCTAATTTATGAAGAATGTAGTTAGACTGCATAGAATTTCTAATAGTATAGGAAACGATAGAGATTCTTTATTCATCAGCGAGTTCTGAAAGAGTCGATATGAGACTTTAGGTAACATGCCAGACTCAAACTATTCAAAAGGGCAGATTGTTATGGGGTAAATGACAAAAAGAGAAAGAAATAAAACAAATATAGAATCTCACGGCGGAATGACAAAATATAATAATCAAATAACATTTCATGAAGCTGTTTATAAATACATTTGACTATTCTTTTACAACACAAAATTAGAGTCACAGAAACAAGAATAAATAAATAATGCAGCGGAACAAAACGATGCAGCGGAATATAATAAGTAATACTAGTACAAATCTTTGTCTTTGTCCTCCAGAAATAAGATCTTCAATCCCTGAAATGCTCAGGCCAAACCGAGCGAATTAAAGAGACAAAACACTCGAGTCAGAACTAAATGATCTTATGTGAGTTAAATCAACGGTAAATATGTGTTTGATGGCGTTAGAGATATTTGCGGGTTTTGACATCTCCTATGCAATGTCTAACGTGAGTGCAGCAACTTATGAGATGCTCGGCAAACACATCTCCTAACGATCCGTTAAACTATCTACTATGTAGTACAATACGCTATTATTATATGTCTATAGTAAAGTAAAAGTATTAAAATAGCGTTAAGGCGTTACCCAAATCCCCTTTAACACATTTTACATGTTCCCATAGTCTATACAGTACCGTATGCTCCTCAGTGAATTGGAGGTTTATATAGAGGGCACCCCATAAGTATGGTACAAAATAAACTCGTAGAAGGCACGATAGGGCATGCGACACGGTACTCGAGGCAATGCCAGGATAGATATACCATTTGCATATCCAGACTGGTAGTAACGCATAACAACTACTACCGCCCACCTCGGAACACACTCTCAAATCAAAATCAAGGGTTGTCACCAAATCAATCACAAAGTCAGAATATAGTATAGATGAAGTGTGCCCGATAGGAGGAATGACCTCACTTGGCCCGGAGTAGCTCCTGATTTTAGCCACATCAAGCTGACTTACGGGAGTCAGGGTCACGTAAATACCTCATATAAAATCGTTTACCAAACCATCCTACTTCATTCCCACCAGTACATAGTTGTTAAAGTGGTTTTCGGTATTGGTAGAGAGTATGACAATATCTGATCCCAGTCTCTTTAACAACCAAACGCTTATTTCACACCGGATGGTTCTTTTACATTTCAAAAAGTCAATTCACAGTTAATATCAAAATATCATATTTAAATTTTCAAACAATATCACTTTAGACATCATATTCACTTTCAAATTATATTCACTTTCAAAATGAAATTCACTTTCAATTTATATTCACTTTCAAAATCATATTCCCTTTTTGAAATTCACATTCACTTTGAGATTATCGATAAGTTACGTTAATTAATTCTTTATTTCAAAATCATCTTATTCACTCAAATATGTCATTTCATAAAAAGGTATAAATTCTAGATTACAACTTGGGTTGTGTCATCATCAAGAATTTAAATATAAATATTCCAATTTACGCCGTTTGAAATTTTAGAAAATAGTTTAGGTAATTATAAATAGTTTATATAGTTTGAAATGGTCTAAAATAGATTTAAAATGGTTAATAGTAAAAATGGTTCAAATAGATTCAAATTTGATTTAGTTAGATTTAAAATGATTTAAATAGGTTTAAAATAGATTAAATAGATTTTATTAGGTTTAAATGCTTTAAATAGATTAATTATAGGTTAAATTGATTTTAATTATATTGTAGACTTTTAAATAGATTAAATAAATTTAATTAGTTTAAAATAGGTAAAATAGATTTAACTGTATTAAATAGGTTATAATAGATTCAAAATAAATTAAAATAGTTTAAATTGATAAAATAATTTGAATTAGTATAAAATAGATTTCAAAGTTATATCCAAACAATTTCAATAACTCAATTCCGATAAATTCATTTAAATTCGACACTTCAACCTTGAAATTCCAATTTAAATCCTTTAAACAATTCTTTAAGTCAATTTCACCTTTCAACATTAATGTTTGGGTTATCGAAAGTACTTCAGTTTATATAAATCAATTTCTTTCCAAAATACTAGTAAACTGAATTTGAAATTTCTACGATTCAACAAAATCATTTAATTTAACCAATCCGGTGTCCGTATGTAATTTTCTACCCTAGGGTCAAGTGATAGGGATATTTATCATTTCAATCCGCAATTTAAATTTCACGGTTATTGTAGCGACCCGATTTTCTATCACCAGAAAGACGCATCACTATTTAAGAAAGAAAGGGATAGAAGAAGAAAAGAAAGAGAAGAAAGAACAACAACACATCAAAATCACACAACGGAACGGATGAAATATAATATATAACATATATACAGTATCATATGCATCGGAGTACACAACTATTCATCTCAATTTAGACAGTTATAACATTTATGTCTAATATACAATACAAGAACATCCATACAGAAATAACATTGCAGCGGAAATTCTATCTATATATCTACACGCTGAAGCCTCCTGCTCCAAAGCTCCTCCAGAATTCGTCAAGGATAACCTGAATCACTTGACTACTCATACATAATATGAGTACCCAAGAGTTTAATAAAACAGAAAATAAACACTCGGGTCAGACAGAGGTCTGGTGTGAGTAAACGGTTTAAAATTGCTTAACTTTAGAAAATTGTTTGAAAAGAAAAGGTATCACGTATGACTTCCCACACATAAATATGGAAATTTTTTTACCTTACGCTAACCAAAACATTTGATAGGAAATCCAGTGATATTATAATGGTGTCTAGGGTTTTCGAGTAAATAAGAAATAGCCGAAATTGTTACATCTATTAAATTCCAGCTACTAGCCACAAAAGTGGGCAATGCAAACAAAACCGTAGGGTCTTGTAGGAAGAATGGGTTTCCAACAATGACAGGGCTAATGGGGTACCGCCCATCACAGTACGTGGCCTAGATCACCGTACCGAGGAGCCGCCCTAACTCCCCTGCAACACAAGGCCGGAACCATTCCTTACTGAACAGTCCCGAACCAGACAACCCCGTAGTTGGCTGCAGATCCAACTGCCCACACAGCCGAAATAAAAAGGGACATCTAGGCAGGGGTAAATCTCGTCCTACTTGGGCATGACCCACTTAACCTTGCTGCACCTCCCCTGTTTTAGCCATTCTCGGTTGATGAGGCTTGAGGCTACGATTACCTTTATAGGACACATTTATCTTAGAATGCTCATCGTCCACCTGACGATGTTCTGAAAGCATTCAATCCATACAAGTCCGTTCCGGGTTCGAACGGAACCGAAGACACTATCTCGTTACACTCATTTTGGAATCACCCTCAGAGTTAACGACAATAGCCCTTGCACTCTGAATCTTCATCTCGAAACTGAAAGTACTATCTTCATTAAACTCATTCTGGAATCACCCTCGGATTTATAACGATACATGTTCTTACACTTCGAGTCTTCACTTCACTTGGATTTACGACCTAACGTTAATTTGGATCGATGTGGTTTTCGGATATAAAACCCGATCCCGATCTCACCGAATCCAAAACGCCATTTTAATGTCCAAGTTGTACTTAAGGGTTTAAACAGTAGATATTCAGAATATCACTTACATAAATGAATGATTCATAACACACAGATAGATAATCCACTATTATCTAATTCATCCACACATATCACAAAGCAGCATATATATCACGTCTCAGATATAACAGATCCAAATCATTACATGTCAACCAATGACATATAATATCATCCAATATCATTAACTCATCCAATGATATTTATCATCCAATCATTAATCATCCATAAACAAGTTTTGGACCACTCTTAATTAATTTAATTAATTCTAAATTTAAATTAAATTCTTACTTAATCACTTGGATTATCATCAATCCAACTTACTTATTCATTAATTAATTACAAATTAATTAACTAAACATCACTAACTATCCACTTTAATTAATCTCCCTTGATTAATTATTACTTAATTACTTTAAGCAATTATTCCTTAATTATAATTTTAATTAATCATCTTGATTAATTACTTCTTAATTATACCAAGTAATTATCTCTTAAGTACTCTTTTAAATTAATCATCCTTGATTAATTATTATTTAATTATCCTAATAATTATTTCTTAGTTATCCTTTTTAATTAATCACACTTGATTAAACACTTTTTAATTAATCACACTTGATTAATTACTTTTAATTAATCGCATTTGATTAATTACTTTTAATTAATCATATTTGATTAATCACTTTTTAATTACATTTAGTAATTAAACTTTAATTTTGGATTAATATCCTTTAATTATTAATTACTAATTAATTATTTATTTCCATTAATTGATGATTACTTTCATTAATTAAATTTCTTTTTAATTACTTAATTTAACAAGTAATTAATCACATTATTAAATTCTCTTCTTTTTATTAATTAACCATTAATTAAATAATCTAAACCTTTAATTAATTAATAAATTCTTTAATTAATAGCACTAAGTGATTAACCCTTAAATCACTTCCACCTAATTACTTTCATAAAGTAATTAACCTCTAATTACTTTGTTAAATAATTTCCTTTTGCTTAATTACCTCCAGTAATTAATCACTTAATTACTTCAAGTAATTACACTAAATTAATCCATAAGTGATTATCTTTAATTAATTCACTAATTTAATTACTTAATTAATTATTCAACTAACCATTTAAATTTAATTAAATGATTCCTTAACTTCTTATATTTAAAAAGATCCTTAATTAAGAAAATCATTATCTTAATTAAATTATTAATATTAACCAATAACACTTTGATTACTAATGATAATTGAATTATCTTAATTATCTTTATATATTTGTTTATCTTTAAATTAACCAAACTTCTAAATTACTCAAAATAAATCTTTATTATAATTGATTACTAAATCTTAATCATTAATATTTATTTAAAATATAACATTCTAGAAATCAATTATAATTTTAAACAATTTGAACATTTAAATTAAACTTTTAAATCCTTAAAACTATCCAAAGTTGTTTAATAAAATTTAATACAAACATCATTATTGAAAATCCACTTATTTACCCTTTTAAAACTTATCTATTTAAATAATTAAAACTTATTTAAAATAATTATTTTTGAAAACAATTTAGTTTAATAAGTAAAAACTTATTTTACCCTTTGTTTTTAAAACTTGAATTATTTACAAAATCAAATTTCTTTGTTTCAAAACTTATAAAAACTTCCTGTACCAAAACTAAAACTTGCTCAACATAAAAACCCGAGCAATCCACTACCAATTCCTGAGTCTGCCCCGAGTTACCCCAAACACTTTACCTGCTTCGAGAAATAACATCAGATACATGAAGCAAACTTCGAGCTTACACCTTCTTCTCCCAAACCCAAACTACTCTTGATACACTTTTGCACGCGTGCATCAAGCACCATCATCCCGTTCATCAACGATCATCGCCGTGACTTCGATAAGTCACTCTCGACCACGACATTGATACATGAAACCCAGAAACCCTGTTACGATCGAGAATCAAAATTCGACTCTCAACCCAAAACTGCCTGAACGAATAACCACTAGAAAATGATCACCACCGACAATCCATCACTCGAGACACCACGCCAATCTCACCCAAGCTTCGTCACGACCTCCAGAACCCACGGCAACAAACGAGATCGCCTCCGGTTGCGCCTTGTCGCTGCGAAACCCAATTAAACTACGATGTCAAACTCACGGTATAAAACCCTACTCCGTTCATTCCTGGCCAACACGATCAACGATAAATTCTCAAAGTATTTTTCCCATGATCCTTGTCTTCTCCATGCCCTTCATGCTCAACCGCGACCTCCAGTTCTCCATCGCTCGCCGCAATTTGGTCGATTTGTCCAAAACAGACAAACCAAGAATTCACACTAATTACTAAACTAAAAATCATGATACAACCCTTAAAATTCATAGTTTTGCATCACAAATCCAATTATGTAATTCAAACTTAAAATTGATTTGATTAATTTTTTGACCCAAATTTACTATTACTGTAAATTTAAAATTCCCGAACAAATGTTTCATTTTCAATACCTAAAATTATTTTTAGAAGGAATATTAGTTTTTTACAAACTACTTTTGTTTACAAACATAAGCCAATTCTAATTCAACATTTAGTTATTAAATTTTATGTAAATTGAACCTGTTACTATCACACAAAGTATAAGTTTTAACAACACATGCATTCAAAAATTCATCATTGAAACATGCATCCAAATTAATTCAAGAATTTCAAAAATCATCATGATATTCATACACAAGAACAAACTGAAACCAGGATTTAAAACTGTTTTTAAAATTCATTTACTCACCTATATGCAGAGGACGGAGAATTATTTTGCTTCCAGGCTTTTGAAATTTCTTAGCTCTTGAATTTTTCTTTTGCATGTTGAAATAAATCTTGCAGCTGTTGATTCTGAATTGATTGTTGAAGTTTTACATCTTGTTGCTTGATTGCATTTGAAGATCTTGCATTGATTTTGAATATCCAGGTTTTTTTTCATTTTCAGATTTTAAAGTTTCTATGCCTTTCTTTTTTTATCTTTGTTTTGTATTCAATTTGGTTGAAATGAAGAAAAGATTCATTTGAAAATTAATCTCTTCTTCTTATTTTACAGTTTGATTTTGAATTAAATTATCAAGAAAGTATTGACATTTGTCCCACTAATGCTTTAGTTATCTTACACCTAAGCTTATGTATTTACAAATGTCATTAACATATGTTAAAATGTTTACAAGTGTTTTTAATGTTTTACTAATGATTTACAAATATTACCTTTTCTTTTTTATAAATTATTTAAGCTATATATGTAATTATGAAATGTATATAAAATGTTTCTATCTTATATAAATAAGCTTTAGATTTTTGTAAATATACATGTGAATCAAATAACTTATACTTTGAATCAAATTAAATGCATCATATGATTATAAGCTTGAGAAATTTATTTTAATTTTATATATAAAATTTTTAAAACAAATTTATCCAATGTTAAAATTTTAAAAGGAAAGACTATTAAAACAATTGAACTTTTAAATTTAAATCTTATCTAAAACTCAAATTTAAAATATGTATATCTATATTAAATAAGAAATTAACTTTGTTATTAAAATTTAAATCTCAAATATCATTTTCAAAAGTATTAAGTCAAATTTAAATTTTCAAATTACAAATTGTATATAATAAAGTTTGAAAACACTTTATTAAATTCAAAACAATAATTTTTCCCATTTCTAACATATATACAAATATATATACACATTTCAAATGGAAAAAATTTTGGTCACTAGTTTTGATAATTACTATATTAAATTTTGAAACACAAATCCAAACCACAATATATATATTCATATATATTACAATTATATATTCATATATATTACAATTTGAATATATAGCTTTTATTACATTAAAGACTTCATATATATAATATATACCTATATATACATTATAAATAGAAGATATTTTGATTAGCCTTTGAAAAATAAATCTTACCAATTTTAAATTGCTAAAATAAATATTTCCAAATAAAAATATTACTAGTTTTCAAAAGAATTAAACTTGCCAAATTTTATGTTGTTAAGAAAAATGTTAATAGATATTATCGAATTAAATATTATTAGCTTTTAAAAGAATAAACTTGTCAATTTATGATATAAAATGATCAAATCAATTTAATTATTAACAAAGATTATTAAATTGATATTGCTCAAAATTCTGGGTCGTCACAGTTATATATCATTTTCTACCACAATCCTGAATTACATAAAATTTATAGAATCGTTCAAGTCTATCATTTCAATCCATAACGATTTTTTCTTAATCTACAGATCATTTGGGTATGTATCATTTCAACCCATAGGGAACTTGCAATATTATAACAATATAAAATACAGCATCTAGTCATCCAATATCATAAATGAAACATACATCACAATCATCATCCAAGTCAATCCATGAACATCAATAGATAACTGGTAATCAATAAAGATATTAAATGAACAATTAAATCTCAATATTAAATTAAAAGATAATTAAATGCGATAAAAGTCAAATTTGACCAGAAATGACAATTTAACAAACAAAACAACAATCAATAAACATCATAAATTTAATTCAACTAATATAAGAAATTTTAGAAATTGTGAGTGGGTTAAAACACCCACTTTTGATTTCAAATCGATTTAAAATCCAATTTAGGGCCCAAATTCAAACAGTCTCAGAATTCGTTCAAACAAAGGTCAAAATATTCGAAATTTTGATACGATCCCAGCAAAGAAAACCGCTTCCAAATCCAATTTCATATGCAAAAGTTATTAACGTTTGAAGTTTGGCGATTTAAAAAAAAACAAAATAACCTAAATACTTACAGTCATCATCACGTTACTCGCATAACCCTAGAAGCTCTTTCGAACCAGCACAGTGCAACGCCGCCGCCATTTAAGAAGAATCACCACCTCCTACGAGCACCATCCCCTCGATCCAAGACCACGGCCACGTCCCCTCCTTAGGCCGGCCACAGCAGCCACATGCGGCTGTCCACGTCGCCTCAAAAAAATCCGCCTTTGCCGACCATCAACGCCCAATTTTGGCGATCTGGACCAATATGACTTGAACGAATAGCATGGCTGATACTCATCGTCCTCTTTCCAACGCCGCACCTTGATCGTTGATCGGGAAAGGATCCGCCAATAGATCGCAAAAGCATAATTTCAACGGCTGAGGTTCATCTTCGATTTATGGACGAACGGTGCATCGAATTAAAAAACAAATCACACCAGTGGATTACGCTCGTCGAGAGCTTCAAATTGATATAAAATTGATATAGTTTGAGGAATTTGAATTTTCTATTTGGGTTTGAAATTGCATTAAGGGTTTGTAATTAGACATTTGTTTCTGCCATTGCAAGAAAAGAATAGGCAGATAGAATTGTATGTATAGTAATGAGAAATGAAAGGCTGTTAGGGTTTATAAGAATCTATTTATATTACAGAAACCCGATAGAAAAATAAACGTATACCGAATTTGTTGGAATCAACAATAACGACCCGGAAAGCCCGTTTTTCCTCCGGAACGAAAATGGGTCATCCCATATATAAAAATAGATGTTTTCGATAATTTTAAAATCAATGGAATATGTTTCAAGTCCTAATTCCATCGTATGAAGAAGTTATGCTAAAATTAGTTTATTTCTAATTGATGTCAATTAAAATAATTTTTATGCGTTTCAAGCTCGTACGATCAAATGACAAGTCTGATCGATACGAAACTTGAAATCCTGCAATAATTCACTGTTATGGATCCGATGAAACTGATTTTGTCAAAATCCGAGATAGTGGCCAAAATGGCTATTTTCACGTTAATTAAATAAATTAATATTAAATTAATCAAATCAAATTTTCAATTTCAACTCTATGATTAACAAATTTTATCATTTTTGATTTCTTAAACATTCACAATAATTTAAACAAGTTTCGATATTAATTTAAAGTTAATTACTTTACCAAGTACAGTGTTTAATTTCAATTTCGGTAAATTCAGTAATTATAAAGTAAAATTCCAATAAAGCCATTTATTTGACTGTAAATCTTGTTATTCAAGCAATTATCACTTATGAGTATAATTAACATCGGTTTATATCTTAGTACATTAATATTCCCCAACTTCATCTTAGTTCATATTAGCCTAATACTTAATTCCATTTAATTGCAATTGGTTTCCAATTTAGTTTAATAGACCAAATAAATAGATAACATATAATAATTGTTACCATTAACTTTTAGTCGCACTTATAAGTTCATTATTTATAAGAAATGTTATAATTTCTTACATAACACTAATTTTATTAAATTTCCATTAATGATATACCACTTCCTTAATTTATACAACATTCACATTTATTTACTTATATCTAAATTATAACCAAGTATAACATTTAAATTATTTCAATTGATTAGACTATCATTAAAATATTTAATAATTAACCTAAATTTACATTATCACATTTCACTCTAGTTATTATCTTAACTCACATTAATGTAACATTTATTTGTTATTGGTTAATTAAATTGGTAACAGATAATAATTGTCGCCATTTTTACATTTAATAACATTTGTAAGTTCATTATTTAGCACCAATTGTTATAACAACTTATACTATACAAATTCTATCCAATCCATTTATTACACATTATTTAATTAATTAATCAACATTTAAATTATCGGTTTCTCTTTAAATCCAATTATAAATTATACACACATCATTAATACACTCAATTTACTATCTATAACTAATTTTAGCTTTTTAATCATTTCAATAAATTGTAAATTACCCTAAATTAATACTATTACCTTTTAGTCCAATTTCATTCTTATTCTTAAATCACAAATTTCTATTTCTTCCAACATTAAATTACAAAACTTATTAAATTAACAATTTTTAATTATCGAAAATTATGGGTCATTACACTCTCCCCCACTCAAAACTTTTCGTCCCCGAAAAGAAAATGAAGAGAAAAGAATAAATTAAAAAATCAATATATCTTATTCAAAATATTAAATTTATAAACAATTAACTTACAAAATTAAATAATTTAAATAAAATATATTAATTTATAATATTTAAATCCTTTTATATTTAAGTTGACAAAAGTTTGGCAAATATTTTAGAAAATTTTCGAAGTTCAAAATTCATGGAAAATTTTGGTAGAGTCTCCTTTGTACGGAGAGGTCTGTGAGATAAAATAATATCAATAATAACAATATATCATATATATATTTTAAAATAATATGTCTCAATAACGGGAAAATAATGTAATATCGCTATAAAACTGTAATCCGAGAACGTACCTATTTGTCGAGCAAACAATTCTTAATTTATGAAACCAAAAGCAGTAGCCATTGCTTCCATGACCTGTATTTCACTTATGTAATCCAAGAGGTTAATAATTATATAAAAGTGAAATGTTTATATTGTTTCAATTAATAACAAAATAAATCAATGCGACATAACAACAATCACTTGCAAACAACAAGCACAACATCATTTCAATAAATAAAACAATCATCCATCCATTTCAGCGAAAATAAATGGTTTTGTTCAGGTTTATACACTTTAAATTGCGTAGAATGTCAAATAAACCACTATGTATACTATACACTCAATAGTCTTAGGTAAAACTCAATAGATTATTCATACATCCTGAACAATTAGAAGTATCTTTGTCCAAATAACCCATAAACCAAAACAACAAAAAAATTCAAATATTATTTAAGGTCATTTTTACATATTTCCTTTCATATCATTTATTGTTTGCCTATTTTCATTCATGTAGTGATTATTTTCTTAAATTTACATTCATTTCCTACAAATATTCAATTTCCTTCATTCATATAGTACTTAATTCCATTTATTTACATTCATTTATTTACATATGTTATTTACATTTTCTTATATATGTGACTCGTCTATAATTATTTAAACATATTTAAATCAAGTTTTGAAGTACTATATAGGTTTCTTTGTAAATTAATTCACGCTCATTCATCCAATACTTAATTTCATTTACTTTCATTTTTTACATACAAAATTCATTTTTTCATGTATAATGAAAATTTCTTTTCAGTACTTTACATTCATTTCTTACATAAATTATATCCATTCAATTGCTTATAATCTATGATTTCATTATTTAGGTATTTCATACATTTTATTATGGTTTAGTTTACATTTATAAATTTATATACTTGATTTCCATTAGATAATCATGTTCATTTGTGCATAAGTTCATACTTATGTTTCTTACTTTTTAATTTACATTAATTTCCTTATATAATGTCATTGAATATTAAATCTATTTTCTGAATCATTTCAACTTCCCTGAAGTTATAATCATTTACTTTAATATAGTATTCATTTTAATTACAAATGGCTTCCATCATTAACTTGAGTTTATAATCATCTATTACAGTATTCATCTTTTCTACTTATTTTAATTATAAATAACTTCAAACACTTGCTTAATTTTATACTCATTTATTCATAATACTCAGTTTTCTATTACATTTAATTAGTAGCATTTCAACTATTAACTTCAGTTTTATAACAATTTATAATATGAGAATTCTTTTTTATAAAAGTAACTCCTTCGAAAACTTTCATTACTTGGGTTTTACTTGTATAATATTCCATTACATGTTCTTATTTATCATTACAACTTTTAATATATTGGTAAGTTATATGTATGTTTTTATGAATGCAATTGAAAGTTACACAAGTTTATCTTATTAATTTTAAATTAGCAAAATGCTCAATAGTTATCCTTTCTCATTTTCACATCATTTGACATGCAATTTACTGATTTTCAAATCTTATATATTTCATTAATAACTTGGCATATGGTTTCTTATTTTTATTTAAGAAGTTTCTTATTATTAATATGGCCAGGATTCCATTCATTATAATAATTTCAATTTCTAATTTTTAGAAACTTAAGAACTAAACAACCAGGTTTCATTTCAATTGTTTTAAAATAATACATATAATCATATCTTATATATATCAAATCATATTTGAAAATTTTGAAACCAGGATTAATTTATCAAAACGATTGTGCAGTAAAATTACTACACGGTCTTCCCACTTTGAAACTCGAAAATGAACGTCGATGATGCATGCACTTATCACCAAAATTATTTTCTAGCGACAGAGAGGGAAGTACAAAAATTATTTCCTTCCAAAATAATTTTAACATTTCTTTCAAATCATATTGAAATATTTATCTCTGAAAATACTTCTAAGTAATACTAAGATTATATTCAAAAATACTTTGAATGAAATTTCAAAAATCCAGAATTTAAGTCCTAAATTTTCCAATTTATATTTATTTTATTTACAAATTTTATTTCCAGCCAATATTTATAAATTTCACTACCTAACAAACCAATATATTACAACAAATATATCATTCATAAAATTATTATTTTATATACAAAAATATATAATAGGCAAAATTATTTTATTTACCCATATTTTGAAACGAATATTATGTCGATCTGCCCCATCAAGTGTTCAGAAATCCCTATCGATGTCATACATCCTATGTACCAATCAAAATCTATAAATACAAAACATAAAAAATTAACACAATATAAAAACCTTTTATAATACTAACAAATATGGTCTCTCATATATATACACTCAGCGACTCGTTCTAGGGTATTACTACCCTATTTAATATGAGTTAGACCCTACAAAGCTAAGGTTATCGCTAAACTAAAGCTCTGATACCAACTGTAACGACTAGGTTTTTGGAAGTTTAAGCAGAAACACATGCCATACTCAAACCATTGAAAATGGTAGATTGTTATGGGGTAAATAAGAAAAAGAGAAAGAAACATAACAAATACAGAATCTCGCAGCGGAATGACAAAATATAATAATCAAATAATAGTTCATGAAGCTGTTTTATAAATACATTTGACTATTCTTTTACAAATAAGTAATACTAATAAGTAATACTAGTGCAAATCTTCATCTTCGTCCTCCAGAAATAAGGTCTTCAATCCCTAAAATGCTTAGACTGACCCGAGCGAATTGAAAAGACAAAATACTTGAGTCAGAACAAAAATATCTTATGTAAGTTAAATTAACAATAAATATGCGTGTGACGGCGTCATATATATTTACGGGATTTGACGTCTCCTATCCAGTGTCTAACGTGAGTGCAGCAACTTAAGAGGTGTTCGGGATTCACATCTCCTAAGGTCTGTTAAACTATCTACTGTGTAGTACTATACGCTATTATAATATGTCTATAGTAAAGTAAAAGTATTAAAATAGCATTAAGGCATTACCCATATCCCCTTTAACACATTTTATATATTCTCATAGTCTATACAGTACCGTACACTCCTCCGTAAACTAGAGGTTTACACAGAGGGCACCCCATAGGTATGGTACAAAACAAACTCATAGAAGGCGTGATAGAGCACGTGACACGGCACTCGAGGCAATACCAGGGTAGATATACCATTTGCGTATCCGAACTGGTGCTAACGCATAACAGCTACTACCGCCCACCTCGAAACACACTCGTAAATCAAAATCAAGGGTGGTTACCAAATCAATTACAATTTAGAATATAGTATCGAAAAAGTGTGCCTGATAGGAGGAATTACCTCACTAGGCCTGGTGTAATTCTTGATTTTAGCCACATTAAGCTGACTCACGGGAGTTAGGGTCACGTAAATATCTCATACAGAATCATTTGCCAAACCATCCTACTTCATTTCTAGAATCTCCAAAGCGTACACACTTGTTAAAGTGGATTTCGGTATTGGTAGAGAGTGTGACAATATCTGATCCCGGTCTCTTTAACAATCAAATGCTTATTTCACACCGGATGGTTGTTTTACATTTCGAAAAGTTAATTCACAGTTTATATCAAAATATCATATTCAAATTTTGAAACCATATCACTTTCGAAATCATGTTCACTTTCAAATTATATTGACTTTTAAATTCATATTCCCTTTTGAAATTCACATTCACTTTGAGATTGTCGATAAGCTACATTAATTAATTCTTTATTTCAAAATCATCTTATTCACTGAAATATGTTATTTCACGAAAAGGTATAAATTCCAGATTACAACTTGGGTTATGTCATCATCAATAATTTAAATATAAATATTTCAACTTGCACCCTCTGAAATTGTAGAAAATAGTTTAGGTAACTATAAATAGTTTATATAGTTTGAAATAGTTTAGAATAGATTTAAAATAGTTTAAATAGTAAAAATGGTTCAAATCGATTGAAATTTGATTTAATTAGATTTAAAATGATTAAAATATGTTTAAAAATAGATTAAAAAGATTTTATTTGGTTTAAATGATTTAAATAAATTAATTACAGGTCAAACTGATTTAAATTATATTGTAGATCTTTAAATAGATTAAATAAATTTAATTAGTTTAAAATTGGTAAAATTGATTTAATTGTATTAAATAGGTTATAATAGATTTAAAATAAATTAAAATAGTTTAAACTGATAAAATAGTTTGAATTAGTTTAAAATATATTTCAAAGTTAGATCTAAACAATTTCAATAACTCAATTCCGATAAATTCATTTATATCCGACACTTCAACCTTGAAATTCCAATTTAAATCCTTTAAACAATTCATTAAATCAATTTCATCTTTTAGCATTAACGCTTGGGTTATCGAAAATACTTCATTTTATATAAATCGATTTCTTTTCAAAATATTTTTCTTTTCGAAATATTAGTTAACTGAATTCGAAATTTCAAAGATTCAAAAAATCATTTAATTTAGCTAATCCTTTGTCCGTATATAATTTTATACCCTAGGGTAAAGTGATATGGATATTTATCAATTCAATCCGCAATTTAAAAACTCACTGTTATATCATTTCACACTGCGATCCCAAATTACATAAAAATCCATAAAATCGCTCGAGACTATCATTTCAATCCATAACGATTTTTCCACAATCTACAGATCATTCGGGTATGTATCATTTCAACCTATATGGAACTTGCAATATCATAACAATATAAAATACAATATCCAGTCATCTAATAACACAAATCAAACATACATCACAATCATCATCCAAATCAATCCATGAACATCAGTAGATAACTAGTAATCAATACATATATTAAATGGACAATTAAAACTCAATATTAAACTAGACAATAATTAAATGCGATAAATGTCAAATTTAACCAAAAATGACAATTTAACAAACTATACAACAATCAATAAATTTCTAATCACATCATAAATTTAATTTGACTAACATAAGAAATTTTAGTAGTTGTGAGTGGGTTAAAACACTCACCTTCGATTTTAAATCGATTTAGAATCCAATTTAGGGCCTAAATTCAAACATTATCAGAATTCGTCTAAACTTGTGTCGAAATGTCTAAAATTTAAATACGATCCTAGCAAAGAAAACCACGTCCAAATCCGATTTCATATGCAAAAGTTATTAACGTTTGAAGTTAGACGATGTTAAAAAAAATTAAAATAACCTAAGTACTTACACGTCATCACCACGTTACTCGCGTAACCCTAGAAGCTCGTTCGAACCAGCATAGTGCAACACCGCCACCGTTTAAGAGAATTGCCGCCTCCTACGAGCACCATCCCCTCGATCCAAGACCACGACCACGTCCCCCTCCTCATGCTGACCACAGCAGCCACATGCGGCTTTCCACATCACCTCCAAACGATCCACCTCCGTCGACCATCAACGTCCAATTTTTGGCGATCTGGACCACTACGACATGAACGAATAGCATGTCCGAGACCTGCTCATCGTCCTCTTCTCAACGCCACACACTGATCGTCGATCGAGAAAGAATCCATCGTCGGATCGCAAAAACCTAGTTTCAACGGCTGAGATTCATCTTTGATTTCTGCATGAACAGTGCATCAAATTTAAAAACGAATCAGACTAGTGGATTACACTCGTCGACAGCTTCTAATTGATAAAAAATTGATATGTTTTGAGGAATTTGAATTTTCGATTTGGGTTTGAAATAGCATCGAGGGTTTGTAATCGGACATTCGTTTCTACCATTTGATGAGAAGAATAGGCAGATAGAATTATACGTACAGTAATGAGAAATGAAAGGCTGTTAGAGAATAAGAATCTATTTATATTACAGAAACCCGATAAGAAAAATAAACATATAACGAATTTGTTCGAATTGACAATAACGACCCGCAAAGCCCGTTTTGCCTCCTTAACGAAAATAGATCATCCCATATATCAAAATAGATGTTTTCGATAATTTTAAAATCAATGGAACAGGTTTCAAGTCCTAATTCCATCGTAGGAAGAAGTTATGCTAAAATCATCTTATTTAAAATTGATTTCAATTAAATTAATTTCTACGCGTTTCAAGCCCGTACGATCAAACGACAAGTCCAATTGATACGAAACTTGAAATCCTACAATAATTCACTATTACGGATCCGACGAAACTGGTTTCGTCGAAATTTGAGACAGTGCCCAAAATGGCTATTTTCACATTAATTAAATAAATTAATCAAATTTTGAATTTCAATTCTATGACTAACAAATTTTATCATTTTTGATTTCTTAAACATTCACAATAATTTAAACAAGTTTAAATATCAATTTAAAGTTATTAATTTACCAATTACAGTGTTTAATTTCAATTTCAGTAAATTCGGTAATTATAAATTAAAATTCCAATAAATTCATTTATTTGATTGTGAATCTTGTTATTAAATCAATTATCATTTTATGGGTATAATTAACACTGGTATATATCTTAGTACATCAATATTCCCCAATTTCATCTTAATTCATATTAACGTAATATTTAATTTCATTTAATTGCAATTGGTTTCCAATTTAGTTTAATAGACCAAATAAATATATAACATATAATAATTGTTACCATTAACTTTTAATCGCACTTATAAGTTCATTATTTATAAACAAATATTACAATTTCCTACATAACACTAATTTTATTCAATATCCATTAATTATATACTACTTCCTTAATTTATACAACATTCACTTTTATTTACTTATATCTAAATTATAACAAAGTATAGCATTTAAATTATTTCAATTGATTGGAATACGTTAAAATATTTAATAATTAGCCTAAATTTACATTATTACATTTCACACTAGTTATTATCTTAACTCACATTAATGTAACATTTATTTGTAAATGATTAATTAAATTGGTAATAGATAACAATTGTTATCATTTTTACCTTTAATAACATTTGTAAGTTCATTATTTACCACCAATTTTTATAACAACTTATACTATACAAATTCTATCCAATCCATTTATTACACATTATTTTATTAATTAACCAACATTTAAATTATCAGTTGCTCTTTAAATCCAATTATAAATTATACACACATCATTAATACAACCAATTTACTACCTATAACTGATTTTAACTTTTTAATCATTTCAATCAATTAGAATTACATTCAAAGCAATTGTAAATTAATTTAAATTATTAATATTACCTTTTAATACAATTTCATTCTTATTATTAAATCATAAATAATTATTTCTTCCAACATTAAATTACAAAACTTATTAAATTAACAATTTTTAATTATCGAAAATTATGGATCATTACACACCAAGCTCAAGATGAGTACCGCTTACCATCCGCAGACAGATGGGCAAACGAAAAGAATTAACAAAATCTTAGAAGATTTGATACGAGCTTGCATGCTAGATTTTGGAGGATCATGGGAATACCATCTACACTTAGTCGACTTTTATATAACAACAGTTATCAGATTAGTATAGGGATGGTACCATTTGAAGCTTTGTATGGAAGGTCATGCAAATCTATCGTTTATTGGTTAAAGATGGGGATAGGATAGTTCTTGGTCCGGATTTGGTTAGAGAAGCTGTATAAAAGATTGAGTTAATTAGAGCTAGAATGAAAGAAGCTCAGTCTAGGCAAAAGAGTTATGATGATAGGATACAGAAAGATTTGGAGTTCTCAGTTAAGGATCAAGCTTTCATCAAGGTATCTCCGATGAAAGGTGTAATTTGATTTGGGAAATCAGGGAAATTGGCAGTGAGGTTCGTTGGACCTATTCCTATTGTAGAAAGGATCAGTAAACTCGCATATAAGGTAGAGTTACCGAACAGTTTGGCAGGAGTCCATAATTTTTTTAATATTTCCTCATCTAAGGAACTGTGTTCGAGATCCAAAGACTACTATAGCACCAACTATGTTAGAGGACTTAGAAGTGGAACCAAATTTGACTATAGTTAGAAAGCCAGTTCATATAGTCCTGATGGATGAGAAGAGGCTAAAGAACAAGACAATCAGATTAGTTAAAGTCCAGCGGAGCGATGATGAGAGAGACTATACTTGGAAAATTGAGAGCAGCATTAGAGACGCTTATCCTGACTTATTTCATGGTAAGTTTTACATTTATGATTCATTTGATGTGTATCTTATCATAATGTAAAAGACGAAGTTCTTTAAGGAGGAGAGTTTGTAACTATTCTAATTTTGATTAACATTATTTAGGACATTTAATTAGTTAAATTAAACGAAATAATGTAAATGGTTAAAGGAATTGAGATTTTAATAATAGAAGGGTAGCCATGCCAAATTAGACGAGGAACAAAGAGAATTAAAATGAAATAGTTAGGGTAATAGATAAGGGCAAAATAGGAATAATATATATTCATATACCCTAAACCCTCAATCCATGTTCATTTTCACGTTCACGAACTAAAAATTAAATCTAAGAGAGGTCGGTCGCCATTAGCAGAAGGTAAAAGGAAGATAAGCTAAATCAAAAGGAAGAAGCTTAATCAGTCTAAGTCAAGAATCAAATCTCAAGCTCCTTAATCACAAGCTAAAGGTGAATAATAAGTTACATCTCATTTTATTGTTTTTTATTTCAGTTGAGATCCGAATTTATTTTGTAAATGATTTTCCATGTTTTGATTGTTAAATGGATATATATGCATGTTGATGATTTATGCTATTTCATATAGATTTTGTGAAAAGGATTAACTTGTAAAACCTATCAAATGACATCCAAATGCCATGAGATTTTGATATAAGGTCAGAAATAATATTCTAGAGATGAGTTTCAAGTTTCATAATTTTCTGAATTAATGTGGATTTATTATGAATTTTCTAGTGAAGAAAATGATTAAATTGGGTTTAAATTAATTATGGCTATTATATGTTAGCTTTGGATCATAAATTTATGTATGTTAGAAAATATATTAAAAGTGATTTATGAGAATTTTAGTAGAATTTCCTAAGTGTTTTAATAAGTACATAAAATTATTTAAGGTATGAGACTTAAAATGTTTTATATGTTTATAAAAGGAGAAGGGGCAGTTTGTAAACGTTTTAAAATATTAATCTCTGAAATTCGGACGTATTTGAAGAAAAGATTTTGGAAAAGTATTAGCAACCCATCATATGTTGATAAACAAAACGAGTTAGTTAGAAAGAAATTACTTTATAATATTAAAAATCAATTTACAAGGCTTTTTCTATTTCGCCACTTTCGCCAGCACCTTTCAACTTCATACTTCCGCCTCCAACCAATTTGAAACCAATACATAGCTATAAAAGACTTGATACACATGCAAAAGATATAAAGTCAAAACAGGACTTTCAAAGGGCTCGATACCTTGTTTTGCTTTCGAAAGGAAATGCATCTTGCTTTGCTTTCGATAAGAATGCTTTCGAATGAGATAGCTTTCGACTTGGTTAAGTCTTTTAAAAAGTAAAGACCTTTCAAAAGAAGTTATAATCTTTTTTTTAAGAAAATGCTTTCGAAGGGGTCGAAACTCCTGCTGCCGCATTCTACGTTTCGTAGCAATGCCATCGAAAGGTTTCTTTCACTTTAAACCCTGAGCTACTTCTCCAATGCTTTCAAAGTGGTGGTTTCAACACCATCCACTTCTTTTATTTAGGAAATGCTTTGGGAAGAGCTACTTTCGTCCCAGTTCTTTTAAGACCTATTTAATATTTTGAAAATTAAACCCAAAGGTTTCAAAAGAAATAGTTTTAAATGGTTTCGAAAGGTTGTTCCATATGTTGTCACTTGAAGCCAATGCTTTTGAAAGTTTGATTTATGTAAAGGACTTAATGCTTTCGTAAGGTATATGATAAAGGTTCCGAAGGGGTAATTCCCCAATGTTTTCGAAAGGTTTATCCTTAGTGTTTAAATGGAAGGTTTCCAATGTTTTAAAATGTTAATCTTTGAAATTCGGTAGTGTTTTAAGAAAAGATTTCAAAAATGTATTGGAAACCAATCATATGTCGACAAATAAAGCAAGTTAGTTAGAAATAAATTACTTTAGAATGTTAAAAATCAACTTACAAAGCTTTTTCTATTTCACCACTTTTGACAGCACCTTTTGTGACGACCCGGAATTTTTGAGCATTTAAAAACGGAATATTTAATTAATTTTAAATATTTAAAAGTTTAATTTTTTAACTTGAATTCAAATATCACAAATTATTTGATGATTAAATTCTTAAATTAAATAATTTGAAGTTGGGTAAAATGTTGAATCTGGAGTTTTAAGCCTGCTAAAAATAATTTGAAGGCTTATAATTTTTTTATTGATAGTGTTGATAATAATAGAAGTTTTAAAATTTAAATTTAACAGTGACTTGTTCAGTTTTAAAATTTTATCGGTTAAATTGAATTTAAAAATAGCCTTCCGAGACACATCCTCGGAATTCGACGAAACCAGTTCCATTGGGTCCATAATATTGAATTATTATCGGATTTCAAATTTCGTATTGACCGGAGTTAGTGTGTGAGTGTACGATATATAAATGCGCTGAAAATTTAATTAATACTAATCTAATGAAATTTAATTAGTCAAGCTTCCTGTATAGGCCACTTCCCTTAACTTAAAATCGTGTCCCCCTTTCTCTTCTAGAATGCAAGCAAGTTCATTTCCTTTCTGAAAATCAAAATCGAAAAAAAAACAAAATGACGGACCGATTCGAATTAAAAAAAATCGCGATTTCTATTCTCTAATCCTCTGACCAAATCGAAAATAATGGCGAACCAGCCCTCTTTTCATCGTAATCGCGCGTCTCTCTCTTTCAAAATTCAGAATCGAATCCCCTCTGTTATTAAATGAAATCACGTAACATATGGATTCAAGGTCGAATTCGATTTGGCTCTCGAGCTCGGCAAGAAGAGGGAGTTCGATCTATCAAGGGATGTTCGAGCGATGTCGCGATGGTTTGTATCAGGTTCGAGTGTGAAATAACGATCGAGGCTGGGCGGTGGTGCTGGGGGGCTCGCGAACTCGCGTACGTGGAGGTTTGTCTCACGGCGATCGATGGAAGTTTGCGAGCTCGACTGGGCTGACGTCGAGGTTGTTGGCGAGCTAGGGTTTCGGCAGCTAGGGCATTCGCAATTTTGGGCTATTGATGCTTGTCGAGGCAGCAAGGTATAGTTTTTTTCGATTTTAAAATTTATATTTGCTTTTTTCACAGTTTTGAAAAATATATATAGAAAATGAAATGAATATTTACACATTTTAATGCTGCTGTAAAACTTTAAATAGATATTCTGGTAATATATAGATAGTTATATACATATATATATACATATATATATATATATATATATATCAATGATCACAGGATTAGGAAAAGAAAAAATAATATACGTGTAAACATTTTTATTTACTAGGCTATTTTAAATAATATTTGGGAGATTAACTTATTTATTTTATTTTTGGAACGTGAAATATATTTATTAAAAGAAACAAATTAGTTTAAATAAATTTTTGGGTTAATTAAATTTACTTAAGAAAAATTAATTGTTCGGTTAATTCAAGTATTAATAAATCATAATATTTATACAAGGTCAAAAAAATTGTGAAGAAAGTAAGCTGGATGGGAAAGGATGCTAATAAAATAAAGGTGAGTTAATCTCACTCAGTTGAATTTAAATTTAAATGATTAAATTTAAATAATTGTTTGAATGGTTGAATTGATTGATGGGCTATAGTATGGTATATTTTGGAATTGGTATTTTAAATTGTGCTAACGTCTGTGGATGCAGGGAAAACAGGTTGGAGGGATCCAACTGGGTCCCTCAACATTTATTTAAATTATTTAATATTCTCTGTTGTGATTATTTGATATTCTATGATGTAATATATTCGAATATTGAATGCTATGGTTTGATTGGATATATTTGGGCATAATAGATTACCAAAAATATATAAATTGGATTTTGGAATGAAAATAAAAGAAGTGAATATGTAAGCGAAATCATTATAGGAAATTTGAATAAATTAAGAATGAATTGAAAAGAAATAGAAGTGATATTAAAATACTAATAAACAACAGTGAGTATGTAAAGAAAAAATATTTTTGAATAAACATAAATTAATGAATTGTAAAAATCAAGTGATATTATTTTGAAGGCATAAAGAATTATTTAAAATTTAAAGTTTAAATTTATTTAAAAGGATTAAGAAGTAATTTGTGAAATTTAAAATTTGTCTTCTCAGTTAAAAATATTTTAAATCATAATTAAGGATTTAAATCTTAAATTAATGGATTTTGGAATAAAAGGGAATGAATTGGAAATCAATTTGGAAATTGATTCAAGTGGTTGAATTGGGAATTTAAAGAAGAATGTGAAGAGAAGTATATTTCTCTGGATAGCCATGTACATTTTCAAAATAAATTTTGAAAAAATAAGATAAAGGATTTAATGTGGTTTTAAAAAGTATGTTTTAGGAAATTTATTATTTCTAAATGTTTAAATTCTAAAGTAAATATTTTTCAAATCTATTATCGAAGTAATTATTTAAAAGATAACTTAGTGTTTTGTTTTAAAGAGTAAGAACTTAGTTTTATATTTTTTTTATAAAATAACCTTATTTTCAAATATTCATATAGTATGTATTTTTAACCAATTATTAAAGTAGTTTTAACATAAATGTTTTAAATTAAATTCAAAAGTAAGTTTTTTTTTTCAATCTATTATCGTAATAATTATTTAAAGAATGATTTGGTATTTGTTTAAAGAAGAAAATCTAATGTATAACTATAAGGTAACCTTATTTTAATATTTTCTAAAGTATTATTTTAAATTAAGTATTAAAGTAATTTTTTCTAAATTAAATGTTAAACATATTTTACAATAAAGTGTTTTAAAATTATTTTAAAAACCTAAAGTTTTGTGCTTGGTGATTCCAGTGCAAATGAAATACTTGGAATTTATTCTGAGAAAGGAAGATAGTTTGAAACTGTTTTCAAAAGGATTGAAAAGTGGAAATATATCTTGTGAAGATATTTTTGGGATTAATAAATAATTTGGGAAATTATTTATTGTTTGATGGTTGTTGTGAATATTAATTGATAGTTAAATCACCGACTATCAATATTGGACAAATGCGCTGATTATTTCGAAGAGACCGGGATCGAGATTTATTTCTCGAAAACCACTTCGATCCGGTTTGTACGTTTCATGGGAAACAAGTTTGGATTCGAAGTTGGAGAAGTGAAGTGCAAGGGCTAGTCGCTACTAATCCTGAGGATATTTTCAAAATGGATGTAGTAAGAATAGTGTCTTCGGTTCCGTTCGAACCTGGGACGGACTTGTGTTGATGAATGCTTTCGGAACATCGTCAGGTGGACGATGGGCATTCTAAGGGATATGTTCTAAAAAGGTAACGCTTAGCCTCAAGCCTCATCAACCGAGAATGACTGAAAATCAGGGGTTATGCAGCAAGGCTAGGTGGGTAGCACCCATTCAGGGTGAGGTCATCCCTGTCTAGATGTCTCTTTTATTTCGGCTTAGTGGTGTGGTTGCTGATCCCAACCGCGGGGTGATCTCACTTGGGGTTATCCAATAAGGGGTAGTCCCGGTCTTGTATTGCAGGGGAGCGGGCATACTTCTCGGTACTGTGATCTAGGCCACGTACTTTGACAGGTGGTACCCCAATGCCTAGTCATTAGTTGGAAATCCATTTTCTCTACGCGCCTTGTACGAGTTTTTTTTGTATTACCCACTCTGTGGCAAGTAGCTGGAATTTAATCATGTAACAATTTCGGCTATTTTAATAAGTATTTGTATACAGATCCTATTATAATATCAGAGGATTTTATAAGAAAATATTTTAGCTATCGTAAGGTAAAAACCCGACATGTTTATTTGTGGCGTGGTCTTACGAGATGCTTTTGTTTTCAAAAGGATTTTGAAACTTTAATAATCAATTTGAGTGTGATTTCTCACGCTGGTATATCCAGACTGACTCGGGTGTTATTTAACCGTAATGCTCGGGTCAGGCCGAGTATTATAGGATACAGGATTTGATGCTATGGAGCTCGGGAGACGACCTGGATGACGATACGTACTTTCGTACTTGTTTTATATATATATTCCGCTGTGTTGAGTAGCTGTGTATCCAGTTCTATGTTATTGATGTTGTTGAACTCTGATGATGTACTTTGATGATGATGTATGTATAAAACAGATATATATTTGTTTTTGTGTAAAGATCATTTATTATCTATTATATTTTATTCCGCTGCGATGGTAAGATTCTGTTGTTGTTTTTCTATTTTCTCTCCTTCTAGCTCTTCTTCTTTGACCCAAATGGTTCGTATTTCTGTTCAACTTGAGTTGATTGTTGTAGAATGGTGTTGACTCAAGGGGTACAGATTTGCGGGTTGTTACACTTGGTATTGGAGCTTAGGTTGGTGATAGCCTTGGCTCTGGTGGAAATTACTCATAGAATAGAGTCCACAGTACTCTAGAATGAGTTTGAGAGTATTAATAGATACGAGCGCGTATTTGTTAGTAAATATAAAATTGTTTTTATTTTGCGTTGATTTATCGGTTGAGTGTTTATGGATTCTGGTCGATATATGGGACACTATGTCATCGATAGGGATTTCTAAACTCTTAAACAAGGTAAACCGACACAGTATTGTTTTAAAAGGGTAAATGGAATAATTTTGCCCAAAATTATTTTTGTATATAAAGGAAATGATTGTTCGTAAATTATTATAGTTATATATGGATGCTTGGTTGTTAGAAATAATAACATTAAATTATTATTATTAATGTGTAAAATTGAATAAGAAATAGGAATAATAACTAAAGATTAAGGAATAAATTAATAAAATGAATGAAATTTGTAAATATGATTCATAATTGAATAAGGAATTGAAATCATAATTAAAAACTAAGAAACCAATTTGTATACAAACGAAATTTGTAAATATAAACTATAAATGTAAATTATAGTGTGATTAATAATTAAAATAAGATAAAATTTCAAAGTAAGGTGTGAATGTAAATTTAAAGAGTTTGGAATTTGAAAATGATTCCCAAAGGTTGGGAAAAAAAAATATAGGTGAGAAATATTTTTGAATCGGATTTGAAATCTACAGAGATTTGGAAATTAAAATATATAAAGGGTTTTAAAAGAGAGAAAAGCATTGAACTCTTTACCGTAGCCGGAAAATAATTCCGATGATGATCACGACATCATCGGTGTTCATTTTCGAGTTTCCAAAAGAGGGATTGCTACCAGGATGTTTTGGATTAATGTTTTGGAGAAATTTGGTTGATTTTGAAAATGCAAAGGAATAGTTTGGTTAGATATATATGTTTTCAAAATTGAATGTTGAACTTAAGTTTGAAAAAAAAATTAGTCAGGTTGGACTAAATAAAACAAAGTTTTGAGATTTAAAATTAGTAAGTAACTGAATGATTTATATGGTATGCAACTGAAATGAAATTCAATATTAGATGATGCTTGATTTAAATGTGTAAAATAAGGTGCAGAATAAGTTCAAATGGACTAAAAATAATTAATGTTTGGAAATAAAGTTTATTGGTTGAAAATGAATTGGTGAATGAATAAATGGATCAACTATTGAATTTATAAAGTAAAGTTGATATTAATAAGAAGAAATTGGAAATTTTAATCCGGAAATTAAAATTTAACTTAAGTGAATGAAAGTGAAGAAATTATATTTGAATTTATAATTTCGGAATGTAAATCCCAATATGAGAATGGAAATTTAACTAAGCAAGTTAAATAGGATGAGTTGATTAAATGAACTGTATGCATTGAAATTTATGAGATGAAATCAACTTAAGAAAAAAAAGAGGAGAATTCCTGGAATAAAAATTTGATTAGGAGTTAAATTAAAAATCGAAGGCGAACTAGTTGATAAATTAATTGTTAATTAAATTTGGAACTTGGATTAAATAGAAATTATTAAATGCAATTCAAGTTGAAATACTAACAAATCGAATGTGGATAATATAAATAGAGCTCGACACATATATTTTGAATGCTGTTAAGTGAAATAAAAAAATGAATTGAAACAGAAGTGACTTAAGTTGTGAATAAATTCAATTCAAGTATAAATAAATGGAATATGACTTCGAAATATTATTCAAATGAGCTTGGGTTATGGAATTAGAAATGAATATGTGTATACATTATAAACTTGGATTATGAATAAATTTGAACTGTGAATGAAAAAAAATGTGAATGGGATTGGTTGTAAATAGATGAAAGTATGGATATAAATAAATTTGTGACTTATAAAACTTAGAAATGGAATTGTAAATGAATTAAATATAAAGTGGAGTTGGTTGGAATTGGATTACAATAGAAACGATTTAAGTTGCAAATAAAATCCAATATGAATATAACGAGTTAATTATGTGCTTGGATATTATCTTGATAAATGGAGAATGTGAATTAAAATTCAAATGGATTGAATTAATGATATGCAAGCATGGAAGGTTGTTGAGCTTAAATAAAAATTTGGCATGTATGAAATAGATTGATTTTAAAATCGATTAAATTTGATATGAGTTTGTTTCGATTGGAAATAGTTAGTGATATACAAAACATAAATTGTGTCGAGCTAAATAAAATGGGTTCGTATAGAACCTATGCACTATGAAATAAAATACCATGTAAGATAAAATAGAAATGAATTAAAAATGAATTGAGTTGGAGATCAATTTAAAATTTGCTATAAAACTTAAGAAATAAAAATTCTATGAACTGGTAAACGTAAATAAAATTGATTTTGAAATCAATTGAATTGAATATGAGCTTGTTTGAATTAAATATGAATTGAAGTTGTATGGAATTGGATCAAAATAAAAATGATTTGAGATGAAAACAAATCCAATTCAAGCATGAATTGAATGACCTTATTATTAATAAATTCAATAATGAATTGTTAATGTGAATTAAAGTTTAAAAATGTATAAAAGAATAAACTAATCTAATAAATTAATAAAATGGTTGGGATTTGAACCAAGGAAAATCAAATCAAAGATTTGAAGGGAAGTTGGTTGAATAAAATAAACTTAAGTTATTGGGTGGAATAGTTTGAAGAAAATAAATAACTTAAGTAAATTGTGAGATGGTTATTTAATATATTGGTTGTCGAGTATAATAAAAATGGTTTGGAATCAAAAATTTTGGATATGAAAGAAATGCAATGAAAGTTTGTGAATAAATTAAAATGGGATGGGATTAAGTGTAAATTGAGTTGGAATCAATTTAAATTGGTTATAAAGCTTATGTTATTATTTATTCACATTAATATTGTCGAATTGCAAAAGGAAATGGATCGTTTGATGTAAACGAGATTGGATAAAATTCTATGAATTATTAGAAGTGAAATAAGATGATATTGAAATCAATTGGAATGAATGTGAGTTTGTTTTCCTTAGAATGAATTAAATATAAGCGTATAAGTTGTAAATCACTTAAACTGAATGAAATGGTTTGGAAATTGGTTGTAAGCAATTGTAATAAGTATTGGAACCTTATATATGCTTATGTAAATTATATAACATGCATTTTATGTGAAATCTATGTGTTAGCTATTTGAATATAAGTGAAATGTTAATAAATTGTATATATTTAGTACTTACATATTTAAATTGAGTAAGTACAGGTTCAGGGATGCTGTATGGATGGATTTGATCGTGCTAAATGCTAAAATAATAAGCCGCTTGCTTAAAATGCTAAATAAGGTACGCCTACGCAATAAAAATAGGAAATATGAACTGTTTTTGGTTTTTCCTACCGTGTGGGTCGATGCATATATATTTATATCTTTTGTCAAATTGTAAAAGCTCCTCCGCACAAAGGAGACTCTGCCAAAAAATATCGAAAATTTTGGGAGTCAGAAATTTTTTTGAAAATTTTTGGAAGAAATTTTGGTTAACGACAAACGATTTCTAACTGAAAATTAAAATAAATTAGTAAATGAAACTAATTAAAATAATAATATGAATCTATGAATGGAAAATGAAATTTTATATTCAGAATTAAGAATAAATTGAATTCATATGGAAATGGGAAAAATAAATTGAATAAAAGTAGATATAAACTAAAGTGGGGAAAGTAAAAATAAATAAAGAAGCATATTAAATGCTTATACTAAACTTAAGTAAGGAATGGTGCATTCTCAATTGGAAATTGATAGTAAAAATATATTCTAAGTAAAATTTGAATAAATAAATATTGGCACTTTGTAAGAATGTCGTTAAAATGTTTTTGGGGCGTTGTGATTGGATATTATTGATAAGTGGAATATACAGGTGTTATGAAGGAAAAGTAAAATGGGTTTTGATTTTAGAAGATAAATTTGAATTGCTCGACAAAAAGGTATGTATTTAAATTTCTATGAAATTTGATTGGGTTTTTAGATCTAGCCACTTGGCTTTTTGTTTTCTTTTGGAATTTGGAAGCCCGTAGAGGCCTTTTGTAGTTGTACCAAGTTAGTCGTGCAAAGGAGACGCTGGCAAAAAATTTCGGAAATTTAGGGAGTTAGAAAATTTTTGAGAAAATTTTGATAATTCAAAATTTGGTTTTAAATTGAAAACTTGAATGGTTAAACAAATAGTATAGTTTGAAATTATGGGGAAGTTTGGGAAGTTAGTAAGAATGATAGTGGATCTTTAGTAAAAGATATGTATGGCTAGTTGATAAAACCGTTTGGTTTTGAGAAAGGTAAACGGGTATTGGACCATTCTTCCTAACTAGTAATTTCAGGGACGAAATTCTTTTAAGGGGGGAGGAATGTGACGACCCAGAATTTTTGAGCATTTAAAATTGGAATATTTAATTGATTTTAAATATTTAAAAGTTTAATTTTTTTAACTTGAATTCAAATATCACAAATTATTTGATGATTAAATTATTAAATTAAATAATTTGAAGTTGGGTAAAATGTTGTATCGGGAGTTTTAAGCCTGTTAAAAATAATTTGAAGGCTTATAAATTTTTTATTGATAGTGCTGAGAATAATAGAAGTTTTAAAATTTGAATTTAACAGTGACTTGTTCAGTTTTAAAATTTTATCGGTTAAATTGAATTTAAAAATAGCCTTCCGAGACACAGCATCGGAATTCGACGAAACTAGTTCCATTGGGTCTGTAATATTGAATTATTATCGGATTTCAAATTTCGCATTGCTCGGAGTTAGTGTGTGAGTGTACGATATATAAGCGCACTGAAAAATTAATTCATAATAATCTAATGAAATTTAATTATTCAAGCTTCTTGTATACGCAACTTCCCTTAACTTAAAATTGTGTCCCCTTTCTCTTTTAGAATGCAAGCAAGTTCATTTCCTTCTGAAAATCAAAATCGAAAAAAAAACCAAATGGCGGACATATTCGAATTAAAAAAAATCGTGATTTCTGTTCTCTAATCCTCTGACCAAATCGAAAATAATGGTGAACCAGACCTCTTTTCATTGTAATTGCGCGTCTCCCTTTTTCAAAATTCAGAATCGTATCCCCTCTGTTATTAAATGAAATCACGTAACATATGGATTCAAGGTCGAATTCGATTTGGCTCTCGAGCTCGGCAAGAAGAGGGAGTTCGTTCTATCAAGGGATGTTCGAGCGATGTCGCGATGGTTTGTATCAGGTTCGAGTGTGAAATAATGATCGAGGCTGGGCGGCGGTGCTTGGGGGGACTCATGAACTCGCGCACGTGGAGGTTTGTATCACGGCGAGCGATAGAAGTTTGCGAGATTGAGTGGGCTGACGTCAAGGTTGTTGGCGAGCTAGGGTTTTGGCAGCTAGGGCATTCGCGATTTTAGGCTATTGATGCTTGTCGAGGCAGCAAGGTATAACTTTTTTTTCGATTTTAAAATTTATATTTTTTTTTTCACAGATTTGAAAAATATATATAGAAAATGAAATGAATATTTACACATTTTAATGATACTGTAAAACTTTAAATAGATATTCTGGTAATATATAGATAGTTATATATATATCAATGACCACAGGATTAGGAAAAGAAAAAAATAATATGCGTGTAAACATTTTTATTTACTAGGCTATTTTAAATAATATTTGGGAGATTAACTTATTTAATTTATTTTTGGAACGTGAAATTTACTTATTAAAAGAAACAAATTAGTTTAAATAAAATTTTGGGTTAATTAAATTTACTTAAGAAAAATTAATTGTTCGGTTAATTCAAGTATTAATAAATCATAATATTTATACAAGGTCAAAAAAATTGAGAAGAAAGCAAGCTGGATGGGAAATGGATCCTAATAAAATAAAGGGAGTTAGTCTCACTCGGTTGAATTTAAATTTAAGTGATTAAATTTAAATAATTGTTTGAATGGTTGAATTGATTGATGTGCTATAGTATGGTATATTTTGGAATTGGTATTTTATACTGTGCTAACGTCTGTGGATGCAGGGAAAACAGGTTGAAGGGATCCAACTGGGTCCCTCAACATTTATTTAAATTATTTAATATTCTCTATTGTGATTATTTGATATTCTATGATGAAATATATTGGAATATTGAATGCTATGGTTTGATTGGATATATTTGGGCATAATAGATTACCAAAAATATATAAATTGGATTTTGGAAAGAAAATAAAAGAAGTGAATTTGTAAGAAAAATCATTATAGGAAACTTGAATAAATTAAGAATGAATTGAAAAGAAATAGAAGTGATATTAAAATACTAATAAACAAGTTCGAGTATGGAAAGAAAAAGATTTTTGAATAAATAGAAGTTAATGAATTGTAAAAATCAAGTGATATTATTTTAAAGGAATAAAGAATTATTTAAAATTTAAATTTATTTGAAAGGATTAAGATGTAATTTGAGAAATTTAAAAATTGTATTCTCAGTTAAAAATATTTTAAATCATAATTAAGGATTTAAATCTGAAATTAATGGATTTTGGAATAAAAGGGAGTGAATTGGAAATCAATTTTGAAATTGTTTCAAGTGGTTGAATGGGGAATTTAAAGAAGAATATGAAGAGAAGCGTATTTCTCTGGATAGCCAAGTACGTTTTCAAAATAAATTTAAAAAAAATAAGATAACAGATTTAATGTGGTTTTAAAAAGTATGTTTTAGGAAATTTATTATTTCTAAATGTTTAAATTCTAAAGTAAATATTTTTTAAATCTATCATCGAAATAATTATTTAAAAGATAACTTAGTGTTTGTTTTAAGGAGTAAGAACTTAGTTTTATATTTTTTTTATAAAGTAACCTTATTTTCAAATATTCATATAGTATGTATTTTTAGCCAATCATTGAAGTAGATTTAACTTAGATGTTTTAAAGTAAATTCCAAAGTAAGTATTTTTTCAATCTATTATCGTAATAATTATTTAAAGAATGATTTGGTATTTGTTTAAAGAAGAAAATCTAATGTATAGTTATAAGGTAACCTTATTTTAATTATTTCTGAAGTATTATTGTAAATTAAGTATTAAAGTAATTTTTTTCTAAATTAAATGTTAAACATATTCTACAATAAAGTGTTTTAAAATTATTTTAAAAATCTAAAGTTTTGTGCTTGGTGATTCCAGTGGAAATAGAAATACTTGGAATTTATTCTGAGAAAGGAAGATAGTTTGAAACTGTTTTCAAAAGGATTGAAAAGTGGAAATATATCTTGTGAAGATATTTTTGGGATTAATAAATAATTTGGAAAATTATTTATTGTTTGATGGTTGTTGTGAATATTAATTGATAGTTAAATCACCGACTATCAATATTGGACAAATCTGCTGATCGTTTCGAAGAGACCGGGATCGAGATTTATTTTCGAAAACCACTTCGATCTGGTTTGTACGTTTCGTGGGAAATGAGTTTGGATTCGAAGTTGGAGCAGTGAAGTGCAAGGGCTAGTCGCTATTAATCCTGAGGATATTTCCAAAATGGATGTAGTAAGAATAGTGCATTCGGTTCCGTTCGAATCCGGGACGGAATTGTATGGATGAATGCTTTCGGAACATCGTCAGGTGAACAATGGGCATTCTAAGGGATATGTTCTAAAAAGGTAACGCTTAGCCTCAAGCCTCATCAACCGGGAATGACTGAAAATCAGGGGTTATGCAGCAAGGCTTGGTGGGTAGCACCCATTCAGGGTGAGGTCATCCCTGTCTAGATGTCCCTTTTATTTCGGCTTAGTGGTGCAGTTGCTGATCCCAACCGCTGGGTGATCTCACTCGGGATTATCCAGTAAGGGGTAGTCCCGGTCTTTTGTTGCAGGGGAGCGGGCGTACTCCTCGGTACTGTGATCTAGGCCACGTACTGTGACAGGTGGTATCCCAATGCCTAGTCATTAGTTGGAAATCCATTTTCCCTACGCGTCTTGTACGAGTTTTGTTTGTATTACCCACTCTGTGGCTAATAGCTGGAATTTAATCATTTAACAATTTCAGCTATTTTAATAAATATTTGTATACAGAACCTATCATAATGTCAGAGGATTTTATAAGAAAATGTTTTAGCTATCGTAAGGTAAAAACCCGACATGTTTATTTGTGGCGTGGTCTTACGAGATGCTTTTGTTTTCAAAAGGATTTTGAAACTTTAATAATCAATTTAAGTGTGATTTCTCACGCTGGTATATCCAGACTGACTCGGGTGTTATTTAACTGTAATGCTTGGATCAGACCGAGTATTATAAGATACAGAATTTGATGCTGTGGAGCTCGGAAGACGAGCTGGATGACGATACGTACTTCCGTACTTATTATATATATATATATATATTCCGCCGTGTTGAGAAGATGTGTATCCAGTTGTATGTTATTGATGTTGTTGAACTCTGATGATGTACTTTGATGATGATGTATGTATAAAACAGATATATATATATTTTTTGTGTAAAGATCATTTATTATCTATTATATTTTATTCCGCTGCGATGGTAAGATTCTGTTGTTGTTTTTATGTTTTCTCTCCTTCTACCTCTTCTTCTTTAACCCAAATGGTTCGTATTTCTGTTCAACTTGAGTTGATTGTTGTAGAATAGTGTTGAATCAATGGGTACGGATTTGCGGGTCTTTACACTTTTCGACTTCATACTTCTACCTCCAACCAGTTTGAAACAAATACACAGACTATCAAAGACTTGGTACGTAGGTGAAATGTATAGAGTCGAAAGGGGACTTTTGAAGGGGTCGAGACCTTTTTTTCTTTCAAAAGGAAACGTCGCTTGCTTTGCTTTCGAAAAGAATGCTTTCGAATGAGATAACTTTCGACTTGGTTAAGTGTTTTAAAAAGAAATGAGCTTTTAAAAGGGGTTTCCGTTTTTTGTTTCAAGAAAATTCTTTCAATGGGTTCGAAATCCCTACCGCCGCATTCAACCTTTCGAAGCAATGCATTCGAAAGGGTTCTTTCGCTTTAAATCTTGAGCTGCTTCTCCAATGCTTACGAAGTGGTGGTTTTGATACCATCCACTTCTTTTGTTTAGGAAATGCTTTCAGAAGAGATGCTTTCATCCCAGTTCTTTTAAGACCGTTTTGATATTTTGAAAGTTAAACCCAAAGGTTTCGAAAGGAATGGTTAAAATGGTTTTGAAAGGTTGTTCCACATGTTTTCACTTGAACCCACTGCTTTCGAAAGGCTTGATTTATGTAAAGGACTTAATGCTTTCGAAAGGTATATGATAAAGGTTTCAAAGGGGTAATTCCCCAATGTTTTCGAAAGGTTTATCCTTAGTGTTTAAATGGAAGGTTTCTAATGTTTTCGAAAGGTCCATTATAAATGGTTTCAAAAGGTATACTTTGGTATTTCGGCCTAAGGTTTTAATGTAAACACTACACCAAAAAACAGTTTTAGCCACCCATCCATCTGCCTTCTTAGATACGGCTTAAAGCCTTATCAAATTTGATACAGTCCAAGCCCTACCTAATTGTTTGGGCATGGCTAATACCGTATCAAATTTGGTACGGTTTTTATCCGTATCACTTGTTGTGCCTATTTTTGGTGCGAAACTTTTACAGGCAAAACACGCGCCATACTTACCATTTTCCCCAAATTCCATTTCTTCTACAATAGGGTTGCTGGCTCCCCAATTCATATCAATCTCTCAATTTTCTCAATTCATATCAATCTCGTGCTATCCCATCCCATCGCAAATCGTTGCTGGCTCCCCTCAATCCACCTGCTGATAGCTTCATCTGCAGGTAAATTCGGTTGTAGTTTTGGATTCCAGATCCAAAGATTGCTGTTGTATTGCAAAGCTCCACATTGAATTGCTTGCGTGAAAATGAGTGCGACCTTATTGACATTGATTTGGTGTCGTTCTAGGGTTCCGGAGATGAGATTTAATTTTTTTATGAATGAGATACTGCAAATTTGATGCCCTTTGTATAATTCATGTTCTTCCTCTATTTGCTTGACATAATGACGCTTGGTTGCATGTGTTTTTAGATAAAATAAATGGTCACGCCTCTAAAGTAAGTTTTGTTCATTTGAATTTTGCACGATTGATATAGTAGTTTTGTGGTAGGTTGAGATGTTTGGTTAAGAATATTATCGACTGTTGAATTGAACCTTACTGTAAATATGGTTGCAATCGAGCTTTATAAGCTATGCATTTGGTGCTTGTAATGAAGATTAGCTCTTGGATCTTGTAAGTTTCTAGTTCACCTCTGTTTTTTTATTTCCAAAAACTAAATTATGAAGAGGGATTTCGATGGAGGATTAGTTGCTATTATTGCCAAAACGGTAATGTGCTGATATCGACTTTTATTAACATATAATATTATGTCATGATTTGAAATTCTTGGTATGCAAAATCAGTTTTTCAACTATTATTTTTACTAGAATATAATTTTTGGAAGCACACAACGACTTGTTAACACGATCATTATTTCAAAGATATTCCAGCCTTGGTAAATTTGCTGACTTGCCATGATCATTTGAATTTTTTTGGAGTTAGGTAGTGTTTGTTTTGGGAATGAAGGGTTGATAAAGTTCTGAACTAGATAGAATCAGAATTCAGAAGCTTTGAAAGTATCTTGATGAAAAAAGCATTTATAAGTAATTGAATCATTCGCTATATTTTCAATCAGCAAAAATATATTGCTTATTCTGAGTAAAGGATCTAATTTACTCCACAGTACCCTTCCAGTGCAATCAATATTTTTATTTGTAGGATAGAAGTTGAAATGAAAGTAGGATTCAAAACTCATTTATTATGTCGATATGTATGATGTTATTAGAATGATATTTATAAACCTAGATGCAACTGAATGCATTTACCATGATCCCGTTATGAATATTAGGAATGAAAATTTTTTGTTCATGTGTTGTAGATGGTCAGCATGTTAATATTAGGATTAAAATTGTTGTTAATGGTGCAAGCCAAGTCAGGAGAGGGGTAATGCATAGACATTACTCCGGTGCTACAAAATAGCGCCATTGTAATGACAAATTTTTTGGAAACAGTTTGGTGCTAATGTTAACTTTTACAAAATGCTATTTGTATAATTAAGAGTATCATAGAAAATAGTCTATATCAATATACTTCACACATTTGAAAACATGACCCTTACCTTACAATGTGGGACTATTCTCTTTGTTTGCACCAAAATTGGGCAACGCCCTTCGAAAGTTTTTGAAGAGATAATAAATGAAGAAATTAAATTGAAAATGAGGATTATCTAACGAAAACTCCAAGTCACAGAAAAGTAAATTGCACGGAAGACAATAATTTAGAGTGGTTCGGCGTTTTGCCTACGTCCACTATGAAGTTTTATCACTTTATTGCTTAATAATTGAAGATTACAAGTGTTCTAAAGCGAAGTACAGCAGATAATAGACTTAAATCCGAAATCGGCAACAGTGAAAACGATACGGAGTGATTCTGACAGCGTCCGGGCGTGCTTTATCTCTAGAAATTCTCCGATCCTCTTTCTGAATGACCAGGGGCACTATTTATAGGTGTAGGAGGTTGAAATTTCTCCTAAAATTCGGGGAGACCGCTTCTGGCACGTGAGGGGGACCCACGCGCCTGTCCTCCGGAAATCCGGCCCACTTTAGGATCGATTCGAACTCTAGTTCGAGTCGATCAAAAAAGTGTCCAATCGAGGTGAAATTTGGTGTGGACATTCTTCAACATGTATGCAAGCTCCTGTGAAAATTTCATAGCATTTGGACTTGTAGATGTCGAGTTATGATTGATTCAAGATTGCATTTTCGGTTGAAGCGTCTCATTCGAATCGATCCCCTTCGAATCGATTAGGGTCGAATCGATGGCATCACGCGCCCAAGTGATGACGTGGTGCGCATTTCCAGGGTCAACCCACTCTTCACTCCGAATCAACTGGGTCGACTCCACATTTTTCGCCGCCTCGACTTAGTGGATTCGAAGATATTCATTTGTTCATGGATTCGAACGTGTACTCGTTCGTATCGATCATGTTATACCATATCCGATCGATTCAAAGTCACTGTTGCAAGATGGATCCGAAGCAAGGTCATAGGGTGGATTCGAAGCACTTCGTCCTGATCGATTCGAAAGACTTCAACCTGAAGGAAACGAAGAGAGGTAGCATCATGGATTCGAAGTGACTCATCTGAACCGATTCGAACGAATGCTTTTTGATGGTTCCGAACCATATGGAGTCGAATTGATGGATACGAATAGGGGCTTGGCCGATGGATTCGAACGACATCTCTACCTATGGATTCGAATCTAGGGCTTGGCTTATGGATTCGAACCTAGGGCTATTTCCTCCACTTTTCGTTGGTGATAACATGAGCATACAAACTCGGATTGACTTGAAATTCGAAATGTTGGTTTTCACGGCTTTGCTTAATGTATCTTATCAATTGCAGCCTGATCCGGACTCGAATAAAATTCATCAATATTCGTGGCTATCCAGTAGCAGCCCGATGCTGAGGATGTATGATCCTTATTCTCCAGTCAGTTCCTTGGTATCGCGGCCTTGCCAAAAGGCGGGATAACACTCTTCTCGTATTTTTAATAATTCATTTCAATTCAAAAAATTCCAATAATTTCCCACTTGAATTTTTCAAAAATTTTCTTTTTGAACAATTGGAACGAGGACCCATTGAAGGGCGAGTCTCATGTTCTGTTATATAAGATATAGGAGGGCAGTATGTCTTTCAACATAGACAAACAATGGATAACTGAATCAGATCTAAGATTTACATACTTTATAGACGGGGTGTAGAAGTTCATTAGTTTTTGTGAAGAAAACGGTGGAAGAAAGGAGTGTATTTATGCCCTTGCACCCGGTGCAAAAATATGAAGACGATCAAATTAGATGAAATTCATTTTCATTTGCTTAGATAGGGTATCATCCAATCATATACAGTGTGGTATTTTCATGGGAAAAAACGGGCGGAGATGGAAAAACAACAACCAGTTAGTCATGACAGAACTACTGATGAGTCTGAACATATTAGGATGGAAGATCTGGTCAATGATGCAGATAGATTTCATCCTTTCAACCTATAATTCCGTTGCCTGATCATGCTAATGTTGGAGAGCAGTCTACTGATTATCTAGATTGGCAGGGCAATGAAAGTAAGAAGTATAAATCACTTTTTGGTAGCGTAAAAGAACCACTGTATCCTTCATGTTCAAAAGGGATTACGAAGTTGTATGCCATTGTGAAACTGAATAGCTTGAAGACCCAATACGGCTTTTCAGATAATGGTGTGACCGCACTTCTCGAATAAAATTCATCAATATTCGTGGCTATCCAGTAGCAGCCCGATGCTGAGGATGTATGATCCATATTCTCCAGTCAGTTCCTTGGTATCGCAGCCTTGCCAAAAGGCGGGATAACATTTGCCCCCCAAAGTACGTCTTGTGTAAACATGACGTGCTTTGAAAAGCTGCAGTTTCTCATTTGATAACCATCACATGTTTCGTTGAAAGCTGTATTTTGTATCGCTATAATTGACCGTTGTATGATTGTGATTAGCTGTTTACTGTCGGATCCACGAAGAGATGAGCACTTGATCCCTGTGAATGTCAAAGATCAAGTATTAGTCAGACATATGTGCATATGTGTCATCTTGACTTTAGTTAACGTTGCGTGTTCGCAAGTCGTTGCCAGTTTAGTTTGTTATCGAATTCCGTATCGATCCCCTCCTGAACCGATTTGAGATTCGAGTTAAAACATTTTTGATGATTGTCTATGATTATCCTCTTGTATCGATCCTCTCCTGAATCGATGTAAAAGGTAGACAAGTAATTTTTTCATATCGAAGCGATGCGTTCATTCTCATTGATGGCTTCCGATGGATTCGAAGTGATTGTTTGAATCAAAAGTCTTCGGACCGCTGCGAGTCGATGGCCATGAAGTTGGTACTTCGAATCGATGGGATGTGGCGACTTCAATTCAGCTTTTGTTAATTGCTTCGTATCGATGAAGCTTCATATCGACGAAGCTTCGTATCAACGCCGCCTTGATGGATTCGAAGCGTGATGGGTTCAAACGTGACCGTTCGAATCGATCGATATTTGACCGGTAATGATCGGTGAGATTGACCGGGAGGCGAATCGTCTTGTTTCCTCTCTAGGATCCATAAAAATACGCGAGGCTTGGCTCATTTTCACTTTTTACTTTTACTGTTGCTCTGTCTTTTCCTTCGTGTCGATTCCCCAGACTCGAGAGAGACGCTTCTTCGAATCGATCGAAACCTTCAATCCTTCACTCATAATCATAACAAATTAGGTAATTAATGGATCAAAACCGAGCTAAAAATGATGAAACTGGAATTGCCATCATTCTTGAATTCTTCAGAGATCAATTTCGAAGGATTGTGAGATCTAAGCGGAATTGATCGAACCGAGGAATGGAGCGTGATAAAGTGTTGATGTTTCTTGGAGAAGAAAGAGATTCTGATTACTTTTTGCTTCGTATCGATTCAAGATGGGGTAGTTCGAGTCGATCTTGATTGCACGAATTCGTATCGATTGCTTGTGGGATGAAGTGGTTCGAATCGATAGATTCGAACTCATAACTTCACGATCGATTCGAAGATATCGAGCTCGACCGATACGAAGTCGTTCCACTGGGTTGATATGAATGCTTTCCTCATGGACTTGAAGCGCTACTTCAATTGATACTATGGACATCGTTCCAAGGGTCATATCGATTCGAAGCGCATCGAGTCGACCCTTATCGATTCGAAGCACATCGAGTCGACCTGTATTGATCCGAGGTGATCGATTCGAACGTCCTCAATCCAAAGAATGCAATACTTCTGACTTGCTCCAACTCCTGAACTACGACCGATCTCGAGCTGAAATTTGACGAACTTAATGAATTTTAGCACACTTGATTCCGACGAGCTTTTGCCTTGCATAATTGAACTTGACTGTAGGACTGCACTCGACTGCCTTTTGAAGCTCGTCAATGGAACTGTGGCCTAATCAAAATTTAACGGGCTTATGCTTGAATTGATTGGTAACATCTGGATGACGAGGTTGTGACGGTCAGCGATGACGGTCATTTCCGGTCTCGGTTTTCAGAGCTTTGTCGTTCGCACATCCTGCTGTTTGCAAATTTTCTCTAACTCTATAGAATCTTTCTAAGTAATGCACAACACTGCACTGCACCGTACACACTTTACACTGGGAATGAACGGGTTTTTTATGTGCTTAATATTGCTTTCTGATGAGTTAGTTAGTTATGGAATCTTCGAGCTCTCAACAACAAGAAGTACAGAGTTCGCCTCCTCCAGAAATACTTGAAATCCCTGATATTCCTCCCGAAGTAGTTGGTCCGGCTCCGGACGAAGTGCCGGAAGCCATATTTATCGATGATCCTATCGACTCTGTTTCGTCCAGTATTTTTGAAGCCTTACTGGGCCGGATCTGCTTGAAACATAACTTATCCCCGGACGACGTTTTGCTACCGGGCGTTGATGACAGACCTCACAATCCGCCCGAGGGGTATACTGCTTGCTATCGTCACGCTTGTGCGGCTGGAACTCTCCCTCCATTTAACCAATATATCAGGGAGATGTTATCGTTCATTGGAATCGCCCCCTACAACTTCATCCCAACGGACACGCATTGTTGAACAGTGTCTTTGTCCTATTTATGGATCATCTCTTTCGTCCGCCAAGGCCAACCGAGATTAGACACATATTTAACTTCCAGAGCAGGTGCGATAGCCCATCTTTCACCTTTTTGGAAGCAGTTAGAAACTGCCAGATCGTTACGGGAGCCTGGACCAGACTCAGTTATTTTAAAGTGAATGGTTTTTTGTTCGATGCCCCCCAGGGTTCGCTAGGCGATGGCTGTCTAGACGTAAGTGTCGTAAATTGCACAAGCCTTCTTTAAACAGTCATTATCAATACTTGTACTAATATCAGGTGTTCTTCTTGCAGCTATCATCTCAATGCCTGACGGTGGATATTACAAAGGCATTGTCTGATGTTTACAAGAGGTCCCGAGTGATTTGCGGCACATCGACTCGGTGTTAACTGATGATAACTTAAGGACGTTGGGTTTAATTGAGATGAACCAGAGCAATGTTATCGAGGGGTTGGCGAAACCGGCTTCGAAGACCAAGAAGAAAACGGTGTAAATAAAACCCGGCATAGTAATAAGGGAAATGAGCGACGATGAGAGGACGCCCACTGATACCGAGTTAGCGGCTGATCTTTCCCGAATAGAAGAGAAGCGGAAAGGCAAGGCTGTTGTCCCTAAACTTAAGAGACGGAAGTCTGTAGTCGTATCTCGTTTGATCCCCAGAACTACTACCTCTGACGCTGCTCCTTGTCAATACGGAAACGCATTTATAGGACTGGATCACATTCCCATCCCGGAATACGTATCTCTCCACCACGAGTCCGGGTTGGATGAACTGCGGGAAGCGTTAGAAATAAGCGAGCCTTTACCTGTTAGTGCAGTCGACACTTCTGGTTGGTCGGGAGTTTTGCACATTTGCATACACTTTCATAACACTACACGACTTCCGCACAAATCGTATTGCTTTCGCCTGGTATTTAACTGAATTGCTTTTCTTTTTCAGGTGCTATGTCTGGCCGTCAATCTACACTAGACAAACTCCGAAGAGTGCATCACCCTTCGTCTTATTATGAATCTCGACGTGGAGACTCCGATCGCGATCGTGAACGGAGGTATCATGGCCAGGAATATTATGCAAGGGATCATCATCGTAGTTACTCTAGTCAGGAGCGCTCGGACAGAGATCGGAGATACCGCTCCACTTCTCGTTCTCCTCCGTCACCCCGAAGCCATATTGAGGTATCTGAGTCTCTGCGACATCAACCGTCTTCGCAGGTTTGGAGGCTTGGGTCACATCGTTCTAGAACTGAGGTTGTTATGACCACGGCTGCGGAGGAGGCCCCTATTGAACCATCCGGTGAAGGGGCTATCATACTTGCTCAATTGAAGAAGGACTTCCCAAAAATTTGCTTCGACGCTTGTATTTTTCCTCCTACTCTTAAAAGAAATACCGAAGACGCCGTGACCAGAGCACTTAGTTATACTCGCGATATCTATGCTCAGTACATGGAATGGTGTAAGGCGGCTGTTAAAGCTTCAAAAGTAGCCTTTGACCGGGCCAAAATTATCGTGAAACTGGAAGCCGACTTGGCTCAGAAGAACCGTAATGTCGATATACTTCAATCTGAGGCGGAATCCTTCCATAAGGCCGAAGTTGAGTCGCTAAAAAAGGTTGATGAGACATTAGTTGAGATGGCAAAGATGCAACAGGCACATTGCACTTTAGTAGAAGACTTGGGCCATCGATACAAAAATGTTGAGGCCGAGCGGGATGCGGCAGTTAAAGAACTAGAGGAATTAAAGGCTAAGTTTGCCGATATAAACAAGGAAAAAGACGATGCTAATATGGCCGCACAAGAAGCGTGTAAGCAAGCTGTGTCTCTTCGGGCTGAGCATGATGTGGCAGTTGCAAGGGTTAAGGAGGTTGATACGGAAGTAGAGGAGAAAGTCCAGGCAGAGAGGTTCAAGATGGAGGCCGAATTTGACGAACTCTTGGACACATATAATGCCAACGTGTTAAAGCACATAAATCTTGTCTGGCTGGGGGATTACTCTATGCTTCTCTACAGTGTCTGGAAAAAATTAGTGGAGAACAAGAGGGTGTCTTTCCCGGATGGAGTATTAGATGAGTCTGAGCTCGAGTCACGTCTGCTTAGCGAGGATGAGAGGAGAACTCTTCATGAGGCGATAATCTCCGTCGAGAAAGAAAAACTTGGCATCCATCAAACGGAGATAGGCGAAGGTTCAGGTGTCGCGCATCATAGTGAAAATATCGAGGTTCCTATCCCGACTTCGTCCGAAGTTATCGCCGCGATTGACCCACAAGTCATTCCTGCTTACAACCCGGACCAACCGGGGTTATCTTCTGGTAAGACTGCTATCTCCGAGCCTGTTCAAGATCCAAGGCAAGGTAAGGAAGGTACTTTGATTATTTCCCTCATGTCTTAAAGTAACGATTTTTGAGAGAATTTACTAGACTGATTATTTTTTGCTCTCCTTTGTTCAGTGACTGAGAGTGTCGCATTCGTGCCTCCAGTTCCTCCGGTCCTATATCCTACGCATAGAGTTATTGTCACCGAAGCGATTTCAACTGCCGCCATGGCCGGTGATATTGGAGAGGGGAGCTCGATGTCATTCGATGCTCAAGTGATAGAGGAGCTACTTGTTCACTCTCTTGACCCCATTCCTGATCCTTCATTCGCGATGAGTGGAGCTGCTCTAGTTTTTAGTTCTGTCATGACGACCACCAACGTATCTAGCGCAGCTCAGTTGTCTCGAGAAGAAGAGATTTTAGCTGAGATAAGCGCTGAGATGGCCACGATGACAACGGTCGGTGGTTCTGGAAGCGACACTGCCCCCTCAAGGTTATCCTCTCTAATGGTGATCTCTCCCGGTGGCACGGTAACCGTCTCGAGCATTGTTGAACAAACACCTATCACCGCTCCTATGCCTTCAGTTCGTCCTCCCAAAAGGATCTCTGTCCCCTCCAACTCTGAGGAAGATGTTGATATTATGCCAGATCCGGAGGATGTTCCAAAGAAGGAAATCTCGTAGGAAGCCGGGTAGTGGGTCCAGTGGCTTGACTCCAAAGAAGAAGCCTCGGAAGAAGAAGGAGTGAGCTTCCTGATTTATCATGTAGTTGTACATAGCAATTCTTTCACTTCTTCTTTTGTTCTTTTAGAGTCGTGTATATGTGTGGATTCGGCCTTCACTTAATTGAAATCTTTTGACTTGCCATGTAATCAAACCTGTTTTTGTTAGTTGATGGAATGGGAAGTTGCTCTTTTCTTTTACTTAAGTGTTTTGCAGTGTTTTTTTTATCTGCCAAGTATAAAAAACATAATTTCGTGTCAAGATTTGATGAATGAGTTGAACTTAGGGCATTGTACTTCTTCAGTTAGCGATTAACACTTAAGCTTTTTTGCCCCTAAGTTTTGGGGAACAACACTTGCATCTTGGTGGTTGATCGTACTTATTGCGAATCTTAAGCACATGTCCACGCTCTGGGGACTTAGGATAATTTGAGATCGATAGTCTGATTCGCACTCCGGGAATTTGAGAGTTATCGATGTTTGTAACACGGTTTGCGCCTCGGAAATCTGGAATTGATGTTTATACTCCGCTTCACGCTCCGAGAACTTGGAGTTAGTATTGATATTTCGGTTCGCATTCCGGGAACTAGTTATTGAATGTTTATACTCTGATTCGCACTCAGGGAAGTTGGAGTCCATTCGCGCTCTGGGAACGAGTTATTGAATGGTTATACTCCAATTCGCACTCTGGGAAGTTGGAGTCCGTTCGCGCTCTGGGAACGAGTTATTTAATGTTTATACTCCAATTCGCACTCTGGAAAGTTGGAGTCCATTCGCGCTCTGGGAACAAGTTATTGAATGTTTATACTCCAATTCGCACTCTGGGAAGTTGGAGTCCGTTCGCGCTCTGGGAACGAGTTATTGAATGTTTATACTCCAATTCGCACTCTGGGAAATTGGAGTCCGTTCGTTCTCGGAACGAGTTATTGAATGTTTATACTCCAATTCGCACTCTGGAAAGTTGGAGTCCGTTCGCGTTCTGGGAACGAGTTATTGAATGTTTATACTCCAATTCGCACTCCGGGAAGTTGGAGTCCGTTCGCGCTCTGGGAACGAGTTATTGAATGTTTATACTCTAATTCGCACTCCGGGAAGTTGGAGTCCGTTCGCGCTCTGGGAACGAGTTGTTGAATGTTTATACTCCAATTCGCACTCTGAGAAGTTGGAGTCCGTTCGCGCTCTGGGAACGAGTTATTGAATGTTTATACTCCAATTCGCTCTCTGGGAAGTTGGAGTCCGTTCACGCTCTGGGAACGAGTTATTGAATGTTTATACTCCAATTCGTACTCTAGGAAGTTGGAGTCCGTTCGCGCTCTGGGAACGAGTTATTGAATGTTTATACTCCAATTCGCACTTTGGGAAGTTGGAGTCCGTTCGCGCTCTGGGAATGAGTTATTGAATGTTTATACTCCAATTCGCACTCTGGGAAGTTGGAGTTAGTAAAAGTATTGTCGTGTATCAATCCTTGTAAATGCTAGTGTAGTGTTCTGTCCCCGAGCTTGGGTTTCACTTAGTGAGTGACCGATCGTTTCACAGTCACTCCCTATTTGAATAAATCCCACCGCGTGATGGAACTTAGCTCTCCGTGCATACGTCATTTTCAGTGAATCACAACTTTTGGCTCGAAGAGATGGCATTTTATTGCTGAAATAAAAGAAATATGGCAAAATCAGTTGCCTTATTACAAGTTCAAACTTCGAAATGCAAAAATAAAATGCTAAGGAAGAAATTAACTAGAAATAGATAAATAAAGCCTGTCATGTGTAGTAAACGACGGAGACTTTCGCTATTCCAAGCTCTCGGTAAAGTAAGACCGTCAATGGTTGACAACTTGAACGTGCCATCTCCGAGCTTTTGTGAAATCACATACGGCCCTTCCCAATTTGGCTTCATGTGCGAAGGGACCGGATAAATTCTCTTGAGTATGAGATCGCAGGGTTCAAAGGTTTGCGGTCGGACCTTGGCATTGTATATTCGAGCGACTCGACCCCAATATGCGGCTGCCCTCAAATCAGCTTCTTCACGCTTCTCATCAAGTAGATCCAGAGATTCAGCAAGTAATATGACATTCGTTTTCGGATCATAATATGTCACACGATGAGAGTGAACTTCCAATTCGACTGGAATAACGGCTTCAGAGCCATAGGATAGAGAAAATGGAGTGTGTTCGATTGTAGTCTTGTGAGTCGTTCGGTAAGCCCATAGAGTCATAGGCAGTTCATCAACCGCTTGCCCCCAGCTTTTTCTAGTCGTTTCTTCAAAATAGACTTGATAACCTTATTGACGGCTTCAATTTGACCATTTGTTTGAGGGTGTGCTACTGCAGAGAATTTCTTATGGATGTGAAATCATTGACAGAAGTTCTTGAATTCAACACTGTCGAATTGGGCTCCATTATCGGTGATAATAGTATGTGGGAGACCAAACCGACAGATGATGTTGTGTACCACGAAGTTGATTACTTTCTTTGTCGTAATTGTTGCAAGAGGTTCAGCTTCAGCCCATTTGATGAAGTAATCAACTGCCACAATGGCGTACTTCGCGCCACCTTTAGCTAAAGGCAATGCACCAGTTATATCAACCCCCCATATTGCAAATGGCCATGGACTGACCATTTGGGTTATCTCAGTAGGCGGAGCTTTGGGAATTCGAGCGTGTTTTTGGCATTTATCACACTTTATGGCATAGTCCATAGCATCGCGATTTACGGTAGGCCAATAATACCCATATCTGAGTATTTTCTTGGCAAGTGCTTGCCCCCAGTGTGATCGCCACATTCTCCTTCGTGCACATCGTGTAACACTCGTTTGACTTCGTCGTGTGCGATACACCTTAGAAGAGGAACAAAATATCCCCTTCGATACATAACTCCATTCTGAATGACAAATCGTGAAGATTTTCGAATTTGTCTTTTCTCAATTCGTCGTTCGGGTAATATGCCACGCTCAATGTAGTCTTGGTAGGGGGTCATCCATGATTCCCTGCTGGAAGTAGCTTCAAATGTGAATTCATTCTCTGCTCGATCAACGCTTGGAGAGGATAAAGTCTCGACAGGAACGAGTCCCAAGTGTTGAGCTTCGCCTGTACTTGCCAACTTTGCCAACGAATCGGCTTTCTGATTGTGCTCTCGGGGTACGTAGAAAATGGTATAATGACCGAACCGATCAAGCATTTCCCGGACTTGGGCCAGATAAGCGGCTAGTCTTCGATCTTTGGCCTGGTATTCACCCCGAACTTGGCATACCACCAACTGGGAATCACAGTAAATTTCCACAGCGATAATTCTTAGGTCATAGGCTAACTTCAACCCAGTAAGCAAAGCTTCATATTCGGCTTCATTGTTGGTTGCACGGAAATCAAACTTCAAAGCGTAGCATATGGATCGGCCCTCGGGGTTTCAAGCACTATCCCTGTGCCCGAGCACCGATCGTTGGATGTACCATCAGTATATAGCTTCCATATGTATTCGGAGGATTTACTAGTTTCAGGTAAGTCTTCAGGAATAGTGAATTCGGCAATGAAATCTGCTAGGACTTGACCGTGTATGGCTCGTCTCAGAGTATATGTGATGTTGAATTGACTTAGTTCAATGTTCCATTTTAATAACCTGCCAAACGTCTCAGGTCGTGTGAGGACTTGTCGTAACGGCTGATCGGTGTACACGGTGATGGGATGAGCCTGAAAATATGGACGGAGCTTCCTTGAGGCGATGACTAGGCAGTATGCCAATTTTTCTAACCTTGGATAATTTCTCTCGGCTCCGGTTAATCGTTTACTAACATAGTAGACCGGTCTCTGCACTCGGTCTTCCTCCCGAACTAACGCAGCGCTGATGGTGTTTTCAGATACTGCCAGATAGAGGTATAACTGTTCATGATCAATAGGTTTTGAAAGAATCGGCAGTGTGGAAAGATGCTGAATTAGTGATTGAAATGCGCCCTCACATTCTGTAGTCCATTCGAAGTTTCGTTTCCCTTTTCAGATCAGGTTGAAGAAGGGTATGCATTTGTCAGTTGATTTCGAGATGAACCTGCTCAGTGCTGCAACCTTTCCATTAAGGCTCTGAACCTGTTTTATGGTCCTTGGAGTTTGAAGATTCCTGATCGCCCAAATCTTTTCGAGGTTGGCCTCTATTCCTCGGGCGTTGACGATGAACCCAAGGAATTTTCCGGATGCAACTCCAAAATGACATTTTAACGGATTAAGCTTCATCCCGTATCTCCGGAGGACATTGAACATTGACTCTACGTCTTTGACGTGATCAGTGGAGTATCGCAATTTTACCAACATGTCATCTACATAAACTTCCATAGTCTTTCCGATCTGGTCGGCAAACATTCGGTTGACTAAGCGTTGGTAAGTCGCTCCGGCATTCTTTAACCCAAAAGGCATGACCTTGTAGCAGTATAGTCCCAGGTTAGTTACGAAGCTCGTATGTTCTTGATCGGGCACATGCATGGGTATCTGATTGTAACCAGAATAAGCATCCATGAAAGATAATAATTCTTGCCCGGCCGTTGAGTCCACAAGTTGATCGATTCGGGGAAGTGGAAAGCTGTCTTTCGGACAAGCCTTATTTAAGTCAGAGTAATCGATGCACGTTCTCCATTTCCCATTCGGTTTTCGGACAAGTACAGGGTTGGACACCCACTCCGGGTACAAAGCATCCCAGATAAACCCATTCGCTCTTAGCTTATCAACTTCTTCTTTGAGGGCGACAGATCTCTCTGGATCCATACCGCATCTTTTTTGTTTGACCGGGATATACCGTGGGTCAATATTCAAGGTGTGGCTCGCGATGTCCGGCGAGATTCCACACATATTAGAATGCGTCCAAGCGAATACGTCTAGATTTGCTTGGAGAAATTCGACCAATTCCCGTTGTGCTTGTGGGTTTAGCTGAGACCCAATTTTCAACATTTTTGAACCATCATCATCCTTAATTGGAACATCAATCGTCAGCTCGGCTGGAGAAGCTTGACTTTCTTTAGACTCGTCATTATCTTCAGGGTCTCTGGGGTCTAGATCTTTCTGGAATTGGTCGTGGTGCCCGGGCCGAGGCCCAGGCACTGATTGTCAATCGTCGGCGAAACGGACGTAGAGAGATTCCTCCACGCCCTTTCCCCTCTCCTTTCTCTGTGCTTCTCGCAGTTCGGCAACATAGCAGGCTCTCCTAGCAGCCTGATCTCCTTGAATGACCCCAATCCCACGATCAGTGGGGAATTTCAAAGTTAAGCACCATGGGGCAATTGCTGCCCTGAATTCGGCAAGGGCCGGCCGGCCCAAAAAGGCATTGTATGGAGAGTGGATATCCAAGACAACAAATTGTAACATTCGGACTCTTCGGCGTTCTCCAACTCCCAACTCCACTGGCAATTCCACCACTCCAGTGGGTATATTAGCAATTCCGTCAAAGCAATGGATTCTAGATTGGCAAGGCTTTAAATCTTTGGCTTCCATCTTCATTTGATCATATGCTCTCTTGAAAAAGATATTTACTGAACTCCCACTGTCCACCAGGATCCTCTTCATCCAAGTAGGACCAGCCTGGGCAGAATGACTAATGGGTCTATAGTTGGGGCTTCGACCTTATCAGCATCTCGGTTTCTAAATACGATGTCATCTGCCATCATCCTCTGTTGTTTGGCCAGAGCCCCTTCATCAAGTGTACTGCAACTCTTGAAATTCACATGCCTAATCGAATTGGCGTATGATTCCATTTCCCTCCCGCTTCGGTCCGTTGGATGAGGGCCAACACTAACTGTATTTATGACCAATCTCCCTCATGTACGAGCGGGCTCCTCCTGTCTCTCTTGGTTTTGTGCAGATTTTGGTTTGACGGACCCACACCACCAGCCTGCGGTGCCCGCACGAATTGATCTAACTTCCTTTCCATGATCAATTTTTCAATAAGATCTTGCAAATGCCTGCAATCATTGGTATTGTGTCCGTATCTTTCATGGAATCTATAGAACTTTCCTATTTGAATCTGTCTCTCCGAGACGGCTTCGGAGTCGGCTTCTTGTACTACATTGCGTTACAAGTCTGTAGATATACGTTCTCCAGTGACGTATTCAGCGGTGTATAGCTTTCAAACATTTATGCCCTGCGCCGCGGGCCACGATTCTGATCTTGCTTCTTATTTCTATTATCGCCGTTCCTCGGCTGGGTTTGCTTGTTTTGAATGTTCAATTGTACTTTTCCAGAGCTCTCCCCTGACTGTTTAACTGCCACATTGCTTTGAATTCATTCATCGCTGGGTCTCGCATCGTCCTGCTTCCTAGATTGTTTCGCATCCTCACGCCTTAAGAATTGGGCGGCTTTGGAGTTGAAACGATCCAACGATGCAGGAGGTTTCCCAGCTAGCCAATTTCCAAATTCAGAGTCGGGGTCAATCCCCTTAGTCAAGGCCATCAAGATTGAATTATCATTGGGGTTAGTGATCTCTGCACAAGCGGCATTGAATCTTTCCAAATATCGTCTGAGTGTCTCTCCTAGAGCTTGAATGACACTAGATAAAGTGTTTACGTCTTTAGGCCTGGCAATGTGCATATGGAACTGTTCAAAAAATTTAGTAGCCAATTGGTCAAATGAAGAGATAGATCGTGGTGGTAATCGTGTAAACCACATCGTCGCAATTCCCCCTAAAGAAATGGGAAAACTACGGCATTTTACTGCATCATCAGCTCTTGCAGCAGTCATCGACCAATCGTATTTTAGAATATGTTGGTTAGGGTCGGAACTTCCTTCATACATGGGGAGAGTCGGCATCCTGAATCACCGAGGAGGTTTAGCATATAATATGTCATCAGTGAACGGAGTATGACTTCGGGAGATTCCCCAATCGTCATTTGTTAAGCCCTGACTTTCGCAGATCATTTGGCGTACCATAGCTGAGAGGTCAGGTGTTGCTATATTCGGAGGGTGGCGAGCCAAAGTGTGGTCGGGTTCCACAGTGCGAGGTAGGATCTGGCGCTGTCGACGATCCGTATCTCGCCTCCTTGGCTCGATGTCTTCTGGGACATATGGTCCTGGAGCATGTTCCTGCTGGTGGTAATTCTGATTGGAGTGATTTCGAGTATCAACTCCTATGTCAACTGCAGTGGCGGTGGCTTGGTTATCCGTAGTATGTTGTGGAACAGTGCCTCCTCGTGAGGAGGGCCCTGTATGCAAACTGGCAGAAGGGCCAAATCTTATCTGCCCAACAGTTAATGCTTATTGGTGACCAGCAGTATGCGCATGGCTTCCGTCTAGCCTGGGATGGCTAGATCTGCCGCTGTAATCAGACGAGGCAGAGCTTTCAGTGGAGGAATGAGGGGGTGGTCCCTTCTGGATCTTCTACGCCTTTGGCGGGTTAGTTGATTAGTTAACTCAACATTGGCACGTAATTGTTCAGCCAGCTATTGCCGACTTTGGGTTAGTTCCTGGAATAATGTTTGGAACTCTTGTCGAGTGACCGGACCTGATGGATCTGAATGCCCGGTATAACCTTGATTGGGTGGAGGTAGTTGCGTGGGATTTTGTCTATCTCGGCCTTCTTGGCCAGCGGCAGTAGAAGTGGTTCTCGTGCTAACCATCTTCAGGTGTAGAATCCTTTCCTAGATTTTGGTAAATCTGAATAGTATGGAAGGAGTCTGAAATGGAAGTCTGGATCTCTCTCTTAGATTTATGCAATCCGGTATCGATGACAAATCCAATAAGCAAAAGAAAAACTGGGTTTTCTCGGTGAAAGCACCAAAGTGTTTGTACCAAAATTGGGCAACACCCTTTGGAAGTTTTTGAAGAGATAATAAATGAAGAAATTAAATTGAAAATGAGGATTATCTAACAAAAACTCCAAATCACAGAAAAGTAAATTGCACGGAAGACAATAATTTAGAGTGGTTCGGCGTTTTGCCTACGTCCACTATGAAGTTTTATCACTTTATTGCTTAATACTTGAAGATTACAAGTGTTCTAAAGCGAAGTACAGCAGATAATAGACTTAAATTAGAAATCGGCAATAGTGAAAACGATATGAAGCGATTCTGGCAGCGTCCGGGCATGCTTTATCTCTAGAAATTCTCCGATCCTCTTTCTGAATGACCAGGGGCTCTATTTATAGGTGTAGGAGGTTGAAATTTCGCCTAAAATTCGGGGAGACCGCTTCTGGCACGTGAGGGGGGCCCATGTGCCTGTCCTCAGGAAATCCGGGCCCACTTTAGGATCGATTCGAATTCTAGTTCGAGTCGATCAAAAAAGTGTCCAATCGAGGTGAAATTTTGTATGGACATTGCTCAACATGTATGCGAGCTCCTGTGAAAATTTCATAGCATTTGGACATGTAGATCTCGAATTATGATCGATTCAAGATTGCATTTTCGGTTGAAGCGTCTCGTTCGAATCGATCCCCTTCGAATCGATTAGGGTCGAATCGATGGCATCACACGCCCAAGTGATGACGTGGTGCGCATTTCCAGGGTCAACCCACTCTTCACTCCGAATCAACTGGGTCGACTCCACATTTTTCGCCGCCTCGACTTAGTGGATTCGAAGATATTAATTTGTTCATGGATTCGAACGTGTACTCGTTCGTATCGATCATGTTATACCATATCCGATCGATTCGAAGTCACTATTGCAAGATGGATCCGAAGCAAGGTCATAGGGTGGATTCAAAGCACTTCGTTCTGATGGATTCGAAAGACTTCAATCTGAAGGAAACGAAGAGAGGTAGCATCATGGATTCGAAGTGACTCATCTAAACCGATTCGAACGAATGCTTTTTGATGGTTCCGAACCATATGGAGTTGAACTGATGGATTCGAATAGGGGCTTGGCCGATGGATTCGAACGACGTCTCTACCTATGGATTCGAATCTAAGGCTTGGCTTATGGATTCGAACCTAGGGCTATTTCCTCCACTTTTCGTTGGTGATAACATGAGCATACGAACTCCGATTGACTTGAAATTCGAAATGTTGGTTTTCACGGCTTTGCTTAATGTATCTAATCAATTGCAGCCCGATCCGGACTCGAATAAAATTCATCAATATTCGTGGCTATCCAGTAGCAGCCCGATGCTGTGGATGTATGATCCTTATTCTCCAGTCATTTCCTTGGTATCGCGGCCTTGCCAAAAGACGGGATAACACTCTTCTCGCATTTTTAATAATTCATTTCAATTCAAAAAATTCCAATAATTTCCCACTTGAATTTTTCAAAAGATTTCTTTTTGAACAATTGGAACGAGGACCCATTGAAGGGCGAGCCTCGTGTTCTGTTATATATGATATAGGAGGGCAGTATGTCTTTCAGCATAGACAAACAATGGATAACTGAATCAGATCTAAGATTTACATACTTTATAGACGGGGTGTAGAAGTTCATTAATTTTTTTGAAGAAAACAGTGGAAGAAAGGAGTATATTTATGCCCTTGCACCCGGTGCAAAAATATGAAGACGATCAAATTAGATGAAATTCATTTTCATTTGCTTAGATGGGGTATCATCCAATCATATACAGTGTGGTATTTTCATGAGGAAAAAAGGGCGGAGATGGAAAAACAACAACCAGTTTGTCATGACACAACTACTGATGAGTCTGAACATATTAGGATGGAAGATCTGGTCAATGATGCAGATAGATTTCGTCTTTTTCAACCTACAATTCCGTTGCCTGATCATGCTAATGTTGGAGAGCATTCTACTGATTATCTAGATTGGCAGGGCAATGAAAGTAAGAAGTATAAATCACTTTTTGGTAGCGTAAAAGAACCACTGTATCCTTCATGTTCAAAAGGGATTACGAAGTTGTATGCCATTGTGAAACTGAATAGCTTGAAGACCCAATACGGCTTTTCAGATAATGGTGTGACCGCACTTCTTGAACTAATAAAGGAGCTACTCCCCGAAGGTAACATGCTGCCGACAAAATACTCCGACGTGAAGAAGATCATTAAGCAAGTTCTGATGAATTACAAAACTTATGATGCATGCATCAATGATTGCATATTGTACTGGAAAGATGATGAGAACAAAGTTTCTTGTACAAATTGCAATGAACCTAGATATATGACATCATTAAACGAAGAAAGAAAATGTACCAAAGTACCTCGAAAGACATTAAGACATTTTCCATTAATTTCTAGATTGAAGAGACTGTATATTGTACCATCGATAGCAGATGCGATGACCTAGCATGGTAGTGCCAAGTCTGATCCAACCGTAATGCGTCATCCATGTGACCCTTCTCAATGGAAAGCTGTGGATTATTTTGACCAAACTTTTGCTGCCGAGCCACGAAATCTCACACTTGGAATAGCAACAGATGGTTTCTGTCCACATGCTTCTCTCTCTAACCCTTACAGTTGTTGGCCAGTAATTGTAGTACTATATAATCCTTCTCCGTCTATGTGCATGAATAGGGAGTTCTCAATGTTAACATTGTTGATTTCTGGGCCAAAACAACCAGGAAAAAATATTGATGTTTATTTACAGCCGTTGATAGACGAGTTAAAGCAGTTATGGGAAGGAGTCGTTACATTTGACTCGTTACATAAATCTGAGTTCACAATGAGAGCTAGGGTGCTGTGGGAAATCCATGATCACCCTGCTTTTGGGACTTCATCGGGATGTACAACTCACGGTTACTTTGCATGTCCTATTTGTGGGGAAAACACTTGTTCTTATCATCTTCCTGAAAGTAAGAAGATGTGTTACATGGGACATCAAATGTTTCTTCCTAACGAACACAAGTTTCGATACGATAAGACAAATTTCAACAATGAACAAGAACTTCGTCGTCCTAAATGGCCACTGACTGGTTTTCAAGTTGAAAAGAAAGTAGCGAATATCAAAATGAAAGTTGGTAAACAAAAGGAAGAAATTGGTCGAAAACGGAAAAAGTCAACCAATGAAGATGTTGACAATATTTCTGGATGGTATAGGAGGTCTATCTTTTTTGATTTACCATATTGGAAAGCAAATTTGATCCAACATAATATTGATGTTATGCATACGGAGAAGAATGTCACAGAGCATCTCATCAGCACCATTAAGGACCATAAAGATAAGTCAAAAGATGGCATCAATGTACGCAAGGATTTGAAAATCATGGGTATAAAACAGAAGTTGTGGGTGATGGAAGATCCTGAAACAAATAAAATAAGCATACCAAAGGCAACTTTCACTTTGAGCAAAGAAGAAAAGATACGGTTTTGCACTGTTTCGAAAAATCTGAAAGTGCCTAACAAATTCTCTTCTAACTTCCATAACAATGTGAGCATCAATCCTCCTGAACTAAGAAATATAAAGTCACATGATTACCATGTCATAATGCAACATTTGCTTTTGGTATTGCTTCAACATTCTTATCCACAACATAAGGATCTGCGAAATGCTGTTCATCGTATTAGTTTATTCTTTAACATTTTGTGTTCAAAGGTGATCAATAGGGAACATCTTTTAAAAGCAAAGGCTAGCTTAGTAGAAGCAATGTGTGTTTTTGAAAAACATTTTTCACCTGCATTTTTTGATATCAGTGTCCACCTTATGGTTCATTTAGCCGATGAAGCGTTGATTTGTGGCCCTGTCAGATATAGATGGATGTATCCATTTGAACGGTAAATTTCTAATTTCAGTTATGTACGTCATTATTTCATATAAATAGCAACCGTCTATAATGTATAATTGATTGCATTTATAGGTTGATGAAAACATATAAAGGATATGTGCGCAACAAAAGATACATTGAAGGGTGTATTGCAGAAGGATATATCGTACAAGAAGCTAGTCTTTACAGCATGGAATATATGCCAAACGGAAGTGATGGCAATCATAAACATACCCGCAAAGCATTTTTAGACGAGGACGATGAGTTTGCTAGTGAGATACCTCTGGATGATGGTAAAGATATAACGTTAACTCAAGTGCAGTTTGAACAAGTGCGAAGATGGATCCTTAATAAGTATGATGGATTGGATGAATGGATGAAGTAAGTTCACGAACTTGTCCTGTTACTAGATACGAATTTGTTCCGTCTATTAAATAGTTGATGAATATCCATTTTTAACTATTTAGTATATACATACTGGCATGACATGAGTGCGAGAAGAGAAAGGGGTGGAACATAGTGGTCACATTTTTTGGGTTAATAATTTGTAAAAAATGGTACAGTGAAAAATAAAAAAATTCAGCGGTAACCATATTTAAGGTAGATAAGCTACATTAAATAAAGGATTTAATGCACTGATTCCAAACATGGAGGATTAAATCTAAATATTATAGACGTGCTTATATTGATTTGTTCTCACTTTTTGTTGCATAAATATACTACATTATGCCACTAGGGTTTATTTTTACACATATTCATTGTTTGCTAACTTATTACATTCTTTGTTCTGCACCAGCATTCATATAACACTTTCCTCAAAATTTTCTGCCTCGGACTTCATTTGTCTGTATGAGAATTTGACTATATTATCGTATGTGTTACCAAATTTTTATGCTTTTGTTGCAACTTCATTTGTATGTGCATTTTATCACCCTGTTCCACTTTATACGTGGCATTGTTTTCAATGTTATATGTAAGTGGTATTGAAGAAAACATGTTTTGCGCTAGAAAAGTTGTCTCTTAATTTCAAAATTAATTTGACTTTGAAGCTTCAAAATTACTGACGAGTTCCGTTAGCTGAGTTATAGGAAATTTTTCTTGTCGTCATGTATTCCGAGATAATAACTAAAACTGACAAATGATTGAACAAATTACTAACTCGACCTAACTATAGGTAACTGCTCAATTTTTTAAAGAATAATACTACCAATAAAGCATAACAAATTTCATTAATATAACATCAGACAAATGCAACATGATCTCCAAAAGTTACATAAACAACACAAAAGCATTGTATGTTAAAAAAACCTTATATCATATAAAAATACACAAAAATCCGAGTTATTTGCAGAAGTAGTAGTATTAATAGTTATAATCATCTAATGATCTCTCTAACTTCACGAACTTAGAATTAAACACCTCATCTAACTGTTGTTGATAAAATTCTTAACCCAAACCTATTTCAAGTTCAAAGCGGATTATAGTTAAAATATAATCATATTTAAGAGAGAAGAAAATAAATGCAAACACTAAAGTTGTCGCGTATTTTTCTGAATTAAAAAACAAATAAAAATTGAGTTCTAGAATCACCATACAAATCTCATTAGGGCCTGTTAGCTACGAAAAGTGAATGGGTTTCTTTCAGTTTTGTTGCCGTGTAAACGAGTTTTGTAAGGCATGATTAGAGCAAAAGGTTTATTGATTATCTGTTTAATCTTGTGATATTGATTTCTTCTTTAATCTGGTAATATATACTTCCATATTTCTGTTAATCTAAATATTTGATTGTTTTACAATAATGAAACTGGCTTTTGCAGATTGTTTGATACTTAGATTCATCACTTGCTGTACATCTTCACTTGTTGTGGAGGTTTGAACCAAAAGCAAAACAAAATTTCCATGTCAGAAAATCCAACATCTTCACATTAGTCATGTTCAGAGGCGAAGAAAGTTGATCAAAACTTACTTGGTATTCCGATCTCAGATAACGCTGGAAAAATCGCTACTATGCTTGGTAAACTAGTAAGAGCTCATGTGCCGATATCATATATAAGTTGGGATAAAGTACCCGGAATATATAAGGACAACGTTTGGAACGAATTGTTGGTAAGTAAATATTTTTGTTTGGAACCAATTTAAACTAGAAAATAGCTAGTGGTGTTATGATCCCGATCTTCAATGATTTTACATTATTTAAGCCTATTTAGAATCTCATTAAGTATGTTCATGGTAATTACCTTTATTTGACATTTTGTGAAGGTCAGGCGGTTTGAGTCTTTGTATGGACATGAAAATAATATGTATGTAATTTTGGTATTCACGAAATGTTCCAATGAAACCCAACTGTATGTGTAATATTTTACAAAGTATTCATTTTCACTTTTCTTTCTGTATGAATTTAAGTATCTAAACTTTCAGTGAACAAGCTGAGTTATTTTTGCAGAAAATTTATGAGCTCGATCCGCTTTCAAAGGAAATGTTTTTAAAGAGAATGGCTGAGGCTTTTAGGAGATACAAGAAAAACCTGAGAGTACTTTATTATGACACTTTCAAAAATGACGAAGAAAGGTTGAAAAATTATCCACCTACAGTTGCTCAAGAAGATTGGGAACAGTTCATAAAAAATGAAGCAACGCCTGAAGCAAGCGGAAGAAGGGAGACAGGCGAAAATAATAGAGCATTGCTCAGTTATGGTCACCATGCAGGACGTAAAAGTCATGCTTAAATAAACAAGAAATGGTAATTTATATTCAATTTCATTCATATGCTTTAGTATTCACTGTATCTACATTCTACATACATACATCTACTTGTGTACAATTATAACTATTTCAATCAAATTTGTACTTGTATTGCAGATCGCTGCTAGTCCATCAACAAATATCAGTCGTCATCAAGTATGGGAGAAGACACACAGGAAAAAAGATGGTAGCATATCAGATGCCACTTCTTCATACTTTGTAAGTTAAACAGATACTAATCAGATGCTAAAATATGCATATGCCACTTCTTCATACTTATAATAAATACTAAGTTGCATGTTCTTTAAAATTCCTTATTATATAAGTATTTCAGGATCAAATTGCGAAAGCGAAGGAAAAGATCACTGATAGTGATGAAGAAAAATTGACAGTGGATGAAGACATCTTATCACAAGTGCTTGATAAGGATGCAAGGGGTAGGAGCCGCGGTGTTGAGACCGTTATACCAAAGACTAAAGTTAAGGCTTGTGCCATTGCACAGAAACGACTCAGACATGTTCATGGAGAGCATGATGAGTTGAAAATGAGGGTGGGAAGTTTGGAGGGTACAGTGGGAAATTTGTCTGGGAAAATGGTGGTTCTGATCAACATGGTAGAAAACATCGAACAGGGAATTCGCGCATCGGTCAATTCTTCTGATGGAGGACATGCCACACAATTCAATGCTCCTGAATTCGTTGCTTCGCAGTTCCAAAATTCGACGGATGTAGCGAACAATCAAAGATGTGAAATCCTCAACTCTGATTTAGACATAATAGCAAAAGGTATTTATTATAAGATTTCTATTTTTAGTTGCTTTCGAGCAGATATTTTGTTGGATAGATCTAAACATATTTATTGCAACAGGTACTGTATGCCGAGATTCTACATCGTCCAAAATCCACAGGAAATCTGTACCACCCACACATGAAAAAGTGGTGTTGGACAACATACTGCTACCTGATGAGAGAACCAGCAAAATAAATCATCAATTTGCAGAGACCTTTGCTGAAGTTGGAGTAGGTGGGTATGTGTGCCATCCGAAGGGTCTTATTCAATTTCTTTAGACGTTGGAGCAGGTATATTTTCTGTTTATGTTAATATTTTACTATGCATTGTTTTTTGAAACCTCTTCCACTATATACATGACATGTCACATGTATATTTGTACAATTCATTTGAAATCTCCGTCCAAGTCTCTACTGACCATTCATTTGGATCATTAGATATGGTTTGGGAAACAAATAATATATATATACTTCTATACGAAAAGAATTATTTGTCCTGTCATCGTTGAGTTAAATCCATATTTAGTAAGCTTTTTTCATTCATATTCATAAATACATGAACATTGAAATAAGCAAACCTAATTATTTTAACATAACCATGCAAAGAAGTATCCATACAAGAAATCTAAAGCAGTATATTCGAAGAACAACATGTGAAACAATATTTTGCTTTATTGAAGAAGCAAATGAAAACAATTTATTCATTGAAAAACATTATTTTTAGAACTCAAAATTGCAACATCTACAACTGATGCTATTCTTGCACCCCTCATATAATCTTTTACAGTAGTAAGGTAATGTGTAAAATAGAATGAAGCAATGAGAGATTGGTTAAGCATGAATATGTAGTGACCAAACTTTATAGCAAACATTAGCATACTGTGTAGCATGGTTTTTAAAAAATTGCAAAGAAAACATAAACAATTGCCAAATTCTGTAAAAAGAAGTCCATAACATGAGATTCGAATTGTTTCATTTGGTGCTATACACTTGCTATTCTCATGAAATAAAAATAAATAGATTAGTTAAGAAACAAAAAAAATCAACGATCATAATTTTGTACACAAATTCCCTAAAAATCAAGTAATAAAGATAGATATTTTATCATGTTGATGAGACTGATAATTTTTTGGTAGAAGAAATGAAATTACTTTTCCAAGTTAAGAATATTGAACATGCAGTACACTTTAGAACACCATATTCCTAAAATGATCTTCTACCAAAACAAATGATCTTAATCATCGAACCAGATTAACCAGTACACTTTAGAACACCGTATTCCTAAAATGCACCGGTTCAATCATGACAAATTAAAATGAATTATAATACAAAATTACCTTGACTCCCATGGCTGGACAAGAAGTAATATGGCTGCTTAGACCAACGCAGCCATTGGAACTGGGGTCACAATGACCGGCCAAGTTGAGCACAGGCTCTCTTTCAGAACCGAACTGGATCAGAAAGGCCAAGTTGACATAAGCGTAGTTTCCAGTAGCACAAGTGTCTGCTAAACTACCTTCGTTCCCATTTTGACCCCAGTATATAGCTATTCCTACTGCGTTTAATTTGTCAATGCATGAAAAAATCAACATTGTAGTTAATACAATGCCGGCTGAAACTTTTGCTTCCATTTTCAACTGTTTGTGTAGAATGTGAATAAGTGATAGGTGATTAGAAGGATATATAGATTTTATAGTGCTGTTTTTTATTAGTAGATTAAGTGTTAAACAAAAGATTATGGGATGCATCACTGTTTACTTAATTGTTGTTTGTTTTTAATCTTTGTTTGGTATGACCATTTAAATTTTTCATGTATTCCATGGTTTAAAATAAGCAGAATTGAGCATGGTCAATGTTAGCAATATTATTTTCAAATGAAATGAACTTAAGATAACAGTTTATCATAATGAAACAATAATGACCATACTATATATGGTTGTTTTATATACTTTTCTAAGTTTGGATATGTACTACTGAATAGAGGATGTGGATAATTTGTATAATTCAAAATCCCCCGTGTAAAAACCTGATTTAGCACTAGCGTGACAAAAACTTACTTATATTTGTAATTCGTATCGAAATGTGTTTGTTTTGGTTATAGGTTTTGAAAATTTGCCCAACTTGATCACAGTATAATAGTATATGGATTAAGAGCTAATTTGTACATACATTTGCAATTTGCAATATAAATATTTTGACTGAAATAATGTTTTCACCATACGTGCAGGGTTTGAGAAGTTGTTTCCAGCTGCATCATGTTTGTTTGGATCAGGACCAGTCGAGTTTAGTCAGAAGATTGTGCCAATAAATTACATTAATTTGGATAATTATGCCTGTTTAGATGACTTTGTTATGAACCAGTTCAGTTCATTGATTTTTTGTGTTGTTGTTGTTGTCAGTTATTGCTACAACCCATCATTAGGGCAATGACCTATACTATCATTATAAATGAAGTTCCCTTGCCTGATACGTTTGATGTTGCTGTTGTATGTTAAAACTAAAATGCTATGAGATTTATGTGATCAGAGTTTTGGTATAGCAAACATTAGCATAGTGTTTGATACAGCTTTATGTTGTTGTATGTTAAAACATACTGAAATGCTGTTGTATGTTGTAACTTTAAAGCAAACATTAGCATACTGTGTAGCAGTAATTAGATACGGCTTTGAGCCGTATCTAATTCGACTATTAGATACGGCTTTTAGCAATACCTAAATGCACAATTAGATACTGCTTTGAGCCGTATCAAAACTATAAGCTTGCCAAATTTTGATACGGCTATAAGCCGTATCAAATTGTCATTTATGGTGTAGTGAAGGTAGTACTTACTTCAAAAGAGGCGCTTTCAATTGTTTCGAAATGGATACTTTCAAAGGTTTTGAAAGGGGTTGTTTAAAGCTTTTAAACAAGGGTTTTGAATGTTCATAAACAATGTTTTGTGTAAAGTATATATATGACATGACAAAGAGATTAGAGTAATGTTTTCGAGGAAAATTTGATGAGGTAGTCGACCCTAAGTAAATGACTCGGATACTAGAATACTAGATGAGAGTGGTATGAGGTCACACCCTATACTTTAGCTAGTGGACCCTAGCCAATATAAGTCCAAAATTCCAGTGTGTGGGCTATGTCGCAGGTAAGACTAAAATGATGTTACACACAGAAGGAAATATATAGAGTAAAGATAGGTTATTGGTGATTCCGCAGAACCATTAGGATCAGTTGACCCTGGGAGAAGTAAATTAGGGATTGACCGTCCATGGGTATGCCCAACAGAAGTTAGATTATTTGTTTATTTTGTCTGGTAGGCCCGAGTCAGCCAAATGTTAGTAGTTAGCCAAACAAAACTATAGTGTTCGGCTAGATATTCCATTGATTACTTGATTTGTATGCATACATGATAGTGCTATTTTTGCTTTAACTAGTTTGGTGGTTGGATTTTGATTTGCAAAAGATATGATTTAAAAAGGGATATTAGTGAGTGGAAACCCGTTCCGCTAAGCAACATGGTCTCGCTTAATATTAGTAAACCAAGATGTATAGTATTATTCACACCAGCTTTATGTCTGGCTTGAAGTTTATGTTTTCCGCTTAAACTCTTGGTGCTCAAAATATGATTTGATTTGGTTGAGAGTTGAGGATCTACAGGTTTTAGTAGGTGGATGAATAAAGCTTCCAAAGACGTGTAGGAGGCATGGATAGCTATTTAGGAGTTGTTATTTTTATTTCTATTTCCGCTGTAATGTATTGTAACATCCCCTATCTGGGGGCCAAAAGCTAAGCGCTACAGATGATATAGTCATCTATGGTATTAAAATCCGTTGACAAGATATGGTAATGCTAATGGTATCCATAATATCAGAAGCACTTGAATATGAAAAAAAATCACAAATTTCAAAAATAACATTTTACCAATTTCATTTCAAAAAAATTCATATCCAAATTACATAATTCTATATTTTTTTTCCCAGGTGAAGATACATATAATCATTACAAAAATATGCCAAGAGCGACATATGATGATTCCCCATTGGTTGATCAGAGTAAATATAGTCATATCTGACTCAATATACATAACGGAATCAAAATAAGATAAAACTTTAACTCCTAACTAGCTATCCGTCAGCCACATGCTCGTGTCCGGATGTTTTGTTTGCCAAAAAAATTAAAACCTGTAAACCTTAACCCTTAGCCTACTCAAATCAATTTTGAACTCCCAAGAGTTTAAGGGGAAACAAAAACTTCGAATCAGACATAAAGGCTGGTGTGAATAACTTGTTACATCTTCGTTCACTGATATTAAGGGAGACCACGCCACTTAGCAGAATGGGTTTCCGCTTACTAATATCCTTTTCAAAACATATATTTTGCAAATCTTTTCCTGCAACTAAACTGGTTAATCAAATTGATCATAGTAATAATAACAATAATAATATCAATATCTGTTATGCCAAAAACAGGTAATAAATGGTCTATCCGTCTGAAATCTAGGCTAACTACCCGCAAACTGGACTAATTGTCCCTTTGGATGATTCAGGCCTACCAGTTAAAATACCAAATGGTCTATCTAAACATATGTTAGACAAAATTTCTGGATGGTATGTTCTTAACTTACTTCTCCAAGGGTCAACTGATCCTAACGGTCGTGTGGCTTACCAATGACCTACCTCTGTACATAAATATTCCTTTTTGTGTGCAATCAACATTTTAGTTTTAACTATGACTAAGCCCTACACATTGGAATTCTGGACCAAATCGGCTAGGGGCTAATAGCTAACGAGCATAGGGCACGACCCTGTACAAGTCCTATCTGGTCTTCTAATCTGAGTCGTTTTGATAGGATTAACTACCCTTCATCTTTTTTCTTGAAAAACCTTTTCAAAATGATTTATCCTTTTAAACCATAATTATACAAGGAAAACACATTTTTGGCTTTACTCAAAGGTAGTTTTCCTTGTTATGTATACTTTACTCAAAATAATATTGATGAATTCTAATAGAATTGATTATCCTTTCAAAACAAGTTAAAACCGCTTTTTAACTTGAAAATCCTTTGGGCTATATTGCTTATTTAAAAATTCGAAACCTTTGTTTAAAACATTTAAACAACCCTTTCGAAACCCTTGAAGGTAATGCTTTAGAAATCATTCACTAAAACCCTTTCGAAAGCATTAACATAACCACTAAAATCCTTTCTTTTGAAAGCTTAAAAACATTAGGCATCCTTATTGAAATCCTTAAAACATTGCTTTCGAAAACATAGGAATAACCTTTCCTTTCAACCCTAAGGAACCACCCCTTCGAAACCATTCATTAAAACACTTTCGAAAGCATTAAAACAGTAAGCCTTTCGAAAGCCTTTGGGTTTAGTTTAAAACATGTGGAAACCTTTTGAAACAATTCAAAAATTTACCCCTTCGAAACCTTTGAAAACTGTTTCGGTTGAAACCCTTTGGATTATGCCCTCAAGTAGAGTAAAAGGGTCAAAAAACCCTTAAAGTCAAAAGCACTTCATTCAAAAGCATTCATAAGTAAAGAAGTGATGGTGTCGAAAACATCCCTTCGAAAGCTTTGGAGAAGTGTCCATATTTAAAAAACAAAGCAACCCCTTCGAAACCATTTGGGTCGAAAGGTAGAAAGTAGCAACATAAAGCTTCGACTTAGTCAAAAGCAATCATTTAAAACAAAGGTGCAATCCAATTGAAACCATTTCTCTAAATCCATTTGACCTAGTCGGAAGCAAAGCAAGTCGAAAGCTACTTAGTCGAAAGCAAGCATGCGTGTTTTCTATTTAAAGCAAAGTAATGCCTCAACCCCTTCGGTACCCTTGGTTTCGACTCCATACCTTCTGCCTACATCCAATTCACTATGTACCGGTTCCTTGATACCATGTGCATTGCTTTCGACTGTGTCGGAAGCGAAGCTAAGGAGATGAAATCTGGTGCCGAAAGCATCGAAACGGTGAAAAACATGTAGATTGGTCCTTCTAAACTATTTCTTTGTACCTAACCATCCTTGTTTGTTAAATTGTGATTGGATGTAAGTTTATCTTTTCTTAAAGCATTACCGACTTTCTAGAATTAACAAATTCAATTTATTTACAAAAGCCCCTTCTCTATTTATAAATATATAAAACAGTTAAGTCTTATACCTTAAATAATTTTATATACCCATAAAACACTTTGGAAATTTTTATAGAAACTCCAAAAAATATCTTTTAATATGTTTTCCAACATATAAATATTTCGAACCCAATCCTTTTTTTATTTTACCGTAAATAATTCATAACCCAATTTAACATCTTCTTTACTAGAAAATTCATGTACATTCTAAAAAAATTCTGAAAATTCTAAAAATTGAAACCCATCTCCAAAATAATATTTTCGGTCTATATAAAAATTCGTAAGGCATTTGGATGTCATTTAATAGGGTTTTCATATTAAAAAATGGCATAAAATCTATATGAACAACCATAAATCGTCAACAAGTATATATAATTACTCCGTCATTCCAAAACATGGCAAATCAATGTAACATATTTCAGATTTCATCATAAAACCAAAAATAAAAGAAATATGAGATGTAAACATTATTCATCTTATTTGTAAAGATTAAAGAGATTGATATATGAATAGATTTGATTTGAATTAGCTTCTTCCTTAGCTTTTCTTAATCTTCTTCTTCTTTCTCTTGTTAATGGTGGTTGACCTTAAGCTTTTAAAATTTTTAAAAAATGAAAATGAACGTGTATGGGAATGCACGGCCAAGTTTTAGGATATAGGAATGACCTCTTTCCTATTTACCCCTCCTCTATTTCATTTTAACCCTTGTTTTAATTTATTGGTTAAATGACACGGCTGCCCCTTAATAAAATCAAATCTCAATCCTCTAATCAACATATAATTTTATTTAATTTAACTAATTAAATATCCTAAATAATATTACCAAAAATATGGGGTGTTACAAACTTCTCTCCTTAAAGAATTTCGTACTCGAAATTACGATAAGGTACATAATACATCAATCAAAGAGGTAAAACATACTATCAAACAAGTCAGGATAAGTATCTCTTATCCTACTTTCAACCTCCCAAGTACAGTATCTTTCATCGTTGCTCCATTGAAGTTCGATTAATCTGGCCGTCTTGGTTCTAAGCCTCTTCTAATCTCTCACAACAATACGAATCAGCTTTCTCACCATAGTCAAGTCTGGTTCTACCACTAAGTCATCTAGCACAATTGGTGCAATAGTAGTCTTCGGGTCTCTAACATACTTTCTAAGATGAGAAACATGGAATACATCATGGACTCCTGCCAAACTGCCCGGTAATTCAATTCTATATGCGAGTTTTCTGATCCTCTATACAATACGGAAAGGTCCAACAAATATCGGTGCCAATTTCCCAGATTTCCCAAATCTGATCACACCCTTCATTGGTGATACTTTGACGAAAACCCGATCTCCAACTGAGAACTCTAAATCTTTCCGTCTTCTATCTGCATAATGCTTCTGCCTAGATTGAGCCTCCTTCATTCTAGCCCAAATGACCATAATCCTTTTTGCAGCTTCTCTAATTAAATCTGGACCAAGAACCAATCTATCTCCATTATCCAACCAATTACGGGAGATTTGCTTGGCCTTCTATACAAAGCTTTAAATGTGTCATCCCAATACTAGTCTGATAACTGTTGTTATATGAAAATTTGACTAAATGTAGATGGTCTTCCCATGATCCCCCAAAATCTAGAACATTAGCTCTTAACAAATCTTCTAAGACTTTGTTGTTCGACCATCTATCTAGAGATGGTAAGCGGTACTCGTCTTGAGCTTGGTTCCCAAAACTTCCTGTAGACTCTTCCATAACTCGCTAGTGAATATGGAATCTCTATCACTAACTATACTATTAGGAATTCCGTGTAGTCTAACTACATTCTTCATAAACAACTTCGCTAATACAAGTGCCGTTCTGGTTGACTTAACTGGAATGAAATGGGCACTTTTGGTCAATCTGTTCACTATAAACCAGATACTTCCATTCCCTCTGTTCGACCTAGGCAAGCCATCAGTCAAATCCGTAGGAATAGAATCCCATTTTCAAACTGAATATTTAATGGCTGAAGTAATCCAGTTGGCTTCTGGTATTCAACCTTTGTCTGTTGGAAATTCAAGCATTGGTTTACCCATAAGCCAATATCCTGCTTTATACCATCCTAGAAAAAGCTTCCCTTCATATACTGATACTTCTTAGTTTCTCCTGGATGAATGGAGAATTTCAAACGATGGCATTTCTCCAAGTTTTCTTTCCTTATGTTTCCTACACTCGGAATACATAATCTTCCTTTCTTTCTCAACCACCTATTATAATAAAGACTGAAATCTTTCAAGCTATTGATCTCGGTTCCATCTTTTAACTTCCTGATCCGTTCAGCTAATACCAGATCTTCTTCCTGTGTAGAAGCATTCTTTTCGATCATCACTGGTCGAACTTCCAAACAAGATAACACCACGGTTTCTTCGCTAGACCCAGCCTCAGATCTCCACTGCACTCTACAGTCTGCTAATGCTTTCAAATCTTTCCACTCAGCAATCATCGCCAACACCGCATTCTGATATTTCCTGCTAAATGCATCTGCAACTTTGTTGCCTTTCCTCGTTGTGTACTCAATCCCAAAATCATAAGGGGCAATAAAATCTAACCACCTCTACTGTTTCATGTTCATCCCCTTCTGAGAGAACAAATACTTCAGTGACTTATAATCTATATATAACTCAAACCTCCCTACCAAAAGGTATTGTCTTCATACCTTCAATGCAAAAATTACTGCAATCAATTCCAAATCATGTGTCGGATATATGACCTCATGCAGCCTAAGCTGTATAGAAGCATAAACAATCGTTTTATCTCTCTGCATCAACACAACTCCTAATCCTGTTCCACACGCATTTGTATAAACCACCAAATCCTGATTCCCTTTTGGAACAACCAAAACTGGTGCATGGGTCAATAAGTGTTTCAAACTCTGGAACGTCTCCTCACGCTTATCGGTCCACACAAGCTTCACATCCTTTCTCGTTAGCTTGGTCATTGGTGGTGCTATCTACAAAAAATTTCTAATGAACCTCTGATAATAACCAGCCAACCCAAGGAAACTCTTTATCTCTATCACTGTCTCTGATCTCTTCCAACTATTCATTGCTTCAATCTTAATCGGATCTACTGACAACCCTTTCTTTGAGTACATGACCAAGAAACTTCATTTTCTTCTTCCAGAAGTGACACTTCGAAAACTTTGCCTTCAGCTGATGCTGCCTCAGCGTCTCAAGCACCACTCTAGGATGAACTTCATTCTCTCTTTCATACTTAGGGTATATCAAGATATCATCTGTAAAAACCAGTACGAGCCTATCCAAGTAAAACTTGATTCATCAAATCTACAAAGAAAGCCTGCGCATTAGTCAGTCCGAACGGAATTACTAACCATCCGTACGACCCATATCTGGTCCTAAACCCCGTTTAAAGGTATATTATCTTCTGCTACTCTGAGTTGATGGAAACCCGTCGCCATATCCAACTGGGAAAATATTTTTGCTCCACTTAGCTGATCGAACAAATCATCAATCCTTGGCAATGGATATTGATTCTTTATTATCCTCTCTTTTAACTTATGATAATCGATACATAGCCTTAACGATCCGTATGGCTTTTTAGCAAGCACTACGACTGCTCCCCAAGGCGAACTACTTGACCTGATAAAACTCTTGCTTTCCAGATCCACTAAATGCACCTTCAACTCCCTCATCTCTGTAGGGGTGATCCTACTTGGTAGCCTACTCGCTGGTTCTGCTTCTAGAACCAAATCTATCTTAATCTCAATAGCTCGTTTCAACGGCAATCCAACTGTAGACTCAAAAACATCCACGAATTCTCTAACCATGAAAACTCGATTCATCTCATATTCCAACTCCATAATACCCAATAAAGTGTTCACCTCACCGCTAGAACCATCTATGGTGTAAAATATTCGATCACTACAATCAGGGTGTCTAAGTGATATTTTCCTATCCTAACAAAATGTCCTAACATCGTACTCGCTTAACCAATCCATTCCAAGAATAATCCTGAACCCCACAAAATCAAACACATGTAAACTACAAACAAAGGCATGACCGAACAAGTCAAACTCTAACTGGTCACATCTCAACCCTAGAGTTGCATACCCTCCTATTTGATTTGCAACCCGTAAGGAAGTAACTAAATATATGGTTTCTAGGTAAAGTTTATCTATCAAACATCTCGATGTAAAAGAATGCGATGCACCAGTATCAAATAGAACGCTAACAGACATACTATGAATCTAAAGCATACCTCCCAAAACTGTCTTTCCCTTCTCTTGAGCCGTTGTTTTCGAAGTAGCAGGCTCCAATGCATACACCTTGCTCTTTGCATCCTTAGCGGGCTCGTTGCACTGGTTCTTATAGTGGCCAATCTGGTCGCAATTGAAGCACCTGACATTCTTATTTCCAGCCATTTCCTTTGCCTTTCCAGTGCGATACTCATTAGCAAAGTGCCCATTCTTGTCGTACTTGAAACAAACAATCTCAGACTTCTCTTTCTTAGCTGCTCCACCCTTTTGAGCACCTTCCTTAACAAAGAACTTCCCCTTCTGATTCATCCCAACCGTGACCTCTTTAGCCTTACTCTCCCATAGAGAATTAAGAATTTTATCATATCTTAAGGCCATCTCCACTATAACATCAGACAGATCTCTAATATGAGGTAATGTAGCCTTAGCTAACTCAGGCTTTACCCAACTTCTCATTCTTCTTCATCACTGTATCCACTGAAGCATAACCATACCTGGCTAATTCCTCGAACCTTTTGGCATACTCCAAAACATACATCTCTCCTTACTCTAACTCAGCAAACTTTCCGGTCAGAGCATACTGTGCCATTACAGACATAAACCTCTCCTACAACCTCCTCTTGAAATCTTCCCAGGTCATTGTCTCCTCATCCACTTCCAAAGTCATTCTATTCCACCAAAATAAAACAGCTTCTTGAAGCTGTCTCGAGGCAAGCCTCCTCTTTTTCCTATCATTGATCCCTAAATCTGCAAAGATCCTCTCACAATGCAGTAACCAATTTTCCATCTCAATGGAATCTTCTGTTCTAATAAATGGCTTCCCTCCAAGCTTAGTATAATCTTCGCTCAAATTAGCATACTGCTTAACCATCGGAACTTCTGGATCCCCTGCTCTTGCAGCATTACCTCCTAACACTCCAACGGCAACATCCTCTTGCATCATATTCATGAAAAGCTGATACGTAGCTTCTATTTCATCTTGCGAGACTTCAGCACCCACATTCTCTGCTTGTGCCTAACCTTGGGTCCTTCTCGCATTAGGTCTGACATTCCCATTGGTGTCGTTCCTTCTTGGGTTAACTCTTCCTCTTCTACCATCCACATATGTATTCAAATCTCATGAGATAAAGAAAAATAACCAAACAAAGACATGAGACTAGAGATAAAGCATATACTTATATATAGCCAATACTAGTATGTTACTCTAGCATTATCCCATAACCCAATCTTTCTCTAATTCCTTAGGATTATGTTTTAAAAACCATTTTTAGTTTAAAGTTATTCAAAAACCTATTCTCTAATACCAACTTGTAACATCTCATATCTGGAGGCCAAAGCAAAGCGTTATAGATGCTGTAATCATCTATAGTATTAACTTCTGGTGATAAGATATGGTAATGCTAATAGTATCCATAATATCAGAAGCACTTGAATATAAACAAAATCACAGATTTCAAAAATAACAATTTAGCAATTTCATTTCAAAACAAATTCATATCCAATTTACATAATCTCATATCATTTCCTAGGTAAAGATCAATATAATCATTATAAAAATACGCCAAGAGCAACATATGACGATGCCCCCTTGATTGATCAGAGTCATTACAGTCATATCTGACTTAATATACACAACGGAATCAAAAAAAGATAAAACTATAACTCCTAGTTAGCTATCCATCAGCCACCTGCTCTTCTTCGGAAGCTTTATTCGCTAAAATTTCTAAAACCTGTAAACCTTAACCCTCAGCCTACTCAAATCAGTTTTGAGCACCTGAGAGTTTAAAGGGAAACAAAAACTTCGAGTCAGACATAAAGCCTTGTGTGAATAATACTTGTTACATCTTTGTTTACTGATATTAAGTGAGACCATGCCGCTTAGCGGAACGGGTTTCCCCTCACCAATTTCCTTTCAAAAAAAAAAATATTTTGCAAATCTTTTCCTGCAACCAAACTGGTTAATCAAATTGATCATAGTAATAATAACAATAATAATAGCAATATCCATTATACTAAAATAGGTAATAAATGGACTATCTGTCCAAAATCTAGGCTAATTTCCCGCAAACAGGACTAACTGCCCCTTTGGTCGACTCGGGCCTACGAGATAAAATATCAAATGGTCTAACATCTGTTAGAAAAAATTTCTGGACGGTCCGTCCTTAACTTACTTCTCCATGGGTCAATTGATCATAATGGTTTTGTGACTTATCAATAACCTACCTCTATACATAAACATTCCTTTCCGTGTGTTATCAACATTTTAGGTTTACCTATGACTAAGCCCTACACACTGGAATTCTAGACTAAATTAGCTAGGGCTAATATCTAATGAGCATAGGACGCAACCATATACAAGTTCTATCTGGTCTTCTAATCCGAGTCGTTTTCATAGGGTTAACTACCCTTCATCTTTATCCTTGAAAAACCTTTTCAAAATGATTTATCCTTTTAAATCATAATCGTGCAAGGAAAACACATCTTTAGCTTTATTGTAAGCTAGTTTTCCATGTTATATATACTTTAATCAAAATAATATTGATGAATTTTAATAAGGATTGACTATCCTTTCAAACAAGTTAAAACCCTTTTTAACTTGAAAATACTAGGCTATATTGCCTATTTAAAACATTCAAAACCTTTGTTTAAAACCTTTAAACAACCCTTTCGAAACCCTTGAAGGTAACCCCTTTCGAAACCATTCATTAAAACCCTTTTGAAATCATTAACATACTAAACCTTTCGAAATCATTAAAAGCCTTTCCTTCAAAAGCTTCAAAACATTAGACATCCTTCTTTAAATCATTAAAATATTATCATTTGAAAACATAGGAAAAACATTTCCTTCCAACCCTTTCGATATCTTGGGAAACCACCCATCGAAATCATTCTTTAAAACCCATTCAAAAGCATTAAAATACTAAACTTTTCAAAAGCCTTTGGGTTTGATTTAAAACATGCGGAAACCATTCGAAACCATTCAAAAATTTATCCCTTCGAAACCTTTGAAAACTATTTCATTCGAAACCCTTTGGATTATGCCTTCAAGTAGAGAAAAAGGATCAGAAACCCATTAAAGCAAAAGCACTTCTTTCAAAACCATTCCTAAGTAAAGAAGTGATGGTCTCGAAATCATCCCTTCGAAAGCTTTGGAGAAGTGGGATATTTTAAAAACAAAGCGACCCTTTCGAAACCATCTGGTTCGAAAGGTAGAAAGTGGTAGCATAAATCATTTAAAACAAAAGCGCAACCCCATTGAAACAATTTCTTTAAATCCATTTGAACTAGACGGAGCTAACTAAGTCGAAAACTACTTAGTTGAAAGCAACCAGGCATGTTTTCTTTTTAAAGCAAAGTAATGCCTCAACCCCTTCGAAACCCCTGGTTTCGACTCCATACCTTCTGCCTATATCCAATTCATTACATATCAGTTCCCTGATACCATGTGCATTGGTTTCGACTGTGTCAGAAGCGAAGCTAAGGAAGAACTTCTTTTTCTTATTTTTATGCGTGTTTTTTTTATTTTACTACTAGGAAATAACCTTAACAGCCTCTACTCGTGTCCGAGCTCGTCTGAGAGCTAGATTCGCCTCAATTGCTTGTCTCTTTCCCTGAGCTCCACTCAAGTTAGTTTCAGCTATTTCAAGAGCTTGTTGAGCCTCTTGCGGATCAATGTCAGTACTCATCTCCGCATCATTTCCTAAAATGGTGATCTCATTATTACTTATTCTAGCGAAACCACCCATCAAGGCTACCGTTAACCATTGGTCGTTGAGACGTATTCTCAAAAGACCAGCTAAACGAGTTCGTTGTTCCTGTAGCTAAAGGACTTGTTCATGAAGCTGGTTGTGACTGAGTTCTAGAAGCGTTAGTTGTTCCTGTAGCTCAATTCTTGTTAAAGAAGCTAATTGTTGTTGCGGAAGGTTTGGCTAAGGAAGTGAGCATCTTTTGAGCAAGCACCTCCTCCTCTCCCGTCACTTCGCTCCCCTTCGGTCGAAATAGATAGATTGGATCGGTCTCAATAGACAGATTCCGTTTCTTAGTGCTAAAAGCATCGAAACCAAGAAAAACATAGAGATTAGTCCCTTTAAACTATTTCGTTGTACCTAACATGCCTTGTTTGTCCAATTATGATTGGTTGCAAGTTTCTCTTTTCTAAAATTACTACAGACTTTCAAGAATTAACAAATTTAATTTATTTACAACAAGCCCCTTCTTCTTTCATAAATATATAAAAACTTTTAAGTTCCATACCTTAAATAATTTTATATATCCATTAATACACTTAGAAAAATTCTATAAATTTTTTATAAATTCTCCTTTAATATGTTTTCCAACATACAAAAATTTCAAACCCAATCCTTTTATTATTTAACTGTAAATGATTTATAATCCAATTTAACATTTTCTTTACTAGAAAATTTAAATAAATTCCATAAAAATTCAGAAAAAATAAAATTGAAACTCATCTCCAAAATAATATTTACAGTCTATATAAAAATTCGCAAGGCATTTGGATATCATTTAATAGGGTTTTCATATCAAAATATGTCATAAAATCTACATGAATGACCATAAATCATCAACAGGTATATATAATCACTCCATCATTCATAAACATGGCAAATCAATGCAGAATATTTCGAATTTCATCATAAAACCCAAAAAATGATATATGAGATGTAAACATTATTCACCTTAGTTTTAGAGATTAAAGAGATTGAGATGTGAATTGATTTGATTTGAATTAACTTCTTCCTTGGCTTTTCTTAATCTTCTTCCTCTCTCTCTTGTTAATGATGGCCGGCCTTAAGCTTTTAAAATTTTGAGCAAATGAAAATGAATGTGGATGGGAATACCCAACCTAGTTTTAGTGATATAGGAATGGCCTCTTTCCAATTCTACCACTCCTCTATTTTATTTTAACCCTTGTTTTAATTTATTGGTTAAATGGCATGGCTACTCCTTAATAAAATCAAGTCTCAATCCCCTAGTCAACACATTATTTTATTTAATTTAACTAATAAAATATCCTAAATAATGTTACCAAAAATATAGGGTGTTACATGTACTAAGACATTTTTTGTCTATTTAGTACTCTGCTCATCCAAGGAGGCATCTTCACATGTCGCTCTTGGTGCATTTTGTAATTATTATATTTGACCAAAACTTGGGATACATTTTAAGATTGTGTAATGGAATATGAAACATGTTTTGAAATGTAATCCGTAAAGAATGCTGTTTTTTTTGAGTCTATGACTTTGTTTCATATTCATGTGCTTTTGATATTATGGATACCATTAACATTACCGTATTTTGTCTCCAGAAGTTAATACTATAGATGTCTGCAGTATCTGTAGCGCTTAGCTTCGAGCATCCAGATAGAGGATGATATGGTTCAACGTGGACTCAAAGGCATCATTAGGAGGTGAAATTCTATTTATTATTATTGTTTTGATTTCAAATTTATCATATGAATGTTGATTTACTTCCAAATCATTTGTTTGTATTTAGATCGGTTCATTACTTAGATTATGTGAGATCTTTGCGAGTAATGTGCTTGTTAAAATTGGATTGGTTATGTGCTTGTTGTAGAATTTTGTTTATTGATTTTTTGTTGAATTTTTTTCTAAAAAATGATTTTTTAGTTTCGATTAATATTAATATATATATATATATGTATGTATGTATGTATATAGATTAAATGTATATAGATTTGCAAACTATCTATATGTGTAATTATGTATATATTTATATCATGTATATATTTAATCTTAAAAGTTTCTTATGACATTTTATATCTTTATGAATCATTAAATATAAAATTATTTTATTAAATATGTATGCACATATTTTATTATTATTTAATGATTTTATGAATTGTTTATTAAGTATAAAATAATTATAGGTTTATAATTTCAATTATATTTTTTTTATATTTACTGCACCATGTAGGAGCTTACTGTAAAATTTTAAGATTTATTGAACTTAGTTTGATATTTTTTAAAATTAATTTAATTTCATCCTGCAATTTATTATTTAATTAAAAGTATAAATTCATAATTCTAGACATTTTTCGTAGGCATTAGATGTTTCAACATGTACCTTTAGAAAAAAATTTAGATTATTACAAATTAATTTAATATCTTTATAACTCATTTATTTTGAAATTACAGTTAATTATTTAATTAAAAATATAATTTTAATTGAGAAAATTCTAGAAAATTTTCCTAAGCCTAAAATATGTCTCATCTACCTTTAGAAAAAGTTCTTAACTTTTAACTTGATTTCATATTTTTAAGAATTAATTTGACTAAGGGCTATTATCAGCTATTTAATAATAAATATTATTTTAATTACGAAAATTCCATTAATAAATCTTAAGCTTAAAATGTGTTTCCAGATTTTCAATATCATAAAACTTGTATTTTTATCATGTGATTGTTTTACATTAATTTATTATGGCCGAAACTATTTTATTCAATACTTTATATACATACATACATACATACATACATATATATATATATATATTCATATACATATATTAATATCTTGTTTTGACATACTATACAAGAACATATTTGAGCAAATTATAGTGCACACAATTGAGCTAATGTGATCATTGCAATGTAATCCTAGCATTTATATACGTGCACATTATGCCATTCATGGATTATGATGTTGCACATGCGCACACATATATATGTGTGTGTGTTTGTATATATATGGTTTTTATATATATATTTATACTTATATAAATAAAAAAACAGAATTAAATTAATCTCAAACTACAACTGTACAGTTAGAATACATATGGACATATTAATAAACCTTGTCATGAATAAACTGTTAATTAATGACATTTAATGTACCAATCAATTCAAATTAAAGAGGAAAAAAAATCTCCCTTCATTTTATGAAATTAATACTCTCAATTAATTCTTGTTCTAAGGAAAGAAATGATCGGTTTCATTCATTATACCTTAGCTAAATGTTAGGTGTATTTGATACACCATACATTTGAAATTAAAAACTTCCCTTTAACTAATTTAAATAAAATAAATGATTTTATTTAAAAAAAAATTAGAAATGTTCTAAATAAATTAGGCTTTATAGGCCCAACTAAGATCCAATAAGGTAATTTTTCTTGAAATTCATCTATTACTTCTGCTGCATGGTGGCCTAGTTTCTTCAATGTTATCAGAACCTAATAGCATATGCGGTCTAAATTATTCATATTAGGGATAACTAATTAAGTTTGTCCACTTAGTATGGTGCCTAAAAAGGTAATGTCTAGAATTAAAATTCGAATCAAGTACACCGTCCTACCTACTTATTAGCCTGGCCTAAAAGGTGATGTAAGCCCAAAGGTTGCCCCTATAATAAAATGCCCAACTTGAATTAGGCCTTGGGCTAGTTTTCAAAATATTTTGAAAATTAAAGTTAAAGCTTTTAAATTTAACTGTTAAATTCAAAAATAAAAAATACGTTTGTTATAAAAGTTATGATATAACATAATTTTTCAAAGTTTTTGAAAAATAATTCACATTAATTTAAAATTTTAATTTTATTAATAAGATGAATAACGGTAAATTAATTAATTAAGTCAATTAATTAATGAACATTTGCATGTATTATATATTAAGGTATATGTTATGTTGTTTTTAAATTGTTTAAAATAACACAGGTAACATGTATGTATGTGAACTGAATTTTAAAATTAATATAAATTAATTAGAATAATTTAATTAAATAAATTAATTAAAGGTTAGTTAATTAAAACACACATATATTAGATACATGTGTTATACTATAAAGGTTATAACATACACTGTAAAGGTTACAGTAGACATGTCCAATATAAAAGTTATATTGGAATACTAATACAAAATTAATTAAATAAGATTCAGTTAATATAATGTTATACATAAGACTATTATATAAGTAATATGAAACATAAATGTTATATAATAATAAAACTTATATAATATGAATGTATACTTAAAGATGGAATTTTGAAGAAACCCTAAATAGACTTAAGGAATTAATACATACGTATATGTACGTATACCGTGATTTGTGATGTATTTGACACTTTAACCATGAGAGTATTTCATAAAAATACATTATTTGATAAGTCAATGTAACTCGATATAATATATTAAAGATAATGAATCTTTAATATAAAATTGTCCTCTACCACACATACACGGTTATATATATTAAGAAATTACTTGCAAACCCCTTAGTTGATGAGAAAACTCAAGCTAGGAATGTTATATGTAGTATTATAAATATATTGAATAGATGAGGTAAAATAACTATATATGTTTGTTGAGCAAACTCAAGGTGTGTGTGTATGTGTTTATATATATACATACTATACTTAGGCCATTAGGATATGGTAGGTATGAGTGAATAATCTCTTTCGATTTATTGAGCAAACTCGAGGTCTAAATAAGGTTAGGACAAGGCAATATAGGTTAGGAGTTGTATGTGATACAACCGATATGGAGTCATCCATCGCCCGTAGAGCTATGACTTGTTGAGCAAACTCAAGGTTAGAATTCCAAGATGGACTAGTCTAACACCCATTAGTGAATTTGAAAGACTTCTATGTTTCGCTTAGGGTTTAGTGAAACATAAGAAACAAGTGGGTGCCCTATTAGAGAAGTGAAATAATAACATTTAACCTTTCTAATATTGTAAGAACATATGTTATATAATGTTAGAATAATCTACGTTGATAAATTTATGCATTTAATAGGATTGATAAAATGTTTATCAATTGAGATATACAAATGAAATGAAGATTGACAAATAGAAATAAAACATATACTTTCCAATAAAAGATTACTGCATATTAACATTTCAATATCCATGCAAGTGTGATATTACAACTACTAAATACATTCGTATTTTGGTCACTTACGCATTTATTTGGTCCAGACCATGTATTACGTTCTATGAGTTTCTAACTCTAAAAGCAATACAAGACTATGGCTATTTGATCTATATACAATCACATATAAATGTTATATGTTGAACGATTAGAGTTTGTGATATAAAATATTTTGCTAAAATTAGTTCATTAGAAAAGCCATATAAACCTCAGTGCAAGATCAAGTATTAAATTTGATTGATTACAAAAGGATCGTATAGTGTTAACTATAACACTAGACCAAAACTACAACATAAATCTAAGAACATGATCACTGAAATGTTAGTTTGATCAGTTTACGCAGAGTGCGGCATATTTAAAGTTCTTAAAAGTTAAGGATAATCGAATATGCTTTTGTAAAGGGTTCACTAGGATATTGCAGTAAGAATTTTCTTTTGAATGGTTTGACCATTTAGAAACAAAAATGAATGTACAAAAGTAGATGTGATTTAAGGTATAATTGGGACAAAAAGAGTGAACAATCACTTCTGCTCCATAAAGAAACATCAGATTGAGAATTTTAGTAATAATGATTGATACTTAACATTAGAATAAGAAATATGATTTTTATACCGAAATATATTTTCATATAGAAAATTGTTTTCTATGATATATATTTCTCTTACGTTCAACGTATTTGATCGAATAACTCTCCACGGTAAACTAGTTGCAGTATGTGAAATAAATAAATCTATATTAAGTGAGTGATGGACCTTCAAATATAGTACGCTATTATAGAAATGGCAGAAATAACCATACTGATTGCATCATATTATGAAAATTGTTTTCGTAAAACATACCGAACATTATTTATGAAAGAATGACTATTTACGGTATCGACTGGGAAATAGACATAGCTATATTCCAATATGAATATTATGAATATTCGTTATGAATTAAAACTATAATGTGGTATTTGATTTTATAATAAAAGTTATGTATTGGAAAATATAGAAGTATCTAATATTATTTATAGTTATTTTGAAATTATAGACTAAGCCATAGTTTTGAGAAAGTAATTTTATGATGTGATTTTGAATCATGTGATACTAGTTAATTATATCTCAAACAATTAAGGGTTATTCACCCATTCAGTGGGAGCATCATAAGAGTTGATGAACTCTTCAGATTGATACATGTACATGTATGCAATCGTAAGTCCATTAATACAAAAACGATTTCATGTACTTCATCTTATTCGTCGATGAGTTATCATAGACAGGGACATGTGTATTTGATACTCATGTAATATGTCTATGGTAAACTCATAGAGTATAAAACAGAAGTAAATAAAAAATAACTGCAATAAATGATTCGGTTTGATCGAATGAATGAGTATATTGAAAAAGGTTATGAATATACCTAAAAATGAATTAAGACTTGATCTCAAAAGTCATTCTTTGATGTGATACATAATGAAGCATCGATAAGTATTAATCAAACTTTGTTGGACAATGCATGATTAATTATGAGTGAAGTTGAGTTAGTTTCTTTCTATAAGGTCATGTACTTAAGAATAGTACACAAGGTTAATATTATTTCATCTTAATAACAATTTACAAAATCACATAAGATAAGGGTTTATAAGAAACTCCAACATATCCTAAGCCAAGGAGTTAGCATGTTGTGTGAGTTGAAAGATTGCACGTAATAATTGTTCATAAAGGATTTTGTATGAATCTCCTCAAAAGGATTTTGGGAAAGACTATCATTGGATGATATATTTATGTTGTGAACATAAGTTTTGTAAACTAAAACCAAATTAGTTTCACAAATAAAGAAATTCATAAAATGGCTATGAATACTTGTTTTGTTGCATTGAGAAACAATTGTTGTTTCAAGGAATACAAATTTAATTGTGAAGGAATTTCTTTGAGGAATTATTGGCAGTAAAATGGAATCAGATAGGATCCATAGATAGGACTAATTAGATAAGATGAAATGATATTAACTACCCTAATAAAACACATCATATTAGAGTGTCTAACAAGTATTCTCGCACATGAAGAGAAACTACGAGTATCTTATCAATATCGAAAATATATAATCCTCGATTGTTTAATTAAACCATTAAGAGTGTTGACTCTATAATATCGTATGTTGCGCCAATCCGAAAGGATTCCAAATACACTATCAAAATATGATTTTGGTAGTCGTAACCAAAATGATGTAATCCATCGACTGTGCTTGTGTCTTTATGAGCAAGACAAATTCAGTCGGAATTTAATGAGCAACGTTGATAAAAATAGCCTCATATATTTCAATTATTGAAATTAGCAGAATGGATTTGTTATTCAACGTATTCAAGTTATTTCAGATTTACTCACAAAATTATCCATGGTAAGACCTAATGTGTTGGTATATATATGATGAAATAGAAAATTCTAAATAATAATTTAGAGTAGTCTATTTGCACATAACAACCAAAGTGTCCCGAAGTAAGTGGAAGCGATATAGAGGTTGTGAGTTTTTGAACACGATCCAAGAAATGATACAAAAGTATCATTTTATAAGCATCAAAATTGAATAGGTATTTTGAAAGAAATATCAAATAGTTTGATTTTCAGTCAAATTGTAGAGGAAGCATGTGTTCACTAAGAAAGAACGTTAAAAGGTACATTGATATTACTAAACTATAAGTAAACAACACTTTGTTGATTTTAATGATGTACTTCTATTAAATTAACCTTTGTTGTTTTAATACTCAACTTTGGATTGTAAATGATGTCTTTATAGTGAGTATAGAAGATACTGGGAATGTCCCAAATCGATATGTAAAGATAACTTAGTAAATTGTTTAATATGGAACATGTGAGAGGAGTTCCTTATGCATCGGTAGTAGGAATTATCATACATTTATGTTATCTAAAATATCATGATTTGTTTATGTATCTGATACATGAAGAAAATATCAAATCCAAATAGATATCACTAAATGGTTGTTTAAAGTGTTCTAGTGTATTTATGAAATGCAAGAGAATTGTTTACAGAAACAAAAACTCCATATAAAGGAGTGTACAGACCCAAACATCATAAGTGATATTAAATATAGTATGTCAATAATAAATTCAAGTTAAGAATATTTAAGTTGGAAATGTTCCAAATGAAAGACCATGGTTGATTCAATGAAAAAGGCTAAGTACATGCTTTGAATAACATCGTAATAAAAGCATGTGTGTGTAAATGCATAAATTTATAACTGAGCCGATTTCAAATGTTAAGAATCCCACTACATTATTATATGATAACAAGGTTGCTATAGAGTTCATAACCAGAACTTAGTGCTCATTAGAAGTCGAGAGACATACTCTGAATTATTCCACATGATAAAACAGTTTATCATCGTCGAAGAGAGTTGATTGACAGAGTAGAAATTGAAGCATAATAGTATACCCATTCACTAAGCGACAGATCCAATTGGTTTTGAGAAAATCGATTGTAGAAGTAGGAATAAGATTCCATAATTTACCCCAAGTGCAAGTGGGACATTGATGGAGTTTGTGGTATGCCCTAGAGGCAATAATTTAATCTGTTACATATATCTAACTAGTTAACTAATCTTGATCGAAATAAGGCGTTTCCTTTCTAGTATATACTTGATATAACGTAGTTATATTAATTAATTAATAAATAAAAGGTATTTAATAGAAAATCGATAAAGATATGTCTTATGATAGTAGTTACAAAGTTTTGTAATCATAAGTAATTTATCGCAATAAAAATAAATATACCATTTTAAATGTTCCTAGTCAAGATGCATCGGGCTTGATATCGATGTATCTATTGAGACTAGAGTACGTAATGCTCACCAAATGTTGGGCAGCGTATTACTCATGACTGCTAGGGGAATGTAGGGGTTATGTACTAATAGTAATTGGATAACTATGGAATAATTCGTTCGATAGTTTTTTGTTAGTTAATATAACAAAGGTCAAACAGAAAATATAATTGTGAATAATTTACATAGTTCTTTCGACTTGAGAATACTATGAATCTTCACTGTGAAAGCTCTACTTTGATATAGTCAAATCATGGCATGGCATCCATTGAGTGACTATAGTTGGGTCGAGTGGAAGTATTGAAAGCGAAACACTATTCAAGAGAGGATTCGTCTCCTTAATTATATGAGGTTAGTACCACGTCAACTAAAGTCAACCCAAAGTCAAAATCTTTGTCTAAAGTAGTTTGGTTAATAATAATTGTTATTATTGATCCAAGGACTTTGTATTTGGACTTCAGAGTTGAATGTGGATGATGTTTGAATTTTTGACCAGTACCAGATTCAATAAGTCTGAAGTGATATAGATTTAACGAAGAGAAGTGGTGTAAATAATTGTCCAGCTGGGTAACCTTATTAAATTAAAATAATTTTCTTTTGAAAATGAGTAAGCGATAAATTTTGACCATAATGTTACGTCGCCTTCTAAGTGAAGTGTGAACGTTAACGTTCGAATAGTTTGACGTTAGTCGCTGATCGAATTTACATATAAGAGTCACACAACCGAATCGATGAATTCTCTTAAGACCGAATGATTTAATTACTTTATAATTATTATAAATCGATTAAATTAATTAATATTTATGAAATATTAATTATAAAATTTGGATATGATTTGAGAAATAAATTTATTGCATGTATTTGTAAAAAGATATAAACATGTTAATCGATATGAGATATCGACAACAAATTTAGTTGAATATAATTTTGTAAATATAAATTGGGTTAAATGAGCTTACAACCCATGAATTTTAGAGGTGAAATTCATAGGTTTTGAAAGAGGAAGGGGGCGGCTACTATGCACGAGATTGGGGTTTCGAGATGTGTGGTTGAGATCATTATTTGCTCTCTTATACTACCCACATAAAAGCTAATTTCAAAACCTAGTCAAAGGCTAATTAATTGTTTAAGCCCGCACTTTTTTCTTCTTATTCTTCATTTTATAAGTAGCAATTCTCCTTTAAAATCATCCAAAAATTCTCAAATCTAATTCAAATTAAAAAAACTAATTTGTAGAAGTAGGTCTCCAATCCCAGATTAGCAACCTAATGGATTGGTAATTGTTCTTAGAAGAGAATTCATTGTTCAACGTGTATTCAAAGGCTTCATTAGGAGTTGAAATTTTATTTATTTATTATTGCTTTTATTTTAGCATTATTGTATGAATATTGACTTACATCCAAATCACTTATTTTTATTCAGATATGTTTATTGTTTAGACTTGGTGAGATTTTTGAGGGTACATGTGTTTGTTACAATTGGATTCCTTATGTGCTTGTTATAGTATTTTTTATTGATGTATTGTTGAATTTATTTTAAAAAATAAAAACAATTTTTAATTTTGATTATATTAATACACACACACATATGGATCAAGATTAAATGGATACCTATTTGCAAATTGTTTACATGTATAATTGTATATATGTTTATATCTTGTGTATATTTAATCTTAAAATTTTCTTATGTCGTTTGATACCTATTATGAATCATAAAATATAAAATTATTTTATTAAATATGTATATACATATTTAATTATTATTTAATGATTTTATGATTTATTTATTATGTATAAAATAATTAATGGTTTAAAAATTTCAAATTCTATATTTTTATAATTGCTGCACCATGTAAGATGCATACAGTAAAAATTTTAAAATTGTTTGTACTTCATTTAATATTTATTTGAAATTAATTTACTTTTCGCCTGCAATCGATGATTTAATTAAAAATATAAATTCGATTGAGAAAATTCTAAGAAATTTTCATAAGCATGATATATTCCATAGGTAACATCAGAAAAAAAAATTCGATTTTAAAAACTTAATTTATTATTTTCAATAATTCGTTTATTTTGGAACTACAGCTAATTATTTAATTAAAATTATAATTTTAATTGATAAAATTGTCCCAAGCCCAAAATATTTCTCATCTACCTTCTGAAAATGTTTTGTAATTTTTCAACTTGATTTCATATTTTTAATAATTAATTTGATTAAGGGCTATTATCAACTATTTAATAATAAATATTATTTTAATTAAAATTTCCACAAACTAATCTTAAGCCCAAAATGTGTTTCCATATTTTCAAAATTATAAACTTGTATTTTTATTATGTAATTATTTTACATTAATTTTTTATGGAAGAAACTATTTTATTCAATATATATATATATATATATATATATCCTTTTTTGAGATATTATACAAACACATGTTTGAACAAATCATAGTACACACAAAATGAGCTAATGTATCTTTTGCAATGTAAATCCCAGTATTTACATACGAGCACATTACGCCCTTCATGGATTATGATGTTACACATGCACGCACACATGTGTGTGTGCATATATATGGTTCATGTATATTTATAATTGTATAAATAAATAAAACAAAATAAAATAAATCTTAAACTACAATTTGTATGGTTAGAATACATATGGACGTAGTAATAAGTCTTGCCCTAAATAAATTGTTAATTAATGACATTTAATGTATCAATCAATTTAAATTAAAAAGAGAAAATGAAAGGTTTCTCTCTCCATTTAATGCAATTAATACTCCTAGTTAATCCTTGTTTTAAGGAAGGAAATAAAAGAATTCACTCACTATACATTAATTAAATGTTAGGTATATTTGATACACTATGAATTTGAAATTAAAAACTTCCCTTTAACTAATTTACATAAAATAAATGATTTTATTTAAAATAAATTTAGAAATTTTCTAAATAAATTAGGTTTCACGGGCCCAACTAAGATTCATTTCGGTAAAAAAATTAAAATTCACTAATTTCTTCCATTGCGGGCTAGCCAAGTTCCTTCACTATGGTTCAGGAAAGCCACATGCATGAAACATGTGATGGTCTCTAGTTGTAGTAGATTTGAATCTCTCGATAAATAAAAGTTTTTCTACAAGATCCAATCAATTTTTTGGTTTGTTATATTTGGGTAAATAAATCTTAACATATTTTTAAGGACATATACTGCTTGTCATGTTCATAATAGTGATATTGTATAATGTTGCCATAAGCTCTAATTCTTATAAAGATCATTTTAACGTATATCATAAGAAAACATAGTAAAAAAGTTATATCAAAAGCGATGTAAAAGAAAAAATTGTTTTATTTGTGTGGTGTTTATTTAGATTACATAGTATATACATATAAATATGAACAAAATGTCGAGAAAAATAATTAAACAGAACATTAAGAAAATATAGAGCATGGGAGGATGTGCTAATCCAATAAAATTATTGCCCTCTATCAATTAACTATAATTATATTTGTCTCTTTAGTCGACAACAAAAATATTTATATTACACATATTGTGCATATTGATGTACCTACTCGGTATACCTCATATTTGGAAGTGCCATGACATGGGAAATTAAATTAAATTAAGGATAATAAGAAAGTATTAAAAGAGGAAATAATATAATTTAATTACAAGAATTGGCTAAGGAGATTTGGTTAATTAAGCATGGGACACTTTAAAAGTTAATTAAATATATTGTATAGATTTTACAAACAAGATTTATTTTTGAATGAGAAGGATTGGGTATAAGGGAATTATATTGTACAGATTTGACAAATTGGGATATTAGCCCAAGCCAATATCACCAACATACTTTCCTTTGCCATATTCCCACATTCTACCACATTTCATTTTTTAAAGCAAAACCCACTAACCCTTCGCAAGGCCAGCCACCATTTTCAAAGCAAGACAACAAGAAAACTAAAGCTAGGAGTTTCAAGCTTTATTTTTAAAAATTAAGAAGATTAAATCAAGGATTTCATAATCAAGACGAATAAACTTTTCCCTAAAACCCTTCCTAGTTCGTCTGGGTTCGAAATTCATTTTGATCGAATGTTTTTGTTGATGAATATTCTGGTTGATTAAGCATGGTTTTGTTATATTTAGAATTTTAGTGAAAGAAGTTGGTTCACATTTTAGGCTAAAGCATGATATAATCATATTTATATGCTTTGAATATTTAATATAATGATTATAATAACAAAATGAAGATGATTTCCAATTTGATGATTTGTGGATTTGTTTGGAATTTCAATGAATATGCTAAGTAGAGAAAATTCTAAATTTTGAGAAATTAATTATTAAAAATATTAAAAACAATTATTTTGACTTGAAATATATGATAAGTTGGGTTTTTGGTGAGTTTTTTGGAATTTTACAATTAATTTTTGATTTTATACGAACTAATTGGCTAAGTAAAGAATAAATTAATGGAACGAATTAATAAATTCTAAAAAGAAGTGAAAAGCTTGCATAGAACAAAGAGAATTTGATGTAAACATGGTTTTGGTAAAAAGAAATTGCTTTGAATGGTAATACACCAGCTTTCAAGTTAAATACAAAAGTTCAGTTTTAACTTGTGATGGCTCACCAAATAATCAACTTGCGATAACACATGTATACCAACTTATGATGGCAGATATATATATATATATATATATATATATATATATATGTATGTATATGTCTGTGTGTGTGTATCAATTTGTGATAGCAACTCGTGTTCAACATTTGATGGCATGAAGAAAGCTTAACATGAGATAGCTTGGAGGAAGCTTAACTTGTGATAACTTGAAGGAATTTCAACTTGCGAAAACCTAGGGAAGTCTACTTAGGACAACTATTTGGAGCTCAATGTGCAATATCTAGGAAAGCTATCAACCTACAATAGCTCATATGATATTAACTTACGATAGCAAATAAACTATCAACTTGCGATGGCTAGTTAATGGTCAACTAGCGATGGCCTAAGAAATCAAGGTGCGGTGGCCTAGAAAGTGGCCAATTGCGATAGCTATGCTTAACAAGCGACAGCTATATGGAAGACAACTTATGAAGGCTATATGGAAGTTAATTTGCGATGGCATTGGGAAAGCCAATATGCAGCAGCTAGGCTCAATTTGTGATAGCTTGGAAAGCTATAATTTTATAGCTAAAACAAGAAATACTTAGTGCACTTTGGAAGACGGTTTCCTAGCAATGATTGACTATTTCATAATGATGAAATAATTGGAAAATTTAACGTTAAACTTGCGTTAACTTATTTAAAATGGAAGAAAGCTTAGAGAAGCTGGTAAATGATAGGGTCATAACCAAAGATAAAGATGTTTTGTAACACCAAGTAATTTTATGAAAATTAATTAAAAAGAAATTAATTAGTAAATGATTGTAGATCTCCATATGATGCACAATATATTCCCTTTTTTGATTTAGGAGACATTCAGGCCCATTGGGGTGTGTGTTATTACATCTGATATCATAGCTTAGGTTAGTCGATCTTGAAAAATTAGGAAACGTTGAAGGAATGTATTTGTATTTTTCCTATAAATATAAATATATTATACGTCAAATCCTATAAATTCCGACTATTTAGTAGTTTCAACCATAATAAAATATGGATAAGTTGATTATGAGTTGGAAGAATGGATAAAGTTGAAGATGTACACCTATCCTAATTACCCTATGGGAAATAATATGTATGGAAAGATGTTGACTTAAAAAAGAGCATGAGTGCAGCATATGGAAGGTCCTATGGCTAGATAGTATGTGACTCCCTAGTTGGACCACCAATAGGTCAATGATTGTAGATCCCTATATGAAGCAGATTGATGATTTATAGAAAATCCAGATAAGGGGAAAGTAAGAATCAATATGTTGTAGATATTCGAAAGCAATTGAGTTCTCGAAGAATGGTGTATAACAATCAGTCCAAGATGATAACCGGATTTTATAGTCGAAAAAAACAAGCCAGAAAGTAAGTGAAAAAGAAAAGGTCCAAAAGAAAGGAAAAATAAACTCCACTCTGAGTCCGACCCAATATAAAATAGTTTTAAAGTTGAAATGATTTTATATAAAAGTTTGAGAAAGTATACATGTAATATATTTGAAATGATTTTCAAGGAATTATTCAAAGATAGAAATCACCCTATTTTTGGAAAAATAAGTCGATACTAATTTTTTTAGAAAAAATATATACGTTGTTACATTTCTAATTTTTGAAACGCCACACTATTAGTATGGGTGGAGTAGTTGACGGGTTAGCTAATGTGGATTCTATGCAGTAGAATTGACAGTGAAATCAAATAGAGTTAAAGAAATGGAAATAAGTTGCTTAACTATGGAGTCATTTTCTCTATACCTTGTTGGTAGGTGAACTAAACTGGTTTTAAAATAATCTATTTTAATATTTTAGGTTTAAAATAAAAGTTACTTACGCGGACTGTACTTAGAAAAGTTGGAGGATAATTAGGGGTAAAAGAGAAGGTTTTAAGGTACAGTGGAGAGATGGTACATAATAGAAGGATGGAAATATGGAACTCTCCATCTAAACCCTTTTCCAGCATAAGAATATAGGTTTAGAAAATTGGATTTCTCTAAAACTCGGATGTTTGTAATGGTGTACTAAGATTTTGGATGTTATGGATTGGATGAAAAATGGATTGAACTATACTTCTATTTGTAGAAGTATGAGAAAATTTAGATATAGAAACAAGTTTTTGATTTTCAAAATTTCCACATATAGAACTGCCAGTATATTTGGGTTGCTTGTGTTATATTTTCACAACTTTTTTAAAAAATGCATTCATGTAAGAGCCGCCGATTAGAATTTTTTCTGCAAAGGCAAGCAAGGTTTTAAACTGGTCTGTTACCATATTTTCTTAAAATAGGGATTACATAGAAAACAAAGGATAGGATAACTAAAACGATAAAACGAAGGCAAACAAAAGGAAAGGAAAAGACAAAAACACTAATTAACATGCCAAATACTACGATTGGCACTAGGGATTTTGCAAAATCACAAATACATGCACTTATCAATTAAGCACGTCAGTTCAGATATAAACTCACTGTAGCTCCGATTCTTCATTTCAAACATTCTTCCATTTCTCTCTCTCCATAAAACCCTTAAAATCAATTTAATAGAGCATACAAGAGTTCTCGATCTTTGATTTTTCTTCCTAGTTTTCATAAAGATGTTTTGCCATTCTCGATCATGATTGCTATCTGGTTTTTGAAGATGAAGTTTGTCTAAGGTAGTGTTCCAAGCTTCATGAATGATTGGGCATTCGAAGAAAAGGTGTTGGATTATCTCTGTCGAAAATGAACAGAAAGCATATGTGACAGTTTGAGTTATACCCATAAGAAGCAATTTGTCCTTGGTTAGTATAACATGGTTAAGAACCTTCCAGAGTAGGAGGTTATCCCTCTGTGTATCATCATAGCACCATATTCTTTTGCTCCATGAATAATGTTCAATTGTAGAGAGGTATTTCATAGCATTATAAATGCCTCTAATTGAATGGGATTCTCTTTTGGCGGTCCATAGGACAGTTTCATCGGTTGTATTATATTTTTGTTACATGTTGCAGTTCCATAATTGTTGGATGTGCATGCTACTAAAGTTAGGAAGGATGACCTTACCATCATGATAGTATGGCCATACTTTAGCACTAGTAGGAACACAAGTAGAGGCTTTTTGGTTAAAATCCATAGCTTAATTCTGGACGAGGACAAAATCAATCCACGGATGATGCTAGAAGTGGCATTTATTAGTGTGAGTAACATTATGAATAATGTGAGGAAGGATACATGGTTTTAAATTGAGCATACATATGAATAAGTCAGCTGGAGTTGTTAGGCGAGTCCATGGTCTGGAAGTGATTGGATTGAAGATAATTATTGGACGTCCAGTGTACCAAAATGGCATCTTTATGGTTTAGGAGATCATCAATGTGTTTAGTTGCAGCTGCCTTATTCCACATGATAAGATCTCGCATGCCATGCCCACCATGAGATTTAGGCTTGCATATTTTTGTAAAAGAGACGAGGGAAAGTATTTTATTATGGTTGTCCCTATGCTATAAAAAGTGATTCATAGCCTTGTTTACCATTGATAACAGTTTTTTAGGAAGCAGAAACATGCAAGCCGATTAGAATTATTCTACATGCATATCATGTATGTTGTGATACACCACGCACTTGTACACGATTGGTTTCAAAATTGATTGCATACTAATTGATTGGTTAATTTAGAATGGTTGTACGTTGTGTTACATTGTTCAACCCATGAGAAATTTCGGGGGAAAAAATTCTTTTAAAAGGCAAGAATGTAACATCCCGTAATTTTAAGAAAATTAATTAAAAACAAATTAATTACTAAATGATTGTAGATCCTCATATGATGCACAATCTATTCCATAATTGGATTTGATTTAGCGAAAATTCAGGCCCACTGCGGTGCAGGTTGTTACATTTTTTTATCTTAAGAATATGTGGGGTACACAACCAATCAATAAAGAAATGGCTTGAACCATGGTCGTAAAGTTATACCAACTATAAAGTTATTGGGTGGAAGGTGCTAAAACTATATTCCAATGGTATGTGGTGGGGGCACCACGATAGGGTCTAATGAAAGATTAATAAACTTTAAAGGGAAGTTAAGGAAGGGTGCCAAAACATCAGAGTGGTGTTATAAACATTGGCAAAGTGAACGATAATGGTTCGGACTAAGATGGGCTACTGATGCTCAGTAAAAACGCTTGTTGGAATGTATTCAAGGTGCTTACATTCAACTCCTAGGAGAGTTGGGATGACTCTAGTCAAGGTGGCTCTTATGGTGGAATGAGTGGTCATTTCATCAGGCGACGTTGTTTGAGAAAAGATAAATTAGTGGTAGACGTGCCTAGGAGGCAGTCACTAAATAAGTCAATGATAACCTGAAGATGAAAACCTAAAACAATAAATTAGTAGATGTCTGAATGGATGTTGAATGATGATATGACTTGGTCCATGATTGTATATTAAGTATAAGGTATACTTAATTTGAATTGAAAAAAAAAATTAATATGACATGGTTCATAATTGGATGAAAAGTGTACGATACACTTATGGATTGAATGTAATGTACATAGTTGCTTTTGATGTAATGTATTTTTACACATTATAATATAGTTGTTATGATGATAAAGTAAGGGAAAAACTCATTCCATGCTACAATGGCATGGCTCACTATGATTGCTTACAGTAAGATTTAACCATATTTTATGTCTGATCTATGTATTTGTTATTTCTCATAAACTCACGGGTATTCATTCGAGTAGGCTGAGTTTATAAATTAGACGGATATCTTTTGGAAGGACAAATAAAGACTCCGAACATAAAGCAAGAGGCTTATCTAGAAAATAAAAGTTATTTTGAAATTTTCGTTGTTTAAAACTAGGAATTATAACTAGTTAGGTCTTATGTTAGCATCTTCAAATGCAGACATGACACTACTCTCATTTCTTACTATATTTACTCCAACGTAGGAACCATATGAGTTAATTTTGATGTAGTGAATCGTCTAAAACAATATGGCGTAATGAAAATTCATTTAGCTACTTTGTTTACTTAATGCTGTGCAAAATAATACTAAACTCACTTTGTTGCTTGAAAATGATCTTGACGATGACTGTAGCATCGTTGGCATCTATTTCCGGGTCTCAGAGTAGTGGATATTACAACTTTCTATCAAAGCAAGGTTAGGGGAATGCTTAAGTAAGCTAGAGCTAAGAAGAAACTAAATAGTAGAAAATGAACACCTTGGGAAGGATATATGCTATATGTATAACTTACTTGTATTTTGATATAGATACATACATACAGTCGGTTATATCTACCCCTCTACTATTGCTCTCACTCTCTTTACTTCCATTTTCTAATGAACCTTTGCTTATGCAAAAGGAAAGAATCGACCTAGGTAGCCGACGTTTGACTATAGGAAGTACAAGAGCGAATTCTAATAGAGGAACTAACTAATAGAGTTAGAGGTATGTTCTAGAGGCAATTATGTAATTTGTTACATATATCTAACCCAATAACCAATCTTGTTCGAAATAAAAGGTATTTTCTTTCGATTCTATACCTGATATAATGTGTTATATTAATTAGTTAATTGAACTAAAAGTATATTAATAGAAAATCCATAAATGATATGTTTTGTGATAGTAGTTACAAAGCATTGTAACCGTAGGTAATTTATCACAATGAAAACAAATATACCATTTTAAATGTTCTTAGTTAAGATGCATCAAGACTGGATATCGATGTATCCGTTAAGACAAGAGTATGTAAAGCTCTCTAATTGTTAGGAAGTGTATTACTCATGGCTATTGCGGGTACCTAGGGTTACGTGCTGATAGTTATTGGATAATTATGGAACCACTAACTCGATAGTTTTCTGTTGTATAATACAACTAAGATCAAACTAAATATCGATGTGACTGATGTACACATTTCTTTCGACTCGATAATACTATGGATCTTTAATATAAAAGCCCTGCTTTGATTATAGTCAAATCATGGTACGATGTCCATTGAGTGACTATAGTTGGGTCGAGTGATAGTATTAGAAGTTGAGCACTATTCAAGAGAGGATTCGTATTCTCGGTCATATGGGATTAATATCACGGTCAACTTAAGTCAACTCAAAGTGAAAGTCTCTAGCCAAAACAGGTCGATTATAATAATTGTTATCATCGAACCAAGGACTTTGTGTTTGGATTATAAAGTTGAATATGGACGATATTGAAATTTTGACCATTACCAAATTCCATAAGTCCAAACTGATATAGTTTCGAGGAAGAGAATTGATGAAAATAAGACACAATCGAGTTACGATTAATACAGTGAAATTGGATTTTATCGAAACTAAGTATCCAATAAATTTGGCAAAAATGTCATAGCATTTGCTATGTAATATATGAACGTTATTATTCGAATAGTTCGCGATTATTCGCTGACCAAATTTACATCTAACGAGTCACACAACCGAAATGATGAATTCTCCTTTAACCAAACTATTTAATTAGTTTATAACTGTTATAAATTAATTAAATTAATTAGTACTTATGAAATACTAATTACAAATTTTGATTGTGATTTGAGGAATAAATGTTATCAATATTTTTATAATAATTTTAAATATATCGGTCAATAAACGATATCGAGTGACTAAATTGGATTTAATTAAATAATATTTTCTTTAGCTTAAATGGGTTTTAGGCCCATCATGGTGGGTGGATTTTTGGCTAAAATCGAAGTGTAAAGGCAGCTCAATTATTGGTAGATGGGGGCTTGATTTGTATGACTCAGATTGAAGGAGAGAGATTATGAGATTAGATCCACTTTTATCTTCTTTCTATCCACTATTTAAGCAACATAACCCTAACGAGATATGATCTTTTGCTGCCTCTTCTTCCATCCATTGCTGGCTGAAAATATATCATAGCATCTCCATCAATACAAATTCAAATCAAGCCATACCTGATCACTATTTGATTGTTGAAGGTCAATAGTTTAAAAACTAGCAATCTGCTAAATCAAAAAGGTTTCAAAGAGGAGAATTTATCTTTTCGAGGTGAATTTTGAAGCATTGGGATTAAGATATGATTTTAAAGTCAATAATTATCAGTATAATGTTTTATCATGTATATGTATATTATATTGTTAGGTGACGATTATTATATGCAAGAAATGCTGTCACAAATTAGTTTGGCTATATGCATGTATATATTTATGCTTTAAAAAAAGAGTTTTTCGCAATCGTGAAGTCAGGTAAGTGCAGCCATGTAAAATAATATAATTTTTATAATTTATTAAATTAATATGTATATACACAGATATATGATTTAATTATCTATATATATATATATATCTGTTATAATAGTTACAACATTACATCAGTGTTAAAATTAGTCATATAATTTATTTATAATGTATTGCAGTAACATTAATTTTCGATAGTAAAAATATTTTGTTGTAAATATTTTACCCTTATTTAATTCAATTTACTTCATTAATAAATTATATTAATTCAAAATCTCATAAAAAATTATTTTCTAATTTTATAAAATTATATTAGCACCAGATAAGCTTTTGTCAAAAAACAAATTTTTTTCTTCAATTTTTGGAATTTAATTATTTAAAACAGTTGAAAATAAATAAATTATTAAAAATAAATTTATGCCAAAACATTGTGGAAATTTTTTTCAAACCATAAGTTATCAATTAGGATTTTTTGGAATTTTAAAATTTGAAATAAAAGTTTGTTAATTAGTTTTTATCAGTAGTTTATTAATTTTGAATGAATATTTAACTAAAAATGCATTTCAAAATTAAAAATTAAAATCTTTTTTGTGCTATGCACATAAACTGGAAATAAGATAATAATAAAAAAAATATCTTGAATAATTTAATTAATTAATACATATATATTATATATATATATATTGTGTGCGTGTGTATAATTGTTTTGTTACTAATTTTCAAGAATATATATTTTATTATATATATGTATACACATATTATTCACAGCTTATAAAATATTAATGTATATTTTAATATTTATAAAAACTTATATATCCAAATTAAATATTTTAATAATATTTGTATACATAATATTAATATTTTATTTATAAGATAATATATATATATATATATAAATATTCAAAAATAAATATACTATATATATAGCTAATTAAACTAACTAAATATATATATATATATACATATATATATATATATATGTTTAACTTATAAAGTTCTATAAAATAATATCTTATATACATAAATATATTTAGACAACATATACTTGCATATTAGATGAGCAAATGTGATTGTTGCGATGTAAATCTCAACATCTATACATGGGCATGTCATACCTTGCACGAGTTGATATGTTGCACGTGCACACACACGCACATACATATATGATATACGTGTATATATATAAATTAAATAAAACTGTATAATTTACAAATTTAAATAAAATAAAAGATTTTATTTAAATAATATTTAGAAATGTTCTAAATGAATTAGACTTCATAGGCCAGATCAAGATCCAATAGGGTATAAATTTTGAAATTTATCTATAACTTCTGCTGTAGGCTGGCCCAATTCCAACAATGGTATTAGAGCCTACTAAACCTATGCGGCCTAATTTAATCGTGCTAAGGTTAACTAATTAAAGCATACCCATATAGTAGAGGCCGAGTTTGGGTAATCAAGTACTCTGCCCTACCTAGCTATTAGTCTAGCCCGAAACGGTGAGGTAAGCCCAAAAGGTTATTCCTAATAGAAAAAGCCTAATTTGAATTAAGACATAGGCTAATTTCAAAATGTTTTTGAAATTGAAAATTAAAAGTTAAATTTAAAATAAGAAAAATATTATACATGTTATAAATAAATTTTTAATTTGTTTTGGAAATTGAAAATATAAGGTTTTTAAATTTAAAAGTTAAATTTAAAATATAATATATACATATTATAAATGTTATATTGTCTTGTAATTTATATAAATTAATTTTGAATTTTATAAAATTTATCAACAAGATTGATAAAATATATTAATTAAATAAGTTAATTAATTAATAAATATATGCATGTATTATATATTATGATATATGTTATGTTGTTTTAAAATATTATATTACTATAAGTATACATGTATGTATATAAATGAATTTTGAAAGTAATATAAATTTAATTAAAATTGTTGAATTAAATTAATTAATTAAAGGTTAATTAATTAAATAATACACACACACACACATATATATATGATATATGCGTTATACTAAAAAGGTTATATTATATAATAATTAATGAATGTAAATGTTATATTAATATGAAACTAATTAAAATGTAATTAGTTAAATAATATTTAATTAATATAATATTATACATAAGACTATTATATAAGTAATATAAAATATAAAAGTTATATAATAATAAAACTTGTACAATATGAATGAATAAACTAAAGGCGGAACATTAAAGAAACCCAAATAGACTTAAGGAATAAATACATACGTAAATGTATGTATACCTTAATTTTGATGTGCCTGACACTTGAATCATGAGGGTAATTAATAAAAATTACATTATTCCTTAAATCGATATACTTAATGTAATATATTGAGAATTATGAATCTTTAATATAATGTTGTCCTCTATCATATATATATATATTAATAAATTATTTGCATACACCTTAGTTGTTGAACAAACTCAAGCTAGAGATGTTACATGTAGTATTATTAATATATTCAATAAACAAGGTAATATAATTATAAATATTTGTTGAGAAAACTCAAGGTATATATACTATACTTAGGCCGTCGGGATATGGTAGGTATAAGTTAATAATTTTGTTTTGATTTGTTAAGAAAACTCAAGGTTGAAGTGTAATTATGATAAATACTATGGGTTAGGAGTTGTATATGATACAACCGATAAGGAGATATCTACTGTCCATGGAGCTATGGCTTATTGAGCAAACTTAAGATCAGAATTCTAAAATGGACGAGTCCTAATACTCACTAGTGAAGTCGAAAGACTTCTATATTTCGATTAGATTTTGGTAAAACATAAAATATTAGCGGGAGCTTTATTAGAAAAATGAAATGATAACATTTAACATTTCTAATATTGTAAGAATATATGCTATGTAATGATATAATAACCATATTGATAAATTTGTGCATTTAATATTATTTCTAAAATGCTTATCAATTAAGATATACAAATGAACTAAATTGGAAATTGACTAATAGAAATATAGCATATACTTATTAATAAATGCTTCTTACATGTTAATGTTTCAATACCCATGTAAGCATTTGAATTTACAACTACTAAATTCATTCATAATTTTGTAGCTTATGTGTTTATTCGATCGAGAATGTGTATTGCATTCTATGAGTTTAAAACTCTAAATAAATACAAGAGTATGGATATTTGGTATTGCATATAGTGTTATATGGGTGTAACAACTCTAATGTTGATTAACATTATGTAGGATATTTAATTAGTTAAATTAAATGAAATAATGTAAATGGTTAAGGGATTGAGATTTGAATATTAGAGGGTAGTCGTGTCTAATTAACTAATAAACATAAAGGGAATTAAAATGAAATAAGTAAAGATAATAGATAAGGGAAAATAAGAATAGGTTATATGCATATACCTTAACCCTCATACCACTATCATTTTACACATTCATAGACAAAAATTAAACCAAGCTTGGCCGGCCACCATTAGAAGAACGTAAAGGGGAAGATAAACCAAAATCAAGAAGAAGAAGCTTAATCAATTCATTCAAGAGAAAAATATCAAACTCCTTAATCACAAGGTAAGGTGAATAATAAGTTACATCTCATATTTTCTTATTTTCAGTTCTAGATCAAATCCGAATATGCTTTGCAAAGTATTATGCCATGTTTTGAATGATAAATAGATCTACATATGCTTGTTGATAAATTTTGTTTGTTCATATAGATTTTATGATACGTTATGATTGAAAAACCTATCAAATGACATCCAAATGCCTTGTGATTTTGATATAAGGTCAGAAATAATATTTTAGGAATGGGTTTCAAATTTTATACTTTTCTGAATTAATGTGGATTTATTATGAATTTTCTAGTGAAGAAAATGGTTAAATTGAGTTTAAATTAATTACGGCTATTATATATCAGCTTTAGGTCAAAAATCAAATATGTTAGAAAACGTATTAAAAGTGATTTATGGGAATTTCGGAGAATTTTCCTAAGTGTTTTAATAAGTATATAAAATTATTTAAGGTATGGGACTTAAATGTTTTATATGTTTATAAAAGGAGAAGGGGCAATTTATAAATGTTTTAAATTGATAATCTCTGAAATTTGGCAGCACTTTTATGAAAGATTTTGAAAAAGAATTGGCAACCAATCATATGTTGATAAACGAGGCAAGTTGGTTAGAAATAAATGGTTTTAAAAGTTAAAAATCTGATTTACAAGGTTTTAATGCTTCGCCACTTATAACCGCACCTTTCGACCTCATGCCGCCGCCTTCATCTAAGTCGAAACCAATACACATGGTATCAGCTTTAGTATAAAGTGGATTGGAGATAGGCAAAAGGTATAAGTCGAAATAGGGCTTTCAAAGGGGTTGAAGTAGCTTCTGAAAACTTATAACTATTTTGATTGTAAATGAGGCATTCGAATGAGATGGCTTTCGACTTGGTCAGTTATTTTAAAGAAAAGAGCTTTCAAAAGAGGTTGCCATCTTATGTTTTAAACAAGCTTTCGACAGGTTCAAAACACTTGCTGCCGCATTCAACCTTTCGACCCAGTTGAGCCAAATGTTGGTTTCGAAACAATGCTTTCGCTTTTAAATAAGAAGCCACTTCTCCAATGCCTTTGAAAGGGATGGTTTCGAAGCCATCCACTTTCTTTGACTTAGAAAATTGCTTTCAAAAGAGTTGCTTTCGACCTAGTTCTTTTAAGACCCTTTTACTATTTTGAAAACCTAAACCCAAAGGTTTCGAAAGGAATGATTTAAAGGTTTCAAAACTGTATTCCATACATTTTTACTTGAAGCCAATGCTTTCAAAAGGTCTGTTTTAAGGACTTTAATGCTTTTGAAAGGTATATGATAAATGTTTCGAAGGGGTGATTCCCTAATGTTTTTGAAAGGTTTACCTTTAGTGTTTGAGTGGAAGATTTCTAATGTTTTTGAAAGGCAAGTTTGCAATGTTTTGAAAAGAGGATGTCCAAATTTTTGTAAAGCTTTCAAAAGAGATGCTTTCAATGTTTTCGAAAGGTCTTTTGTGAATGGTTTTGAAAGGTATGCTTTGGCCTATCAGCCTAATGTTACAAAGTAAGGTAGTTAATTTGTTTCGAAAGAGATACTTTCAATAGTTTCGAAAGGGATACTTTCAAATGTTTCAAAAGGGATTGTTCAAAGATTTAAAAAAAAGGTTCCTAAAGTTCTCATCAACAATGTTTTGAGTAAAGCATATATCATGGCAAAGAGATTTAAGTAAAGTAAATAGTATGTTTTGCTTGTTTAAGTATGATTGAAAGGGTTAAATCAATTAAAAAGGTGTTTTCTTTGAAAACTTGATGGGTAGTTAACCTTAAGTAAATGACTCAGGTATTTGAATACCAGATGGGGTAGGGTCGTGCCTTATACATTAGCTATATCCCCTTGCTAATTTAGTTCAAAATTCCAGCTTGTAAGGCTTAGTCATAAAAAAGACTTAAATGATGTTACACACCGAAAGGAATATATATACAGAGAAGGAGCATAGGTTATTGGTGAGCCCTCAAAACCATTAGAATCTGATGACTCTGAGAGAAGTAAATTAAGGAGAGAAGTAAATGAAGGAGAGAAGTAAATTAAGGACAGGCCGTCCAGAAGTTTTTCTAACATATGTTAGATTATTTAATTTATCTGGTAGGCCCGAGTCAGCCAATGATTAGTAGCTAGCCAAATAAAACTATATTGTCGAACAGATAGTCCATTTATTACTTGGTTTTATGAGCATATATGATATTTCTACTATTGTTTTAATCAGCTTGATTGCAGGATTCTGATTTGAAAAAATATGTTTTAAAGGGATATCAGTGAGGGGAAACTCATTCCGCTGAGCGGTGTGGTCTCACTTATATCAGTAAACTGAAATATAAAAGTATTATTCACACCAGGCTTTATGTCTGACTCGAAGTTTATGTTTTTCCCCTTAAACTCCCGTGTGCTCAAAATTAATTTGAGTAGATTGAGAGTCAAGGGTTTTTTCAGGTTTAGTAGGCTGGACGAATAAAGCTTCTGAAGACACGCAAGACGCAAAGCTAGCTATGTAGGAGATAGTTAGCTTTATTTCCACCGTGATGTATTAAGACCGATATGTCTATATAGTACTCTGATCATCCAAGGAGGCATCTTCATATGTCGCTCTTGGTGTATTTTGTAATAATTATATTTGATCGAAACCTGGGAATTGTTATGGGATTATGTACCTGAATATGAAATATTGATTTGAAATGTAATCAGAATTTTTTTTAAATCTGTGTTGATTTTATTTCATATTCATTTGCTTCTGATATTATGGATACCATTAATATTACCATATTTTGTTATTGGAAGTTAATACTATGGATGACTGCAGCATCTGTAGCACATAGCTTCAGGCCTCAAGATTGAGGATATTACAATGGGGAACCGTCACAGTTCGTAATGTGCGAAACTTCGATAAAATTAGTACATTCAAAATAAGCCAACAAACAATATCATGAGATCGAGTATTCAGTTTGATTGATTACAAAAGGATTATTGTGCTAAATGTAACATTAACCAAAACGATAAGAAAGATCTCAGAATTTGATCACTCAAATATCAGTTTGATCAGTTTACGTAAGGTGCATCATGTTTGATGTCCTCAAATTTTAAGGATGATCAAATGCCTCTTTGTAAAGAGTTCGTTATGATGTTGTAGTATGGTTCTTTTGAATGGTTTAGCCATTTAGAAAGAAAAACAAATGGATAAGAGTAGATGTAATTTAATGCATAGTTGAAATGAAGAGAGTGAGTAGTCACTTCTTCTTCATAAAGAAACATCGAAAACGAGAATTGTAATAATAATAATGAATATTGAACATTGGAAGGAGAAATATGATTTATATCCATAAATATATTTTTATATAGAAAATTGTTTTCTATGAGAATTATTTCTCTAAGTTCAAGGTATTTGATCAAAGAACTCTCCGCTTTAAACTAGTTGCAGTATATGGAAAAAAAAATCTATATAAAGCGAAATGATTGACCTCTTAATTTAGTATGCTATTATAGTAATGAAGGAAATAGTGGGTGCATGCCATGTGGCACTTATTAATTGCATCAAATTACAAAATTATTTTCATAAAACATACCGGACATTATCTATGAAATAATAACTATTTTCGATGTCGACTAAAAAATAGACATAGTTATATTTCAATGTGAATATTATGAATATTCATTATAAAATAAAACTGCAATGATATTTGTTTTCACAATAAAAGTGATGCATTGAAAACACTGAAGTATCTAAAATTATTTTGAAATTATAGACTAAGTCTTAGTTTTGGGAAATAATTTTTATTATATGATTATGCTTCATATGGTACTAGTTGATTATATCTCAAACATTCAAGGGCAATGCACCTATTTAGCGTGAGCGACATAGGAGTTGATGAACTCTTCAGACTGATACATATAGATGTATACAACCGTAAGTCTATTAACAATAAAATGTTTCCATGTACTCTGTCATATTCATCGATGAGTCATCACAGACATGGATGTGTGTATTTGATGCGCATGTATAAGTGCCAGATAAGCTCATAGAATATAAAACGGAAGTAAATAATGTATAATGTGATAGAAATAATTCGATTTGATTGAATGAGTGAGTATATTGGAAGGAGTTCCATATGTACCTAACATGAATAAAGATTATGTCTCAAAAGGTCATTCCTCCCTATAGTACAAAATGACATATTGATAAGGAGTATTTTTTGGACAAAGCATGATTAGTGATGAGTGAAGTTAAATTCTTTCTATGAGGTGTGTACTTAAGAGTAATACATAAGGTTGAAATTAACGTCATCCAAAGAATTGTATGAAAAACCATATAAGATAAGGATTTACAAGAAAACCCTACATATCTTAAGCAAAGGAGTTGGTGGGTTGTGCAAGTCGAAAGACTGCATGTAATAATTGTACATAGGGAATCTTGTATGAATCGCCCTATGGGAATTTTGGAAATGATAGTCAATAGATGACTAATTTATATGTGAACATAAATATATTGTGAGCTAATGCAAAATCAATTTTATATAATTCAATTCATGAAATGTTCATGAATGCTCATTCTGTTCACAGAGAAACAACTGTTGATTCAAAAAATACCAACTTCATAGTGAAAGAATTTCTTTAAGAAATTATTGGTATAAAAATGGTTATAAGGGATGAAATGAAATGGACCGAACCTAAATGAACATAGGTACATTAGAATGTCTAATGAGTATTCTTGCAAATTAAAAAGAAACTACAAGTTTCTTGTCAATATCAAGAATAAATATTCTCGATTGCTTAATTATACCATTAAGAGTATTGACTTTATGATATGGTTGATGCGCAAATACGAAATAGATTCTAAGTACTTTATCAAAATATGATTTTGGTAGTTGTATCTGAAAGGATATGATCCGTTTGGCCACAAATGTGTCTTTAAGAGAAAGATAAATGCAGTTAGAATATAGTGAGCCATATTGATTAGAATAATAATGTAAATTTCAACTGTTCAAATTAACGTAATAGATTCACCATTTGATATGCTCAAGTAGGTTTGGATTTTACTCACAAACTTATTGCATAGTATGACTTTATGTTTTGGTACGTATGAGTTGAGACTGAAAATTCAAAATAATGATTTAGGGTAAACTGTTTGCACATAACAAACTAAGTGTCACGAAGCCAGTGGAGCAATATTGAGTTTTTGGGTTTTGGATATGATCCAAAATCGAAAAAGTATCATTCTGAAAAACATCAAAATTGAACTAGTTTTTTGATAGATGTATCAAATAGTTTGATTATCGGTCAAAATGCATAGGAAGTATGTGTTCATAATAAAGAACCTTAAAATGGACATAGATATTTCTAAATCATAAGGAAACACCAAACTACTTATTATTAATGATGTACTTGTGTTAAAATTAATTTTAGTTGTTTTAACACTCAACGTTGGATTTGTAAATAATGTCTTTTATAATAAGTATAAAATATTTTGGGAATGTCCCAAAACGATAGGCAATAACACCTTATTAACATGCTTAATGCAGAAGATGTAAGATGGATTCTTTATACATTAGAAATAGAAATTATCATGTTGTTATCTACTATATCATGATTGTTTCTGTATTTGATACATGAAGCAAATATTGAATCCAAATTGATATCACCAAATGGTAGTTGGAGTGTTCTCATGTATCTACGAAATACTAGAGATCTATTAACAAAACAAAGAAATCCTTATCATGGAGTGTTCAGAGTCAAACTTCATAATGAGTACTTGTGTCAATAATAAATTCAAGTTAAGAATTTTTAAATTGTAAATGTTCTGAATGAAAGACCGTGGTCGATTCTATAAAAAAGCTAAGTACATTGCCTTCAATAACGTCATATTAAAAACAACGTATATAAGTACAAATTCACAATTTATAAGTGAGATGAGGGTGATTCCAATTGATGAGAATTCAATAACATTGTTATATGATAATAATAATAATAATGTGATATTGTTTGTAGTATAACATAGAGCTCACTAGAAGTCGAGAGACATACTCTGAATTGTACCACATAATAAAAATAGTTTACCAGCATCAATATAAGTTGATTGATAGAGTAGATAATTGAAAAATAATAGGATACCCATCGTTGAGGGACCGACGTAACTCGTTTTGAGAAAAACTATTGGAGTAGTTGGAATAAGACTCCATAATTGAACGCAAGTGTAAGTGGGAGATTGATAGAGTTAGCGGTATGTCCTAGGGGAAATTATGTAATTTGTTACATTTATCTAACTCAATAATCAATCTTTTTCTAAATAAAAGGTGTTGTTCTATTATATACTTGATATAACGTGTTATATTATTTAATTAATTTAATTAAAATTATATTTAATAGAAAATTCATAAATGGTATATTTTGTAATAGTAGTTACAAAGTGTTGTAACCATGAGTAATTTATCACAATCAAAACAAATATACCATTTTAACTGTTTCTAGCCAAGATACATCAAGACTGGATATCGATGTATCTTTTGAGGCTAGAGCACATAACGCTCTCTAAATGTTGGATACTGTATTACTCATGACTATTGTGATAATTATTGGATAACCATAGAACAAATCATTCGATAGATTTATGTTGGGTAATATAACTATGGTCAAAAAAAATATTGATGTAACTAATTTACACAGTTCTTTCAACTTGAGAATATTATGGAACTTCAATATGAAAGCTCTACTTTGATTATAGTCAAATCATGGCATGAGGTCTATCAAGTGACTATAATTGGGTAGATTGTAAGTATTGAAAGTGAAGCATTATTCAAGAAAGGATTCATCTTCTCGGTTATGCGGGGTTAGTATCACGGTCAACACAAAGCCAAAGTCGCTGAACAGAGCAGTTTGGTTAATAATAATTGTTATTACTGATTCAAAGACTTTGTTTTTGGACAATAAAGTTGAATATGGATAATAATGGAATTTTGAACATTACCAAATTACATAAGTTCAAAGTGATATAGTTTTGATGAAGAGAATCAGTGTAAATAAAAGTCACTACCGGGTAATGCTTAACAAAGTAAAATTGGATTTTATAAAAACAAAGTTAGTGATAGATTTGGCCAAAATGCCACACCACTTGTTAAGTAATGTGTGAACATAATATTCGAATAGTTCAATATTAATCGCCACAAAATTTACACATGATGAGTCAAATGACGAAAAAATGAATTCTCCTTTGACCAAACAATTTAATTATTTCATAATTATTAGAAACTAATTAATATTTATGAAATCTTGATTATGATTTAAGGAATAAGTGTTATTAATATATTTATAATAGTAATAAATATACCAATCAATATACGATGTCGATAAGCGATTAAATTGAATTTAATTAAATTATATTTTCAATAGGCTTAAATGTGTTTTAGGCTCAACGTCGTGGGTGAATTTTCGGCTGAAATAGTAAGGTAAAGTCGGCTCAATTAGTGGTAGAGGGGGGCTTTATTTGGATGGCTGAGATTTATCTCTTTTCTATCCATTATTTAACCAACCCGAACCCTAATAGATATGACCTATTTGCTTCTTTTTCTTCCATCCTTTGCTGGCTAAAAATATACCATATCATCTCCATCAATACAAATTCAAACTTAGTAAGATGTGACCACTATTTGATAGTTGAAGTTTAACGGTTCAAAGATCGACAATCTGCTAAATCAAAGAAAGGTCTCAAAGAGGAGAATTTATCTTTTCAAGGTGTACTCCAAGGAATTGAGATTAATGTATGATATTTTTGTCAATAATTATTAGTATAATGTTTTATCATATATGTGTATTATATTGTTAGTTATGTGACAATTCTGATATGCAAGCAATTTTGTCACAAATTAGTTTGGTTATATGCATGTATATATTTATGCTTTAAAAAAAGGATTTTTCTCAATCATATATGTCAGATCAGTGTAGCCAAATAAAATAATATAATTTTTATATTTTATTAAATTAATGTACATATTATTTAGTTTTATATATATTGCTTATAATTAATTACAACATTATACGAGTATTAAAATTAGTCATATAATTTCATTTGTAATATATTCTAGTAATATTAATTTTTGAAAGTAAACAATACCTTTTTATGAATATTTTATTATTTAATATATTTAATTCAGTTTACTTCATTAATAAGTTATATTAATTCGAAAATGCCATGAAAAATTATTTTTTAATTTTATAAAATTATATTAGCAACATATATGCTTTTGAAAAAAATTAAAACTAATTCCACCATTTTTAAAATTTGATTGTTTATAATGACTAAAAATTAATAAATTATTAGAAACTGATTTAAACCGAAAACAAAGGTGGATTTTTTTTTTCAAACCATAAAATATCAGATTGCATTTTCTAGAATTTTAAAATTTGAAATAAAAGTTATGAAATTAATTTTTATTAATATTATATTAATTCAAAATGAATTTTTAATTAAAAATACATCTTATAATTAAAAATTAAAAATAAATATTAAAAAAATTGAGCTGTGCGCATTGGTAAATTACTAGGTGCAAGAACTTCTACAAAATTCTTGACCGCACCCAATATTTCTCTCAATTCAAAGATCTAAGAGACCTAAAAATAAAATAGCAATAAAAAATTATCTTAAGTACTTTTGTTAATTAATATATATACACACGCACATATACACACGTATATCTATATATCATAAATATATATTTGTGTATATATATAATTATTTTATTATTATTGTTCGTACCAAAAAGTGGACAAACAAACAAGAAATTTAGTAGAGAATGAAAATGAAGAAATTTAAATGGAAAATGAGCAAAAACAACATCCCAAGCGTTTATACTAGTTTGGCTAATCGTTGCCTACATCCACTTGAGCTTTATATTGATTATCTTACTGTTTTAGAAGTACAGTTCTTATGGTTCGACACCACTCCACAAGCAATTACAAACAAATATGTAAAATTGTAAGGAAGGAAAAAGATCCCTAAATATGAGCCCTTCGCCTCCTATTTATAGCTGTAGGTTGGTGGGAAAAGCTCCTCCACGTCTTCATCGACGATCTCCACTATCCAACAGCAATTGCTTTCGAGGAAACATGGCTATGTTAGCAAGCAGTTATGGATTGATACCGATCCATGGGCATGGATCAGCACCGACCCATGGGATTGGATCGGTACTGATCCATAAGATTGACTTATGGATTGATTTTGATACTTTATGATGTGATGACTTATTGTTTGCTTTATGATTCCTATCTTGTTTGCACGGTGTGAGTTTGTTTTTGATTCCAAGTGATGGATCATTGGAGGAATGGAGTTGCGGATTTCAAGTGCTCGAGGCATTTGATAGCAAATGACATGCGATTAATTTATGGAGCTTGGAATGAGTTTCTATCTCCAATACTTGAGTATGTAAGGAAGTTGGAGTGATTTGGTTGCAAGTTTATGGATCAGTACCGATCCATGGTCGGTACTGATCCATCTTTTTGATGGATTCACCTTCGGGATTTTATGAATTTTGTTTTCATCTTGTGATCTTGGTTGCACTTGCTTTCTGGACTCTGTAGCTATCTCTCTGAGCTTTCTGCGTTGATAGCTTTCAAATTTCACTTGTTCGATCTATTCAAATATCATCCGATCAAAAGGCTAGATAATACATGTCCTACTTTGTATCAAGATAAGTTAGGATTGCCATATCAGACTCCAATCCATGTTTAGAATAGTTGTCGTTCTTCCTTTATATCTTTTTGATAAATTGTCGTGTCTCTAGCTATTCATTACTATGCTTTACTGGCATCTAGCATTATAAAACTGCATGATCTGTCATTTCAAGCTCGATGATTTCAAAATAGTTTCTTTTCTAGATCTTTCAGGTTTGAATCTGCTTTTCCATGGTTCTAGTTATGGAGTATTGAGTATGTACACACGTGTGTTGTAATCGTCCATCATGCTTTGATTCCATGTACACACACTCCTGTGAAACATCAGTTGTACCTACATATACGCATGTTGTGTGTTTGTGTGTATGTGTCTATATATATACATATATTGTATCCAATCCATGGGCATGGATTAGTACTAATCCAAGCCTAATAAACAGGCAAGTCCAAGGCCTAATATTTTGGTTCGGGGGGTATATTACCCAACCCATTTCCTTTCCTTCATCGGCTTACTTTTGCTATCGAGTTGGAGCTTTAATATGCCATTAATAGACTTTACCTTCCAAGTGAACCATCTCCTTTAACCCCAGACTTCCACTTCCTAACATCCAAACAATTATCACCACCCTTTACTCGAATCTCCACCAAACGAATCCCTGACTGGACCCAATCCATTTTATTATTGAACAATCTTTAATTCGAAGTCTAGATCTTGAGTCCATTATTCCCTTCAAGCTTGAACAATCTTCAGTAGGTTGTGGAGGTGAAGATCGACGTTGGTGAGCTTCACGTTGATGACGGTGCTATGGATTGTGGGGAGTAGTGCAAAACTCGACCAAAATCCATCCAAGGGGTTGGATTAGTACCGATCCAACCCTTGGTGAATTTTTAGCCCTTCGCTCACTCCTGAGCTTTACACTGTTTAACACAATCGAGTTTTGCCAGGCACTATTTTCCAAGCTCTAAGACATATCGAATGTACAAACGTTTATATAAAGCCCGTTGGGACAGTCATCAATAACGAGCACCGAGGATAAACTCTAGACTTTTGAATGAACTGTTGCATAATGTCAGAAATCAACACTATGACTACACAACACCACACTAGGTTTTCACTTTAGCACAGGGCACAACTTCTAATCAATATGATATCAATTATGTGTTGAGTTTTGATGGTTATGGGTCATAGACGTTCCATGCATCTCTTCGCTTAAGCACCAGGTCCATCGTTTTCCAAATATGCCGAGTCAAATATCGAGTCGTGCTCGACTATGGTTCCATCTGCACAACAAACTCCGATGCAACCTATTCCTCAACCTGAAAATCCATAGATAGATCAACTCTCTTAGGAAGTTCTAGAAGATCCTATAGAAGGCCCAACACTTGAAGATGCCCCTAACACACTTGATGACGTTGTTATATTAGATGATCCAATAGATTTTGCATCATCTAAAATTGAGAAGGGATCACTCAAGAGGATCTGTGAGAAACACTGTATCCCATTTGAGAATGTGTTAGTTCCTACATGCCATAAGAGAGTGCACCATCGACCAGATGGGTATATAGTGTGCAATAAGTATGTATGCTTGGTAGAATGCGTGCTACCATTTAATCCATTCATCCAATGATTTTTTCACTTTATGAGGCTAGTCCTGCTCGGTTCCATCTGAATGGCTATGCGTTCCTTTATAGCTTGTTTATCATCTTCACTCGTCATTTTGACCATGTTCCTAGTAATCACGAGATTTGCCATCTATTCAGCTTCGAGCACTACAAAGGAAATCCTTTCCTTATTTTCTTAGAGCCATCTTAGGGTTGTTGAATCATGATCGGAGCTTGGAATAAATTAAGTTATTTCAAGGATGAATTCTTCTTTATTTGCCGTCCTTTTGGGTTTGCACAATGATGGTTGTCTTCCCATAAGTTCTATTCTTATCATTTTCATACAAGTCTAGATTCATAGTTCTGCTATTATTGAATGTCTTTATTTATCTTTGTAGATGTAATGCGTAGGCCTAGCAATGTTGCTTTGGCAGAGACTCTTCGGCAGCTTAATGCAATCCTAGAGTGAGAGAGAGAGAGGCTAAGACGCTGCTTAGAAATGAGAATCTATGAGCATATAATTTGTTGTACTCAGGTCATGGTAACGGTCTTGTTCTAAAAGCCATTAATAGTGACGAGGATGATTCTTTGTTCGAAGATTTTGGAGATCACTCACCTATGCCCATAGTTCAAAGTCTAGTAGTTGAGACTGATGACATATAGAAGCATACCGAAGAAGGCGAATTTAAAGATGTAGGTAAAGAAGGAGGAAATGGAGGAAGGGAAGGTCAAGCTGGTACTGATGCTGTCTCATACTTCCCGACATTTTGATCATTTCCTTTGAAATCTACTACTTTCGATTTTTCTTAACACAGAGCTAATAAAGCGCCTATCAAGCGGCCTTCTAAATAGTCCGTTGTCGAAATAGAGCAACCGAATGCTTTAAATCCTTAGATAGATGAGTTGAATCGTTGCTTCTTGAAAATAAACTTTAAAGATTTCAAGTTTGAGCCTAATTTGAAAGATATTCCCTATGGTGTCAAGGGTCAGACGGTAGCATAAGTTGGTGGCATGTATGATTAGTTATTCACTTAGAGGAGGTTGGCTGAGCAAATTTCTGAATATGCCAAGAGCTTGGAGACCGAGGCGATGAGATTATGGCGTTTGGCGAACCAGAATGAGGAGATCATCGCTCGTCTTGATGTAGGGGCCATCAAGTTGAAGAAAGCAAAGGTGGAAGTCGACTAGAAAGTCAAGGATTTAAACATGGTGATCGAGTGGAAAAAAAAGACCACCGTCTTAGCTAAGTTGAATCTGTTCATCACAGGAATTTTGAGCTTTTTAAAAAGGTGAAGGTGCTGAAGGCACAACTCAATAAAAAAAGAAGGAGAAAGATAAATCCCTTCAAACAGCCCAAAACTATTACAAAGAAATGCTTGACACTCGAAAATAAGGGGATGATACATTGGACAAAGCGAAGAAAGTGGATGAGTAGGTGGAAACCGTTGAGAGGCGGGTTAAAGACAAGTTCAAGCCACTCATCACCGATTATAATGCCAATGTACTCAAGTTCTGAGATTTTGCATGGCTGGGTAAAGGTTATCCCCGAGCAACAGCGTTAGCCTGGGTATAGATTGTGCAGGAGGAGCAACAACATACAAAAGGTGGTGAAGGCAATCTGACAAAGCTGGAGAGCGAGGTTCAAAGTCCAGCAGAAATTGAGGCGCTCAGAGCAGTGAGCTTATCTTACACCCGTAGTTGGCTACTATGATTCAGAAAGATCAAGCTGAAGGCTCCGATAGTACTCCTCAGAGCTTGCTACTGGTTTCATTTTCGAGTCTCCAGCTGCATCTATTACTCTGTTCGTCCCTCTATATAATCTAGATGCACCACAAATGCATAAAACAAGCATGTTATCTCCTGTCCAAGAAGGAAATTCAAACGATACACCTACCCATATGGAGCTGTAATCTGACTGATGTATGTCATTGATTTCACCTACATTTGGGAAAATGCACATGGTACTGGTTGATGTCACTAATCTCTCCTTTCATCTTTCTCAAATTTCAGGTCAACCGGCGGTTTCTAGTCTCCCACGAGAGAGCTTCCAATTGGGATAACAAGTGACAATGATTGATTCAACGGACGTGGCTATTTCTAGGACAACTCCAAGCATTCCAGTCGATGCAACTCTGAGCCCTGGCATGAAAATGATTCATGCATTACAAGAAGTGGGGCCTGGTGACCTCTACGATACGCAACTTGACGATGATGTTTAGATCACCAGGTTGATTGATCTTGCTCATTGGCTTTCAATGAACAAGCTTCTTGAACAACCACTCAAGTTTGTTACAGATATTAAGCAAGAGTAGGTCGACTATTTTCCTCCTCCACTATCAATATCTTTACCTGATGAGGCCATTTTTGGTTCAGTCACGCTGCCTATGACCAAAAGCACTCAAAGCATGTATACCATTTCATCATATTGGTCATGTTCAAAAGGAAAAGGAAGAGGAAAAAGAATAAGGAAGAAATCTAAGGGGTCCAGTGTGCTATTGCCCATAGAGAAGAAGAAGAAGAAAAAGTCTAAGAAGTGATCGTCTATCTCCTTCATGTTTGTGTTTGTATTGTTATAGGGCCTGTTTTACCTTTTGTTTTCAGGCTGGCTTTGTGCGGGTTCGACCCCCACTTTTTCTTTCAGTTTATATATAAATAACACATACTTTTGTTTCAAGTCTTATTTTGGCCGTGAATAATATATACCCTTCATTTCAATCGAATCCTGTGTGAATTTTACTAAGTGTTTGAGAAATGCGCTTTATATTCAACATGTTTGCAATCCTTTTCTCATCACCGTTATTGGACTAAGTCACTAGTCCATTCTACCATTTAGACAGTTAAGGGACGATTATCAAAGCGTGTATCCACTCATGTTTGCATATGACCATGTCCGACTCTGGAAGTTGGTCGAATTCTGATTGCTTGGAGAAAATAACATAAATATTCCTTTTGGGGATGTTTTGAGTGCGATCGTGCCTAACTCCAGGTGTTAATTGAAATTATTCATTTCTTGGTGCAATTAGGCATCCTACCTAAGGATACGTACTATGACAGTGCCAAATTATGGGCGTCGGTTGAGAGTTAGCCACTTAAGATAGTGGTTTGGACATCCCTATCCTGGTGGTTTACTTGAGATTGCGCCTAACTTCGGGCATCAACCAAATTTTTTAAGGGATCCCACCTAACTCTTGGGTAGATCTTTTTTCTTACATACTATGGCCAAGGTATGCATGCTCTACCGAACTCTGAGCATGAGTTGTTAAGGCGAACTATCTCATTCAGCCTTTGAAGGTTTACACTCCGGCCCCTAAGTCATGTGTTAAAGGAGTTGTTAGGTATCTACCTATGGATACTAAATATGGTCAAGCTTCATGCATTCGATCATGGACTTCATAAGTTTAGTTGGCACTATCTCCGGGTACTTGCACACCTACATTTTTCACATGCAAGTTCATTTAAACATAACACTGACCACAGTGTAAAATTAAGTATAAACAAATTTAAGAGCTCCCGAAGTCACTTCTTTTGTAAGCATTAGAAATGACAAATTCTGCCTGGCTACGTAGCTTTTATCAAATATGTACATATTTATATTCAAGTGAAATAACGTTGTAAGTGCTTGCTATTCAACTCCCATGGGAGTGAAATCCTATCTATTGTTGCTAGCTTGAACGCTCCAAGCTTCTGTTCAATTGCATACGAACCTTCCCAACCTAGGCCTATGTTTCCAGGGCCTAGAAAGATTCGTTTGAGAATGAGGTCACCAATGTGAAGACTTGTTGTTTGCTTTATGATTCCTATCTTGTTTGCATGGTATGGGCTTGTTTCTGAGTCCAAGTGATGGATCAATAGAGGAATGAAGTTGCTAATTTCGGATGCTAGAATCATTCGATAGCAAATGACATGCAATCAATCAATGAAGTGTGGAATGGGTTGTAATCACAATACTCGAGTATAAAGGGATATTGGAGTGATTTAGTTGCAAGTTTATGGATCGGTACCGACCCATAATGATGGATCGATACCGATCCATTATTTAGATGGATTCGACTTTTGGATTTTGTGGCTTTTGTTTTCATTCTGTGATCTGGGTTGCATTTGCTTTCTGGACTCTATGGCTATCTCTCTAGGCAGTCTTCCTTGATAGCTTTGAAGTTCAGCTTGTTTGGTCCATTCAAATACTACGTAGTCAAAAGGCTAGATAACAATTATATATAACACATATTATCCATGGATTATAGAATATAAACATATATTTTAATATCTAAAATAACTTTTATATATTTAAATTAATATATTATTATAATATGTGTATACATAATATTAATATTTATTTATAAGATAATATATGTATAAATATTTATTAATATATTTTAAATATTATATATATAATTATTTAAACTATCTAAACATACGTACATAAAATTCATAGTCTTTATACAAAATGATAGCTTATATACATACATATATTTAGACAACATATACTTGCATATAGATGAGCTAACATGTCCGTTGTGATGTAAATCCCAATATCCATACATGGGCATGTTATATCTTGCACGAGTTGATATGTTACATATGCACACATATATGTGGATATGATACATATGTGTGTGTATATATCAATATGTAAGTTAAATAAAACTATATAATTAAAAAAAAATTAAAAAGAAAAGATTTTTTAAATAATATTTATAAATGTTCTAAATTAATTAGACTATGGAGGCCCAATAAAGATCCAATAGGATAGATATTTTGAAATTCACTAACAACTTCTGGTACGGACTAGCCTAATTCCAGCATTAAAAGTATGCAAACTAATGGGCAAGGAAGGGAGGAAAACCCAGAAATTTGTGTTGAAACCAGTGCTCAAATGCCTACCCCTGCTGAAGGAGGAATGGATATGAATGATTTTCAACCACTTTATGACGAAAATGATAAGGCAACAACAAGTAGGAGTTTTTGTGCCAAGACATGAGATAGCAAAAGAAGCATGCTTTTTTAAGATGAACAAAGATTTCAAGAGTTATGAATGAAAGGAGTTCACATGGAAGGAGTCTACCTTGGAAGTGTTAAATTTGTGGAAGGTGTGTGAATGTATCTTTGGAGACTTGGATATGATAATGCTTGAAAGAGGCGGCTGGTTCCTTGTCAGCTTCAGGAGGATGCATTGGATTGGTGGGAGGCCGTAATTGCTGAAGTCTAAGATGAGGAGGTAACCTGAGAGTAGTTTGAGGAGCGATTTGACTCGGTTTATTCCTCAATTGCAAAAGAGTGCATGGTATAGGGAGTTCCTTGGCTTGAAGACGGGGATATGGATTTGCTAGAGTACATTCAGTGTTTTAATGCCTTGTTGAAGTAGGGAAGGTAGCATATTGATAACCCATTGAAGAAGAATGAGAAATTCACAGAAGGTTTGAGAAAGGGGCTAAAACACAAGGTGATGGTGCGCCTATTGTCTACCTTTGAGATGGTGGTGAAAATGGCAAGAAGGTATAATCGCATATTTCAAGGGGAGAGAAAAGCTAATGTTAGGTCCATGGGAGGGCGGAAGAAAACATTTAATATATATTAGAAGGGCGGAAAGAATCAAAAGGGAGCAAAAGCCTTGGAAGGAGCAACTTAAAGGCCGAATGAAGCAGATGTTATTTGCTTTAACTGCGGACAGATGGAGCACTGCTTTACTATGTGTACCCACTCGAAGAACAAGAAGAGGGGCAAGTCTTCATTTGTAAGAGACTTGGTCACAAAAAGAAGGATTTCCTAGAAGTAAAACAAGCTAAATTTTATGCTTTGGAAGGAACGTTGTACGGACTTACTTCTAAGGAGAAAGGAAAAAGTGTGCTTGGTGGTATGATTTTGCTTTCTAGTATACTAATTAGGATTTTGTTTGATGCTAGTGTCAGTCACTCTTTCATTTTGAGAGATTTGGCAAATGTTAATCCGATCGATGGGTATTCCACTTCCAGATTAAGGTGCACTGAACTTGAGTTTGATCTACGTGGACATTTGTTTGCTTGCAAATCATACATGTTCGACTTCACAGGGTAAGGGGTAATTTTAGGTATGGACTGGTTGGTGTGTAATGATAATAGGGTCTATTATGTGGATAGAATCATCACCTTATGGAATCCAAGTGGTCGAGAAAAAATTATGATAGCATCGGATGTAATGAAGGAGAAGTCAGACTTGATGTTATGTGCTATGGAAGATGATGACTAGTCAAGTATAAGTATGGGTGGTTATAGAATTCACGTATGTTTTTGAACCTGTAATGAGATTACCACAAAGGAGAGCAATCGAGTTCCGAATATACTCAATGCATGGGGTGTAGTCTATTAGTAGACCACCTAGCACAATACCACCCAAGGAAATGAGAAACTGTTAGTCGAACTTGAGGATAAAAGTTTCATTAGGTTGATTGGTTCGCCATGGGGAGCATCCACGGTATTCATAAAGAAGTCAGAGGGATCTTTACGAATGTGTATCAATTATCGAAAGCTGAATGAATTGACCATGGAGATTCATTATCCTTTGCCCATGATAGATGACTTGTTTGATCAGTTGAGTAAGGTTAGAGTGTTCATATAGTTAGATTTAGTGATGAGGTTTCATCACCCGAGGGTAGCAGAAGACAGTGTTCCATCAATCACATTCTTAACAAGGTATGGTTCGTACGAGTGGTTAGTGATGTCGTTTGGACAGACCAATGCTCGTACATTCTTTGTTGATCTTATGAACCGAATCTTTCACAATCAGTTGGATAGATTTGTGCTGGTCTTCATTGATGACATTTTGGTTTATTCTATGGATGAGAGATACCATTAATTCCATCTTGAATTGATTTGGAAATGGTGAGACAACAAAAGTTAAAGGCAAAGTTCTTGAAAAGACATTTTTGAAAATAAGAAGTTCAGTTTCCTAGGCATGTTCTTTTAGAGCATGGATTAACAATGGATCCATTAAATATATAGACTACAAATGATTGGAAGAGATCAGAGATGGTCATGGAGATGAGAAGTTTCTTAGGTTTAGCAAGCTATTATCACAGGTTTATTAAGGATTTCTTACGTATAGTAGCACCTTGACTAAGTTAACCAGAAGAATGAGAAGTTCATATAGATCGAAAAGTATGGAGGATCATTTTAGGAGTTGAAGAAGTTACCAACGAATGCTCATGTCTTGATCGTGCTTGAAGGAAATCGAGAGTTGGTAGTGTACACAAATGCATGTGGAACTAGTTTAGAAGCAGTGCTAATGTAAAGAGGGCAAGTGATAGCTTATGCATCAAAGCAATTGAGGCTGCATGAGGCTTGGTATCCGACTCATGACCTAGAGTTGGCAACAATGATGTTTATGCTGAAGATTTGGAGATACAATCATTTGGGAGAGCGATTTAAGTTGTATATGGACTGTAAGACCCTCAAGCATCTATTTTCTCCTAAGGAGTTGAACATAAGGCAACATTATATAGTTGTAATTCTTAGCGACAACGACTTCGGGATAAAGTATATGTCGGGAAAGGGGAATAAGGTGCTTTGAGCAGAAAGTACCAGAATGGAGTGTTGGCCATAATGTAAAAATGGAAGACGTTAGAGACATTAGCCTCGTATGAAGTGCACTATAGGCAGAATACTAGAATGAGAAGAGATTCAAGTATGTTTGTAATTTTAAAGGTACGTCCAGCACTTGTGAGAGGATTACTGCAAGATAGAGAGAAGACCACTTGATAGCCAAAGGGATTAGGTGATTGGAAATGGGAATGGACGTTCAGCATTTGAAATGATTCAAGATATACTCAAAGGGATGGCTTAGGAAGAAAGGAAAATTGTGTGTTTCAAATGTAGGAAGCCTTCGAGAAGAAGTCTTGGAGGAAAGTCATCGATCTCAGTTTACTATGCATCCCGGGGGCACGAGAATGCATCATGACATGAAGAGAGTTTCTACTAACAAGGGATGAAGAGAGATATTAGATAATGAGTTAAGAGGTGCTTCACATGTCAGCATGTGAAAACTTAGCATCATAATCTAAGCTATTTACTTCAATCTTTGGAAGTACCGACTTAGAAGTTGGATTTAATGTTTGTGGATTTTATTGACGGATTTCCTAGGTAGAGGATGGGAAATGATAGCATTTGGGTGATACACGATAGATTGACTAAGAGTGCCCACTTTATCCCGATGAAGTTAAAAAGGACGATAGCTAGCATAATGAAGCTAATGTGAAGGTTGCAGTGATGCTATGGGATTCCAAGTAATATTATCAGTGATAGAGACCCATTGTTCACTAGTGAGTTTTGGAGAAGTTTGCAGAGTACATTGGGTAAGGAGTTGAATCTAAGTACAACTTACAACCCACAGATTGATGGTCAAAATGAGAGGGTGAAACGTGTACTCAAGGATTTTCTAAGAGCATGTGTTTTGAACTTTGGAGGATCTTGGGAAGAACATTTGTATCCTACAATAATAATTACTAGTCGAGTATTGGGATGACACGGTTTGAGGTGCTTTATGTTAGACCGTGCATGTCACTATGTTGTTGGATAGACATTGGAGAAAGACTTGTATTAGGACCTGATTTGTACAGAATGCTATTAATAAAGTGGAATTGATTCGCACTAGAATGAAGGCAGTGCAGTTAATATAGAAGAGTTATGCCGATAAGAGAATAAGAGAGCTCCAGTTCAAAGTAGGCGATTATGTGTTCATGAAGGTTTCTCCGACACGTGGAGTTATATCCTTTTGGAAGATGGGGAAATTAGCACGTAGATATGTAGGACCATTTCCAATGACCGAGAAGGTTGGTAAACTCACTTATCGGGTTAATTTACGAAGTAGTTTAGCGAGTGTGCATAATGTTTTTCATATATCATAGTTAAGGAAATGTGTGCACGACTCAAGTTGGGTAGTGGAACCGAGAGTAATAGAGTACTCATCTATTGAACTAGATTTTACATATGTGAGATGACAAATGGGACAGTAGGTATGATATGATGAAATTAAGGAATAAGGTTATCAGACTTGTTAACATCCAGTGGAATGACGACAATGATGATTGTATTTAGGAGGTAGAGGATATAATTAGAAACATCTATCCTGAGTTGTTTTAGACATTCATGTTTACAGCAAGGTGCTTTGTTTTTTCATTATATGTACTAATAGGGTACTAGTGTATTCATGTATGATATTATTTTTTGTTAATAGTTACATTAATGCATTTTATTTAATGATTGACGGTTTACATTAGCAGAGTACTAGTGTAATCTTTTATACTTATGGATAATACATGGTGATGACTTTACACTTTTAGCGTATTAGTGTAAATTTTGTTCTCAATTGAAATTTCAAGGTCAAAATTTTATAGAAAGGGAGACTATAACAATCCATATTTGGAATACCATAATATGGAAAATTAAATAAAATTAATAGTAAGAAGAAATTATTAAAAGAGGAAATAAAATAATTTAATCGCAAGAATTGCCTAAGGGAGATTTTGTTAATCGAATCTATAACACCTTAAAAGTTAGTTGAATGGACCAAGGGTAACTAAAGCAACTAAAGTGGCCTTGGTAATGAGGATAAACAAACTAGAATTTCAAATGAGAAGGATTGGGTGTAAGGGAAATACATTTAAGAGATAAGGCAAGTAGGGAATTAGCTCAAGCCAAAATCACCAATATAGTTTCCTTATCCATATTCTCTCATTCTATTATATTTCATTTTCTAAATAAAACCCACTAATCTTCATAAGGTTAGCCACCATTTTCAAAGCAAGAGAGGAGGAAAACTAAAGCTAAGAGATTCAAGCTTTCGTTTTAAGAAGAAAGAAGATTAAATCAAGTTTTTTTAATCAAGTTGAGTAAATTTTTCCATAAACCCTTCTTAACCAATTTGGGTTCGAAATTGATTTTAAGTGAATGTTTTTGTTGATATTAACATGTCTAGATTGTTAAACATAGTTTTGATTATGTTGAGCATTTTAAATGATAGGAATTGGTTCATGTATTGGGGTAAAACATGATATAATTTATATGCAGGGCTGCGTTTTTTGTTTCCATTTTTTTGGGTTTTCAATATTTTCTTTTCAAGTATTTCTATAACAACCCTACTCTCTTGCCATGAATTAAATCAATTTAATTAAAATAAAATTGTTTTTATTTGAAATTTGATAATTAGTATTTTGAAAGTAATTTTTTTAGTTAATTAAACTTTGTTTAGTAACAAAATTTGGTTTAATAAATTGAATGAAATTTATAAATTCTTTTCCAATAATAAATTGAAATTGAATAAATTGTTTTAGTTGGATATAAAATATTTTTATAAATGTAAATAATTATTTGTGATTAAAATGGTGAAAAACAAATAAGCAGACATCGAATTAAATAATGTTGTTAAGTTATTAAAATATAGTTTGTAGAGTGGTATGTGAATCAATTTATACTAAATTGAAATTTATTTCAAGAATTGAAATGAAAATTAAGTGCATATAGAATCAATTCAAATAATTTTGAATTGAATCAAGGCCCGAAACTATAGAGCCCAAGCCCACTTCAATACCCACTTTTCTCCCTTATTCAAGAAGCTTCCTTATTTTCAAAATTCAATCATGTGTATCCCCTAAGCCCTAATCCTCTCTTCCTCAAAGAAATGCAAGCGATTAAACAAAAAAGAAGAAGAAAAATGAAGAAGAGTGCAATAGGATCAAACCGCAACTTAAGGGAGCTTGACCGGAAGGCTTTGCATGCAAAGAAAAGTAGCTCGACCTGTAGCAATTCATAAGCTGGAAGGTGATCAATGCCACGAACGAAGTGACACGTGCAACCTAACATGGCAAGGCATCGTGTGCGAACTGAAGGTGTACGACCATGGATTTCTAGGTGCGGCTGAATGTGGATCAGAGGGCTGTGCTTTGGGGGTGTTGTTGTGCATGGGTTGCGACGTTGGGGTCGTGGTAGTAGAGACAAATGCTTAGTGTAGCGAACGGCCTAATGTGACGTGTGGCAGCGAGCTTAGCGGAGTATTTAGCGGTAGTTTGACATGGTTTAATCGCTGTTTGGTCATTGAGCGTAGTATGAGGTGAGTAAAAAATTTTTTACTCACAACTATCGATTGATATGGTTGAATTGTGAATTGGTAATGGATGTTTGATGGGTTGTTTGCTTTCTTTGTGTGATTTATTTTGTATAACTCACGCTATGACGTATATTCTATTTTCTTAGAATTCGTTCATTGATTGGATGATGGATTTCTAGTTGATATAAATTTGATTGGATGAAGTTGAATTGCATATTTTATAATCGACTGCTGCTGTGATGAGATCATATATTTTAATCAACAGTTGTTGTGATGAGATCACGTTATTAATTTATTGGAAGGGGATTAATTGATTAAAATGGAAACTTTGAGAAATGAAAATTTTAGGAATAAATATTGGATTTTTAGAATGATTTTTGTTATAACTAGAAATATTATTCATGGTAGAAAATTATTTAAGTGTATTTGTTTTCGAGTATTCTATGAATATAAATAGTTTGGGAAATGGTTAATTTCGTGATTTGATTAAATAATTTAAAATTTAAACACTTATAAGTTCATTCACTTATTGTTGATTATAAAAGTAATGAAAGTTAGAATTCATATTTTTAGAAGGTGGTAAATTAATTTTATTTTGGATTTAATAAATTGGTTATTTATAAAATAATATTTTGGGGTTATAGTAAGCGGAGAGTTAATTATATTCTGAATGAAAATTTTTATTTACAAAATTTAATTATTTGACTTTGAAAGATTATATTTAACTGAGAATCCTTATTCGAAAAGTTGGGTTATTTGAATTTGTCGTTTAAAGGAAATCTTGAATTATAAATCTTATTTAATAATATTATTTTATTTACCAGAAAAGAAGTCTAAAAATGTATGAACTATTTTTAGAAATAGTTTTAAATGATTTGAAATTAAATTGTAATTTATAGATTTCTTAGAATTTGAATAATAGATTTGCAACTATTTATTTTGAAACAGAAAATGATATATGAGGAAAGGATGGAAATTTTATAAATTGATTTTCTCTTGATTGAAAATTTATATTTAAAATTATTTTTGAGATTTTGGGAAAATGTATTTTTAAAACCCTTCCGAATCAATAAATAATGGAACTATATATTTGATTGCCTTATATTTCCTGTAAGAAGGAACTAGAATAAATGGAGTTATATTATCATTTGGTATGAGACCTTCGGTAATATTTTTTCAGTTATTCTTTGGACTTGTTATATAGAATAATAGCCGAGTGTAGTTATGAACATTGAGTAAATGTTCTAGTAACACTGGGTGGTATGGGTTGCCCAAAATAATACTTGTTCGATTGCTCTTTGTAAGTAAATGTCACTCGATAGGGTTATATCTGTGGAGTATTAGTTATGGCGATGCGAGCTAAGTGTGAGCAGGCTAAAACCATTAGAGTGCCTATTTATTGTGTGTACTCCTATTATACGTTGGGGAGTTACCAGATTAACTACTATCCATTCTAGAGGCCTAATTGTGCGGTCGGCTCTCAAATTCATGGCATACCTGTTGATTTATATGGCTGAAAGCCACTTCCTCTTTGTCTCTTAAGCCAGCAGTCTATTATCATTAGGGGCACTTGTAGGGTCATGACCAATACATAGTGTAGTCTTATAGAGTGTTTATGACATGCAATGGATAATGGTCACGATGGTCGTCGATGTAACTAAGATTGTAGTAGTAGCACTGAGAGCATACAAAGGCTCTTAGAGCAGGCTGAGAGTTGTTAGTCTCCCATCTGATTACTATTGATGAGATAGCATGAGATGCTAAAGACACTACTTATTCACCTATACGATATCGTTACGTTTACTGCTGAGAGCCAATCTAATCATTCCCCGAGACCGACGCTGAGGTGGATATCTGTGATGCTGAGAACACATAGGACCGAGAGTCTCGATGATTATTTATGATAGTGAGAGTTGTGTGGATTAGTAGAGTTCTAAGGGACCATATGATCATTCCATTGGTTGAGAGCCGAGTCATTTACTATGAGGTTAAATGTAACGACCCGAAATTCCACTACTTTGTTTAGTGAATATTTAATTAATTATAAAATTCAATATATAAGTTTTATAATAAAAATAAACTCATTTTAATTAGTAATGATGGTGAAATTGTTTTCAAAATTTGTTTACCAAATTAAATAGTTCAAAGAAAAACAGAAAATGTCACCGAAGAACGTTTTCCGAAATTTCGACCTTTCGACACCAGAAAGTTGTCGGGAACATTATTTGTCTTTTTTCTCTATATATACATATATAAGAGTTCATTTACTAGATAATAATACACATAGAAATAAATTATCTTATATTAATTTGAAAAAGAAAGTGATGTGACTAAATATGATAATTATATATATAAAAGAAAGTAATGTGACTAGGCATAATAATTATATATATATATACACATAAAAGAAAGTGACGTGATTAGACATAATAATTATATATATATATGAAAGAAAGTGACGTGACTAGACATAATAATTATATATACGAGTATGGTGGCACGTCCGTTGGACGTGTGTAGAGAAGGAAGTGAGCGTATTTTGTCTTTGTTACAATTATGATATTGTGAGAGATTACAGTAATGTTTTGGTTAATTATGGAAAAAAAGAGGAAGAAGATACGACAACTAAACATAAATAAGGTGTTGTAAGAAAGACGATAGGTAAACCTGATAACGATGACCTTTGAGTTATATCAACGTATGAATAATCTATGATATTTTCAAGTTTACTTAATAAAAAATTAATTAAGGCATATTAGCTTTTAGATTTTGACGTAATGCAAGGTTAAATTTGTGTATCTGATCATTGTAGAGATAGCATAAAGAGTTTGCTGAAATCCTTATTCGGATTAAGAAAATAGATGGTTAAATAATATATCAATTGAATTTTAAATTTAGATAATCGATGCCAAAACTTAAGTACAGTAAATAAGGTTAAAAAAAGGTGTAGAAAACTCGGTCTACTTGCCTCCACTCCATAAAGAATTTTGCATATCTATTTCAATATAGTTGCAGTACACATTCATATAGTTGACAACAAAAGTAAAACAGTGGACAAATTAGCTTTTTGTTATAGCACATCAAATGTAATGGATATACAAATTTCATCTCAATTCAAATTAAAAAGATGAGTCTATATTTATCATTTATGAATCTCACGTATGTATATAAACACGCATACTTGAAATTTTGACATTTTCCATAGTAGAACGAATGTTTGCATTATCCGTTGTAAGGCTATTTGTATCCATGTTTCAACAATTCCAGTTTCATATAATATCCCAAAAACAACAGTTTTTATATGTACACATTTTTCGTTAATAAATAAAGAGATAAAATGAAACTGTTGTTTCCATAACTGACATATCAAGAAATTTACAAATTGCTGTGCTATCTTCACCATTACGAACCAAGGAATGACAGCCGCACTGCAAACAAACCATAGACTATACCGAACCTGAAATCGAAAGTAAAATATTCATATGGTTAGCGTCTGAAATGAAATTTCTTATTTCATATGAGACAAAATTTGACTGTTCATATGATAGGGAATAAGGTACACTATTGATTAAAATAACAATAATTAGCATCTCGAATAATACAACACTCGGCTTTTCCACATATCTATTTATATATTAGGTGCAAACTAAGATTCCAGATAAATGAACTATCTTGCCACTGCAGACATACAGGGTGGCACTGCCCAAGATAAACCACTGCGGACATACAGGGTGGCAATGCTCAAGATGAACTTCAACCAATAAAATATATAATGGATTGGACAAACAAAGAACACCGCGGTACAAAAATAAACATGAAGGATAAAAGGACAGACTATAATATATGAAAATGTGCAGAAGTAGAATTCGTAAGGCACACGAAATTTGAACTTAGTAGAAATATATGTTCATGCCTACCACAATTGCCAAACTAATTTCATTTTCAAATCAAAATTTTGATAATTTAGAAGGCAGTAAAACTAAAACCCATTATACTAAGGAAAAACTGTTACTTGCAAATCAATTATGACATTGAAGTAGAGTGAACCACTTAATATGGGTACTTTGTATGCCTACGTAAAATGCTTCAGTATTCAAGTTACATACTAAAGATAATGTAGCGATGCTTATTATTACACTTTGAATGCATTTTTTCACGCACTCATCCAATGGACGGGCATGCATACCGATCATCTTCTTATATATAAAGCAAATACCTTGGTCAACCATTCAAATTGGCATTCCATGGATTTCACGGCTTAGCTGTTACTAATACTTCTCAGTTTCAGTGGGATAATCTAAATTGGCATTCCATCAAATGCAACAGTCGGACTTTACATTCATGGTGATCATGTCTACCGACCCGACTCTAGTTCTCAAACCATCATTTCTTTATGGTCTAATATTATGGCTAAATCACTCCCTTATTACACTTAAGTAATCGGTTGGAATAGTTATGTCGAACTACACACTATTTCTCGGAACAACAATGTCACTCAGGAATTTCATCATTTACACACATTCAATGGCAATCTCGCATACAAATTCAGAAGAATGCCTTAAAAGACAACCTTCTCCTTTGGAAAAACTTCATGAATGTAACCCATACAGAAGACAAACTATTATTCCACTGTGTAATAGACCAAGAGCAACTGAAACAAAAAAAAAGTAGAAAGAAAGGTAAAATAGAATCTGCAAGCTTACGTTTAAAGAAACAATATTTATGAAATAATATTTGTAGAATAGTAACCCATGTAAAATACAATTATGTATATCTTGTCTCTCATACTAAAAAGCATGAAAATATGCTAAGAAAATAATTAAAAAAAACACCACAGTTTTTCCAAGCTCAAAAAAATAACAGTTGCTGTGACTTTGATCTGGTAAGCTCGTTGAATTGCTTTGGTTTGTAAACATGAAGGAATTATAATTAATTACCTCAAGCTAAAAGTGATATGAACATTGCTATGATATGACTGGCTGATACTGTTGTCGCTGCCTATTCCAATGCTCAGCGTCAAGATGCAGTCAATCATTTCAGTTCCGAGGGCATAACGCCCGAGTCTGTGCAACCTCGTTTTGTCTCTGCTGATCTGAATGCAGCCCCGGATCCTACTTATGCTGCTCCTAAAGGTGCTCCAGTGCAGGCCTCTGTCCGTGCAAATGCTTCTACAACTCACACTATTGTGATGTATGCAGCGCATGCACATACTTCTAATGTGCTTAGTGAGCCACCTGCACTTGCAAATGCCTACCATGCAATACATTACACGTCCATGAAGAAAGCTGTGTGCAAATTGTTGTAATGCAAAATAAATAGCGAAATACACCGTTATGATGATGGTATCGCTTAAATAAATAATACATAATGACATTTATAGAATGCAACTAAGTGGTTGTAACAAAAAATAATAAACCATAGCATAGCAGAATGCAACATTTCTACACTTCTCAACAGAAAAATCTATGATCTATTTTCACCATTGTAAGAATTCAGTCATTAACCATATAACTTGTTGTTTAACATCTTCCATTAATCTAAAAGGGAAATTTTATTCAATCAGTCAGCAACTATATAAATAAATCTATTCAGACATCACAATTTAAACATTTTCACTTACATGATCTTTGTGAATACAGCCGGTTTGAATATTTGTTTTACAGTTTGTGATTGCATTGAAGCAGATAGATGAATTTTATGGATTCTCTTCACATTTCTTCTCCTATTTCAAAGAATCAAGTTTTGATTAGCTGATTGTGTGTATGGATATATGATTTGAAAGAGTTTATCATATATGTTCTCTTTAGTCTAGTTTTTCAGCCTTTAATTTTTATTTATTCGAATATCTAAAGCTATCTACATTGATATTTTTTAATTGAGCTTTAAGTTGAGTTTCATAGAGTTAGCCTAATAATCTCCATGTGTTTAACATGACAAAAAAAATACGTACGGAACAAAGTTAATGTTAGTGTATTGTAATATTAGTAAGATATGGCCACTTGCAAATCATGTTTCAAATCTAATGCAATAAGACTAACTTTGCACCTCAAGGCATAATATATGTTCTTGTGATAGTGTTAATTTTCACCTATAATATTTCATCCAATTTTGGTTTCCAAATTTTTAATTACAACGACTTTCTCCTTTTTCTTTCTAGGCCGTTTAAATTCCTGCAAGCCTCTCTTATTTTGCTACCTCGTCTTTGATTAATGATGATGAATTTATGTACATAATGGTATGTACCGACATTGTTTGTATATTTTGATAGTTCGGTGTAGAAAAGAGTTAACATTTTATAAGCTAACTTTTCTTATTTTCCTATTTAGATCTGACAGCAACTACAAAAGCTTATATTTATTGATGAGTAGTTTATATTTTGAAAGTAACTCATGTTGTACAATCCTGAAATTCCATTAAAAAAAATTGACGTGTAGCTTTTATCATTTTGTCATCAGGTTCATTACCGTAGTTAATCTTTTCTACAGGCACGTGAAAAAAAAAGTAATATATTTGTTCGAATAAGAAGTTGTAATTTAAGAAAAAAACCAAACTGAGTTTTCCAGATGCAACCGAGACCATTGACTCTAACATTACATGTTATAGGAAAGAGGTCATTTTTCCTTGCTATATAAGTTGTCCATTTCCCCTTTTTTTCTTATGTTGAAAAGGATTTAGAGTCAAGTGCTTAAAATTTGAAGATGTCGAATAGTACATCACTCACATTTGCATTTACACATACATGGTAATAGATATACTAACAATTAGTAAATATATCTGATATTAATAAAACATTTGAAAACTTAAACCATAAATAAAAGATAATCAAACACAGCAAATAATCAAACCTTTACTGGATCCAAAAATTCCTACCATGCTCAACCTGTCAATTAGCAATTCTTCAAGGAAAATTTGAATCCGTTAAACAAAGAGGGAGATGCAACCTTTTGTTATTATTCTATTAGAGAAAGTCAACTGACAGACTTTCCATAGTTCCAACTGAATTTCTCCCCACATGAAACAGTCAACCAATTTACCACAAAAAATCAACATAAATAATTATAACCTTTTTCAAATGTAATATATTACTTCAAAAAATGAATTAGATTGTTTCATTTACGTAAAAATGATGCTTCTAGAGTTTTATTTTCTTGAAAACTTAATATTTTTGGCTTGGTGTATCACAGATATTCAACTTGTTTCAAATGCAACTATGTAAAATGAAGCTGCCTTTCTTCATCTTTCTTGGCTTATGTTTATATGTTATCTTATTTTTATGTTGTTTGATTATTAAATAACATTAAATATAATAGATTTGTTGTTTGATTATAACTCTATATTGTGAAATGTTATTACTGAAAAATGAAGTTGCCTTTCCTTCTTTTGGTATTATATTCATTTATATAAGTAAGAAACAAATAAAACTTCATATTGTTTGATTGTTATCTTTATGTTTTGTTAGATTTCTTACCTTTTTGATGAAAAATCATGCCACGTATATCTTTCATTAAAATTTACTGTACCAAGATCAGGATAGTTCGACAAATAAAGGTTCATGAAGTAAAAAGGAAAATTTCTCTATGATTAGTAATATATTAATGCAATTGAATGCATAGTCATAACAGGTAACGAAGCAACAGAATAGCTTTACTAATATGTCAGTAGCTGATTAGATATGTTAGTACCTTTTACTTATTACCAAATATATATACCATTTGGGTAAAGCCATAAAAACAGTTTAGTATCTGAATAAATAAAATGTTTACGCTAATTAGACAACTGGTAATATAGTACTGAAAGGACAATATATTGAATTCAAACAGGCAAGCCTATTATTGATAATTATGCTAAATGTTCTTTGCATATTACAAAAACTACAAATTAAATGTATTTTTATACAAATCAAGTGCTAAAAGATTATAATCACATTCTACAATAATATAGATTTTAGATTTGATATGAGGTTGGGAAACAAAATTCATGCTTATTACTAATTAGAACCAATTGAGCTAAAGCGCGCACACACACACATGCATCTCTCTCTCCACACACATACATATACACACCAATCTAATCACGCATTAGCTAATTATGAGAATAGTCTATATTCAAAAATTCAAAATTTTCATAATGGGAACTTATGTCAACATACAAAAATTGAACTATTATTCCAATTATATACTAATGAAGCCGTACTGAATATAGATGCAAAAAAGTACAGTAATGTATGCAGTAAAATTATTCAAAAATGGTAGATTGAATTAACATTACCTCATAGTAAACATATAATTATGCACAGTGCAGTGAAGTTTAAGAGTTGTGATCTTGAAATCCTGCATAGTTTCCATTTTTGATGTCAAATTTCGAATCAAATAAGCCTACAAAGTAAATACCGGGATGAAATCAACCTCACAGAGCAGTCTAATTGATTGGGTAATATACTAAACATCATTTGTGCATCTATGGAAAGTACTATGAGCCGTTTGGAACATCATGAAAAATTACTGAATATTGCATGTAAGTCACGATAGACATAAAATCGCATGAATTTTTCACTTAAAACAATCTAAAACCTAAGACTTACTACCGTAATAAAGGAAGCATTTAATGTAACAAATTAGCCAAAAGATGTTAAATACAGTGTTAAAAAGCAATAGGGGTATGATGACCATCCCACTTTTTTCCCCTTACCAAGTAAAGCTAGCAAGGTCTATCGTCGCCACCTTCTCTCTTGTTTCAGCATGAACTGCCTCACTTTCTCTGAAGTAAGTCCATATGTGCATCATAAAATACATATGTATACATAAGAAATATGATAGTGAGGGGTCGTAAAATTATTGGCTGCCAACCATAAAGCATATTTAAATAAGTGGTGAAAGTTAATCTCATACTTACAGTTTCAATTGAAATTCCCAACCAAAAAGTCCAATTTATCTAACTAATCCCGGTGAATGCATTTGGCAACAAATGAAACAAATATCCTCCTGCTTTCATAGTATTCATCTCATATGAAACAACTTTCATGATATATTATCGCAAAATAGTAATAATTACGTAAAGCAAAAATCATATCATTATTTGTTTTCTAGAATAATAAAGATAATCTTCATTGCTACTGTAGCAATCAAACTAAGATGGACAAAGGGAATAAATAAAATAATAATGCAACTTTTGTATGCAAAATTCTACCTGGTCATGGCCAGGAAAAGTGATGTTCTCCATCTTAAAAGCTTTGTACCAAGAAAATTAGCATTAACATACTTGTTAATAGATGTCACAGATCTCACCATGCTAGCACTAACGGCTTAGAAGCAAAGATCCAAAATTTCAGTGGTATTTTTAAATCAGTGGATGGAGAGTAGGGTGATGAAAATAAGAAAGCCTCCATCTCATCATATCAGGGATGCAGATTTGTGAGGGAAGGTGCCTTCATGGCGCTTGATGATCATTAAAGAGGGGTCTGTTAGGTTTTAGATGAGGCGTTGCTTACGGTATCCCGAGCGCATTGAGATATGGTAAAAACTTAGCCATACATGAGCTTACATAACACAGAATTGAGATATGGTGTAAAAATTCGACATCTAAGACCGAAGGTAGTTTCATATAGTAGTATTCCTAGTATATAATTGAGAAGAGGTTGTTTAAACAAAAATGGAAAGTCGGAGCAGGCTTCCATTGTTAATACATCAGCTATATTCATGTCCTCTGTTTTCTAAAACTATCTTTCCATTTTTTGTCAAAAAGTATATCTAAACTTTGGTGTTTCTGTTTAAAAAAAATTCACAATTTTTTACTGGTTAGCAAGTATGAATCTGAACCAAGAATTGATATTTATATAATTCAAAAAGCCGAAAACAACAAATTATAGATGAAAATAAATTATCATGTAAAGGAAAATCAAGATCTATCTTTGGGAAAAAAATGGAAACAAAACTCAGAAAATTAATGCTTCACCTTTGATCGCCAATTTTGAGATCCAGATATTGCTTTTCCCAGTCGCAACATAACTGCAATTCAATAGAGAAGAAGATTCACAGTTTATGAAAAAAATCAAACAAAAAAAGGTAAACCAACCCTAAACAAAATATATTGACCTTTCTCCTCCAATTCATCACTTTTTCCAAGAAGCCCTCCGTTTGATTTCGAATTCATAACGTTTGGTTTGGCAGATCAATTCGTTGATGGAGATCGAGTTGAAATTTATTCGTGATGCTGTGATTTGTCTGTAAAATCAATAAACATAACATGACAATTTTAATCAGAGGTAAATTAAAATGAGTGAAAGTATATTGGTAAGTTAGTATGGGAAATACAATCGGCATTGCTGAAGGGAATGAGAAGAGGGAAAGTTGAGGAAACTGGAGGAGAGAAATGAGAAAGAACGGATCGTGCAGAGGGAACTGTTTTTCACGTCTGAAGGAAAAATGACAAAAGTATCATTAGCAAGTTTCTTACGTGGTGCTACAGGAAGGGTCATTCTAGGCACTGCAAAAAAGGCTTCACTTTGACCGGTTGACCAAAGGTTTTGCTTTATAGTATAGATAAAAGATTGTGATGTGAATAATATTATATATATAAAAGAAAGTGATGTGACTAAACATAACTATATATGTATAAGTAGGTGATGTGACTAAATATAATAATATATATATAAAAGAAAGTGATGTGATTATATATATATATATATAAGAAATTGATGTGACTAAACATAATAATTATATATATATATATAAAAGAAAGTGATGTGACTAAAAATAATTATATATATATATTATAAAAAAAATTCGACGTGACTAGATATAATTATGATAAGTTATATTATTTAGTTCATTTTGCGCCTATAAATATCCACCCCGCTTTTTCTCATTTCTTCATAAAATTTCAACTTCTTCTTCTCCTTCCTCAAGCTATTTTAATGGACTTTCCATCTTAAAAAAATTATGAAAGAAATTATGAAAGAATAATATTAAAATATTTACACACACATACAAGATCTATACTCCTCGAAACCAAACCATCTCCTTTCCACCCTAACACTCCACGGCCACCCCAATACAAGCCAAGGCCATGAGCAGGCAAGAAGATGGGAGCCTTGGGCCCAAGACCCAAGGTGGTGGAGGTTGGTGAGGCCGTGAGCACTTGAAGATGGTAGAGGAGCAAGTTGGGAGTGTTTGGGAAAGAGAAGATTGGTCGAGCACTTGAGCAAGGAAAACGAAGTGTTTAAGGCATGGTAGAAGTGTATTAGAGAAGTGTTGTAATGATATAAATGTTAGTAGGAAGTTGGTTTGATTTGAGGTGAGATATCGAGAAATACTTTCCTTTCTAGTTTATGATTAAAATGATTTGCAAGTTAAAAGCAAGTTAAGATTTTTATTTACAAGTATATAAAAGTTATTGACATGATTATACATGAGTTAGCATGTTTGTTTGGATGTTTATATGGATGTATACTTGATTGTTAACATTGGATGTTCACTTGGATGAATTGAAAAAAAGAATGAATTAATAATGTGAAATTTTTGATGATAGTTAATGTGTAACTATAATTCATTCATAAAGGAATAAATCGTGGTATATATGGAAAGTTAAGCCTCAAAATATTTGAAATGATAATAGAGGAATGGTCTAAAATGATCCAAAAATGAAAAGGTTTCATTTCGAAAAGGAAAGATAACATTTTTATAATGTTAAAGGAATGATATTTAATCTATAACTTTCGAAATATAGTTTTAAACGTAACCGCTCTTTTACAAATCTTCTGTAAATGTTTTCAAATGATTAATAAAGTACTTTAAAGGTAATTTGAGAAATTTGAGGAATGGTTAAATGATTAATGATTTAGAGTCGATCAAATTACTTGACCGCCTTATGGGTGTCAGAGAGATAATACTTAGGCTTGAGTTTAGAAAGCCAGTTTCCTGCTCTCCTTGGCCATCCGGACTGGGCCAATGGAGGGGATAGTAAATTTGGTTTACTTGGACCAAAAATTTCGGAAGTATAAAGATATAATTCTCTAAATATAAATAACTTGGATTTTGTGGAGATAACCTTCTTGTACTTAGTGTTAAAGCCCAAAAAGGGAACTCGTACTATTCATGGAATATAAAAGGTGATTTAACCGTTATTTCGCCCATAGTATTGTTGAATACAAGAATTGATATTGAGTAGAATTAGATGATTTCTATAGATTCTACTCACTTAATATTTACCGGTTTTGGATTAACATCCTAGATAACACGGTTTTAACTCAATCGAAGTTTTGAGTTTTGAATTGATTAATCTTTATAAAGATTTCAATAAATGATTTGGAATTATTTTTATTTCTATACTTGAATTAATTGTTTTGGGTTTGTAGTAAACTACTTAAATAACATCATTTTTGACCCATTTGAAAGTTATGTTTTGGAAATAAGAAATCTTTAGTTAAGATTTAATAAATGATTTGGAAATATTTTCCTATGTAAAAGGTGAATTGATTTGGTATTATTCCAAGATTAAAAAGGTTTAAATTTACCTAATGATTTGATAAATGAGGCATAATGATTCCACATACTCTGAAAAGAATAAAGAAATGATTCAATGAATATATCTCCAAGAGATATAGATGAATGAATAAAAAGATGAACTAAATTGATTGATGATTGACAATCATATCCAAACTTAACATCTTTTTAATCGATGATTGGTTCGAAGCATCCATGATCGGATTTCGGTAACTCCTATCCAAAAACCACTTCAAACCAATGTATACGTTCAAAAATGAAGACACGTTGAAGATGATGATTATTGAAGACCAGAGATCTTCATAGCAGAAGGAATGCTTGTTGACATTCTCTGGGTTGCTCTCAATATAGAGACATTTATTATAGCAGTGACCCTATCGTGTTTTGAAATCTTCGAACTGCAAAGACTACTCCCCACTAATGGTAGCAGGAGGAGTGCCTTTGGTTTCGTTCAGTCCTAGAACGAACTTGTATGGACGAATATCTGACATTTCATTTCTACGATCACAACATTGACTTTTACAAACGTACATCTGCTTGGTGGCGGAGAAGGCAATTTCTCTTAGCTTTGCTCCCTTCTCTAAGACGTACGAGATCAAAGGTTGTTTGTTCGTGGAAGTCAATAGTGATCGAAGGAATGACAATGTGGCATTCTAAGTGGAATGTGCTTTGTGGAAAAATAAAGCATGGTTTTACGAAAAGCAAAGCGTGGCTTTGTTAAAATTTAGCGTAGCCTCATGAGCCTCACATCCAGGAGATGATACGGGTAATTATGTGGTCTATAGGGTATACATTTTAGGCTGTTGGCTTTATGAGTATGGGGGAGTCCGGTGGAATCTGGATCCTTGAGCCACTGATTTGAATATAGTAGCTAGCTTGAGAAAAGTGAAAAGGCTACTGGACATTGGTAATGTAGCAAGTGCAGTTCCAAGCCATTGCTTGAGAAAAGTGATAAGGGCACCATGGGAACTATGTTTGCTCTGCATGGATTGAAGGAAAATGCCACTAGTTCCCTATCATGTTGGAAATCCAATTCCAATACGAATTTTATGGTTTTAATTTTATTCCCAAAATAGCTGTAATGCTTTACAAACATTTCAGCCACCTCTTTGATATCATATATTCCGTCCGGTGTATTCCATTGGCCTAGTCCAGATATATTACCATAGACTTAGTCCGGATATTGATACTTTATATTGATATATTACTTGAAAAGTGTTTTCAAACCAATGTCATTAAAGATAATATCAAAGTATTTTCAGTAAAATTTATTTTGGTTACCATAAGATAAAACCCGTCTGTGTTTACGTATGGGCATGGTCTTATGAGATACCATTCCTTTCAAAGGTTTTGATATACATCAGCATTTAAATTTCGAGTATCTCACGCTGGTTTATTAAGCCCGATCTAGGTATTTTTAATATCGGGTCAGATCCGAGTAGTTTTAGGTTTAGTTGAAGACGCTTGGAGTTTTCAGAGGAGAGATGGAGATCTTCATCTTCGTGTGGACTTATTCCATTGGTCGTATTCTATTATCCGCTACATCTATTGCATTTTTTTGTATGGTTTTCAACATTTGTAAGGACAGAGATTAATAACTGTCCAGGCTGAATCTAGGTTAGACTCTGATATTATTTTCAAAAATTTCCATTGTAAAGATTTTATATGAAAATAATTTATGTTATCCCATTCATGTGAGATTCTGTTCCATCTTTATTTTCTTTTTTCCCTAACAATCGGAATTTTCGGCACTTGAATTTGCAGCATAAGGATGTAATAGTGTCGATTTTCAAGGGTTGAAAACCCCGGTTATTACATTTGGTGTCAGAGCTTAGGTTGAGAGAACACCTAGGCTTTAGTGGGGTAAAACTCTTTATAGATAGGGTAAGTAATACCCTAGAATGAGTAACTCGTTAGAGATAGGGTTAGTGACACCCTAGAATGAGTTTTGAGAGTATTATATATGAATGTGTATTTGTTAGTTGATATAAAATTGTTTTGTGTTGATTTATCTATTGAGTAATTTATAGATTCTGGTCGATGCGCTAGATCATCGTTATCGATAGGTATTTCTAAACACTTAAACGAGACAAACCAACACGCTGTTTTAAAAAGATTATATTTTAAGTAGAAATTAACATCTTTTGAAAGTTATAGATATTTATGTGGGTCAGTTTATGGTTAAGGAAATGATAATATTTAGTTATTACCATTTGTTGATTGAATGAATATCTTGTGAATTAAGTTTCAAGATTTGACTATAAGATATTTGATAATAACATTAGGTTAAGGTTGATAAATAATAAATAAGCATGTGGTATAAAAATTGTGTTTTACAGATTTATTTTTGTAAAAATATGGATATAAAAGATATGTTATATAAATTTTGAGAAACTAAATTTTGGGTATTTTGGAGAAGAATTATAAAAAATTCTAAAAGGAGTAAGTTAATATACGATGATTTTATAAAGGGAATTGTAAAATGGATTTTATAAACAAAATAATCTCTAATGGATTTTCGAAAATAAATTTCAAATAAGAAATTTAAAATGTAAGAAAGTCTCAAATGATAAATAGTTTGAGTGGCGTGAAAATAACTAAAAATGGGTAAGAGATATGTTCGGATGGTAAACACTTCTCTTAAGTATTACCATTCTTGTTAAGAGGATATAAGATACTATTGGTAGTATCCAGTTCCTTGTATTATTTTGGAGTTACTCATTCTATATAATTTTCCTTAAGTTAAAAGGATAAAGTTGAATTATTATTTAATAGGTTAATATCAAGAGTGGTTAAAAAAATGGAATATATTATAATGAAAGGAGTTGATTGTAATTTTGGAAAATAAAAGGTAAATTATCTTCTAAATTGAAATGATTCCTTTGGGATGAAATGTTTTCCTTTAAGAAAAATATTTGAAAATAAATATATAGAGTGATTATATATAAAGAAAAAAATTATATAATATAAAGAAGTGTCTTTATAAAGAGTGTTTAAATTAAGAAATTATTTAAGAATATATTTTACAAATTAAAGCGTAATTTGCAAAAATAAAATGGTGTTTGAGAAAGTTGGATTTGAGAATTCATATCCTAATGTTCTGAAAAAGTATATCAAATTGGATGATCTGCATACATCATATGAATGTAAGTTTAAAAATTAAATATTTTAGGAAAATATCTTTGGGTTCTGTTTTGGTGAAGGATGAAATTCTTTTAAGAGGGGAAGAATGTAACGACTCGGAATTTCACTGCTTTTTAGTGAATATTTAATTAATTTTAAATATTCAATATATAATTTTTGTAATGAAAAAAAACTCATTTTAATTAATCAATAATGATTTTGAAATTATTTTCAAATTTTGTTTACCAAATTAAATAGTTCATAAAAACAAAAATGCGACCGAAGAACGTTTTCCGAAATTTTAACCTTTCGACACCAGAAAATTATTGTGAACGTTGTTCATTGTTTTGCATTATATATACATATATAAAAATTTATTTACTAGATAATAATACACGTAGATAAATTATCTTATATTAATTTGGAAAAGAAAGTGATGTGACTAGACATAATAATTATATATATATATATAAAAGAAAGTGACATGACTAGACATAATAATTATATATATATAAAAGAAAGTGATGTGACTAGACATAATAATTATATATATATAAGAAAGTTATGTGACTAAACATAATAATTATACACACACACACACACACACACACACACACATATATAAGTAAGCAATGTGACTAAACATAATAATTATATATATATATATATATAAAAGAAAATGAAGTGATTATATATATATAAGAAAGTGATGTGACTACACATAATAATTATATATATAAAAGAAAGTGATGTGACTAAACATAATTATAAATACATTATAAAAGATTTGTGATGTGACTTGATATAGTTATGATAAGTTATATTACTTAATTCATTTAACCTATAAATACCTACCCTTATTTCTCTCATTTCTTCACAAATTTTCAACTTCTTCTTCTCCTTCCTCAAGCTATTTCAATGGCCTCTCCATCTTAAAAAATTATGGAAAGAAATTATGAAAGAATAATATAAACATACACACAAGATCTATACTCCTCAAAACCAAACCATCTCCTTTCCACCCTAACACTCCACGGCCACCCCCATACAAGCCAAGGCCATGAGCACGCAAGAAGATGGGAGCCTTGGGCTGAGAGCCAAGCTGGTGGAGGTAGGTGAGGCCTTGAGCACTTGAAGATGCTGGAGGAGCAAGTTGTGAGTCTTGAAGAAAGGGAAGATTGGTCGAGAAATTGAGCAAGGGAAATGATTTGTTTTGGTCATAGTAGAGTGTATTTGAGAAGTGTTGTGATGATATAAATGTTGGTAAGAAGTTGGTTTGATTTAAGGTGAGATCGCAAGAAGCACTTTCCTTTCTAGTTTATGATTAAAATGATTTGCAAGTTAGGAGCAAGTTAAAATTATTATTTACAAGTATATAAAAGTTATTGACATGATTATACATGAATTGGCATGTTGTTTGGATGTTTATATGGATGTATATTTTGTTGCTAACATTGGATGTTCACTTGGATGAATGAAAAAGAAAAATGAATTAATAATGTAAAGTTTATGATGATAGTTAATGTGTTAACTATAATTAATTCATGGAGAAATAAATGGTGGTATATGTGGAAAGTTATGCCTCGAAATGTTTTGGAATCATAAAAGAGGAATGTTTGAAACGTTTTAAAAATGAAAATGTTTCATTTGGAAAAGGAAAGGTAACATTTTTATAATGTTAAAGGAATGATATTTAATTTTTATGGATATATAAATTAAATAGTTGAAAGATAGATAATAAATAACTTTCTACGTTAGAGAATGTTTTGAAAAGTGAAAATGGAATTTAATATGATTTTATAATCATATATGAAGTCAAATATAATATTATAATAGTATAATATCATATAAGTTAGAATATTGGAAAATAGTATTTAAAAGTTAAAAAGATATTTAATACGGAAAATATTGGTTTAAATGTTTGAAAATGGTTTGTAAATGTTTTGTAAATATTAAAATTTAATTTGGAGAAGTTTTGACAAATATTGAGACTGTAGTCAAAAAAAGGCGCGTCGTGTAACGATAGTTCGTGATTTCACGCCATTAAAGTTATGACTATAGTTTCCGAACTATTATGACCATAGTTTTAAACGAAATAAATTGATCGAGATTTCATTTAATAGATTTTTAAATATGAGAAAATAAAGTTTTCAAGAAAATCACGCTTTGGCAGTTCGGTGGCCAAAGTCGCAAATGTTTTTGATACCTTTTTTTAAAATGTTCAAAAATATGGAATAAACCTTATAAATCTTTTTAAATGTTTTATAAGTGATTTTAGTAATAAAAACAAATTTCCAAGTGATAGAAATTCGTTTTGATCAATTAGCTAAAAATCACTTTCCGAGCACTTTTCAATAACTTTTGAAATATAATTTTAAACATAACCGTTCTTTTCCAAATCTTTTATAAATGTTTTCAGACGATTAATAAAGTACTTTAAAGGTAATTTTAGAAATTTTTGGAATGGTTAAATAATTAATGATTTAGAGTCGATCAAATAACTTGACCGCCTTATGGATGTCAAAGAGATAGTGTCTAGGCTTGGGTTTGGAAAACCAGTTTCCTGCTCTCCCTGGCTATCCGGACTGGCCCGAGGGAAGGGATAGTAAATTTGGTTTACTCGGATCAAAAATTTCCAAAATATAAAGATATAATTTTCTAAGTATAAATAACTTGGATTTTGTGGATATAATCTTCTTGTACTTGATGTTAAAGCCCGAAGAGGGAACTCGTACTATTCGTAGAATTTAAAAGGTGATTTCACCATTCTTCCGCCCATAGTATGGGTTGAATATGGGAATTAATATTGAGTAGAATTACATGATTTTCATAGATTCCGCTCACTTAATATTTACTGGTTTTGGATTAGCATACTAGATAACACGGTTTTAACTCAATCAATGTTTTGAGTTTTGAATTAAGAAATCTTTTTAAGGATTTAAATAAATGATTTGGAATTATTTTAATTTCTATACTTGGATTAATTGTTTTGGGTTCGCGGTAAACTGTCTTAAATAACATCATTTTTGACCCATTTAAAAGTTGTCTTGGAAATGAGGAATCTTTGATTAAGATTTAATAAATGATTTGAAAATATTTTCCCGAGTAAAAGGTGAATTGATTTGAAATTATTCCAAGATTAGAAAGGTTTAAGTTTACCAAATGATTTGATAAATGAGGTTTAATGATTCTATATACTTTGAAAAGGATAAAGAAATAATTCAATGAATATATCTCTAAGAGATATCTATGAATGAATAAAAAGATGAATTAAATTGATTGATGATTGATAATCATATCCAAGCTTAATGTTTTTTAATCGATGATTGGTTTGAAGGAACCGGGATCAAATTTGGATAACTCTTATCCGAAAATCACTTCGAACCAATATATACATTCAAAAATGAAGACATGTTGAAGATGATGATTATTGAAGGTCGGAGATCTTCCTGGTGGAAGGACTGCTTGTTGACATTCTCTGGGTCGCTTCCAATATAAAGTAGCAGAGGTCCTATCGTGTTCTAAAATCTTTGGATTGCAAGGACTACATGCTACTAATGGTAGTAGGAGGAGTGCCTTCGGTTTCGTTCAGTCCTAGAACGAACTTATATGGACGAATCTCTGACATTGCACTTCTACGATCACAACGTTGACTTTTACAAATGTATATCTACTTGGTGGCGGAGAAGACAACTTCTCTTAGCTTAACTTCCTTCTATGAGACATACGAGCTCAGAGGTTGTATGTTTGTGGAAGTCAATAGAGATTGAAGGAATGACAATGTGGCATTCTAAGTGGAATGTACTTTGTGGAAGAATAAAGCATGGTTTTGTGAAAAGGAAAGCGTGGCTTTGTTAAAATTTAGCGTAGCCTTATGAGCCTCACATCCAGGAGATGATACAGGTAACTATGTGGTCTGTAGGGTGTATATTTCAGGCTTTATGAGTATGGGGGAGTATGGTGGAATCTCGATCCTCGAGCCACTTATTTGAACATAGTAGCTAGCTTGCGAAAAGTGATAAGGCTGTTGGATATTAGTAGCATAGCAAGTGCGGTTCCAAATGAATTGCTTGAGAAAAGCGAAAAAGACACTGTAAGAAGTATGTTTGCTATTTGGATCGAAGGAAAAGGCCGCTAGTTCCTCGTCAATTTATTTTCTCTGATATATAAAGTATTTTGGTTATCATGAGATAAAAACCCATCAATGTTTATGTATGGACGTGGTCTTATTTGATATCCTTCTTTTCAAAGGTTTTAATTTACATCATTATTTAAATTTATCTCACATTGGTTTATCAAGCCTGATCCAATTATTTTTAATACTCTGGTCAAATCCGAGTAGTTTCAGGTTTAGTTGAAGACGCTTGGAATTTCCAAAGGAGATCTGGAGATATTCATCTTCGTATGGACGTACTCTATTATCCGCTGCATCTATTACATTTTTTTTTGTTTGGTTTTCAGCATTTGTAAGTATAGAGACTTATGACTGTCCAGGCTGAATCTAGGTTAGAATCTGATATTATATTCAAAATTTTCCGCTGTAAAGATTTTATATTGAAATAATACATGTTATTACATTCGTGTGAGATTTTGTTCTATCTTTATTTTCTTTTTCCCCTAACAATCGGGATTTTCGGCACTTGGGTTTGCGGCACGAGGATGTATTTGTGTCGATTTTCGAGGGTTGAAATCCCGGTCGTTACATTAAAGGTTTAGATTATTATTATGTTGTTATCGATCTCTTGGATTATTTATGGGACTGAGAGTCTAGTAGTTGTGTAAACCCTTACACAGTGATTATACAACCATCAAGGGTAGTTAGAGATGCTGAGAGCATGGAGTTGGATCCTATACCTATTTCTACATGGTTATCTAATAGATGACCGGCTGCCAAGGGTATGCCTATTTATATTTCATGTTTATTTGATTTGGGTGGTTGTTATATGTTAGGTGTGTGTGTATGTGCATGTGTGTGTGTGTGTATAACTTGAGTGACGTTATATCTGATTATTGTTGAGTTTTATATCTGTTATAGTAAGATTATATTTTTACCACCTACTTGATATATGCATGTTTAGTGTGTTAATTAACTTTGCTTAGAAATGGGTTATCTTTTATGTTCATGTTTTTGAGATATGTTGACACTTGATTTATGCATATCCACTTCTTTTGCACTTGTATAACATGCCAGTTGTTATTGGCATCTACATTCTAAACATAGTCTGACATGTGTGCTATTTATATAATACTCAGATCAGTCTGAAACATTTTAGGTTCAGGGACAGATCACTAGTACGTGGTTGTTAAGCATAGATGGAGGATATATCATTTTTATATAGTTTTTATATTTGTATTTACATTTATTCTTCTGTTGTCGAGATGTATATTGGACATGCTATATATATTACTAATGATAGTGGGAATTTGACTATTTTGTAAGCCCGCTTGAACTTGTGTATATTTGTTATTATATTTTATCGTCGCTTTAATGACTCTGTAATCTTTGTGATTTATTTTATATTGTGTATTGTTCTATCTTGAAGACACACGTATTTATTGCCTTGTGCCAATATTGTGTACCTATAGATAAGTTGTTTATGATTGTTGAAATACGTACTAGCATTAGCCTAAGGAAATATTCACGTGTATAAGCCCAATATTGCCTTATTCTCCATATCATCAGACAGTATTATACTATAATACTCTTTGGTAAGATGGGTATAGCGGTGATGTGTTACATTTTGGTATTAGAGCAATGTTTAGAATAATACAGAGTATAAGAGACACGAGCTTTAGAGTCCCTGTACCTATGGGTATGGTAGATTGTTGATTATACTTAAGTGATATTAGAAGTATATGATATTTACTAGGGTAATCATCTAGGGACGTATTTGTATTTTAGTTATAATATAATATATATTTCTTCTACCTATTTCTCAGTGTAGTCTCTGTATGAGAAACAAAGTACTTGATGAAGGTTGTGAAGGTAGAAGTAGTTAGTCCGACCAGTAGTGTTGGCGTTGATGGTGAATAATAAACTGCTTGTATATGAATGAAATGATTCAGTGATGATCAGAGTTGCACAGCAAAAACTGATTGATAGTTTTCCGCTGGAGGCGTTTGTTTGTTTTCCAAAAATGCGTATATTATTATAAATGCTTTTTTGGTATTATGGATGGATGATGTGTGACGGTTTGCCTTGTTGCGAATGGTTGCTGAATTGGATATATATACGAATTTTAAAAAGAAATATTTTATTCAAACAAACATATAATTTAACAAAATGATGATATCATTTTATAAATAATTAGAATTCATATTTCAAGTGATGTTTGAGATATTGGATAAAAATTTGTTGTTTGAAGATCAAATAATATTTCAAAGCAAACGTATTTTGTGATTGGAACATTTTTGATTAAAGGTGCATATTTCTATAAAACTAGTTATGGTTTTACAAATAATTGTCTCCCATATGAAAATATTTAATATGGATATTCAAAGGGATTTTTGAAGCTGATTTCATGTTAATTTGTATATTGAGTGATTTAAGAATTCTAGCGATGCACCTGACCAACGTTATCGATAAGGGTTCCTAAATACTAAGACGAGACATTTGAATACATTGTTTTGGAAAGATTACATGTTTTGTGAGAATTGACTATTTTGAATAACATCAAAACTAATATTTTGAAGGAAATTTTAATTTTTAGAAAGGTAGGAAAATATTTGCAATAATTTTGGGAGATGTTTCAAAAATAATGCTAGTTGAAATAAATGTTTTGAGTTATAGATTATTGAAAAAAGGGTAAAGTATATTTAGGTAGATACATTGGTAAATATTTAGAAATAATAAAGATATTCTATTATAAGTTTTAAGCGGTGATTGCAGCCATCTAGCATTAGAGGACAAATGTAGTCAATGCGAGGCATCATCGATATATTTATATTTATACATTGGAATTTAAAATTATATGGTTTGAGATGTGATCATCTGTTAGCAATTTTATGGGATTGTTCATGACCTAAATTAATTTTGTGAATATTTTTATAATGATGCTTTAGGATATAAATGTGTGTGTGTCTATATATATAAATTTCCAAAAATAAAAATGTAGTAAACATTTGTATTACTTTATGGAATCAAAGTAAGTAATTTAAAATGGAATGGTATCTCGTGAATAATGAAATAAGTATTGATTTTGAGTGTTTTGTGGTAAATTGAATTTTTAAAATAAGAAAAATTATGAATATACATAGTGAATTTAAAATCTAAGTTTTGAGAGAATAATTTAAAGGAAATTTTGTGCATTACAATTTATAGTATTATTGAAGATTTTCTATTATAGTGATAAAAGTATGTCGTTTGTGTGCAGTGTATTAGAAGTATTTAGATTGTTGTTGGCTATATTAGAATTGATTTCTATCTAAATGGATATATATAGAAGTGGCGTAAATTTTTATCGAAAAAGATTTGTAAATTTAACGAGTGTTTGATAAGTGCTTTTGTAAATATTTTGAAAGTCAACTTTTGGATTAAAAGATCATAGAGAAATCATTTTGGAAAAATATTCGAAAGAAAATAATATTAAATAGAGTTGGAATTATGGTATCAAATGTTGGGAAATAGTTTGAAATGAAGGCTTTGGAAAGTTATTTCAAAGTATTGGAAAAAATTTCAAAAAGAAATGATAGAATATTTGGAAGTGGAAAAAAATTGCGGTCTTTACAGAAATGGTCATAACCTATGAAGTATTGATCCGTTTTTTTCGATTATTCTTCCATTGGTAAGGCATTTAAATAAGTAATAACTTTGTTGTTTATCACTTTTCACAATTTTGAAGTTTGCTAATACTAAAATCTATTTTAAATTGGATCAAATCGATGTTCTGAAATATTAATTATCCAAAAACAACGCCGAACTGTTTTAATCATACCTCTCAAAAAGTTAATCTGATTTCGATAATTTTGACCGTTTTGGAAACTTAAAAGCTAATAAAAAACTTTTATTGGAGAGTTTTGTGAAATATTGATGATTCCTAGGCGAAAAACTATGATTAATATGCCAGGCTTGTGTATTTGTCGAAAATCTGAGCTAAACCTCCATAGTATTTTGAGCACGACTTTTGGCCTTCTTATCCATTTTTAACGATTCAACATTTTTTGGAAATCCAAGGTAAATATGGAACAACTTTTATGTTGAATGTTTTATGAAATTTTGTCGTTTACCAAATGAAAATTTGATTCTAAAGATGTGGACCTGCATTTTAAAACCTATTTCTGAATTTATATAATTCAGGAAAAGTATGGTAACTTTTGACATACTTCTTATTTTCTTGATCCGAAAGATGTTTTGGAAAGCTAATTGAATATGCTACAACTCTTGAAAGTGTCAAATGACTTCGCGTTTTTGAGCCCTTAAGCTTAGTTGGGAAGTTGCATAACTAGAAATGCAATGTTGTTCTTTTGATATATTAATGCAATGACACTATATGTTATATGTATGACCTCACATGAGTTATTTAAGCTAACGCTAGGTATATAGAGATGTTGGGAGATGGATTTTGCTGTATGGCCACTTTTCCTTGCATAAAATGAAATAATCTTGCATGAAATGCAAAATAGAGGTATAATTTTATGGTATATCGATATATGCTGCGATATATTTTGTTTCCCATGTTTTGAGATTCTCTTGATTGGGGTATGTACATATATTGTGTAATATTGTGTTTTGATTTTTCGAAACGCTCTCCTTTCAAATGAGGCTCTATCAAAAAATTTCAAAAAATTCGACACTTAGAAAAATACAAAAATTTATCATATGCAGAAAATAGAAAGTCGTTAATTGAATATATTTGAATAGTAGCATACGCTAAGATGAGATGGCATGTGAGTGCCACATAGAGAATTGAGTGAGTTTGTTGTTAGACGGTTGTGAAATACGAAGAAAGTCGGGATGTGAGTTATATACGACGTTTCCCTATAAGAAATTGCGTTGATGCAATTTTCTTAAGGAGGAAGTCTATAATAATCTTGCTTTCTGTGCCGTGAATTAAATAAATTTAATTAAAATATATTTTTTTGAAATTTAATAATTAATATTTTAAAAATAATTTTTTTAATTAATTAAACCGATAAAAGATTTTTTTATTTAATAAATTGAACCAAATTTACAAATTTCTTTCAAATAATAAATTAAAATTGAATAAAAAAAATTAATTGAATACGAAATATTTTTATCAATGTAAATAATTGTTTGTGATTAAAATGGTGAAAAATAAATAAACGGACGTCGATTTAAAAATATTATTCAGTTATTAAAATATGGTTTGTAGTGCAAGATGTGAGTCAATTTTTTGATGAAAGAGTGATACTCGTAAAAGGATAGCACTCATTATAACTAAAACAAAGTACATACAAAATGTTCATTGTACAATGAATTGCAATTAAACATGATCATCACTTTGATGATCAAGCAAAATAAAAAGGGGAAAGGAGAAGCAAACAAAAAATAAAAAGTATATACAATCATTTAAGGTGGAAACGGAAGGAAACGTAACAAGATGGCGAGGCTGCTTGAGGGTGAGGTAGAACCGAGTAAAAGAAGAGCTGCAGGGATTTGAAGCACATGAGCCCAAAATTGTCCTGAGCCCTATATTAGGCTTTAGGCTGTGGACTGCAACAGAGATTAAATTGTGAAGCACAAGCCCAAACAAACCCAGGGCTACTACGTGAAGAGACTTATATGCCAAAATTGGAACTGCCTGGCAATGCACAATTGTTGTTTGAATCTGAAAATGCTGACTTTGAACTCAGAGATGCTTTGAAAAGAAGATTGATACAGTATACTACAGACCACAGCAGAGACCAATGGATCTGAAAGAAAGTGATCTCTCCTCCTAAGAAGGTGGCATCTCGAGCCATTGAGTGAGGCGTGGCACATAAGAACTGACGTGATAGGTGAGGAGGTGCGTGGGACTGATATAGCTTCAAGTAGGCGAGTAGTGAAAAATAGAAGTGTGCACATATCAGGAGATGCATATGCAAGTCTCGAGAACTATTAAGGTACATTTGAAATGAGGGATGTAGAGAACTGCTAATGATTGCATGCTAAAGTACAGATAGGCTATAGTGAGATGATCTAAGGATGAACCGAAGGTGATGCAACAAGGGGCGAGAATGAAGGCTATTGGTCGTAATCTGCATTATGGACACTGTAGCGAAATCTAAAACAATGGACTGAAATTGATTGGATGGTGCTGATGCAATACACTATAGCCTTGGTATTCTATGAGGAGAGAGGTAATCTCCAGTGAAGAGTAGCAGTTAACGGTCTGAGCCGGCCAGGCGTTCCAATCTGCATCTCCTCCGATAGAACCTATCCACATAAAACTATACCAGGAAATACCGTATACAACGGAAGAAGGATTTTGTTGACGTTATTAAAGATTATGTTATTTCTTTCGAGCCAAATGCCCCAACTAGTGATAGAGTAGATTGAATCTATATATTTTATAGTTGTTTTTCTGAAATTATATCTAAAATTATCTCAATATTCACATGCCGAAGGAATAATTAAGTTATTGCCAATGTCAAAAATATAAAGCAAGCTACTTACAATGGAATGGGTGAACTGACAATCATAAAACAGGCGTCGAGTGGTTTCAGGGTGAAGATTGCAGAAGTAGCATATGTTGTGATTAATATTATTAGATAGCTTAGAGTTAATACATTCAATAGTGTTCAATTTATTATGTAAAACTATCCATAGATGAACCTTTATTTTATGAGGAAACATAAATTTCCAAACATATTTGAAGAAACGATGAGTTGAAACACCTAAAAAGGTCAAAAACCTATTAATGGACTTTGAAGTATATCTTTCCTTGTTATCCTAACACGAAATTAAACTATCATGTTGGTCTGTTAGATTGATATGGTTAAATTTATAAATTAGACTTTGAGATTGGATAAATGCATTCCGTACAAGATTACAGTTAAAAGAAAATTTTCAGTTAAAATTTACATGAGGCACAAAAATGTTAGCAATAAGATCTTTTTTGTTGTTTGAAGCCAGAAAGAGATCTGGGAACTCATTTTTTATGGTGATAAACGAGACCCAAGGGTAGTTCCAAAATGTTGTTTTATTATCGTCGTGCATGTTAAATTTTAGGCCCAGTTTAAAAATGTGAAACCAAGAAGAAATATTTTCCAAAAAAAAAAAAAAAACCGGTAGTTGTTTGGTTTATATCATGGTTCGAGATTCCGTCCGGCATGCCGGAATCTCGGCCATTCCGGCCCGGTTCCGGCGTCCACCGGACCGAAATTCGATTCAAAATCCGTTTCCAGCAATGGTGCAAGAGAAATTTTTTTTTTGCTTTTGATTAACTACTTATCGCGTAGCTAGCGACATCTAGCTGCAAAATAAATTGAAGATTAGAGACTCGAGCAAGACTTTTTGGGCTCCGTTGATTTTAAGGTTACATGGAACAAGAGAAATTATAGATCCGAATAGCGAGCATCCAGCATGAAATTGAAAAATGTCAAGCATAGGTATGAGCACCGAGTAGGTAAAAATCGGACATAGGTAGAGGAGAGAGAGGGAGAGAGAGGAGGGAGGAGACAAATGGAGCAGAGGAATGAGTATAATGGCGGCTCAATTAAAAATGATGGTTTTAGGGTTAAAGTAAAATGCATGATGGATTTATCAAACGGCCTTTCTGCAGTTGGGCTTTGCTCTATTTGTTTTATTCTTTCCCAGGATTTCAATACAACAAATTATAATTATTAATTAATATGAATTTATTTTATTTGTGACATACTAATATGCATAAATTATTTCAAATTTTATGAAATTTGAAATCGGAATTTAAACGGAATGTTCTTGAAAACATAGTACCTGATATTGCTATGCAAATTGAAATTTCAAAAGAGGTAATAAATAAATTATTAAACTACTCATTTTGCGATGAACAAAATTTGCATGATGCTCAAAGAAATAGCTTTTGGTATTAAACTTTTATGTTGTATGTTCCGTAACTTATATGCTACTTGAATAATTTAGTGTAATTGACTATCAATGTTGCATACATATTTGCGTATTTATAACAAAAATGTACCGGAATTCACAAACCGGATTTAAAACGGAATTTTCGGAAATCCCGAAACGGAACCGGAATTTTGATTTTTTCAAATGACCGAAACGGAAACGAAAACCGGAACTTCGAACCTTGGTTTATATAAGTTTTTGGTTTCGTTGTAACAATAGTTACTAATGATATCTTTCCAAATAGATGGGAAATTTCCAAATCCTTTTACGCAGTAACGAAGTGTTTAATTCCTTCAGATTGGTGATTCCTAGTCCGCCTTGGATTTTAGGTTTACAAACTATTTCCCAGTTGATGAGACAACTTAGATTAGAATAGTCGGTCCTTCCATTCCAAAGAAATTTCATTCTAATGATGTCTATTTTATTAATTACCCAGTTGGAAAATCGAAAATAGGACATCCAGTGGATAGGTAAGTTCGAGTTAATGAGAATTGACCTGCCTGCTCTCGATAGGCAATTTGCTTTCCATAATGGGAGTCTTTTATTTATTTTATCTATTACCATATTCTGATCCTCTCTTTTAGGTTTCAATTGATTAATGGGAATGCCAAGGTAGTTTATCGATAAGTTCACAATTTTAAACTGTAGTGTAGTGTGTTTGCCAGACATTGGTAAAGTTAGAGTGGTTGTTTACTACCAGAACTGAACTTTTATGGAAGTAAATTTTCCATCCTGAAAGAAGCTCAAAGTTATAAATAATTAACTTAAGAGATGCAATATGGTGAGGGAGGTGAGAGCAGATTATGAGAGTGTCATTTGCGTAATGAAGGGAGGAATTCATCTGGAAGCAATTTCACATCCTATAGGGGGAAGATTACTATTTTAAGTGACTAATCTTAAAATTTATTAAAATGTCAACTAATAAGTTAAGAAGAAGAGGTGATAAAGGGTCCTTTTTCCTAAGACCATTCTTCAATTAAATTTTGTTTCCTTTAATTTCATTAACCAGAATGGAAGACACAGTAGATTTTAGGATGAGCCCGATCCATGATATCCACCTCGAGCCAAATCCTTTAGCTCTAAGCATGTCTAGAGGAAATCCCAATCGTGATGGAGTCAAATGCTCTTGCGAAGTCTAATTTAAGAAGAGCACAGGTTAAGTTTTCGTTATTACAGTAGTTAATAACTTCTTGGGGAGTGGAAATGCCATCCATGGTGTGTCTACCTAACATGAAAGCAGTTTGGGATTTGTCTTATCCATTTTATTTTTTAGTTTGTTAGCCAAAACCTTTATGATTATTTTAATAGAGTCATTAATAAAGGAGATAGGTCTATAGTCAGAATGCTCCATTGGATTTGTTTTTTCAGGGATAAGAATTACATTTTCATGGATGAGCCTACCTATTTGAAGCCTACTATCAAAAAGTACATCCAAGAGAGGCATGAAGTCATTTTTGATAGTGAGCCAAAAGTTCTGATAGAATATCAACAGGAAATCATCTTGTCCTGGGGCCGTCACAGGCTAAATCCTTAACAGCTGTCCAGATCACCTCTTCAGTGAAATGAGATTCTAATTTACCCAAAGAGGGGTCATGGGTTGGGTAGAGGGTGGACCGGTTAGCTTGGATTATATAAGAATATTTGCCACCGAAAATCTCCTTATAGTGGTTAGTGGATATGTTGTTAAGCAGTTATTGTTCTTTAATTTCTATATCGTTCAATTTAATAGAATTGATGAAATTTATACGACGTCTACCATTTGCAATACAATGAAAGAACTTAGTATGTTTATCCTTTTCTTTAATCCATTGTATACGAGAACATTGGCGCCACATTATCTCTCCTTGATCTAGGAGTTTATTTATTTCCAAATTTAGGGAATGTAATTTTCGATTTTCCTCCATGTTTAAATTCCTAACTACACTTAATTTATTTAACATTAAAATCTGATTAAGGATGCTATTCTTTTTAATTTCTTATATTACCAACAATGTTAGTGTGCAAAGTCTTAAGATGAGATCTAAGTTCCCACACATTGAAAACCCGATTTTTCACCGCGTTATCGAAAACCTGTTTATCCAACAATCTCATTTTTGAGGCTACCCTATTTATAAAGTTATTCTCCTTGAGCCATATTTTTTCAAATTTGAAGGGTTTAATTTTTGGAAGATTAGAGTGAGAGTTATACAAGATAGGACAATGATCTATTAGGCTAGGTAGACCATGATTTGAAGAGCGAGAACATCTCTTCCTACTCCTTATTCATAAATAATCTATCTAGCAGGGCCAACGAGGGATTCTCCCCACGTTTGGACTAAATGAAACTCCTTCCAGCTAGAGGGAGTTCGATAAGGAAATTCTAATTAATGAAATTGTTGAATTCTTCCATATCAATAAAAGTACCCACTCTTGGTGAGCGCTCTCCAATGTGTATGATCTCATTGAAATCACCATCCACCTTCCAAGGACCATAAGGTAGGATTCTAAAGTCTTAACATTCTGACTAAAGTGATTTCCTAAGAAGCCTAGAGTTAGACGTGTAAAGTTTAATAATATAATTAGAGTTAAGATTTAGGAGGATGACGTGTAAAGAATGATGGTTGTAGACAGCTTACAAAATTTTATATCTATCTCCCCTCTAGAGCACATAATTCCACAAGAGCTACCTATTGAAGGAACAAACGCCCAATCAAAGAGGATATTGCCACCGATCGATCTAAGGAGACACGGGTTTGACGAATCAATTTTAGTTTCTTGTAAAAAGCCATGTCTTCCTTAATGTCTAAAATGATTCTTTTTATCTTGGATCGTTTATCGGGTATTCTCAATACTCTAATGTTCCAACTTAATGTCAACATGTGTTATAATTATTAGCTCTTTCGATTTCTTTAGTTTGAATAATTTCAAAATCCTTACCATTTGTGTCCTATATAAATCCAGCATCTTTAGTAATGTTAAAGGATTGATTAACCATAATATTTTTAGTGATAATAAAAGTACTTCCTAAAAGAACATGTTCAGATGAGGAGGAATGGTCTAACGAGGAGGAGGAGAATAAATGTTTGGTACATCTTCGCACTATCCCACTAGATCTACTAGGCGATCTATATTTCGTCTTGTAGAAGTTGTTTTGGGATGATTATCTAGAATTGTCATTACATCCACATGCGTTGCGATGGCGATTTCCATATTAGATTCCTCCATTGATGTACCAAGATTAAATACAGCCTGTTGGCAGCAAGATATAGTATCAAGGTCCAAATACATAATGTCAAAATCATGAATAGAATCATAGGTGGAAGAAGCATGACACGGCGATAAAAAGGAATGCTTTTCATCAGGTAGAGGCACGGACTGCTCCTCATCAAAATCGCCGATGCTAGAAGACATGGACCTTGTACAATCACCAACTACATATATGGAGGCAAGGAAGCTAAGAAGTTGCTTGGAGTTGGAGAGAAGCCTATCGATAACATTAGATTCACAAATTTGTCTGGAGAGTGAACGAATCTCCAGAAATTTTATGCCAAACTCATGGATGAAGGATGCTGATGTTGGACTAGGTGAAGGAGGCGGGAGGATCTGAAGTATAACGTTGCCATTAGTATAGCGAATTCAGGATTGAATAAGTTCTTCTCTTGCATTTGTCATAACTCAGTTACTTATGGCTGAGACAACCACAGAAGAAGCAACGAAGTGCTTCTCTACAGGACGGAGTCTGGTGATCAGGCGCACCTCACCGATAGCAGCTGATGGTGAATCGCTATCGATGACACTATGATTTGGTGTTAGTTAGTTGAGGATGGTTAGGGTTTGGGGAAAACGGAGGATGTTGGATAGGATGGGGGGTGACTACCTAACCACATCGGCGACACTAAGATAACTGATCGAAAAAGTGAAAACAAGTAGATCGTTGGTTGCTAATCGATGGGAGTGCTAAGATCCAGTGTTTGGAGGTGGAAAAGAGTTACCAAGGGTGAGATCATGAAGACCATGAGGCATAAGATTGTAATGAAATGTGGAATTACCCAAGCATGACCAAAAAGAGGGGTAATAGTGATACTGCAAATTAGAGTTAAGAGAAGAAGCCATTAAGTTCGTTTTAGACACACATATCAATTATTATATTTATCAGACGTAAATAAATTTATATTAAATTGAAATTTATTTCAAGAATTAAAATAAAAATAAAGTGCATATAGAATCAATTCAAATTAAATTGGAATTGAATCAAGGTTCAAAACTATAGTCCCAAACCACTTCAATACCCACCTTTCTCCCTTACTCAAGCAGTTTCCTTATTTTCAAAACTCAAGCTTACACCTCTAAGCCCTAATCCTCTCTTCCTCAAAGAAAGGCAAGTGATTCAAAAAAAAGGAGAAAAGAAATAAAATCGCAATATAGTCGAATCGCAACTTAAGGGAGCTCGAGCGAAAGGCTACGCGTACGAAGAAAAGCAACTGGACTTGGAGCAATTCATGACATAGGAGGTGATGATGCTGAGACTGAAAAGCCGCATGCGACATGACATGGCAAGGTGTTGCGTGCGAACTGAAGGTGCTAGGTTATGGATTTCTGGATGTGGCTGAACGTGGATTGGAGGGGCTACGATCTTGGGGCTATTGTTGTCCAAGGGCGGTAATTTATAGATTTCCAAGAATAAATAATAGATTTGCAACTATTTCTTTTGAGACAGAAAATGAAATTTCAGGAAAGGATAGAAATTTTATAAATTAATTTTTTTTCGATTGAAAATTTATATTTAAAATTATTTTCATGATTTTGGAAAATGTATTTTTAAACCACTTCCAAATCAATAAATAATTGAAGTTTATATTTTGATTGCCTTATATTTCAGTGTAATAAGGAACTGGAATAAACAAAGTTATAGTACGTCTGGTATAAGATTTTCAGTAATATTTCTCTAGTTATTCTTTGGACTTGTTATATAGAATAATAGGAGAGTGTAATTTACAAACATTGAGTAAATATACGAGTAACACTGGGGGGTATGGGACGTCCAAACTGATACTTGTTCGGGTACTCTCTATAAGTAGATGTCACTCGATAGGGTCATGTCTATGGGGTATTATTTATGGTGATGCGAGCTGAGGGTAAGCAATCTAGAGCCATAAAAGTATCTATTTATTGTGTGTACTCCTATTATACATCAGGATGTAAAACAGATTGGCTAGTACCCATCCCAACGGCCTGATTGCGGAGTCGCTCCTCAATCCATGGCACGCCTATTGCAACGACCCATATTTTACGTATTAAAGAAATGTAAAATATTTTTTACTTTATTCATGTGTGGTCGTATGATTCTATAATGTTGGGATATGACTCTTTGGGACATTTTACACATCTATGATTTTTCCTGGTTTTCTATGTGACCATTTTGAACATGAAAATCTTGTTTGGGCTATAACTTTTGATAGGATTTAAAATAGATTCTTTAACCAATCCCATTGCTTCAGGATTATAGTTTTCCGTTCCGTTGTGTGGTCATAATATAAAAACGAACATACAGTTATAAAGTTATGTCTATTTTAAGTTTTTAAAGTTGTTGACCAGGATTAATGTGTAATTAATTATGGCCACTAGTGAGCCCATTAGTTTAATTAGAGAATACTATAAATTGTGGGTTGAAGAGTCAAGTTAAAACTTTTTTGTCTCATTCTAAATCATGTCTAAACCCTAATTAGCCCAAAATCCATCCTAATTTCAACCAAAATCTCCCAAATTGCTCTCTAAACAAACTAGATTGTGGGTTAGAGATCAGAACATCAACTAGAAGATAGAGACCATTAATTTGGTTGATTTGAAGTGTATTCCATTACTCTCCGGATTCGATCTACATTGGTATTGGTTGAGTTTGTTAATTGGTGAGTGGTGTATGCATTCTCACTATACTGTGCATATTTATATGGTAAAATCACAGGATTTAACATGTTTCAAATTGATTTTTGACCATAAAACCTTTTTAACTTTGATCACATAATAAACTATGTATATGATCTAGATTGATTAGAAATCACCCTTTCTCATGCTCATATAATCATGCTATATGTTGATCTGTGTTAGAAATTGACGTGTTTATCTTATTTTGATGGATTTCATGTTTGATTAGATAAAATTTCTTGTTATTTTGTGTTGGATGATTTAATTTGATGATATTTGCTAATGTTGTGACTACATAGAAAGTTAGACCGAAGAATTAAGGAAATCGAAGGCAAGTTGGTCGGAATTGGACGAAACTTAGAGGGATGCTCTAGAGTATTGGTAGAGCTCGTGATTCGTGGTGCAAGTCCCAATTCATTATCTATACAAGTTGGCATCGAGTTAAGAGGCCGACACCAACATGTGTTGTTTGGTCCGTGATGGTGGCAATTTTGGTGAGAGTGAGGATGTTGCTAGTAGAAGTTACCTAAGGTAAGGATCGGTAATTGGTTACGTAATCAAGTCTATAAAGACTTGTTTCTAGAATATAAAGTAGGCTCTTTAAAGAGAAGACTTGTTCTATGATGACTTGATTTGTGTAGTGAAGTCGATGTCAAAGCATTTGGGCATGGAGTACTAGCAGCAAGGAGAGGAAGTAAACTTAGCCATAGGTTGACTAAGTATAATGCTTGACACCGAGTTGGGAGGTCGGGACCGACTTCTTGGTTTAAATCCAAATGGGATGAAACTTCTAGAAGGTGAATTAGAGGTCCCATAGATTGTGTTAGAGGTGTTGGTTCATCTGTATCTAGTTGGATGATGATATAATGGCATGATGAAAAGCTACGGTCTTTGGAGTTTGCTTGTGTTAGGAGTAGGTTCCAAAGATGGCAGCTCATAAAAGGGTGGGCCGTATGATCGATGAATGTGGAAGGGTTCTTCATAAGTAATGGAAACTGGATTGAGTAAGAAGGGCTCGGTATCCAAATGGAGCAAAGATAGGCTCGGGTATACGTGGTAAGTAATCGTTGATGATTTGGAGAGTTTTCAGTTGTACTTCAAGCAGGGGTATTGTAAGTGGGGACGTCCGTGGGTCAATGAAGGGACCTGTATACCTTGGACCTATAGCTTTGGGTCTAGTGTCCAGCGTTAGGCCATGAGACATGTCTCCAGCTTTGGGTTGCGAGATACGAGGGTACAATAGAGAACCAAAATTTCCATTAGTCCTTGGCTTGGGGTCATATAAGTTATCATATATTTAGAACACATGGGTTATAATTAGGATTTTTGATCTATGCTATGGTGCTTTGGTTGTTTTCTTTAGTAGACTATCACCCGTAGGTATCAGGGGAAGTAGAGACTAGAGATTGGAATACCCAAAAGACTGATATCCTTTATTTGGTTTGTGGTATATATTTATTATATTGTAGATTATAATGTTGTATGCTAACACTTTGGTTGCAAGGACAGGTTAGGTATGGTTCTTGTACTTTTATTCATTTCCATATTTACCTAAATAGTATTTTGAGAGTCATTTACCGCTCACACTAGAGTGTTGTCTAATCAAGGTTTTTTGCTATGTTTGTAACTATTGGGTATCCTTAAATGAGTAGACTAGATCAAAGGTCGATGTGACACATTAGCTATTCGGAGGAGTTGGTTAGAGATATCTCGTATTATATACATATATGGATTCTATGCTTTTTCCGTTGTGTAACACTGAGAAGCCTTTGTAATGACTGCTTAGCATTTGTATTTGAGACAGTTGTTGAGTTTGTTTTCGTTATTTAAACTCTACTATTGATGTATAATTCTATGGATATTATACTCTGATGATGATGATTTGCTCATATTATCATTACCGTCTCTCATGATGTACATGTGAAATTATATTTTGTCCATGCACCGTGAGATATACAACAGGTTATATGCTATATTGGTTTATTTTAAATTGATGATCATCCTGTATCGGCTTTGCATGGACAGCGCACTATTTATATACTATTGGTGATGATGGCATAGGGTGGTCGTCAAATTTGGTATCAATGATTTGGTTACACGATTAAATGAAGTTGATACCATAACCCAGTAGACATAGGAAAGGTGTTATCACCTAGATTGGATCGAGAGTATGTATGCATGTGAGAGAGGACATACTTGTTATAAGTTTAGTTTTCAAAGCTATGTAGTAATACATTACATTGTATAAGTCACACCTACATAAGCACTATAGACACAGTTTTCTAGTGTGAGAAACTGATCATTCATGTTACAGGTGAGAATGAGCCGGCATACAAGGAACTCTATGGGGAATTCTTCTTTAGGAGTAGAGGAAGGAGTGGGATCAGGAGTTGTAACACCTAATGTTCAAGCCATATTCAATGATATGATGGCTATGATGAGAAATGCTCCTGGAGTGGTGATAGGTGGAGGTGCTCTGGTGCAAGCGCTTAGGGCTAATTTCGCCAAGCTAAGCAAAGATAATTCTACTCTTGGTACAATCCCTTTCATTGGACGAAGTCAGCCATATAAGTGCAAGATTAGTTAGACACTTGTGAGTGCACCTTTGGTGATATGGACTTAGAAGATGCTATGAAGAGGAATTTGGTTTCGAGACAACTTCAGGGCTGAGCCATGGATTGGTGGAATGCCATTATGATCGCTATGCTAGAGGATCACTTCACTTAGGATCGGTTTAAGATGAGGTTTGAGGAGAAGTTCATTCCGACTGGTCAGAATTCGACATTGTTCAGAAAATTTGCTAATATCAAGAAAGGAGAGATGACGGTTTTAGAATATGTGGTAGAATTTTATGCCTTGTCTAAGTATGAGATGTCATTCATTGATACTCCCTTGAGGAAGAATGAGAAGTTCATCATAGGATTGGATGACTATCTTGGAGAGAAGTTGGTGGATCATATTGATGAGACTTTTAAAAAGTGAGTAGAGAAGGTGCTTCATCATGAGATTTGTACCCTTAGGCTAAGACTACTATTGTTGTTTCTACTAAGAGAGGAGCCAAAGTCCCAGCAATGCAGTGAAGGCAAGAAGAAGTGGAATGGAAAGAGAAAGCAGTCCCAAAGAAAGTGTGGTAAGAAGAAGAAGAATGAATTGGAACTTATTTTCTTTGGATGCAACGAGAAGGGTCATCTAATTAGAGACTGCGAGACAAGTGAGAAGAAGAAATGCTATAATTATGATAAGCTTGGGCATTTGAAGAAGAACTGTCTAGAATCGATAAAGGACAAGCAAATGGTGAAGGCATATGGTTTGGACATAATCCTAACTTTGTCAAGTGCTTCTTCGATGAAGCAAAAGAGGAAGTGAGTCATCATTCAAGGTATGCTTTCTATTGGTGATGTTCTTGTTCGAGTTTTATTAGATACCAGTGATTCTCGTTTGTTCATTTGTAGTGACCTAGAATATAGATTGGAATTGAACTCGATATAGTTGATCGACCTTTGCTTGTGACAAACCCCGTTGGAGGCTCCATCAGCCTTTGCATGGTTTGTTGTCGCCTAGTTTTATCGAGTCATAGATGTTCTTTGGTTTGTGATTGTTTTCTTTTGAACTTTGTTGGGTTTGGTATTATCTTGGGTTTAGACTGGCGTAGGAAGTATGCGGCCTTAATGGATTGCAAGAAGTCGTTGGTGACAATCAGAGATGTGGATGGGCAAACGATATTAATTAGCTTCCTACCAAAGGATGGGGTGATTTTTAGCTTTCTATATTCACTTGAGGTACCACAGGAGGGATTGTCATTCATGTCTATAGCTAGAGAGTACCCGGATGCCAACGAGGAAATGACTGGACTGCTGCCACATAGAGGGATTGAGTTTTAGGTAGACTTGGTGAAGGAAGCCAGACCAATTGTTATGCCTTTAAGGCATATGGCATCCAAAGGGTAAAAGGAATTGAAGGTGAAGGTGAGTGAACTATTAAAGAAATGGTTCGCTCGACTGAGCATACCTGAGTGGAGCGCACCTGTAGTATTCACAATGAAGGTGGATGGTTCTTTGAGGTTGTGTATGGATTATCGTGAGCCGAATAAAGTGATGAAGAAGAACAGGTATCTAGTCCCACGCATAGATGACTTGTTTGACCAACTGCATGGTGTGAAGGTGATTTCCCAAATGAATTTGGCGACAGGATTTCACCAGTTGTGAGTAGCGAAGGAGAGTGTGCCTATTACCTCATTTCGTCTGTCAGGTTTTATGAGTAGTTTCTTATGCCATTTAGGTTAACCAATGCTCAGACATACTTTGTGGATCTCATGAATCGGGTTTTCAAAGGCAAAATGAATAAATTTATGCTTTTGTTCATTGATAATATTCCGATCTACCCCAAAACTGAAGAGGAGCAAAAAACACACTTGAGGATTGTGCTAGAGATATTAAGGAGAGCGAAGTTCTCTAAGTGTCACTTCCGGAGAGAAGAACTGGGATTCTTGGGTCATGCCGTTTCGAGATAGGATATAACTAAGGATCCTGTGATAGTGGCAGCAGTTCAAGAATGGAATTAGACCAAGAATGCTATGGATGTGAGGAGTTTTCTAGGATTGGTGGGACAATATAGATGCTTCATAAACGACTTCTCAGAGGTAGCGGCACCACTGACCCATTTGATGAAGAAGAATCGGATTTTTTTATAGGATGCAAAGTGTGAGCATGCATTAGTGAGTCTGGTAGAGAGGTTGACAAGTGTACTACCGTTGACCATTCCAAGTGGAAATAGTATACACCGATGCTTGTAGAATAGGGTTGGGTGTGGTGTTGATGCATGAAGGGGAAGTTGTTGCCTATGTTAGTTGATAGATGAAACTGCATGAGAGGAATTAGCCGGCTTATGATTTGGAATTGGCAGTAATTATTTTTATTCTGAAGATATGGAGGCATTATTTAATGGGAGAAAGGTTTGAACTGTTTACGGATCATAAATCCTTGAAGTACCTTTTCCTTCAGAAGGTTCTAAACCTTCATCAACGATGGTGGTTAGAGTTCTTGGCCTCTATGATTTCAGTATTTTCGATACTCTAAGAAAAGGGAGTGCAGTTGCCCATGAATTAAGCGAAGACATGTAGGGTTGGAAGCAATGTTCTTGGAATGTTAGCAAATAGAGTATATTGTTGGATTTGATTTCAGGCCTCACTATGAGCTAGAACTTGAAATGTAAGTAAGCTTATCGATTAGACCCATTCTAATTGAAAGGATTGGTACTAGTCAGAAACGAGATGCAAGTCTAGTGGAGATCAAAACAAAGGAAGAAGAAGGAGTAGAATCTAAAGATATGAAGCAATATAAACTCGACCGAGAAGGTTGGCTTCGTAAGGATGGAAGATTATTCTTTTTTGATGTTGATGGATTGCGAGATGAAGTGCTAAGAGAATGTCATCATTTCAAATTGGCCATTCATCCCAGTGGTAACAAGTGTACCAAGATATGCAAATTTACTACTAAGAAGGTATGAAGGGAGATGTTGGGGCATTCATCTCGAAGTGTATAAACTGTCAATTGGTAAAAGCAGAACAGAAAAAACCTATTAGAATGTTGCAACCATTAGATATTTCTGAATGGAAATGTGAACAAGTATCGATGGATTTTATTGATTGATTGCCAAGAAATTTAGCAGGGTACGATGTCATTTGGGTCATAGTAGATCTGTTGTCCAAGAATGCAAGATTTATACTATCAAATCAAGTAGAACGGCCCCCAAGCTGGCAGAGTTATATGTGACGGATATTACGATTTCATGGTATCTAAAGAGCATTACGAGCGACCGAGACAAGCTGTTCATAAGTGGGTTTTAGACGAGCTTACAAGAGGCATTAGGGATAGAGCTACATCTTAGTACAGTTTATCACCCACAAACGAATAGACAGATCCAAAGAGTAATTCATATATTGGAAGATCTCTTGCGAACATGCATTATAGACTTTGATGGATCATCGGATGATCATTTGCATTTTGTGGAGTTTGCATACAACAACAGTTATCAGTCGAGTATTAGTATGGATCGATATAAAGCATTGTGTGGCCCACGTAACACTCCTTCATAATGGTGGAAAGCAGGCGAGAAACTGATACTTAGGCTAGATATGATTAGAGAGACTTCAGAGAAGACTGAGGTCATTCAACAAGAAATGAAAGCTGCTCAAATCGACAAAAAACCAATATGGGTAAGAGACGGAGAGATTTAGAGTTTTCTATAGGAGACATGGTATTCGTGAATATTTCCCCTCTAAAGAATGAGGTTCGATTTCTGTAGAAAGAGGAAGTTGGCACGAAGATTTATAAGACCTTTTCCAATAATCGAGAAGATTGGAAAGCTAGCATATAGGGTCGACTTATCTCAGAAGACAGCAGAGGTGCGTAACATTTTTCATGTCTCTTATCCACAGAAGTTTGGGCATGACTAAGGTGTGATGATCACACCGAATCCGCTAGAAGATATTAAGGTAGAACCAGAAGTTTCTATACTTTGTAGGCTGCTTTGTATTGTTGGTTACGATACGAAATAGCTTAGGAGAAAGATGGTGAAACTAGTTAAGGTACAATGGAGTGGAAGTGAGGATGATTGTATATGGGAGATGGAAGAGAACATAAGACTTCTTATCTGGATCTCTATGAATTGTAAGACCCATCATTTATCATGTTTACTTTCACCATTGTATACTACATTTGATAAGTTAGTACTCTACATGCTACGATAAATTAACTACACTATTGATTATATGGATGATTGTTTGGGATGTGTGATGGTTGCTTATGATTAATAGGCATGTAGATTGGTTTCTTATACTTTGGCTTGTATGGGGATTTCGAGGGCGAAATTCCTGAAGGGAGGGAGAATGTAACGATCCATATTTTACTTATCAAAGGATCGTAATATATTTTTATTTTATTCATATGAGGTAATATGATTCTATAATTTTAGGATATGACTCTTAGGGACATTTTACACATCTACGATATTTTTCGACTTTCTATGTGACCATTTTGACCTTGAAAAACCTTATTTGGGCTATAAATTTTGATAGCTGTAAAATTAGGATCTCAAATCAATTTTATTGCTTCAAGGTGATGGTTTTTCATTCCATAGAGTGTCAGAATAGAAAAACGGACTTACGGTTAGAAAGTTATGTCTATTTTAAGTTTTTAAAGCTGCTGGCTATGATACTGTGTAATTAATTAAGCCCATTAGTCTAATTAGAGAATACTATAAACAAAAGACTGAAGACTCAAGTTTTAACGTTTTCCTCTCATTTTAGACTAGGTGTAAACTCTAAATAGCCCTAGATCCATCCTAATTTCATCCAGAATCACCCAAATTGCTCTCTAAATTATATTGATTGCAGGTTAGAAATTAGGTCATCAATTAGAAGATAAAGACCATCGCTTTGCTCGATTTGAAGTATGTTCCATTGCTGTCTAGATAAGACCTACATTCATATTGGTTGCATTCAGTAATTGGTGAGTGATTTATTCCTTCTCACTATATTATGCATGTTTATACGGTAGAACCATAGGATTTAACACGTTTTAAATTGATTTTTGGTCATAAAACCTTTTCTAACTTTAATTGCATATTAAACTATGTATATGACTAGATAGATTAGAAATCACTCTTGCAATGCTCATATATTCATGCAATATGTGAATCTATGTTAGAAATTGACTTGTTTGTCTTATTTTGTTGGCTTTCGTGTTTGATTAGATGAGATTGCTTGTTATTCTATGTTGAATGATATGATTTGAAGTTGTATGCTAATGTTGTGATTGCATAGAAAGTTAGGTCGGAGAATTGGGCAAATTGGAGGCAAATTTGGTCAAAATTGGACAAAACCTAAAAAGGAGGCTCCAGAGTATTAGAAGATCTCGTGGTTCCAAGCGCAAGTTCCAGTTCATTATCTACATAAGTCGGCACTGAGTTGAGAGGTCGGTACTGATATATGTTGCTTGATCCATGTGCTGGTGATTTTGGGGGAGCAAGGATGTTGCTAGTAGAGTTTCCTAAGGTGATGCATCAGTGATTGGCTAAGCATTGGAGCCGAATATGAAGTAAGGTGCTTCGAAGAGAGGACTTGCTCTATAATGACTTGATTTTTGTAAAGAAGTCGATGTTGAAGCATTTGGGCATGGAGTACTAGAAGCAAGGAAGGAGTGAAGAAAACTTAGCCATAGGTTGGCTAAATAGAGAGCCCAACACTAAGTTGGGAGGTCGGTACTGACTTCTTGGTTTAAATCCAAATGGAATGGAACTTCTAGGAGGTGAAATAGAGGTCCTGTAGATCGTGATGGAGGTGTTAGCTCGTTCGTATCAGGTTAAATGATGATATAAGAACGTGATGAAAAGCTATGGTCTTTGGATGTTGGCCCATGTTAGGAGTAGGTTCCAAAGATGGCAACTCGTAAAGGGGTGGGCCATATGATCGGGGAATGTGGAAGGATTCCTCGTGAATAATGGGAACTGGATTGAGTAAGAAGTGCTCAATATCCAAATAAAGCAAAGATAGGCTTGGTTGCATGTGCTAAGAAACCATTGACGACTTGGAGAGTTTTTATTTATCCTCAAAGCAGGGGTATTATAAGTGGGGATCCCCATGGGTCAATGAAGGGACTTATATACCTTGGACCTATAGCTTTTGGTCTAGTGTCCAGGTTTGGGCTACGAGACACGTATCGAACTTTGGGCTGCGATATACCAAAGTACAGCAAAGAACCGAGATTTCCATTAATCCCTGGTTTTGGGGTCATACGAGTTATCATATATTCAGCACACATGAAGTGATATTTAGCATTATTTGATGCATGTTATGGTTGCTTTTGTTGCTTTCTTTAGCAGGCTATCACTCGTTCGTATCAGGGGAAGTAGGTATTGGAGATAGGAATACCTAGAAGACTGATACCTTTTATAAAGTTTGTGGTATATCTTTATGATATTGTAGAGTAGCACATCATAGTATCGTATGTTAACTCTTCGGTTGCAGGAACAAATTAGGTATGGTTCGTGTATACTTCTTTCTTATCATATTTACATGGACAATATTTTGAGACTCATTTACCATTCACACCAGACAATTGTCCAACCCTATGTTTTATGCTTTATTTCTTATTATCCTAGGTACTCTTAAATGAGTAGACTGAATAATAGGTCTAGATGACGTAGTAGTTATTCAGAGGATGAGCTGGATGGAGCTACATCGTAATACTTACATATATGAAGTCTATGCTTATTCCATTACGTAGCACTGGGAGCCTTAGCAGTGACTGCTTATCGTTTGAGGTCGTATGACTTTATAATCTTGGGATACGACTCTTTGGGATATTTTACACATTTATGACTTTTCCTAAGTTTCTATGTGACCATTTTGAACCTCAAAATCTTGTTTGGACTCTAACTTTTGATAGGGTTTGAATTTGGTTCTCAAACCAATTCCATTGCTACAGGATGATGGTTTTCCATTCATAGAGTGGTAATAATAGAAAAAAGAACTTGCGATTAGAAAGTTATGCTCGTTTAAAGTTTTTAAAGCTTTTGGCCATAATTAGAGTGCAATTAATTAAGTCCGTTAATGAGTCCATTAGTCGGATTAGAGAATACTATAAATAGAGGGCTGAAGAGTCAGGTTAAAACTTTTCCAACTCATTCTAAATAAGGTCTAAACCCTAGTTAGCCCTAGATCCATCCTAATTTCAACCAAAATCTTCAAATTGCTCTCTAAATCAAACGAGATTGTGGGTAAGAGATTAGATCATCAACTAGAAGATAGAGACCACCGATTTGGTTGATTTGAAGTGTATTCCATTGCTGTCTAGATTAGATCTACATTCATATTGGTTAAATTCGGTAATTGGTATGTTGTTTATGCTTTCTCACTATATTGTGCATGTTTATATGGTAGAATCACAAGATTTAACATGTTTTAAATCAATTTTTGACCATAAAACCTTTTTTAACTTTAATTACATGTTAACTATGTATACGACACCCATGCTCATGCTCATATATTCATGCTATATGTTGATCTGTGTTAGAAATTGACTTGTTTGTCTTATTTTGATGGATTTCATGTTTGATTAAACAAAATTGCTTGTTATTCTAGGTTGGATGATATGATTTGATGTTGTTTTCTTGTGTTGTGTTTGCATAGAAAGTTAGCTCAGAGAATTGAGCAAACTGGAGGCAAAGTTGGTTGGAATTGAACGAAACTTGGAAGGAAGGCTCTGGAGTATTGGAAGAGCTCGTGGTTCATGGTGTAAGTTCCAATTCATTATCCACACAAGTCAGCATCGAGTTGAGAGGTCGGCACGGATATGTGTTGTTTGGTCCATGGTGGTGGTGAATTTGGAGAGCAAGGATGTTGCTAGTAGAAGTTGCCTAAGGTGATGGATCAATGATGGCTAAGTAGTGGAGGCTATGATGACTTGTTTATAGAATATGAAGTAGGATTCTTTAAAGAGAGGACTTGTTTTATGATGACTAGATTTGTGTAGAGAAGTCGATGTCAAAGCATCTGGGCATGAAAAACTAGCAGCAAGGAAGGGGTGGAAGAAAACTTAGCCATAGGTTGGCTAAGTAGAGAGCTCGGTACCAAGTTGGAAGGTCGATACCGACTTCTTGGTTGAAGTCCAAGTTGGATGGAACTTCTAGAAGGTGAAGTATAGGTCCTGTAGATTGTGTTGGAGATGTTGGCTCATTTGTATCAGGTTGGATGACAAAAAAATAGCATGATGAAAAGCTATGATCTTCGAATGTTGGCTTGTGTTGGGAGTAGGTTCCGAAGACGGCGGCTCATAAAGGGGTCGGCCGTATGATCGGGGAACGTGGATGGATTCCTCATGAATAATGGAAATTGGATCAAGCAAAAAGGGCTCGGTATCCAAAGGAGAAAAGATGAGCTTGAGTGTATGTGCTAAGGAATCGTTGATGACTCGAAGAGTTTTCAGTTGTACTCGAAGCAGGGTTATTGCAATTGAGCATGCCCATGGGTCAATGAAGGGACCAGTATACCTCGGACTTGTAGCTTGAGTCTAGTGTCCAGCTTTGGGTTGCAAGACATGTTTCCATCTTTAGGTTACGAGATACCAATGCACAATAGAGAACCAGGAACCATTAGTCCGTTGCTTGGCGGTCATACAGGTTATCATATATTCAAAGCACATGGAGTGACAGTTTGGATTGTTTGATGGATGTTATGGTTGCTTTGGTTACTTTCTTTGGTAAGCTATCACCCGTAGGTATCGGGGAAAGTAGGTATTGATGATAGAAATACCTTGAAGATTGATATCCTTTATTTGATTTGTGATATATCTTTATGATACTATAGAGTAGCGCATTATAGTATTGTATGTTAACTCTATAGTTGCAGGGAAATGTCAAGCATGGTTCTTGTACTCTTGTTCCTTTCCATATTAACCTATAGTATTATAAGGCTTATTTACTGCTCACACTAGAATATCGTCTGACCCTAGGTTTTTTTTGCTTTGTTTGTTATTATATTGGGTACTCTTAAATGAGTAGATTAGATAACAGATTGAGGTGACACAGTAGCTATTCGATGGACAAGCTTGATGGAGCTATCTTGTATTATATACATATATGGAGGCTACATTTATTCCACTGTGCAGCACTGGGTAGCCTTCATAGTGACTGCTTACCATTCGTATTTGAGACAGTCGTTGAGTTTGTTTTCATGGTATATACTCTACCGTTGATGTATAATTTTGTGGATGTTATACTCTAATGACGGTGATCTGTTCATATTGTTATTACTGTCTCTTATGTTGTATATGTGATATTATATTTTATCCGTGCTGTGAGATGTACGATAGGTAATTTGTTATATTGGTTTATTTCAACCTTGATGATCTTCATATATCGACTGGGTACAGACAACGCACTATTTATATACTATTGGCGATGGTGGCATAGGGCGGTCGTCAAATTTGATATCAGCGTTTTGGTTACACGATTAACTAAAGTTGATACCATGACCCAGTAAAGATAGGGAATGTGTTATCGCCTTAGACTAGATCGAGATTATGTATTTATTCGAGAGAGTGCATACTTGTTATATTTTTGTTTTCAAAGCTATGTTGTAATATATTATATAGTATAAGTGCATCTAAATGAGCACTATAAACACGATTCTCTTTATGAGAAACTGATCAGTCTTATTATAGACGAAAATGAGCTAGCATATAATTAACTCTATGAGGAATTCTGCTTCGAGATTAGAGGAAGGAGCGGGATAAGAGCTGCAATTCTTATTGTCCAAGCCATATCTAGTGCTCTGATGGTTAACATGATGAGGAATGTGTAGGAGTAGTGATAGGTGGAGGTGCTCTACTGCAATTGCCTAGGGCAAATTTTGCTAAGCTATGCAAAGATTATTCTACTTTTGGAGGGAATCCCTTTCGTGGGACAAAGTCAGCTATAGAAGTGCAAGATTGGTTAGATACTTGTGAGTGCATCTTTGGTGAGATGGTAGTAGAAGATGCTGCGAAGAGGAAGTTGGCTTTGAGATAACTTTAGGTCTAGGCCATGAATTGGTGGAATGCCATTATGATTGCCACCCTAGAGGATCACTTTACCTAAGATCAGTTTAAGATGAGGTTTAAGAAGAAGTTTATTCTGACTACTTAGAAGTTGGTATTGTTTAGAAAATTTGCTGATATCAAGCAAGAAGAGATGACGGATTCAGAATATGTGGTAGAATTCGATGCTTTGTCTAAGTATGGGATGTCATTCATTGATACTCCCTTGGGGAAGAATGAGAAGTTTGTCATAAGATTGGATAACTATCTTAGAGAGAAGTTAGTGGATCATATTGATGAGCCTTTTGAAAAGCTAGTAGAGAAGGTGCTTCGCCATGAGAGTTTGTACCTTAAGGCTAAGACTGCTATTGTTGTTTCTGCTGAGAGAGAGGAGCCAAAGCCGCAACAAGGTAGTGAAGGCAAGAAGTGGAACAGAAAGAGAAAGCTGTCCCGAGGAAAAGTGGTAAGAAGAAGGGTAGATGAGAACCTCTTTTCTTTGGATGCAATGAGAAGGGTCATCTAATTAGAGACTGCAGGATCAGTGAGAAGAAGAAATGCTATAATTGAAATAAACCAGGGCATTTGAAGAAGAATTGTCTAAAACTGGTAAAGGACATGTAGATGGTGAAGGCATATGCTTTGTACACAGTCCCGACTTCGTTGAGTACTTCCCTGGCGAAGGAAATGGAAGGGAGTCTTCATTCAAGATATGCTTTTTATTGGTGATGTTCTTGTTCGAGTGTTGTTTGATACTGGTGCTTCTAATTTATTCATTTGTAGTGACCTAGAAGATAGATTGTATTTGGAACTCGAGATAGTTGACCGTCTTTTGATTGTAGCAGACCCTGTTGGAGGCTCCATCGACCTTTGCATGGTTTGTTGTCACCTAGTTTTATCGAGTCATGGATATTATTTGGTTTGTGATTGTTTTGTTTTGAACTTTTTTGGGATTGGGATTATCTTGGGTGCGGACTGGCATAGGAAGTATGTGGCTATTGTGGATTGCAAGAAGCTATTGGTGACGATCAAAGATGTAGATGGGCAAATGTTAGTGATTGACTGCCTACCATAGGATTGGGTTATGGTTAACTTTCTATATTCGACTGAGGTTTCATAGGAGGGTTCATTTGAATGAGCATATCTAAGTAGGGAGCACCTGTAGTATTCGTAATGAAAGCTGATGGCTCTTTGAGGTTATGTGTGGATTATCATGAGCTTAATAAAGAGACGAAGAAGAATAAGTATCCACTCCCACGCATAGATGACTTGTTCGATCAGCTGCATGGTGCGAAGTTGTTCTCTCGAATGGATTTGGCAACAGGATTTCACCAGTTCAGTGTAGCGAAGCAGAGTGTGACTATTACATGTTTCGTACGCTGTTGCATTTCTATGAATAGTTGGTTGTGCCATTTTGGTTAACCAATGCTTATGCATACTTATTGGATCTCATGAATCGGATTTTCGGGGACCAGTTGAATAAGTTTGTTCTTATGTTCGTGGATGATATTCTAATCTATTTTAGAACTGAAGAGGGACATAAGACATACTTGAGGAAGCACAAGTTAAGAGCGAAGTTCTCTAAGTATCACTTCTAGAGAAAAGAAGAGAGATTCTTAGGCCATGTCGTTAACCCAAATTGTGCTCTGGAACTGGTCGTTCTTGAATTTGTATTCCATGAAGTCCAGTCAATCGTATTTGGCTTACCATGAAGTATTGTTTTCGATTTTTCAATTATTATTGGGTTTGGGATGTGGATCATCATTATTCATGGAAAATATCAATTTTGGTTCAGTAATTTCCAAAGTATTCACGAACGGCAAGGAGCTTGAGTTCAAAAAGTTTGAGCAAAAAATAATGTGAGATGATGGATCACACGCGATTCATAGGTGATGGATCATCGAGTAGGCTCAAGTGATTGCTTTGCTTCGAGAAGAAGTTGCGCAACTCGACGTTGAAAAGACCAAAGTCGAAGTTGAGAAAACCACTGTGATGGCAGAATACATGAAGTTGGAACATACCTACGAAAGGAAGATGACGAAGATGGATAACACCATCTTGAACTTCTATGTCAACTCCCTCTTGCTTCAGGGTAGTCTCTGTTATCTGGGCCCCAAATTCCCATGTACTCTTGTTGCTGTCTAGGAAGAAATCTTAGCCCTTTTTCGAGAAGATGGGGATGTGTACACTAAACAAGAGCTGGAGGATGCCTATCTAAACGAAGAATCAAAGAGGGATTTTGTAGAGGGCCGAGAGATTATTCGAGTTGAAAGGGAGCGAGAAGTCGCCGATGCTAGCGCAGCTGCTAAATCACTATTGGAGCCTTTCAGTTCTGTGCCTAGTGAATCGTCCAGGCAACTTCATGGTTAGACAGATATCATTCTAGCTTCGACCAGTACTGATTTGTTATCCGTCCCTTCTGCCCTATTTCTAAAGCCTTGGGAATCCTAAAACTTTGCCCAAGATTGTACAACCACCTAAAGAATGCAACGGTGGAGAGTACGAGGTTGGGATTCATGGTCACACTTCTGATGTAGGTAAATTTCTTAGTTCTCCCGAGTTTGAGGACTTCCAGCTCACACCGCAAAAACAAGATGAACTGAATTTTTCTTTTGATCTTATAGGTCTGTCTTCTTTGACTATCGAATTGCCAATTCCTCCAGTCCCGAGGCCTGCTGCTATCTCGACCGCTTTAGCGCTTGTATCTATAGCTTCTTTGATCAACACGCCCATGTTTGGCTCGCAAATAGGGCTAGAATATGAGAACATTTTTGTGTTGCATGGGACAACCCCTCAGTATCTCTAAAGGGCGATTTAGTGACAGCTGACACCCAAGTGCAGATAGACCAAGCTAGCCAGCCAGGTAAAATTGAGTAGCAGATAATGTTAGTTAAGAAGGAAAAGATAGAGAAGAGAAAGTCTTCTAGGAGCTCCCACAAGTCCCACAAGCGTAGGACCAAGAAGGAGTCCTCTGAGGGGGCCAAAGAACGAGAAGGAGACAAGGGCATGGAGCCTATAATCGATATCTTTAGTAGCGACACCACTCTCGGTGGGGATTTTGAGGGAAAGAAGAAATTTCTGACCAAAGGTAGAAAAGGAAGTAGTAGAAAGAAGCATCGATGGGATCAAGTGAAAATGGAGCCCGATTTTGTAGCAGTTTGATTTGTTCTACATGTATTTTGTACAAGTGCAAAGTCTACACTTGTCACTTTTGTTGCTATAGCATCTGTTTCTTTTTGTTAGCCAATATTATGTGGGTATGACCCTCACATTTTGACTCTATACCAAACATGTTATGAGAACTGAAAAGATTAATGTTTCTACAGCTGTCACTCTGTGTTCTTTCTTATCTATCACGTACTTAGCTTGTTTTTATACCACTTATGTCTGTACAAGACACGATTTCTTGTTCTACAATTTCTATACTTCATATTGCCATGTCATGTTTTGTGGTATACGAACCCTTTATTTCTGTGATTTCACGCATCATGTATGCGTTTTTTTAGTTTTTCAACTAGATCTGTTGTAATTGCCAAAATTCTATGTTCGACGTAACAAGACTATGGAGTAATTTTCCTTTCAGCTAAGTGTTGGTGTGTGCGCCCCTACTTCACAGGGTTGTTTAACTCGAACACGTGATAAATGAATATTTGATTCGAGCGATTCCTTTGATGTCTATAGCCAAATTTACTTTGTGGTTCCTATCTTCGGGAAATTGTGGCTCGGTTATCAACGATTGGAATTCTTTGTCAATTCCTAGTTTTGCAACATTACTGGACTCACGTCGATTCTTTTTTATAGTGGGAGTTAATCCTTGCTAGTTCTGAAATAGAGAAGTTTCTCTATGTTTCCAGGACAATACCCGTACTTAGAAAATCTTAACGGTTTGCTGATGATGGCTGGGCAACATCAAGCAGTGCTTGCGTGGTTTTTAATAGTGTGCGTGCGTGACTTTTGAGAGTGCATGGGTTTTAGGAGTGCACGGCTTATGAAATGCGTGGATTTTGGGAGTGTGCGGCTTAAGAAATGCTTGGCTTTTGGATTTGACTTGATTTACTTTCATCGATTTGGCGAGTAAGCCGAGCGCACTTGGATGTGGTTTCACTTCCCAATCAACTTAAGAATGATTTTGAGTCAGTTGACTTTCCTCAACTCGGCGAGTAATTTATATAAATACGGTATTATTGGTTGAAGAAACTAAAGAGATTTCATTAATAAAATGGAAAGTAGAGCAAGTTTTGCCTATTTATAATGCCCACACTGTAGTCGGGTGGCTTATTTGCGAAAATAGGAAATACATATATAAGAAAAAATAAAGTAATGCCAGAGTGAGTCACTGCTCCAAGCACGGTGAATCTGAGTTCCATTAAATGCGGTCAGCTTAAAAGTGCCATCTCTGAGCTTTTACCCAATTGAGTAAGGCCCTTCCCAGTTTGGTACGAATGTTCCTCTAGCCGGATAGATCCAAGTCAGGATGAGATCTCGCATTTCAAAAGTGAAACAACCTACACTCTTTAGTATAGCCAAAAGGACACACTAAAAGATGTGGTGTGTTGTAGGTCTAACTAAAGCTAGCAGAGACTGAGATTCACAAGATATAATAGATGGATAATAAAACAACGGAAGTAATTAAAAACAATAAGTGATTTTAAAGATTAATACTTCATAAATACTTCCAAATACCAAATACAACTGTCTTATGAAAAGAAAATCTCGGTCTCATCAGAAAAACCAGAGTACAAACATAAACTTTCCCTCAATACAGTATCAGTACAATAAAAGAATAAAAAGATGGAAATAAAAAGAAGGAATACATGATGGGGTCTCCGATTCTCCAAGAAGCTGCGGTCTATCTTCCTTGCCCTGATTGCCTATGGAGGGAGAAAAGGGGAAAATGGAGGAGTGGGTCAGATTAAAAGTCTGGTAAATGATAGTAATTACTAGAATCTTTAAGCAAGGTAAAAGTAATAGACCTTACAATAGTTCTTGTGTATAAAAGGGAACAAAGGAAATAAAATACGAATTAACATAATTCATTAATTTTGATTGTTTGCACTTGTCTTTGATAGCTGCTTTGATTAGGCTGAATTCCTAATCCTAGAATTATGCTGAAATCCTAATTCTACCCATTGATCGGTCTGCTACTCCATAGATCTCACTACGGACTAAACGCTATATAACTCCCTACACAGAAATGGTGTCTACGAATGACCCTCAAAGTATATATTGTGGACTAGATGTTATATAGCTTCTTACACAAAAGGCAATGGTGCCTATGAAAGGCACACATACTAAGTGCTTTGAACTCATAATGATTACTGAGAACCCGAATGGAAGTCGCGCACGTAACCGCCACCATGCTCATATTACCTGTTGTTCCAACTATTGGTTCTTCTTATTACCTTAAGCTCCGCATAATCGTGCCCCTCATCCCACTTTAGGCTAATGTGAGATTACCGTGTCCATAGAAAATAGGCGAAATGTTGTTGGTACTGGCCCGTTATCCAAACAATATCTAGTTGCGCACCCTGCCCAAATCTCCATGATTTGGAGTTCTACTTATTGACCAATTACTACCATTATTAGCATAATCGCGCCCCTCATTTCACTTCAGAATTATGTGAAACACCGTGTTCGTAGAAATAATAGGGGAACGCTATTTGGTACATGTCCAACTTTAATTCTTGCTAATTAACTTAGATAAATTATTTAAATAAGCATTTACTTTTGTTCTTGCTTTCTGTGCTTAATAATTTATCCTAAGTCTTAAAATAAGCTTCATTCTATTTTTATCTTAGTATAATCTACATTATAATCATGCGTATTATTTAACCCAAGGTCTGATGTAAAAATAAGCTTCTTTCATCTTATACCCTTTTTAGTTATAATTCTAAGTTATAACTAGGCCAATTGTCTTTAATTAGTCAAATCCTAACATTAATATCATATTGAATTGCTCATTCAATGAGCATTCTCAATATTAAGCTCAATTTCAGTTTTAATTTCATTTTTATTATAGTCTTTATAATTTACATCTTATCTTCCGTTATTTCAGTATACTTATAATTTGAACCCATATTCGCGTTTAATCTATTTTAATCCATATGCGAAGAAGAAGGGGAAATAAAAGAAAACCGAAAATGGAAGAAAATCCAAAGTGTAGGAAAAGGATGTAAACAAGATATAAATAACAGTAAATAAATTAAAATACTGTAAATAAACTGTAACTAAATGAAAAGGCTATAATTAACAAAAATCAACTGAAAAGAATAGCTAAAAGAAATAGATTGAAAATAATTCTAAAAACTGTAAATAAACTACTAAAAATGTTATTCCAAAAGTCGTAGTAAAACTACAACTATTGAAAACCCTATTATTTTAAATTACTTAAAAATATAAATATTTATAATCACTCATCCATGGTACTAAACTCTTCCCTTTTGATCTTCCTAGATCCACTTGAGGGTATTAAAATATTTTTATTAAAAAGATTCTCACCTTGGAAAATTATTCCTTTTAGGGTCCTTTCTGAAAAGGTGAACCCAAGCGGAGAAAGACTAGAATAAGAAAAAGCGTTAGGCCTAGGGTTCTATTTATAAGTGTTGAAGTGGATCTTAGACCGTTGGATTTGAGGATTGAACAGGATGCAACCACGTAATAGGCTGAATAGGAGCCATCGGATGAAAGAATGAAAGGACCAGATTGGTTAAAAGAATGCGAATGACGCGTACAACGTTCGAACGAATGAAATGAAATTTCGTTCATTCAAAAGGTGAGGCGGCATGACCGGGTGGTCGACTGTCCTGGTGCCTAGGTCGACCGGCTGGTCAACCTAGCCCATATTTTTTCCTTCTTTATTTTTGTTTAATTCATAACTTGCTCATATTAGCTCGGATTCTGACATTCTATGTATGGAAATTGACCAGAAAATTATCGCAGACGCAATGGTGCAACTTCCGTGGCTCAATTATGATAATTTAACAAAGTTATTTTATTATTTCATTAATTACTGAAATAATTATTATGGGTTAAATTTCGGGTTATTACATTCTCTCCTCCTAAAGGGATTTAGTCCTTGAAATCTCTAAGGATAAAAGAATGTACTAAATGTTTTCATCCAAGTTCTACAACCAACTACGCAACCATCATCCATTGTCCTTGAATTTTTCTAATGCAATTTATGATGCTTATGCAATTAGTGCAGTGTTTATGTCCCTAACTAATGCAAAAGATTAGATGGTCCACTGATCCAGTTGACCTCCTTTTATGCAGTCATGTTTGTGTCATGTATCCAAATGAGTGCAAACTCCCTAATGATAACCGATAATTCTATATGCATGCTTCAAACATCATCCTAATGCAACAGTAATGTGATAATCATCCATTTATAGCAATCAAGGAAAATAAAATAAAATACGCACATATCCACATGCATATGCTTTAGTGTCGTAGTTAGGCCGATCCCTAAGAGATAATAGAGCCTAGAGTAAGTATATGCGTCCACTAGCATCCACTAGCATACATCATTCATAACATGTTCTATTAACATGTTTACATTAAATCCTATCATCCACAGGTTAAATCCTAAGTTCTACCCTCCTAAAAGATAATAAAGGAAAGAACCTATTCAGAACTAAAGATGGAAAATAGGAAATTCAAAAACTTAATATCAAAAAGATGAGGATAAAAAGTACAAATCTTCTCTTCAATCTCCCATGAAGCGTCTACAGCATCGTCTCCACATTGCACCTTTACTAACGAACTTCTTTATTCCTAAGTCTCTTAGTGTCCCTTCCAATGATCTTTGTAGGAATACACCGAACTGATGCTTCCCTTTCTACTTCTACCTCCTTTAACTAAATAGGCTCTACAACCTCAGCTGGTCATGTAAGCACTTTCGTAAATGCGAAACATGGAAAATGCCATACACTTCTGCGAGCCTCTCCGGTAGCTTCGGTATGCCATCTTCCCAATTTTCTCTAAGATACAAAATGGTCCTATAAATCTGGGGACTAACTTTCGATTCGACCCAAACATTACCACCTTCCTAAGCAGGAATACTTTAATAAAAACTAAGTCTCAAACCTCAAACTCAATGTCTTTCCTCCGCTTGTCCACATAAGATTGCCTGTCTTGAGCTATCTTCATCCTTCGCGAACCAAATCCACTTTCTCTAATGTCTCCCTCACCACGTCAAGCCTAAGCAGCAACTTCTCCGTGGACTCCATCCAACATGAAGGTGACTTACAAGGCCTCCCATATAAAGCCTTGAATGGTGTCATTCCTATGCTTGCTTGGTAACTGTTATTATACGCGCTCCATCAACAGAAGATGATCCTCCAAAGCCCCCCAAAATTGAAAAAGCACATCCACAACAAGTCCTTAAGCACTCTATTAACTCTCACCATTTGGCCATCATTCTAAGGGTGATAGGCCGTACTCAGTCTAAGCTGCGTCCTTCAAGTCTCTTGCAAGCTTCTCCAAACTCGCTTGTAAAAATAGTTGCTTTTGCTCACTATACTAGAGGGAATTCCATGAAGTCGGACTATCTCACGAACATATAGGAATGCCAAATAAGATGCCATCCTCTTGCTCTTAACAGGAATGAAGTAGGCACTTGGTCAAATGGTCTACGATTACCCAAATGTTAGTATTCCCCCTTTTAGAATGGGGTAAACCATCTATGAAATCCATCGAAGTGCTATCCCACTTCCACTCTGGCACATCTAAGGGATGAAGTAATCCACTGGGTTTCTGCTATTCCACATTAACCCTTCGGAAAATAAGACACTTAGCTACAAACTCCGCCACATCCTTCTTCATGCCAGTCCAATAAAACATCATCTTCATGTCCCTGTACATCTTGTCACCTCTCGGATGAACAGTCATACGGGAATGGTATGCTTCCTCTAAAACTGATTTCGAAAAATCACTAGTGCGAGGAACACAAAGCCTCCCATCTCTCCTAAGCCAACCTTTTAACTCCGTGGAGTAACGTTGGAAATGTCTAAAGACCTCTCCTCAACTAATCCTATCCATAATGTCCATGAGCTTAGAATCCTCTCGCTGCCTCGAGCCAAATTGATCCATAAGGGTAGGCCTGACTTCAAGCGTAGCTAACAATCTAGGGTTAATATTCGTAGAGGGCTTAAAATCAAAAGTATAAATAAACTCTAAGCTCTTCCACTCTACAAACAAAGGACTAAGGGTTGCTTTCTTCCTACTCAATGCATTCACAAACACATTACCCTTGCCAGGGGTATAAGCTATCTCATTGTACGATGCCAAAAACTCCATCCACCGCTGCTACCTCAAGTTCAAATCCTTCTGCAAGAATAGGTACTTCAAAAACTTGTGATCGGTGAAAAGCTCAAACCTCTCTCCAAGCAAATAGTGCATCCAAGACTTGAGTGCAAAAACTATTGCAGCTAACTCCATACCTTGGGTAGGGTAGTTCTTCCCATGCGTCCTCAATTGCCTACTACCATCACATATTACCCTTCTTTCTTGCATCAAGACTACTCCTAGACCTATCCCACATGCATCAATGAATACAGTAAACGACTTGCTCCATCTGGTAGAACTAACACTGGTGCACTAATAAGGGGTTTCTTAAGTCTCGTGAAGGAATCCTCATAATCCACGTAGCACATGAAAGCTTTATTCTTCTTAGTAAGGCGCATGAGTGGTGCTGAAATCTTGGCAAAGTCTCTAATGAACTTCATATAGTAGTCCGCCAATCCTAGGAAGCTCCTAACTTCGGTGGCATTCTTAGGGGCCTTCCAATCTTGCACTGCAATCACCTTAGCGAGGTCAACAACCAAACCTTCCATTGAGACCACGTGCCCCAAGAAACGTACCTCCTCTCTCTAGAAGTGACACTTCGGAATCCTAGCTCTCAAATGATGACTACGAAGTGTGCAAAGAACCTCCTCTAAATGAACAGCATGCTCCTCCATATTCTTGGAAAATACCAAGATGTCATCCACGAATACCACCACAAACTTATTTGGACCTGTCTAAAGACGCGGCTCATCAAGTCCACAAAGTAGGAGCATTGGTTATCCCAAAAGGCATAACCAACCACTCAAAAAATCCATCTAGAGTCCTAAATCCAGTCTTATCTATGCCGTCACTGGCGACCCTAAGTTGAAGGAATCCTATGGCTAAATCAAGCTGGGAGAATACCGAAGAGCCAACTAATTGGTCAAAAAGATCATTAATCCTAGGAAGTGGATATCGGTTCTTCGTTGTGAGCTTATTTAATCTCTATAATCAACACAAAGTCGAAGAGAACCATCTACTTTAGTAGAGAAGACGACTGGTGTTCCCCACTTCGACATACTCCTCCTTATGAAATCCTTCTCCAAAAGCTTACGGATCTGCTTGTTCAATTTCTTCCTCTCCCTTGGTGCCATGTGCTTCACAAGTAATGCTACTGCTTACCATTCTCAGTTAAATAAATCCTAAATTCAATCTCTCTTTTAAGGGGTAGTCCTCTAACCTCCTTAAAGACGTCTGGAAAATGTCTGACGATAGGAACCGAATCTAACTCTGATGATGAAGAATCGAGGGAATAAAGGAAACTCAACATGACTGACCCTTGCGGGTTGCAAGAAACATCGAGAGTCCTACTGCTGCATATCTCAAGCCTAACGACTCTCCTCTCGCAGTCTACTATAACATCATATATGGATAGCCAATCCATCCCCAAGATCATCTCATACCCCGAAAATCCCAAAACATAGGCATCGTAGTCAAATTCTACGCGTAGGATATAAATTTTCAAATCCCTACGAACCATAGATAAGTGTGTCGATCCTCCTACGGGGTGTGAAATAAAGATAGGGTCCACTACTAAAGAAATGTCTAAGTGTAAACAATCCATAAGAGAACTAGAGATAAAAGAGTGTGATGCTCCAGAATCGAAAAAGTTCAGATGGGAAAATCAAAAGTGGAAGTCAAACCTTCAACTATGACTTTCCTTCCTCTATCCGGAATGCCGCCTGAAGGCGTTGCATCGCCAAAATCTATGCAACTGGTGTACTAGATCCATGTCCTGTCCTCTAGGGACAACTCCCACTCAAGTGATCGGGCTGCCCGTAATTAAAACACTTTCCCTTCATCTTATCCCTTTTGCAATCCTTGGCGATATGTCCCATAATTCCACAACTATTGCACCTCAATCCTTTCTTAATCTGCTTCTAAAGGCCATTGCCTTTCTTCTTCTCTTTGTTTTTCCTCCACCATTTCTTCTTTGGACCTTCCAACTTAACAACTTCCTTATACTCTCCTTCATTGACTACATCAGACATAAGTGCCATCTCTACCAAAAACTCATAAGCAGCTCCCATCGGTACGTGAGTCAACAACAATCCTTGAAGGGGATGATTTAATCCCTTCACAAACTTCATAGCTTTCTTGTGTGGCATAATCACCAACTCCATTCCGAACCGAGACAATTCATTAAATTGATTGATGTACTCCTTCACCGATAGACTCCCTTACTTCAAATTAATGAATCTCTCTAGCTGAACACTCTCCTCTACTTGAGACAAAAAATTTCTATCAAATCACTCCCGGAACCCATTCCAATTCACTTTTGTTCCTTCTAATTCAATGAACTCCCACCAATACGAAGCCTCCTCTTTCAACTGCCAAGATGCTAGCTGAACTCGCTGCTGATTATCCAATCTCAATAGTCCAAATATCCTCTCTATGTCTCTAAGCCAAGCTCTCACTTCCACAAAAGTCTCCTTACCAGAAAAAGACTTTCCACCCAAACTCACCAAATCCTTACAAAGCTTATAGAAATTGATGGTTGCGGTGGGTTGATGGGATTCCCACCTACTAGTGCTGGGTTGGGAGCTTGCCCGTGTCCCTATGGAGTTGTGGCTTGTAGATACCTACGAAACCATGTTGGGGCTGGAATGCCCTCGGGAAGATTTCGGGCATCCGCCATTATGATAGTTTAGGAAAGATTCGAAGGGAGATTGAACTAGACTTTTAAAGGTGTTTTTATAAAAAATCTTTTATACTTAAAAACTACTTTTAAGAGTTCTTTTCTGAAAAATACTTTAAAGCAAGTTATTTTGAAAATTACTTTACTTTTAAAATAATTTTTTAGGAATCTTGTAACCTTTTGCTTTAATACCAAGTGAAACACCCCACACCCCTTAATATACCCAAAAGGACACACTAAAAGATGTGGTGCGTTGCAGGTATAACTAAAACTAGCAGAGACTGAGATTTACAAGACAAAATAGAGAGATAATAATACAGCGGAAGTAATTAAAAACAACAAGTGATTTTGAAAATTAATACTTCATAAATACTTCAGACAAACCACATATGTTCCAAATACCAAATACAATTGTCTTATAAAAATAAAATCTCAGTCTCATCTGAAAAATCAGAGTACAAACACAAACTTTCTCTCAATACAGTGTCGGTACAATAAGTGAACAAAAAGCTGAAATTAAAAAGAAGGAATACATGATAGGGTCTCCAAGTCTCCAAGAAGCTGCAATCTATCTTCCTTTCCCCTAAGTGACAATGGGGGAAGAAAAGGGGAAAATAGAGGAGTGGGTCAGAACAAAAGTCTGGTGAATGATAGTAATTACTAGAATTTTAAGCAAAGGAAAAGTAATAAACCTTACCACAGTTCTAGTATATAAAAGGGAACAGAAGAAATAAAATACGAATTAACATAATTGATTAACTTTGTTTGTTTGCACTTGTCTTTGATAGCTGCTTTGATTAGGTTGAATTTCTAATCCCATAATTAGGCCGAAATCCTAATTCTACCTTTGATCGGCCTGCTACTCCATAAACCTTACTGTAGACTAAATGCTATATGATTCCCTATACAGAAATGGTGTCTACGAATGACACGCAAAGTATCTACTGTGGACTAGATGTTATATAGCTCACCACACAGAAGGCGATGGTGTCTATGAAAGGCACACATATAGAGGGCTTGGAACCCATAATGATTACTAAGCACCCGAATGGAAGTCGCACATGCAACCACCACCAAGCTCATGTTACCTGTTGTTCCACTTATTGGGCCTTCTTATTGACTCAAGCTCTAGCATAAGCATGCCCCACATCCCACTTTAGGATAATATGAGATCACTGTATCCTTAGAAAATAAGGGAAATGCTATTGGTACTGGCCCGTCATCAAAACAATATCTAGTTGCACCCCTTGCCCAAATCCCCATGATTTAGAGTTCTATTTATTGACCAATTAGTACCATTATTAGCATACGCGTGCCCCTCGTCTCACTTTAAGATTATGTAAAACACCATGTTCCTAGAAATAACAGGGGAATGCTATTTGGTATAATTCCTACTTAAATTCTTGCTTATTAACTTAGATAAATTATTTAAATAAGCCTTTACTTTTTTTCTTGCTATCTATGCTTATTAGTTTATCCTAAGTCTTAAAATAAGCTTCATTATATTCTTTATCTTATTATAACCTACGTTATAATCATGCTTATTACTTAACCCAAGATCTAAGTGTAAAAATAAGCTTCTTTCATCTTATACTCTTTTTAGTTATAATTCTAAGTTATAACTAGGCCAATTATCTTTAATTAGTTAATCCTAACATTAATATTATGATTAGACTCAATTTCATTCTTAATTCCATTTTTATTACAGTCATTACAATTTACATCTTATTTTCCATTATTTCAATATTCTTATAATTTTAATATTCGCATTTAATCTATTCTAATCCATATGCGAAGAAGAAGAAGAAATAAGAAAACTGAAAATAGAAGAAAATCCAAAGCATAGGAAATTGATATAAATAAGGCATAAATAACAGTAAATAAATTAAAATACTATAAATAAATTGTAACTAAATGGAAATGCTACTATTAATAGAAATAAACTAAAATCAATTGAAAGAATAGGTAAAAAATAGATTGAAAATAATTCAAAAAACTGTAAACAAATAAAAAAGTTATTCCAAAAATCATAGTAAAACTACAACTATTAGAAACCCTATTATTTTAAATTACTTAAAAATATAAATAATTACAATCACTCACCTGTGGTTCTAAGCTCTTCCCTTTTGGTCTTTCCGGATCCACTTAAGGGTATTAAAATATTTTATTAAAAAGATTCTCTCCTTGGAAAGTTATTCCTTTTAGGGTCCTTCCTGAAAAGGTAAACCCAAGCGAAGAAAATCTAGAATGAGAAAAAGTGTTAGGCCTAAGGTTCTATTTATAGGTGTAGAAGTGGATCTTGAACCATTGGATTTGAGGATTAAACAGGATGCAACCAAGTCATAGGCTAAATAGGAGTCATCGGATGTAAGAACGAAAGGATCGATTAGTTAAAAAATGCAAATGACGCGTACAACGTTCGAACGAATGAAATGAACTTTCATTCGTTCAAAAGGTGAGGTGGGTCGACTGGATGGTCGACCACCCTGGTACTTAGGTCGACCGGCTGGTCGACCTAGCCCATAATTTTTTCCTTCTTTATTTTTAATTAATTCATAAATTGCTCATATTAGCTTGGATTCTGACCTTCTATGAAAATTGACCAGAAAATTACTGCGGACACAATGGTGCAACTCCCATGGCTCAATTCTGATAATTTCACAAAGTTATTTTATTATTTCATTAATTAACAAATTTATTATTATGGGTTAATTTTCAGTTGTTGCAGAAAGTATGGTTGCAGACCTTGGAATTGAAGTGTTGTGTTACCCTTTTCTGGTGAGCCGCAATCCTTAGCTTGGTTTCCTTCCATTTTTCGTCAATCAGATCAAGTGACTCGAGCAAGAGCTGCTCGTTTTCTTTTTGATTGAAGTTTCACTTCTGATAGAAGGGAACTTCTAATTCGACCGGGTGCATCGCCCTATAAGCCATACTGCAAGTGGGATCTCATCAACCCAATTTCCTTTGACTTTTGTCAACCGTTTCTTGATTGCCGACTTGACGTTCTTTTCACCACCTCCGCTTGCCCATTTGCTTGAGAGTGTGCCACTATGGCAAAATGCTTTTCGATGCGGAAACGCTTGCAAAAGTCCTCAAATTCAGCACTTTCGAATTGTATTCCGTTATCTATGATGATTTTCTATGGCATTCCAAACCTGCAAATAATATTTTTAGTGACAAAATTACCTACTTTCCTAATGCTAATAGTAGCCAGCGGTTTCGCTTCGCTTATTTTGTGAAGCAATCAAAAATAATGATAGCATATTTGGCTCCTCCCTTAGCAATTTGGAGCATGCCGATCAGGTCAATTCCCTAGACCGTGAACAGCCATGGGCCAAACATTGGCGTAAGTTTTGTAGATGGAGTTCTCTATATTTTGGCAAACATTTGGCATTGCATGCATCACTTGGCGTAGTCCACTTCTTCACGGTTGGTGGATGGCCAGAAGTAACCGTATCGGAGGATCTTCTTTGCTAGAGTCTGCCTCACAATGTGGTTTCCACAATCGCCTTCATGTACTTCCCTGAGAATCCTTTTGGCTCCGTTATTGGTTACACATTTGAATAGGGGAGTAGAGAATCCCCTCTTATAAAGGATTTCATCCTGTAAGATGAAACGTCGTGCTTTTCAAAGTAGCTTCTTTCGCTCGTTTCGATCCCTGGGGAGTGTGCCTTCGATGAGGTAATTTTTGATCGGCATCATCCATGATTCCTCTTCCTCTATAGTTTTCATAATCCAATCAATATCCATATCATCTATGCTGGGAGATGTAAGAGTTTCGACTGGGGCCAGCCCTATTGAATGAGCATCTTCAGAACTGGCTAGTTTGGCTAGTGATCCGCTTGCATATTCTGTTCCTTAGGAATGTGACTTAAAGTGTAATGCTCGATGTCCTACAATAATTCTCGTGCTTTTTATAGGTAGAGGGCGAGATTGCCCCTTGCTTGGTACTCCCATATCACTTTGAACATGACTAACGGAGAATCGTTGTAGATATGCACAGTTTTTATTCCTAGTTCTTTAACAATTTTTAATCCTACCATCAAAGCCTCGTATTTTGCTTCATTGTTTGTGGTAGGAAATTTCGGTCTTAAAGCGTGTTAGAACCTCTATTCTATGGTTTCGATGACAACAACTATATAATCATACACATATAATATATTCCATCTATTTATAGGTAAATGCTTCAAGAATTCACAATACATGATTTGAAGATGAACAGTAGAAGAAAAGAATCACTAGTATTAGAGAAACTATTATAGTGCATTACAGTCATAGATAGATGTTTTTTAAAATCTCCCATAATAATTTTTACACAAAATTGCACATAATTTTTTTATAAGGTTTTCATTATTTCAAAACAAATTAATTTTATAAGTACACTGATATCAAACTTCTGTTTATATACGTCAGACATCTGACTATGCTCTCGAGTTAAAAAATATATAATGAGAAAGGCGTCTGAATTTTATCCCAAACGTCTAACCTTGGTAATGGGCTAAAACCCTAAATAGACATTTGCTTCATTCTAATAGTTCCACCCATATCTCTTCAATGCATCTCTTCTTCCTTAAAGATTGCAACCCTTAGACTGAAGTAGAACATACTAAAGGTTGTTACTTCTCAAGAAAACCCTTGAACACTTATATGTATGCAAAGATTTTAGGAAACAACTTGTTTGAATTTTATGAATATTTTCTCTCACTCTTTGCTTACTTTGATTTCTAGAAGCAATCAATAGATCATTCTTATCACTTCCTAAAAAACAAAGCTTTACATATACATATTACTCAAAGGGGATTATAGGAAGATTTGCACTGTGCAGTCAAAATCAATGTTATTAAGAACACATACTCGTCAAGAAAATGCTTTTTTATCAAGCCTATTTCTCCGAGCAAAGCGAGGGTTGTTCGCTAGTTTAAGGCCGAAGGGAAGCTTCGGGATTGGATGTAGGACGGGAGATCTGAACCAGTATAAAAGCTATGGTGTGATTGTTTCTTTACTATTATTTTCTTTACTCTGGTAGTTATAAGTTAGTTTTAATTACACTTGCATACTAAATATAAATACACGATCCATACATACTTTCATTTGGTATTAGAGCACGATTATTTAAAGTTATAGTAGCACGTAATTGAAACATATTTAATATGGCGAGTACATTTCAAGAAGGTCAATCCACTGCACGTCCTCTACTATTTGCTGGATCTAATTATGCTTACTGGTCTACACATATGCGTATTTTTATGGAAGCTAATGGTCTAGAAATTTGGAAAGCAACACAAGTCAGATATGAAGCACTGGACATAGATATAAGCACTTGGACAGACCCTTAAAAGAACATAGCAGCAAACAATGCTAAAACCATGGACGTTCTATTTTGTCCACTTGACAAAAATGAATTTTCACGTGTCATGTTGTGCACTATTGCATATGATATATGGCGTACACTACAAATCACTCATGTAGGAACAAACAAAGTTAAACAAACAAAGATTTCCATTTTGGAAAAATCAATTTTCCTCATTTAAAATGAAAGAAAATGAATCTATTGGTGATATGTATGCTAGATTTCAAACTAATCAACACGATCTCATAGCACTTGGAGTCAAATTCACATATTTTGATTTAGTTACATGTATATTAAATTCCTTAACTAATGAATGGGAACGAAAAGTGCTGGCCACGAAGAGGCTAATGACCTATCTCAACTAAAAGTTGAAGAATTAATAGGAAATTTGATGTCGTATAAAGAAAATTTGCAGGCAAGAAAAGAAAAATATCATGAAAAGAAGAATTTAGCTTTACAAGTCGACGATAATGACCAGACTTAGATGAAGATGAGATCGTAGTTATTTCCAAAAACTACAACAATTTCGAGAAATTCAAGAAGATGGCAAAATCCTAATATAGAGGAATTCAAATTCATCCAGCCAAACTTCAATCAAACGCTTTGGATGTGACAAATTCGAATACATGAAGAAACAATGCCCAAAGTCAATAATGACAAAAATAATAGCAAGTTAGAGAAATTCATGAAAAGAAAATAGGTTTTTCAAGTAACTTGGGATGACTCAGATTTATTTTAATCAGTAGACAATGAAAGTGACAGTAATTTTGAGCAAGCCAATATATGCTTCATGGAAAACACCGAGAGGCGTGTCCTGATCTTACTTATAATGAAATTTCAGAACTTAGCATGGAACTAGATGATAAATATAAAGAAACTAAAAGGTTAGATAAAGAATATGTTGCTAAATTTAATCGAAGGGAACTTGAAATAAGATTATTAAAAGATGAGAAAACCATTCTAGAAGAACAATTAAAAACTACACAAGGAAAATTTAAGAATCTATCTATTCAAAATGATTCTTTATTATGTGAAATAGGAAAAGTTAAACTAGAAAATGAATATTAGAAATGAAAACATTGTATGAAAGGATAATCTAGAAGCATTAAAACCCGAATTTTTTTACCTTAAAAGTGAGTTAAATGATTACAAATAATGTTACAAAATTCAATAAAGGAAAGTAGAATTTAGAAAATTTGATCAAAATTTCTAACCATCTATAAATCAGAATGGATTAGGATTCAAGAAAACTTCAGAACATAGAAGCTCGCTATATAAAAGGTTCAAGAAGCCACGTAATAAAGAAAAGGCTTCTAACTCTAAAATAATAAAAATATGGATTCAAAATTCTGGTAACAAACTAATTAGAAAAAAACACATAGATAACAATTTGGAAAGTGTTGCTCACAATGAAAATTACTCTTTTAAAGGTCCCAAACCCTCCTGGGTATGGTTACCTTCACTCTCGAAGATTCTTGATACCAATTAAATTCAAAAGGTCTCGAACACTTACAACCCTAACAAAGGAAGTGGATACCAATTAAATTGTTTTTTATCATGTAGGTACCTAAAATAAAATCTAATAACAAGGAGAAATGGATACTTGATAGCGGATGCTCCATATATATGATTGGAAATGCACATATGTTATCGAATATAACATACATAGATGGTAGTACTGTAACTTTCGGGGATAATTCAAAAGGATTTGTCATTGGAATTAGAGATGTCATCAATGTCATATTAACAGCAACAACAACAACAAAAAACTCCAACTCGACCTTCCTAATCTGCAGGACATTTAGAACCTACAGAGTATTACTCTGACTTAGAAATTCAAGAAGTCAGAATTGCTGCTGGGCTACGGGAGAACTACGAAGATGATGCACTTCAAAATCAACGTCTCCTCTCCCTGAACCAAAAGGCATTAGATAAAAAGATCTCTCACCTAGAACGATCTTTTCTACTAGAATGACCAAAGTAGAAAAAACATTAGAAAGGGTCGTTTCCACTTTAGGGAAAGTAATGAGAAAGGTAATGGGTCATTCCTCTTCACGGTCTTCATCTCTCCTCCTCGAAATAACTACCACAGTTGTTTCAATCGGGACCTTCTTTAGGTGAGCCAGCACCACATTCTCATCCCAGTAAGATACCAATAACCATTAACACTGAGGAAAGCGAAGATATATCCTGGCCTACACAAGACCCTCTACATTATAGTCATTACACATCATTTCAAGGTCTCTCTATTCGAGAAGATGAGGAATACCATGATCAGTCACAGTGGAAAAGCAGCGAATATGCTGAAAATTCCTCTAATCTCTGTGAATATTTCCAAATCAGTAAGTAATCTTCTCTTTTCATTCATAAAAGTGTATGAAACTTCTTTATAAAATTTTTTTTGTATGACTATGTTCGATATTATCCGTGACTCTATAAAACCTTGTGTTCTTTATGTTTCTTGCAAAAATTTATGTCTTCTATATTTTTTTGATAATGCCAAAGGGGGGAGATATCATATTACATGTATATAGGGGAAATCACATTCAGGGGGAGTTATATGCTTATTCGGTAAGTGATTTTATAGTTGTCATCCTCATAAAGGAGGAGAATAATAGAAACTATTGTGACGACCCGGAATTTTCGAGCATTTAAAATCGGAATATTTAATTGATTTTAATATTTAAAAGTAAATTTTTAACTTGAATTCAAATATCACTAATTTTTGATAATTAAATTTATTGAATTAAATAATTTGAAGTTGAGTAAAATGTTGAATCTGGAGTTTTAAGCCTGTTGGGAATAAACTGAAGGCTTATAAAATTTATATTGATAACACTGAAGATAATAGAAGTTTTAAATTTGAATTTAACAGTGATTTGTTCGGTTTTTAAATTTTTATCGTTTAAATTGAATTTAAAAATAGCCTTCCGGGGCGCAGTCTCGGAATTCGACGAAACCAGTTCCATTGGGTCCTTAATATTGTATTATTACCGGATTTCAAATTTCGTAGCTTTCAGAGTTGATGTGTGTTTGTACGTTAAGTAAACGCGTTGATATTGCATCGTGTACTGTAGCTAGCATCGCGCATAGGGGTTTAAATAAAAACTAGCGTTACCTTCTCCAACACGCTTCTGCGTTTAATTATCAATTAATAGGAGATATTTTCCTTCGTTTAGAGTTGATAGCCGATCCCTAAATTAAACTAAAATGGCCGAAGCTCTCATCTTCATTTTCGTCTTCTTATTTCACCAATTCGATTCTCATGTTAATAAAAAAAACAAAAAGAAAAGAGGGGGCGCACGGAAATATCGAAATCAAGATCGATTAGGGCCGAATTCTTTTGTTTTCCTACTTCACAACTCAAAGCAGTCCATGGTTTTAATAATAAGGGGGCGACATTCATATTTGATTTCAAAATCAATGAAATAAAACCTAAATAATGGCAGCCTCATCTCTTAAGAACCGAAGCCTCTGTATCAACGCACCGCAACATCGTTTGCGTTCGAATTGCGGCGTGTGCTCGGCCGTAGCACCTAGGGTTTGGGAGGATCGAACTCAAGCTCGATCGAGAGGCGTTCGTTCGACGACAACGAGCTCGTAAAGGACTAATTCTGGGCAGTGCGACTTCGAGGGTCGCTTGCAGATAGTGGAGTGACGCGATAGGTTCAAGTGGTGGGTTCGCTTGGTGGCGGAACAGGCTCAAGGAGGGTAGCTACATGCGTGAATTTTGAAAATCGGCAGCGATTTGGTTTTTTTTGCACCGTGTGAGTGCCAGACCCTGTGGGCGGTGAGGTATGCATTTCATTTTCGAGTTAAATCTAAAATATGTATGTATACACACACACACACATAAGTTTTGGATTATAAATTTTATATAAACGTTAGATTTTTAAGCCTTTACAGGTTACTTTTATAGGTAGTTTGTAAAATGGAAAGATGAATTAAAAATATACAAACACATATCTATTTTCATTTCAAATATATACAGAAATTAATATAGATAAAGTTTAGTAAAATAAGGAATTTTAACATGTTTGGAAGTTATGAAAAATAATTTTAGATTTTTTTTAAATTCTAGAAAGACTATTTTTATAAGTGTACGAATATAGTTTCAAGGAAAATAAAAGTACATATTTTCACTTTCTAGAATTTAAATAATATGGTAACTAAAGATTATTTAAAAGAAAATTAGTTTAAAATCAAAAATTTTAGAAGTTATAAATTCTTTTATAAGGGTATATGTAGTTCACAAGAAAAATTAATATATATACTTACATTTTAAATTTACTAATTTATTTTAAATAGGATACTAATATAATTAATTTTTTTAACTGGTCCATTTAATTATTTTTACCTTCGAAAATAATTTATTAAAGAAATTTTTTGGTTTAAATCAATTGATAAGTTAAAATTAAATTTATTAAGTAGTGCTTAATTTGTCTGATAAACCTGTTTAATTTTATGTCATTAAAAAATTAATTATATATATATATATAAAAAACAGAAAGGAATAGTTTAAATAAAATTATTGATTAATTAAATATATCTCATGGTAATTAATCATTCAATTATTCCAAATGTTAATAAAATCATAAATTGTTATTCAAGGTCTAAATTATGAAGAATTGTGAAGAAACAAGCTGGTTTGGGATAGTGAAATTGCAAAAAAAAAATCAAAGGTGAGTTAATCTCACTCATTTAAACTTAAATGATTAAATTTAAATAATTGTTTGAATGGTTGAATTGATTAATGTGCTATAGTATGATATTTTGGAATTGGAATATTATATTGTTCCAATGTCTGTGATGCAGGGAAAACAGGTTGGACGGATCCAACTGGATCCCTCAACATTTATTTAAATTATTTAATACCCTCTTTTGTGATTATTTTATATTCTGTGATGAATATTATTGACAATTGGAATGTTGGATGTTATAGTTTACCTGAATATGTTCCGGTGCACTAATTTATCAAGATATATAGAATGTGATTTTGGCAATAAAATGAAGAGAATTTGTAAGTGAAATAATTATAGAGAATTTAAATAAATGAGGAATGAATTGGATAAGAATAATAATAGTTTTAAATTCTAATAAATAAATTCCTTATATGGAAGGGAAATTTTGAATAAATAGAAGATTAATGAATTTTTAAACTTCAGTACGATTAAAATATTTATTTAAAATTTAAGATTTAAATTATTTAAGAAGAATAAAGAAGAAATTGGGAAAATCTGAAATTGGTATATTTCAGTTAAAAGATTTTAAATCAAACGGGAAATAATAACAATAATAATAAGTCCATAACTAATGAATTTTGAAATGAATTAAGAAATTAAAGAAACTTATTTCAAATAAATAAATTGGAAATCAATTTGGGGAAATCGATTTAAGTGATTGAAGTTGGAATTTTCTCTGGATGGACAAGTACATGTTTTTAAAAGTAAATTTGTAAATATAAATTAAATGTTTTAAAGTTGTTTTTAAAGAAAGCAAGTTGTGTAAAATTTATTATTTCTAATATTTAAAGTCTAAAGTAAGTATTCTCTTTAATCTATTTTAGCAGTAATTATTAAGAAGTAACTTAGTATTTTGTTTTTTTTAAAAGTAGAAATCTAGTCTTATATTTTATTAAGTAACCTTATTTTCAAATATTCATATAGTATGTATTTTGAACAAATTATTAAAGTAATTTTAACTTGAGTGTCTTAAAGTATATTATTTTAAAGTAAAGTGTTTTAAATTAATTTAGAAAAATCTAGTTTTGTGCTTGGTGATTCCAGTGGAAAATAGAAATACTTGGAATTTATTCTGAGAAGGGCAGATAGTTTTGAAAACTGTTTTCAAAGGAATTTAAAAAGTGAAATATATCTTGTGAAAATATTTTTGAGATAAATAAATAATTTGGGAAATTATTTATTGTTTGATGGTTGTTTCTGAATATTAATTGATAGTTAAATAACCGACTATCAATATTGGACAAATGCGCTGATCGTTTCGAAGAGACCGGGATCGATATTTATTTCTCGAAAACCACTTCGATCCGGTTTGTACGTTTTGTGAAAACGAGTTTGGATTCGAAGATGGAGTAGTGAAGTGCAAGGGCTATTCGCTACTAATCCTGAGGATATTTCCAAAATGGATGTAGTAGGTGTAGTGCCTTCGGTTCCGTTCGAACCCGGGACGGGCTTGTATGGATGAATGTTTGCGAAACATCGTCAGGTGGACGATGGGCATTCTAAGGGATGTGTTCTAAAAAAAAGGTAACGCATAGCCTCAAGCCTCATCAAATGGGAATGACTGAAAATCAGGGGTTATGCAGTAAGGCTAGGTGGGTAGCACCCAAGCAGAGTGAGGTCATTCCAGTCTAGATGTCCCTTTTTATTTCGGCTTAGTGGGCGGTTGTTGATCCCAACCGTGGGGTGATCTCACTCGGGATTATCCAATAAGGGGGTAGTCCCGGTCTTGTGTTGCAGGGGAGCGGGCGTACTCCTCGGTATGGTGATCTAGGCCCCGTACTGTGACAGGTGGTACCCCAGTGCCTATTCATTAGTTGGAAATCCATTCTCCCTACGTGCCTTGTACGAGTTTTGTTTGTATTACCCACTCTGTGGCTAGTAGCTGGAATTTAATAATGTAACAATTTCGGCTATTTTATAAGTATTTGTATATAGACCCTATTATAATATCAGAGGATTTCTATAAAAATTGTTTTAGCTATCGTAAGGTAAAAACCCGACATGTTTATTTGTGGCATGGTCTTACGAGATGCTTTTGTTTCCAAAGGATTTTTGAAATGTTAATAATCAATTGGGTGTGATTTTCTCACGCTGGTATTCCAGACTGACTCGGGTATTATTTAACTGTAATGCTCGGGTCAGACCGAGTATTATAGGATACAGGATGTGATGCTGCGGAACTCAGGAGACGAGCTAGATGACGATACGTATATCCGTACTTGTTGTACATATATTCCGCTGTGTTGAGTAGTTGTGTATCCAGCTGTATGTTATTGATGTTGAGTTGTGATTGATGTACTCTGATGATGCAATATATAAACAGGTATATTTGATTTTGTGTAAAGATATGTTAATATCTGTTATATTTTATTCCCCTGCGATGGTTAGATTTTGCTGTTGTTTTCTATTTTCTTCTTCTACCTCTTCTTCTTTAACCCAAATGGTTCGTATTTCTGTACAACTTGAGTTGATTGTTGTAGAATAGTGTTACCTCAAGGGGTACAGATTTGCGGGCTGTTACAGTTGGTATCAGAGCTTAGGTTGGTGATAACCTTGGCTTTGGTGGGAATTACTCATTTAAAATAGAGTCTGAAGTACTCTAGAATGGTTGAGCGTATAAATAGATATGAGCGCGTATTTGTTAGTGAATATAAATCGTTTTAATATTGTGTTGATTGGTTTATTGAGTGGCATATGAACCTTCGTCGGCACAGTCTGGACAACTGTATCGAAGGGGTTTCCAAACACTTGAATAGAACAATCGACATGGTATTGTTTTAAATGTGAGTGAATGAAATAATTTTACCCAAAAAAAAATATTTTGATATAAAGAAAAGTTTTTGTAAACTATTTTAGCTAATATATGGTTGCTTGGATGTTAGGAATGATAATATTAATTTACTAATTGTTTGCACCAAAATTGGTCACAACACTCTTCGGGAGTCGTTGAAGAGATAACAGTCAAAAGTATGAACTGAATATGAATATTATCTAACAAAAACTCCAATCAACAGTAAAGAAAATGCGTAGACAAGCGATTTATAGTGGTTCGGCGTGTTGCCTACGTCCACTGTGAAGTTTTTTGATATTTTATTGATTCTCTTTCAATGTTTACAAGTGGTTACAGCGATCAACAGCAAGTTACAACTGGAAATTCGAAATCAGTAGTGAAATTATGATGGAGATATCAATCCGACAGAGTCTGGGCGCTTGAGAGTGAAAAAATCCCGAAGGTCCCCTTTCTGTTGGCTATGGAGCTCTATTTATAGGCGTAGGCTGCTGGTATCTTGCTGAAAACTCGGGAGACCACTTCTGGCACGTGAGGGGGCCCACACGTACGGTCTAGGCCCACTTTGGCATCGGTTCGAACTCCATTCGAATCGATCAAGAATTCATCCAATCGAGGTGAAATTTGGCGAGGACATTCTTCAACATGTATGCTAGCATCTGTGAAAATTTCATGACATTTGGATCAGTAGATTGGGAGATATGATGGGTTCGAAATAGAGTTCACGGCACGGCTATTTGGTTCGAACCCATGGTTTCGAAACGATGGTTTCGAATCCATCATGGCACGCGACTTCGTGGTGACGTGGAGCGCAAGTTTCGAATCGATCCGGACTTCGCTCCGTGTTGACCGCTTCGACTCCGTATATCTCGGTGATTTCGAACCGATGGAAGACACGTTGGTTGACCCAGTGGGTTCGAATAAGGCAACACAGGATGGGTTCGAACGTGGCATCATGGATGGGTTCGAACATAACTTCAGGGATGGGTTCGAAAGAAGCTTATGGATGGGTTCGAAGCATGCATGTCCGATGGTTTCGAAATGAGGCAGCCGAGTATGGATTCGAATCAGCTACTCTCTGATGGGTTCGAGGTCGAGGCATCCCGAGGGTTTCGAAGGTGATGGTTTCGAACTTGATGGGTTCGAAGTGATGGTTTCGAATGGTGCATGATGATGGGTTCGAAGACACCCATCATGGTGGGTTCGAAACCAGTGTGTTCCCTCCAAGTTGAACCGATCATAACTTGAGCATACGAACTCGGATTGACTTGAAATTTGAAATGCTGACTCCTGTGGCCTTTCTTGCAGTGTCCCATCAATTGTAGCTCATTCTGGACTCGGATAAAATTCAGTGATATCCATGGCGAAAGAAAATACGATCAACCTCTGAGGTGAACGGTCCTTCCTTTTCAATCGCTCTTTTGGTATCGCGGCTTTGCCAAAAAGCGGGATAACATTTTGCCCCCCAAAGTACGTCTTGTGGGAACATGACGTGCTTTGAATAGCTGCCATTTCTATCTGAACAATCATTGCTCTCTTTTTTGTTGAAACTCGTATGCTGTATTGCCGTAACCTTGCGTTGATATGATTGATTGCTGTATAATAGTGCTTAGCCGTTGGCTGTCGCATTTGTAACGGGAATAGTGTTTGATCCCTGTGAATATTCAAAATCGAATGTTAGTCCGACATGTATGCACACATGTTAATTTGGACCTTGTTAACGTCGTGCGTCCACGAGTCGTTGTCAGTTTGGTTTGCTGTAGAATTTCGTATCGATTCTTTCCTGAACCGATTTTGAAATTTGAATTGAGACAACGCTTGGTGGTTGTTGTAGAAATTTCCTCCGTATCGATCCTCTCCTGAACCGATATTGAAGGTTGAAGAAATAGAATTTGTATTGCGCAAGTGTAATGTTTCGAACCGATGCACTTGAGCATTGATGGGTTCGAAATTCATGTTTGTATGGACGCGGTATGCCCGTGCAATGATGGGTTGTGTGAATATGAGATTTCGAATCGATGCATTGGAGCATTGATGGATTTGAAATTGACATTGAAACGGTCTGAAAGTATGGAGTATACTTGTGTGGTGATGGGTTCGAAATTGTCATTCGAACCGATGTGAAAGGATGGTTTCGAATTAGTAGTTCGTTTCTGTGGTTTCGAAAATGATCTTCGAATCGATGATTTGGATGGGTACGAAACTATTGTTCACGGCAGTGGTCCGTGTGCTTCACACGATGGAGCCTCAAGCGTATGGGTTCGAAGATTGGTTTCGAAACGACTCTGCATTCTGACCTGTTGCAATCGGTCAACTTCACCGGAACTCGAATCGTCCCGGTCATCACCAACCCTCCATATAAATAGTAGTGGACCTGCTACTTTTTCACTTTTTACTTTTTCACTGCACTCTTCATCGCTTCGAAGCTTCTAAGGAGAAAACACTGCGTCGCGTTTTCGAATCCATCAAGATTTAAGACTTAAATCTCTCGAATCCATTGCTTAAACTAGGTAATTAGCCTCGGATTCAAGCGACGAAGTTATTTCGAACCCATTTCTCTTCATCGATTACATAGCTTCGAGATTGGCAAAACCAGATCTGGTTTGGGAGGGATTCGAATCGATGTGTGGGCTCGAGTTCGAAGCGATGACGGTGGTGTGTTTCCATTGGATTTCGAATCGATCCTTGGAATGTCCTTGTTGGGATGCGTAGTTCGCACCGATTGGGGGATTCGAGGGATCCTTTCGAATCGATGGATTCGAACCCATAGGCTATCGTTTCGAAGTCCACAACCTCGCATCGATTCGAAGTGGATCGTTTCGAACGCGACCGATGTCAAGTTAAGGGTTTCTGTATCGGTTCGAATTTATCATTTGGCCATCTTTTCGAAGCGCGCCTGACTGCATGGTTTCGAAACGATGTCAGGATGGGTTCGAACGCATGGGTTCGAAGCACTGTCATGATGGTTTCGAACGCATGGGTTCGAACGAAGTTTGGATGGGTTCGAAGGAAGAGGTGTTCGGTTGGGTTCGAACGAAGCCTCTGTGATGGTTTCGAACCCTATATGATGGATTCCAAAATTTGAAATTTTTCAAGCATAACTCCGACGAGCTTCATTCCTGCATATTTGGACTTGAATATTGAACTGCATATTTGATTGCCTTTTGAAGCTCGTCGATGGAACTATAACAACTTCTATTCGAACCGACTTCCATCATATAAACGATTTAGCGATGACGGTCAGCGATGACGGTCATTATAGCTGAACTTCGTAGCTTTGTCGTTTGAATGTTCACTTTAACTCTGCAACATTTGTTCAAGTAATGCATGGCACGGTACCACACACATGCATACACTTTACACTGGGGAACACACGGGTTCTTTGTCGTCTAACGATGGTTTCTCATGAGTTAGCTAGTTATGGAACCTTCAAGTTCACAGCAGCAGGAGATTCAAGGTGCAGCCTCTCCGAGGCTAGAAGTTCCGGATATAGATCCTGAGATCATCGGTCCGGCTCCGGACGAACTTCCTGACGCATCGTTCATTGCCAATCCATCGGATTCCGTTCCATCGAATATCTCTGAAGACATGTTGGGGAGAATATGTTTGAGGCACGGCTTGTCATTGGATGATGCGTTACTGCCGGGGCCGAACGACAGACCACATAATCCGCCGGAAGGGTATACAGCGTTTAACCGCCACGCGTGTGCGGCCGGGACACTTCCCCCGTTCAACGAGTATATAAGAGAAGTATTGTCGTTTTTGAGGATCGCCCCATCTCAGCTGCATCTGAACGGATATGCGTCGATCAATAGCTTGTTCATTGCATTTATGGAATGTCTCCATCGACCACCACTCCCAATCGAAATCAGATACTTGTTCAACTTCAAAACTCGGGGTGATTATCCTTCTTTCACATTTCTGGAAGCGGTGAGAAATTGCCAAGTGGTTACCGGGTCTTGGACCAGGTTGAGTTATTATAGGACACAATGGTTTTATGTCAGATGTCCTCCAGGATTTGCCCGACGATGGTTATTCAGACGTGAGTATAACCGAGTTCTTAAATAGTTACTACGACAATTGCTGCCGAAGTGGAACTTATATTAATTTTTTCTTTTTACAGCAACGATCCCGCGACCCGAAGGTGAAGAGTTTAAGGAGATGGTGCGAGTACTTCGAGAAGTCCCGAGTGAAGATAGGGACATCGAGTTGCTTTTGACCGATAGGAATCTCCGGACTTATGGGCTGATTGAACGAAGGCAGAGTATAAGATTTGAGGTAGCACTAAAGATCGTTCCTAAGAAACGAGTCAAACGCAAGAAGCCCGAAGTTGCCATAGCCGAGGAGGCTGATTCTGAAAGAACTCATACTAATGATGAGCCGCTGACTGAGCCTACGGATGTAGCTTCGGATGTCGCGGAGCAGAGAAAAGGCAAGGCTGCCATGGTTAAGTCAACTAAGCGGGGGAGACGGAAATCGGTTGTCACTGCCCGACCCTCTTCCGGAGTTAGAATTTCTGAGATGTCTCCTCCGCATACTGAAAGTCTCTACGAAGGGCTTGCCGACCTTCCAATCCCGGAAGATGTGTCTTTTCAACATGATGCCGGGTTAGAGGAGTTCCATCGTAATCTAGAATTGAGCGAGCCTCTTATTACTAGCGAGGTCGACATTTCTGGTTGGTCGGGGGGAATGCATATTCATACACACTTCACGACACTGCATAACCTTTGACTGTAAACTACCTGATTCGAAGAGTGACTAATTCGATTTTACTTTGCTTTGCAGATACTATGTCTAAACGAGGTTCAATGCTTGGGAGTCTCCGACATGCCCGCAAGTCTTCTTATTATGATTCGCGCAGGCGAGAGGGGGATAGAGATTATGATCAGGGACGCCCTGGGCATTATGACCAGGGACGTTCCGGATATTCTAGTCATGAGAGATACGATTCGGACAGGGTCCATAGGCGTCGATCGCGATCGCGCACCCCTCCTCCTTCCAGAGATCCCGTACAACCTCCCGTTCGCGTCCCTCGTGATTCTTCTCGACATGTGTCGGTTTCTCAAGCTTCTAGATCTGAGGTGTCGGCGCCGACAGTTGCGGAGGAACCTCCTACTGAAATCACGGGAGAAGGAGCGATTAGGCTTGCGCAGCTGAAGAGAGAGTTCCCGAATATCTGCTTCGACAATTATGTCTTTCCCCCGAACTTGAAAAGAATCCCACCGGAGGCCGAGCGGTGGGCGCTTGATTACGTGCACGACTTCTACGCACAGTATAAGGTGTGGTATAAGGCAGCTGAAAAAGCATCGGCGCTGGCCTTCGAACGAGCGGCCACCATTGAAAAATTGCAAGCCGAGTTAGCACAAAAAGATCGCATCATACAAGTGCTGAATACTGAGGCTGAATCATCCCGTAAATCTGAAATAGAGGCCACTAAAAAAGCCGATGAAGCCCAGGCAATCATGGATAGGATGAAACGCGAACACTACGCCACGGTTGAGGACATGGGTCATCGAAACACATTGGTTACTGCAGAGAGGGACGCAGCCCTGAAGGAGTTGAACGAGCTTAAGTCAAAATTCGCCGAAATCGCCAAGGAAAGGGATGATGCGAATAGCGCAGCTCAGGAGGCGTGTGAACAAGCTGTGATTCTTCGCACCGAAAGGGATGCTGCGGTGGCGAAAGTTCAAGCGGTCGAGTCAGAGGTGGAGGAGAAAGTTCAACAAGCAGAGGCCAGGCTAGAGGCCGATATCGAAGATCTGCTTATAACTTATAACGCCAACGTGTTAAAACACCGAAATTTAGCCTGGCTTCAAGATTATCCTGTTCACCTTCGCAGCGCTTGGGAACGATTGGTCGAGGAAGAGGAGGAAGCGCATACGGGCGAATCGGTTGACCGATTCGAGCTTGAGAACCGGCTATTGACTGAGGATGAAAAGAAGGTTCTTCACGATGCTATCATTGCTCATGAGAAGGAGATGGTGGGTGGTCGTTCCCTGGAAGTTGGAGAGGGATCGGGTGTTGAGCACCATGCGGATGTCACTGAAGTCACTACATCGCCTTTGTCAGTGCCTGTGTCTGCGGTCAGCTTGCCACCTGTTCCTGCTTACGACCCGGAGCAGCCGCACTTATCTCCTATCCATGAGCACACTTCCGAGGTCGTTCAGCCGTCTGCGAGTCAAACTGGGGAAGGTATTTCGAAATTATCTCAAGTGTTTTCTAAATAAAGAGTTTGTTTTGAAGAAGTTACTAATAACTTATTTTTTTTGCCTAGTGACGGAGGTTGCGCCGACAGTCATGGCTCAAGAATCAAGCCAAAAGGATAAGACCATCGCCACCGAGACCACTGCTGTAGCTGCGATATCGACCGAGGCGGCACAGGGGAGTGGTTTATCTCTCGAGGAACAGATGGTGAGCGAGCTGCTCGGTGAGCCGGGCGGTTTCTCCACGGACTTACCGTTTATCATCGCCAGTGATCCCCCGCCGACCTCAAGCTCTTCGATGCAAGCTGCGGATGCCCCTAGCCAAGCCCAAGCGACTCGAGAAGAGGAAATTTTGGCTGAAATCAATGCTGAAATAGAAGCTGTGGGGCACAGTGGTAGCGCCGGTGGCAGCGCGACGGCGCATAGTTCAACACCTGCTAGGGTAGTACCATCGGGTGGCACTATCTCAATTTCCGTCACAGATCCAGTCCCCCCTACTCCTCCGGCGGGAAGCCTCCCTGTAGATTCGAGCTCTGAGGAGGACATCGATATCATGCCCCCAGCCGAAGAGTCACCGCCGAAGAGGAGGCACTCAAAAAGAATTTCGGTCGCTAGTGATTCTGATGAAGAACCACTAATAAGGAAGACGAAAAAGAAGAAGAAGTAGACCGGCTTTACAAGTAGATGTTATGGTGGATAAGTACTTGTTTTTGTTTTTTATTAGTAAGCCGTGTATAGATGCAGGTTCGGCTCCTGCTAGTAGGGATTGTTTTTGGGAAAACTTTTTCATATGCAAGCCCTCATTTTTAGTTAGTTGAAATAAACTTTAGTTTCTTTGTTTCAACTCTTGCTTTATTTGTGCTTAAGTACTTGCAGTGTCTTGCTCTCGGTCCGGAGTTCTTGTGGTGTTTTTACCGTTTAAGTAGAGCTTGTTTCATTTGCCACGCCTGAGAATCTTGGTCACAAGTTGCGATTGATGAATGAGTTGAACTTCGGATGTTGTATCACTTCGGTGAATGATTGACACTTAGCTTTCGTGCCCCCCAGTCTTGGGGAACAACACTTATATTTTTGGCAGTCGATTGCACTTGTTGCAAATCTTAAGCACACATCCGCATTCTAGGGACTTAGGATAATTTGAGATCGATAATCTGCTTTGCACTCCAGGAGTTTGGAGAACTATCGATTGTTTGTAACATGGTTCGCGCTCCGGGAACCTGGAATTGTTGTTTGTACTCTGACTCACGCTTTGGGAATCTGGAGTTAGCATGGATGCTTCGGTTCGCATTGATGGGTTGGTTCGCACTCCGGGAACCTGGAATAGATGTTTATACTCCGATTCACACTCTGGGAAGTTGGAGTTAGCCGATAGATGGTCAGTCACACTTATTTGAGCTTTTGAGGAATTTGTTCGCACTCCGGGAACGATGGATTTGATGTTTATACTCCAATTCACGCTCTGGGAAGTTGGAGTCCGTTCGCACTCTAGGAACGAATTACGGAATGTTTATACTCCAATTCACGCTCTGGGAAGTTGGAGTCCGTTCGCGCTCTGGGAACGAATTATGGAATGTTTATACTCCAATTCGCGCTGTGGGAAGTTGGAGTCCGTTCGCACTCTGGGAACGAATTATGGAATGTTTATACTCCAATTCACGCTGTGGGAAGTTGGAGTCGGCTCTCACTTTGGGAGCAGTGAATTTGTACTCCGGTTCGCGCTCCGGGAACCGAGAGTTGAAGTTTATACTCCAATTCTCACTCTGGGAACTCGGAGTTGGAGGAGGGATTGTCGTGTATCAATCCCTGTGAATGTTAATGTATTGTTCTATCCCCGAGCTCGGGTTTCACTTAGCGAGTGACCGGTCTTATCATAGTCACTCCCTATTTGAATAAATTCCACCGCGCGATGGAACTTAGCTCTCCGTGCGTTGTGATGTTGTATGTCATATTCAGTAAATCACAGTTTTTGCTTGAAGAGACGGCATTTTATTGCTGAAACGAGAAAATATGGCAAAGTCAGTTGCCTTATCACAAATCTAAATCTCGAAATGCTAGAATAAAATGCAAAGAAATAAATTGACAGAAAATAAACGAGTAAAGTTTTCATATGTAGTAGCGACGAAGACTTTCGCTATTCCAAGCTCTCGGCAAGACAAAACCGTCAACCGTTGATAATTTGAACGTGCCATCTCCGAGCTTTTGTGAGATAACATACGGCCCTTCCCAATTTGGCTTCATATGCGAAGGGACCGGATAAACCCTTTTGAGTACGAGGTCGCCAAGTTCGAAGGTTCGCGGACGGACCTTAGCATTATACAGCCGGGCGACTCGACTCCGATATGCGGCTGCCCTCAAATCCGCCTCTTCACGCCTCTCATCCAGTAAATCCAGAGATTGAGCGAGCAATATAGCATTGGTCTTCGGATCATAATACGTCGCACGATGAGAGCGCACTTCCAATTCGACTGGAATAACGGCCTCTGAGCCATATGACAGAGAAAACGGAGTGTGACCAGTTGCAGTTTTGTGAGTTGTTCTATAGGCCCATAATGCCATAGGGAGTCCGTCGACCCACTTGCCTCCGGCCTTTTCCAGTCGTTTCTTCAGTATAGACTTTATAACTTTATTAACAGCTTCGACCTGACCGTTTGCTTGAGGGTGTGCCACTGCAGAAAACTTCTTATTTATGCGAAATCGTTGGCAGAAATTTTTGAACTCGGTACTGTCGAATTGAGCTCCATTATCTGTGATGATAGTATGAGGGAGACCGAATCGGCAGATGATGTTGCGCACCACGAAGTTGATCACTTTCTTCGTTGTGATCGTTGCAAGAGGCTCCGCTTCGGCCCATTTAGTGAAGTAATCAACCGCGACGATGGCGTATTTCGCGCCACCTTTGGCTAGAGGCAACGCTCCAATTATATCGATCCCCCATACTGCGAATGGCCAGGGGCTAACCATTTGGGTTATCTCGGTAGGTGGGGCTCTAGGAATCCGAGCATATTTCTGGCATTTGTCGCATTTTTTGGCATAGTCTGATGCGTCTCGATTAACGGTAGGCCAGTAATATCCGTATCGGAGTACCTTCTTGGCGAGTGTCTGCCCCCCAATGTGATCGCCACATTCTCCCTCGTGGACATCGTGTAACACTCGTTTGATTTCGTCGTGCGCGATACATCGGAGTAGAGGGACAGAGTATCCCCTTCTGTACATAACTCCATTTTGGATGATAAACCGTGAGGCCTTTCGAAGGACCTGCCTCTTCTCACTTCTGCACTCAGGCAGCGTCCCATGTTCAATATAGTCTCGATAGGGGGTCATCCACGACTCCCTATCGGTGGTAGCCTCGAATGCATGGTTGACCTCATTTTGATCGATGCTCGGGGAAGATAGGGTTTCAACAGGAACAAGCCCCAACTGTTGGGCTTCGCCCGTACTTGCCAACTTCGCCAACGAATCGGCCTTCTGATTGTGCTCCCGAGGAATATAGAAAATGGCATAGTAATCGAAATGATCAAGAATTTCCCTGACTTTAGATAAATAAGCCGCTAGTCTCCGATCCTTAGCTTGATATTCACCTCGGACTTGGCATACGATTAATTGGGAGTCACAATACACCTCCACAGCGGCAATTCTCAGGTCGTGGGCCAACTTCAACCCAGTGAGTAAAGCTTCATATTCAGCCTCGTTATTAGTTGCACGGAACTCGAACTTCAGGGCGTAGCATATAGATCGGCCTTCAGGAGTTTGAAGCACTACCCCTGCTCCCGAACACCGTTCATTAGAGGCGCCGTCAGTATATAACTTCCATATGTGTGTAGGGGGTTCGCTACTCTCAGGTAATTCCTCGGATATAGTGAATTCAGCAACGAAGTCTGCCAGAACTTGACCATGTATGGCCCTTCTTGGAGTATAAGCAATGTCAAACTGGCTCAATTCAATATTCCATTTCAATAACCTACCAGACGTCTCAGGCCGCGTGAGGACCTGTCGTAACGGCTGGTCGGTGTACACGGTGATAGGATGAGCCTGGAAATATGGACGGAGCTTTCTCGAGGCAACAACTAGACAATATGCCAACTTTTCCAGCTTTGGATAGTTCCTCTCGGCTCCGGTCAACCGCTTACTCACGTAATATACCGGTTTTTGCACTCGATCTTCCTCCCGGATTAATGCCGCACTGATTGCGCTTTCAAATACCGCCAAGTAAAGATATAATTGCTCGTGATCAATAGGCTTCGAAAGAATCGGCGGTGTAGAAAGATGTTGAACCAGTGACTGAAACGCACCTTCACATTCTGCGGTCCATTCGAAGTTTCGTTTCCCTTTTCGGATCAGATCGAAGAAGGGGATGCATTTGTCAGTTGACTTCGAGATGAACCTACTCAATGCAGCGACTTTCCCATTAAGGCTCTGAACTTGCTTTATTGTCCTTGGAGTTTGAAGATTTCTGATGGCCCAAATCTTCTCGGGGTTAGCCTCTATCCCTCGGGCGTTGACGATGAACCCAAGGAATTTTCCGGACGCAACTCCAAAATGGCATTTCAGCGGATTGAGCTTCATCCCATATCTCCGGAGGATATCAAACATTGATCCTAAGTCCTTTACATGATCAACAGAATGTCGTGACTTTACTAACATGTCATCTACGTAAACTTCCATGGTCTTCCCAATCTGATCAGAAAACATCCGGTTAACCAAACGTTGATAGGTTGCGCCGGCATTTTTTAACCCAAAAGGCATGACTTTGTAGCAATATAGTCCCAGATCAGTCACAAAGCTCGTATGTTCTTGGTCGGGCACATGCATGGGTATTTGATTGTAGCCCGAGTAAGCGTCCATAAAGGATAACAATTCGTGTCCGGCGGTTGAATCAACAAGCTGATCGATTCGAGGAAGTGGAAAACTGTCCTTCGGGCAGGCCTTGTTCAAATCGGAATAATCGATACACGTTCTCCATTTCCCATTTGGTTTCCGGACAAGTACCGGGTTTGACACCCACTCCGGGTACAAAGCATCTCTAATGAACCCGTTCGTTTTCAACTCATCCACCTCCTCCTTAAGGGCGGTAGATCACTCTGGATCCATACCACGCCTTTTCTGTTTGACAGGGATATACCGCGGGTCAATGTTCAAAGTGTGGCTCGCGATCTCCGGCGAGATCCCACACATGTCGGAATGCGTCCAGGCGAACACATCAAGATTCGCCCGGAGGAATTCAACCAATTCCTGTTGTGCCCCCTGGCTCAATTGAGACCCAACTTTTAACATTCTCGAATCATCGCCATCATCTTCGATCGGGACATTGATAGTTAGCTCAGCCGGAGAAGCCTGACTTTCTGTAGATTTTTCATTGCTGTCGTCGTCCCTTGGGTCAAGGTCTTTATGGAATTGGTTGGGGTGCCCGGGCCGAGGCCCGAGCACCAATTGTCAATCATCGGCAGAACGGACGCAAAGAGATTCCTCTGCGCCCTTACCTTTCTCCCTTCGCTGCGCCTCTCGCAGCTCCGCAACATAACAGGCTCTTCCAGCAGCCTGATCTCCATGAATCACACCGATACCACAATCAGTTGGAAATTTCAAAGTCAAACACCACGGGGCGATCGCTGCCCGAAATTCAGCAAGGGCTGGTCGGCCCAGGAATGCGTTGTACGGTGAATGTATGTCCAAAACAACAAATTGCACGATGCGTACTCTTCTGCACTCACCGATCCCCAACTCCACGGGTAACTCCACAAACCCTGTGGGTATATTAGCACTTCCATCGAAGCCGTGAATCCTGGACTGACAGGGCTTCAGATCTTTGGCTTCCATTTTCATCTGATCGTAAGCTCTCTTGAACAAAATATTGACTGAACTCCCACTATCCACCAGTATCCTCTTCATCCAGGCAGGACCAACCTGGGCGTAAATAACAAGTGGGTCAATGGTCGGGGCTTCGACCTTGTCTGCATCACGGTTCCGGAACACGATGTCATCTGCCATCGTCTTTTGTTGTTTTGCCGGAGCCCCTTCGTCGTAACTACTGCAACATTCGAAATTCATATGCCTAACCGAGCTAGCATATGACTCCATCTCTTTCCAACTCGTACCTGCCGGATGAGGACCACCACTAACGGTGTTTATCACTAGCCTTCCGCCTGTTCGGGCGGGTTCTTCTTGCCTTGGCTGATTTTGTCGATTGTTCTGGTTCGACGGACCCGCACCGCCAGACTGCGGCGCCCATACATATTGATCCAATTTTCTTTCCCTGATCAACTTCTCAATTAAATCCTGCAAGTGTCTGCACTCGTTGGTGTTGTGGCCGTAACTGTCATGAAATCTACAAAACTTGCCTGTTTGAATCTGTCTCTCCGACGACGGCTTCGGAGTAGGCTTCTTGTATTACATGGCGTTGCAAGTTTGTAGATACACATTCTCCAGCGATGTATTCAGCGGAGTATAATTGTCGAACATAGGGGCCCTACGCCTCGGCCCACGGTTCTGATCCCGCCTTCTGTTCTGATTCCCATTATTCTTTGGTTGTGGTTGCTTGTTCTGGATATTTAGCTGCACTTTCCCGGAACTCTCTCCTGATTGTTTAACGGCCACATTACTTTGAATCCCCTCTCCACTAAGTCCTACGTCGTCCTGTTTCCTAGACTGCTTCGCGTCCTCGCGCCTCAAGAACTGAGCGGCTTTGGAGTAGAAGCGGTCCAACGACGCAGGAGGTTTTCCTGCTAACCAATTTCCAAAATCCGAGTCAGGGTCAATCCCTTTCATCAACGCCATCAGAATCGAGTTATCATTGGGGTTAGTGATTTCCACACAAGCCTTATGGAATCTTTTCAAATAGTGTCTAAGAGTCTCTCCTGGAGCTTGGGTAACGCTAGATAAAGTGTTGACGTCCTTAGGCCTTGCAACATGCATGCGAAACTGTTCTACGAATTTTCTGGCCAACTGATTGAACGAAGAGATAGAACGGGGTGGCAATCGCGTGAACCACATCGTAGCAATACCTCCCAAAGAGATAGGAAAACTCCTACACTTGACCGCATCGTCTGCTCTAGCGGCGCTCATGGACCATTCATACTTCAATATGTGTTGATTGGGGTCTGAGTTCCCCTCGTACATCGGTAACGCGGGCATTCTAAATCGCCGAGGGGGTTCGGCATACAGAATCTCGTCTGTGAATGGGGTGTGACTCCGGGAGATTCCCCAGTCGTCGTTAGTAAACCCCTGACTTTCACGGATCATCTGCCTGATCAATTCTGGAATATCTGTTACAGCTGCGTTCTGGGCATGTTGAACCAAGGTGTGGTCGGGTTCCACAATGCGGGACTGGACCGGATGCTGTCGACGGTCCGGATCTCGCCTCCTTGGTTCGACATCCTCTGGTACATACGGCTCAGGAGTTTGCCGTCGTCGGTGATGGTTCTGATCTGACAAAGTATGGATGTCCGCCCCTGGCTCCGTAGCGATGGTTGCAGGACGGTTGTCGATAGTGTGTTGAGGAGCAGCGCCTCCCCAGGAGGAAGGCCCTGTGTGGAAGCTAGCAGATGGGCCGACTCGTATTTGCCCAACCGTCAATGCCGGAATGTCTCTAGTAGCCTGTGCATAATTCCCGTCCATTCGGGGTCGCGAAGGTCTGCGATGATAATCAGTGGAAGCCGAACTCTCCGTGGAGGACTGGGATGCGTAATCCCTCCTCGACCGCCTACGCTTATGACTGTGTAGCTGGCGGGTTAATTCAGCGTTAGCGCGTAGTTGTTCCGTCAACTGCTGCCGACTCTGGGTCAGCTCCTGGAGCAACGTTTGAAACTCTTGCCTTGTCACCGGTCCAGATGACTCCGAGGGCCCGGCGACATCCTGGGTAGATGGTAGCTGCTCGGGATCTGGTCTATCCCGGTCTTCCTGGTTACCAAGGTTAGAAGTGGTTCTGGTGCTCACCATTATGAACAGTAAGATTCCTTTCCCTAGACTTTTGCAAATCTGAATAGAATGGAAGGAATTTGAATTCAAAGATCTGGATCTCTCTCTTAGATTTGTTCAATCCGGTATCGATGACAGATCCAACGAGCAGGAGAAAAGCTGGGTTTTCTCAGTGAAAGCACCAAAGTGTTTGCACCAAAATTGGTCACAACACTCTTCGGGAGTCGTTGAAGAGATAACAGTCAAAAGTATGAACTGAATATGAATATTATCTAACAAAAACTCCAATCAACAGTAAAGAAAATGCGTAGACAAGCGATTTATAGTGGTTCGGCGTGTTGCCTACGTCCACTGTGAAGTTTTTTGATATTTTATTGATTCTCTTTCAATGTTTACAAGTGGTTACAGCGATCAACAGCAAGTTACAACTAGAAATTCGAAATCAGTAGTGAAATTATGATGGAGATATCAATCCGACAGAGTCTGGGCGCTTGAGAGTGAAAAAATCCCGAAGGTCCCCTTTCTATTGGCTATGGAGCTCTATTTATAGGCGTAGGCTGCTGGTATCTTGCTGAAAACTCGGGAGACCACTTCTGGCACGTGAGGGGGCCCACACGTACGGTCTCGGGAAGTTTGGGCCCACTTTGGCATCGGTTCGAACTCCATTCGAACCGATCAAGAATTCATCCAATCGAGGTAAAATTTGGCGAGGACATTCTTCAACATGTATGCTAGCATCTATGAAAATTTCATGACATTTGGATCAGTAGATTGGGAGATATGATGGGTTCGAAATAGAGTTCACGGCACAGCTGTTTGGTTCGAACCCATGGTTTCGAAACGATGGTTTCGAATCCATCATGGCACGCGACTTCGTGGTGACGTGGAGCGCAAGTTTCGAATCGATCCGGACTTCGCTCCGTGTTGACCGCTTCGACTCCGTATATCTCGGTGATTTCGAACCGATGGAAGACACGTTGGTTGACCCAGTGGGTTCGAATAAGGCAACACAGGATGGGTTCGAACGTGGCATCATGGATGGGTTCGAACATAACTTCAGGGATGGGTTCGAACGAAGCTTATGGATGGGTTCGAAGCATGCATGTCCGATGGTTTCGAAATGAGGCAGCCGAGTATAGATTCGAATCAGCTACTCTCTGATGGGTTCGAGGTCGAGGCATCCCGAGGGTTTCGAAGGTGATGGTTTCGAACTTGATGGGTTCGAAGTGATGGTTTCGAATGGTGCATGATGATGGGTTCGAAGACACCCATCATGGTGGGTTCGAAACCAGTGTGTTCCCTCCAAGTTGAACCGATCATAACTTGAGCATACGAACTCGGATTGACTTGAAATTTGAAATGCTGACTCCTGTGGCCTTTCTTGCAGTGTCCTATCAATTGTAGCTCATTCTGGACTCGGATAAAATTCAGTGATATCCATGGCGAAAGAAAATACGATCAATCTCTGAGGTGAACGGTCCTTCCTTTTCAATCGCTCTTTTGGTATCGCGGCTTTGCCAAAAAGCGGGATAACACTAACATCACTGTGTAAAAATCTAACTAGAAATTGAAAATATAACCAAAGTATCAGGAAATAAATTCATTACAAAATGAAATTTATAAATATGAATTATAAATGTAATTTATGAATTGAATTATAATCAAATGGGAGACTATACAAATGAATTATAGTTAAAATTTGATTTAAATTGAAATTGACAAAAATATATATATGTGTGTGTGTGAGGAATATTTTTGAATCGGATGTGAAATCTAGAGAAATTTGGAATAAAAAAAACTTGAAGGGTTTTAAAAGAAAGAAAAGCATTGAACTCTTTATGGTCCTGGAAAATAATTCCAATGATGATCGCGGCATCATTGGTGTTCATTTTCGAGTTTCCAAAAGAGGGATTTCTACCAGGATGTTTTGGATTAAAGTTTGTTGGAGAAATTTGGTTGATTTTGAAAATGCAAGGAGTTTTGGATATAGGTGATTTCAAAAGGAATTTTGAAGTGTTGAAAGATTGTTTAAACTTTGGGATTTTAACTAAAGATGTTTAAGGCATATAAAAAGTTTGATAACTTGTAATTTTGGAATTTGTTGAAATAAAATTCAAATGGATTGAATTAATGATATGTAAGCATGAAAGGCTGTTGAGCTTAAATAAAATGGGTTCATATGGAACCTATGCACTATGAAATAAAATACTATGTAAGGTAAAATAGAAATGAATTAAAAATAAATTGAGTTGGATATCAATTTAAAATTTGCTATAAAACTTTTTATGAACTAGTGAATGTAAATGAAATTGATTTTAAAATATTTTTGGAATGATGTGAGTATAATAAAATGGTTTGGAATCAAACTTTTTGGATATGAAAGAAATGCAATGAAAGTTTATGAAATTTCAAAGGAAATTTGTTGGGAATAAAACCAGGATTGGTTTAAAATTTTGAGAAGTGTGATTTTGGAGGTATTGGAAGTTTTTAAAATAATTTGAAACCAAAGTCGGGTGTTTTTAAATTCCTGAGGAGATAGGTTATAAGCTTATAAATTAAGACGATTTTTAAATCAGGAAGAATATAAGCTTTGAATGTTGGAGTTTAAATTTAAAGGGAAAAGTTAAAAATGAAATTAACTTGGATTGGGAAATAAAAATTTAACTGGATTGAAATTAATTGAATGGGTTGAAAATCATATCCAGTTGAATTTGAATCAAGTTGAAATCGAATTGAGTTAAATAAATCTGAGTTAGAATAAAATTGAATTGGAATAAAAATTCAATTGAGTTATTAAATGGAATTAGATTCTTACCTGAATAATTGGAAAATAAGTGGGGTAAGTATTGGATTGAAATGAATAAATTAGAATACTTGTAAAAGAATTTAAAATGCATGAAATAAAATATGCTTGGGTTATAAACAAGCATAAGTCCTCAATTAAAAATAAAAAGAAGAATATATTCAAGCCTATAATGAATGGAAATGTGTAAATAATAAGTTGTGCCTTATAGAATTTGAAAAAGTGGGATAGAAACCCAAAATAAATATTTTTGATGAATTGGAAAATAAAACGAAAAATGCAAAACTTGAATTATAAAATAAATTGAACTTAAGAAAATTTAATGAAGAGATTTTGAGATTTAAAATCAAGTGCTGGATTATAAACTGGGGAAAGACTATTTAGAAAATAAAGTAGATAATGAAATATGTAATGAGAACCCAATGCAGTTACGTAAAAGCTGAATAGTGAGATAATAATGAAGTTTGAAGATAAAACTCAGGTTATAAATCAAATTCGACCTGGATTGTTAGTGAAGTAAATGAAATTGAATTGTGAGTTCATGAAATTTGATGGTAAATTGAAAATGGATAGTGGATTCAGAACTTGAGTTATAAATTAAAATTTAACTTGAAGTGTTAACAAATTAAATATAATTTGAAATGTATCGAATAAAAATGGAAATGGATTAAAATAGTAATGGTTTGAATTGCAAATAAAATCCGAATAAGTGGAAATAAATGAGATATGGCCTTGTAATCACTTGTATGAGTTGAATCTGGAAAGTTAAATTTTATAATAACTAATCAAATGAAATTGCAGATTTAAAATGAGATTTAATTGAGAGAGAATTAGTTGAATAGAAAAGAAAATGTACTTGTGAAATGAAAATGAGCTTAAGTATAAAAATTTGAAGTAAATTGACTTAAGCTAAATAGATGAGGGAGTTGAATTGAATTCAACTTAAGCCAAGTTTAATGATATTGGATTGGATTTAAAACCAAGTGAAAATAAATTTGAATCGAATTAAAATTCGATGAGTTACAGATTATATTTAATGGAATGAAATTCTTAATAAAATAATTGTAAACCTTTTAAATTGTTAAAGGATTAAAATAACTTGGAGTCTATAAGAAAAATAGAGTGGCTTTAAATGAACGTGGATAAGAAATGAAACGCAAATGAATAGATCGTGAACAAAATTGAAATGGTTATTGAATGAAATAGCCTGGATTGTCTTCGAGCTAAATAAAATAGTTCGGAATATATGGATTGTGAATAAATTTAAAAATGGAATAGAATTAAGTATAAATTGAGTTGAAATCCATTTAAATTGGTTATAAAACATAAGTACTTATTTATTCACATAGATCCCATCAGATTTGCATAGAAAAAATTGTCATCTGATGTAAATGGAAGCAATTAAGATGCTATGTATTGATAAAAGTGAAATAGAATTGATTTTGAAATCAACTGAATTGAATATGAGCTTGTTTAGGGTTAAAATAAATTGAAGGTAAGAAATGGTATTGTAAACCATTAAAATTAAATGAAATGGCGTATGGATTGGTTGAAACAAATGCCTAAGTGTTAAAAACCATATAAGTTGCTTATCAACATTGTTTAGTTACATTGCTTTTAATATTCATGTGTTGTAGTTGTTTAAAAAGAGCGAAATGTTAATAAACTTCATATATTTGGCACTTACATGTTTAAATTGAGTAAGTACAGGTACCTGGAAGCCGTGTGGCTGGTTTTGGTTATGTTAATTACTAAATAAATATGTCGCTTGCTTATAAATGCTAAATAAGGTACGCCTACGCAATAAAAATAGGAAATATGAACTGTTTTTTATTTTTCCGATCGTGTGGGTCGATGTATATATATTTATATCTTTTGTCAAATTGGAAAAGCTCCTCCGTACAAGGGAGACTCTGCCAAAAAATTTCAAAATTTTTTGGAGTTAGAAAAATTTTGAAAATTTTTAGGAAATTTTTGTTAATGACAAAACTAATTTAAATTGAAAACTAAAATTAATTAGTAAATGAAACTGATTAAAATAATGACATAAATTAGTTATAAATGAAAAATAAAATTCAATATTTATAGTTGAAAATAAATTGAATTCATATGGAAATGAAAGAATCAATTTGAATAGACGTAGATATAAACTAAAGTAGTAAAGTAAAAATAAATAAGGAAACATATAAAATACTTATACTAACTTAAGAAGGGAATGGTGAATTCTTAAATGAAAGATTGATACTACAAATATAATCTAAGATAATATTGGAATGAATAAATATTGACATTTTGTAAGAAAGTTGATAAAATGTTTTTGAAAGTTGTGATTGGATATTAGTGCTAAGCAAGATATGCAGGTAATATAAGGGATAAAGGGAATTTGTTTTGACATCAAAAAGATAAAAATTGAATTGCTCGACAAAAAGGTATGTGTTTAAATTTCTATGAAATTTGATTGGGATTTTGGATCGAGCCACTTGGCCTTTTGTTTTCTTTTTGGATTTGGGAGGCCGTAGGGCCATTTTGTAGTTGTACCGAGCTAGCCGCGTAAAGGAGACGCTGGCGAAATTTTTTGGAAATTTAGGGAGTTAGAAAAATTTTGGGAAAATTTTGATAATTCAAAATTTGGTTTTAAATTGAAAACTTGAATGGTTAAACAAATAGTATTATTTGAAACTATTGGGAGGGTTTGGAAAGTTAGTAAGAATAATAATGGGTCCTTTATAAAAAGATAGTTGGTAAGATGTTGAATTGTTGGAAACTTTTGGTTTTGGAGAAAGGGTAAACGGGTATTGAACCATTCTTCCTAACTACTAATTTCAGGGACGAAATTCTTTTAAGGGAGGAGGAATGTGACGACCCGGAATTTTCGAGCATTTAAAATCGGAATATTTAATTGATTTTAATATTTAAAAGTAAATTTTTAACTTGAATTCAAATACCACTAATTTTTGATAATTAAATTTATTGAATTAAATAATTTGAAGTTGAGTAAAATGTTGAATCTGGAGTTTTAAGCCTGTTGGAAATAAATTGAAGGCTTATAAAATTTATATTAATAACACTGAAGATAATAGAAGTTTTAACTTTGAATTTAACATTGATTTGTTCGGTTTTTAATTTTTTATCGTTTAAATTAAATTTAAAAATAGCCTTCCGAGGCGCAGTCTCGGAATTCGACGAAACCGGTTCTATTGGGTCTGTAATATTGTATTATTACCGGATTTCAAATTTCGTAGCTTTCGGAGTTGATGTGTTTTTGTACGTTAAGTAAACGCGTTGATATTGCATTGCATACTATAGCTAACATCGCGTATAGGGGTTTAAAAAAAACTAGCGTTACCTTCTCCAACACGCTTCTTCATTTAATAATAAATTAATAGGAGATATTTTCCTTCGTTCAGAGTTGATAGCCGATCCCTAAATTAAACTAAAATGGCTGAAGCTCTTATCTTCGTTTTCGTCTTCTTATTTCACCAGTTCGATTCTCGTGTTAATTAAAAAAAACAAAAAGAAAAGAGGGGGCGCACGGCAATATCGAAATCAAGATCGATTAGGGCGGAATTCTTTTGTTTTCCTTCTTCACAACTCAAAGCAGTCCGTGGTTTTAATAAAAAGGGGGGGCGACATTCATATTCAATTTCAAAATCAATGAAATAAAACCCAAATTAATGGCAACCTCATCTCTTAAGAACCGAAGCCTCTGTATCAACGCACCACAACATCGTTTGCGTTCGAATTGCGGCATGTGCTCGGCCGTAGCATCTAGGGTTTGGGAGGATCGAACTCAAGCTCGATCGAGAGGCGTTCGTTCGACGACAACGAGCTCGTGAAGGACTGATTCTGGGCAGTGCGACTTCGAGGGTCGCTGGCAGATAGTGGAGTGACGCGATGGGTTCGAGTGGTGGGTTCGCTTGGTGGCGGAACAGGCTCGAGGAGGGTAGCTACATGCATGAATTTGGAAAATCGGCAGCGATTTGGTTTTTTTTGCACCTCGTGAGTGCCAGACCGTGTGAGTAGTGAGGTATGCATTTCATTTTCGAGTTAAATCTAAAATATGTATGTATACACACACACACACATAAGTTTTGGATTATAAATTCTATATAAACGTTAAATTTTTAAGCCTTTACAGGTTACTTTTATAGGTAGTTTGTAAAATGGAAAGATGAATTAAAAATATACAAACACATATCTATTTTCATTTCAAATATATACAGAAATTAATATAGATAAAGTTTAGTAAAATAAGGAATTTTAACATGTTTGGAAGTTATGAAAAATAAGTTTAGATTTTTTTTAAATTCTAGATAGACTATTTTTATAAGTGTACGTATATAGTTTTATAAGGGTATATGTAGTTCACAAGAAAAATTAATATACATACTTACATTTTAAATTTACAAATTTATTTTAAATAGGATACTAATATAATTAATTTGTTTAACTGGTCCATTTAATTAATTTTACCTTCGAAAATAATTTATTAAAGAAAATTTTTGGTTTAAATCAAATGATAAGTTAAAATTAAATTTATTAAGTAGTGCTTAATTTGTCTGATAAACCTGTTTAATTTTATGTCATTAAAAAATTAATTTTATATATATATATATAAAAACAGAAAGGAATAGTTTAAATAAAATTATTGATTAATTAAATATATCTCATGGTAATTAATCATTCAATTATTCCAAATGTTAATAAAATTATAAATTGTTATTCAAGGTCTAAATTGGGAAGAATTGTGAAGAAACAAGCTGGTTTGGGATAGTGAAATTGCAAATAAAAATCAAAGGTGAGTTAATCTCACTCAGTTAAACTTAAATTTAAATGATTAAATTTAAATAATTGTTTGAATGGTTGAATTGATTAATGTGTTATAGTATGATATTTTGGAATTGGAATATTATATTGTGCTAACGTTTGTGATGCAGGGAAAACAGGTTGGAGGGATCCAACTGGATCCCTCAACATTTATTTAAATCATTTAATACCCTCTGTTGTGATTATTTTATATTCTGTGATGAATATTATTGCAATTGGAATGTTGGATGTTGTAGTTTACCTGAATACGTTCCGATGCACTAATTTATCAAGATATATAGAATTGGATTTTGGAAATAAAATAAAGAGAATTTGTAAGTGAAATAATTATAGAGAATTTAAATAAATGAGGAATGAATTGGATAAGAATAATAATAGTTTTAAATTCTAATAAATAAATTCCTTATATGGAAGGGAAATTTTGAATAAACAGAAGATTAATGAATTTTTAAACTTCAGTACGATTAAAATATTTATTTAAAATTTAAGATTAAATTATTTAAGAAGAATAAAGAAGAAATTGGGAAAATCTGAAATTGGTATATTTCAGTTGAAAGATTTTAAATCAAACGGGAAATAATAACAATAATAATAAGTCCATAACTAATGAATTTTGAATGAATTGAGAAATTAAAGAAACTTGTTTCAAATAAAATAAATTGGAAATCAATTTGGGGAAATCGATTTAAGTGATTGAAGTTGGAATTTTCTCTGGATGGACATGTACATGTTTTTAAAAGTAAATTTGTAAATATAAATTAAATGTTTTAAAGTTCTTTTTAAAGAAAGCAAGTTTTGTGAAATTTATTATTTCTAATATTTAAAGTCTAAAGTAAGTATTTTCTTTTAATCTATTTTAGCAGTAATTATTAAGAAATAACTTAGTATTTTGTTTTTTTTAAAAGTAGAAATCTATTCTTATATTTTATTAAGTAACCTTATTTTCAAATATTCATATAGTATGTATTTTGAACAAATTATTAAAGTAATTTTAACTTTAATGTCTTAAAGTATATTTTTTAAAAGTAAAGTGTTTTAAATTAATTTAGAAAAATCTAGTTTTGTGCTTGGTGATTCCAGTGGAAAATAGAAATACTTGGAATTTATTCTGAGAAAGGCAGATAGTTTTGAAAACTGTTTTCAAAGGAATTTGAAAAGTGAAATATATCTTGTGAAAATATTTTTGAGATAAATAAATAATTTGGGAAATTATTTATTGTTTGATGGTTGTTTCTGAATATTAATTGACAGTTAAATAACTGACTATCAATATTGGACAAATGCGCCGATCGTTTCGAAGAGACCGGTATCGAGATTTATTTCTCGAAAACCACTTCGATCCGGTTTGTACGTTTCGTGAAAACGAGTTTGGATTCGAAGATGGAGTAGTGAAGTGCAAGGGCTAGTCGCTACTAATCCTGAGGATATGTCCAAAATGGATGTAGTAGGAGTAGTGCCTTCGGTTCCGTTCGAACCCGGGACGGACTTGTATGGATGAATGCTTGCGAAACATCGTCAGGTGGACGATGGGCATTCTAAGGGATATGTTCTAAAAAAAAGTAACGCATAGCCTTAAGCCTCATCAAATGGGAATGACTGAAAATCAGAGGTTATGCAGAAAGGCTAGGTGGGTAGCACCCAAGCAAGGTGAGGTCATTCCAGTCTAGATGTCCCTTTTTATTTCGGCTTAGTGGACGGTTGCTGATCCCAACCGCGGGGTGATCTCACTCGGGATTATCCAGTAAGGGGTAGTCCCAGTCTTGTGTTGCAGGGGAGCGGGCGTACTCCTCGGTATGGTGATCTAGGCCCCGTACTGTGACAGGTGGTACCCCAGTGCCTAGTCATTAGTTGGAAATCCATTCTCCCTATGTGCCTTGTACGAGTTTTGTTTGTATTACCCACTCTGTGGCTAGTAGCTGGAATTTAACAATGTAACAATTTCGGCTATTTTATAAGTATTTGTATATAGACCCTATTATAATATCAGATGATTTCTATAAAAATTGTTTTAGCTATCGTAAGGTAAAAACCCGACATGTTTATTTGTGGCGTGATCTTACGAGATGATTTTGTTTCCAAAGGATTTTTGAAACGTTAATAATCAATTGGGTGTGATTTTCTCACGCTGGTACTCCATACTGACTCGGGTATTATTTAAATGTAATGCTCGGGTCAGACCGAGTATTATAGGATACAGGATGTGATGATGTGGAGCTCAAGAGACGAGCTGGATGACGATACGTATATCCGTACTTGTACATATATTCCGCTGTGTTGAGTAGTTGTGCATCCAGCTGTATGTTATTGATGTTGAGTTGTGATTGATGTACTCTGATGATGCAATATATAAACAGGTATATTTGATTTTGTGTAAAGATATGTTAATATCTATTATATTTTATTCCGCTGCGATGGTTAGATTTTGTTGTTGTTTTCTATTTTCTTCTTCTACCTCTTCTTCTTTAACCCAAATGGTTCGTATTTCTGTACAACTTGAGTTGATTGTTGTAGAATAGTGTTACCTCAAGGGGTACGGATTTGCGGGCTGTTACACCTATATTCTATTGTTTCAATGACAACAACTATACAATCATACACATACAATATATTCCGTCTATTTGCAAGTAAATGCTTCAAGAATTCACAATATCATGACTTAAAGACAAACAGTAGAAGAAAAGAATCATTAGTATTATAAAAGCTATTATAGCGTGTTATAGTCATAGATAGATGGTTTGTAAAAATCTCCTTTAGTAGTTTTTATGCAAAGTTGCACATAAAAGTTTATACAAGGTTTTCGTTATTTCAAAACAAATAAATTTTGTAAGTACACAGACGTTTGACATCTGTTTATGTAAGTCAGACGTCTGACTATGCTCTCGGGTTAAAAAAATATATAATGAGACAAACGTCTAAATTTTATCCCAAACGTCGGATCTGAATAACGGGATAAAACCTTAACTAGACACTTTCTTCATTCTAATAGTTGCATCCATATCTCTTCAATGCATCTCTTCTTCCTCAAAGATTGTAACCCTTAGACTGAAGTAGAACATAGTAAAGGTTGTTACTTCCTAAGAAAACCTTTGAACACTTATAAATATGTAAAGATTTTGGGAAACAACTTACTTGAATTTTCTGAATCTTTTCTCTTTACTCTTTGCATACTTTTATTTCTAAAAGCAATCAATAGTTCATTCTTATCACTTCCTAAAAATAAAGCTTCACATACGCATACTACTCAAAGGAGATTATAGGAAGATTTGTACCATGCAGTCAAAATCAGTGTTACTAAGAACACATACTTGTCAAGAAAATACTCTTGTATCAAGCCTATTCTTTAGGGAGAAGCGAGGATTGTTTGCTAGTTTAAGGTCGAAGGGGAGCTTCAGGACTGGACATAGGACGGGAGGTCTAAACCGGTGTAGAAACTTTGGTGTGATTGTTTCTTTACTATTATTTACTTTACTCTGGTAGTTATAAGTTAGTTTTTATTACACTAGCATATTAGATATAACTACACAATTCATACACACTTCAGAGTGTAGCAAACGATCGTCCTTCGAGGGTTTTCAGTACTACCCCCACACCTAAACTAGATTCATTTGATGCACCATCAATAAACAACTCCCATGGTGGCATCATGTCTAAAGTGCTTCTTCTTCACCGTCCCGCTTGGTAAATTCGACGATGAAATCTGCCAGTGCATGTCCGTTGATAGCTCTTTGAGGGTGATAAGTGATTTCATATTGGCTTAACTCGATATTCCATTTCAAAAGTTGGCCTGATGTCTCTCGGCGATACATCACTTGTTTCAGAGGTTGACAACACCTTGATGGGACGAGCCTGGAAGAACGATCATAGCCTTCCTTAACGTGATCAACAGGAAATAAGTGAGTTTTTCCGGCTTTGGTTAATTCTTTTCAGATCTAGTGAACCGCTTACTGATGTAGTAGACGGGTTGCTGGACCTAGCCTCTTCACATACCAATGCCACACTTAGAGCATGGGTTAACATAGCGAGATAAACGAACATATCTTCCCCATTTATTGACTTGTATAAGATCGACAGGGTTTCCATATGATGAAGTAATTCTTCAAAGGCCGTCTGGCAGGCTTCATTCCATTCAAATTTCTTCTTTCCCTTCTTCAATGCGTCAAAGAACGATATGCACTCCTCGGTCACTTAGGAAATGAATCGGCTTAGTGCTACGATCTTTCCATTTAGACTTTTAATTCCTTTTTTGTCGTAGGGGTTTTAACGTTCCTTAGGGTGGTAATCTGTTCCGGATTAGCTTCTATTCCCCTTGCATTCACATCGAAACCAAGGAATTTTCCAGAAGCAATGCCGAAAGAGCATTTCAATGGATTGAGCTTCATTCCATATTTCAGTAATATTTCAAATATTTCTACGAGATTGTCTAAGTGATTTCTTAATATTCGTGATTTGACCAGCATGTCGTCCATGTATACTTCCATCGTTTTCCTAATATGATTATTGAACCTTGTGTTTACTAGTCATTGGGTAGGTTGCGCCTACGTTCTTTATTCCGAAGGGCATGAGTTGATAATAGTATAATATAAGGTCGACAATGAAACTAGTATTCTCTTGATCGGGTTCTTGCATCATGATTTTTTGTATCCAGGGTAGGCGTCAATAAACGATAGTAGTTCGTGGCCTACCATGGCATCAACAGGTTGATCAATCTTGGGCAATGGGAAGCTATCCTTTGGGCATGGTTCGTTCAAATCCGAGTAATCAATGCAAGTCCGCCACTTCCCATTGGACTTCTTTACCAAAACCAGATTCGATACCCATACAAGATAGGCTACATCGCGGATGAAGCCATTTTCCAACAGCTAATCCACTTCTCTCTTAGTGTAGTAGACAAATCCGGTCCCAGGGTGTGCCTCTTCTACCTCATTGGAGTGTACTTTGGATCGATATTAAGTGTGTGACACGCTATCTTCGACGATATTCCCCACATATCGGAATGCATTTAATCGAACACGTCTAGATTGGAATGAAGTAACTTGACTAATTCTTGTCATGTCTTTGTTCCAAGATGTGATTCTATTTTTAGTACTTATATCGAGTCATCCATTTCTACAGGGACAAGCAACATAATCCTGCCGATGCTTCCCATTCTTCCCCTAAACTCTTCTAAGGTCCATAGCCTTATCGAATTGGTTGTGGTCCCCAAGCTAGGGGCGGTTCTGTAGTTCCTATGCTGACAGTTTACGAATATATAGAGTTTTCTCCACACTCTTACCTTTTTCTTTCTTTCTTGTTTCACGCAATTCGGTGATGTAGCATTCCCTTGCGACACTCTAGTCTCCCTATATCACTCCCACTCCATTTTATATAGGAAATTTCATAGTGAGACACCATTGTGCCAGGATAATTCGAAAATCAGCGAGGGCCGACCGTCCTAAGAATGCATTATAGGCCAAGATCTTGTTAATTATCACAAAGGTTTGGGTGAGAACCACTCTTCAATCTCCTGTTTCGAGTTTCAATAGGCAGATCAATTATGCCAACCAGTTATAGTGGATGACCGGTGAATCCTTGAATTTTGGTTCGGCAAGTAGAGACTCTTTCATATTAAGCTTCATTTAGTCGAACTTTTGTCAAAACAAAATGTTAACTGATCCTTTAGTATCAACCAATACCCGATGCACGATAGCAGGTTCGATTCTTATCGTCACCACCATTGGATCAAAAGTTGGAGCCTCTATTCCTTCACTATCCCATTTTCGAAACAAGATGTCGTCATTGAGAATCCTCTACTATTTAATGGGGGGCCCGTCTTCGATTACAAAGTAAGTTATCTTTGGAGTATACTTAGGTGAACTACCATATCATTCCATCTTGCCCCCATTTTTCTATGCTGGATAAGGAAATCCTAAAATGGTATTGATGATAGGTCTCTGTTCATCTCATTTGGACCCATCTCTGCTAGATCCAGATTGGTTTCGTTGGGTGTTAGGAGCATGAGATCTGGTTGGCTTATCGAAATTTCGAGGCTTCTTCACATAATGTTGGAGCTTGTTTTTCTATAATCAATTCTTTGATCACGCTCTTCATATGGCAATACTCGTTTGTGTTATGGTCGTGGGTTTCATAGAAGTGGCATAAATTCCCTGACTTCCTTTGTTTCTCAGACTCTTCTTTTCGAAGTGGCTTCAGGTATTCTTCTGTTCCGTGAGTTGCCAGGTAAATATTCTCCAAGCCGTCATTCAACGGAGTGTATTCTCCATGTTTTAGACCTTAGAGTTTCTTTCTCTTCCATTGCCCTTGCCAGCATTTTGATCCTAGTTCTTACTTTTGTGGTTCCCATCTTTTCCAGCAGTTATTTAGAATTCTCGTTGTTTGATTGACCTCCATATTACTCTGAATTGATTCGTTTGGTCGCATATCGGTAATTTTACCTTCTAACATATTTTCCTCTTCTAATCTCAAGTACTGTCTAGCCTTTCGATTGAATTCTTTCATGGTAGTCGGTTGCTTCATTTTAATCCATCTCCCAAAATCTGTCTTTGGATGGATCAAGCGAACTAAAGCCATGAAAATTATATCCTCATTTGGATTGCTCACTTTGGTGACGGTTGTGTTAAAATGGTCCATGAACGATTTTATTGATTTGTTAGGTCCTTGAAAGTAATCGAATAGAGACATTACGTCCTTTGGCTGGGCCGTGTATAGTCTAAATTGATCCAAAAACTTCCTAGCTAGCTCATCAAAGGTTGAGATAGATCGCGGAGGGAGTCTAATAAACCGCATGGAGGCAACTCCTTCTAGATAGATGAGGAAACAACTGCAACGAACAACATCTGTTGCCCTTGCACCATCCATATTTCAAATGTACTTGTACAAGTGCTATTGAGGGTCAGTAGTTCCATTGTAGAAGGGCATAGATGGAGGCATGGTGAATATTTAGGGTAGTCTGCCCCCCAAGATACTATCGATGAAGGCAGTTTTGCTCGGAGCGGAACCCCAATTATCATCCCTTCCACCCTTGCTTCCTTCTATCAAGCTTCTGACCTTGTCCGTAATGTATGCCTGACTTCTCTATTCATCCGCAGGTCACTATCAGTAGCTGCGCCAATGTCTGACTTTGCAAACAGCTTTAGTTGGCTGACTGAAGCCTAAGTGCTCCAGTCTTTGAGTGAGTCATTCCTGTAGTGGTCCATTGGCAGATGGTTGGTCTTGCGAGTGGAGTTTGATCATTTGAGTTTAATTCTCCTTCCTTAAGTTGCTCACCTTCCTCAGAGTCAATATCAGTTACTAGTCTATCCTCCCGTGGAGTTACCACACATAAGTTTAGGTTTGTAGTATGTGCTTTTACAGTATGCAGAGTATTAGCATTTTCCACTAACATGATGCCTTGAGCTCCACCCATTACTTCCTTTTGCTTTTGTTTTCTATTTCTTTTACTTGAGCCAGAAATAGAAGAAAGCTCTTGCTCCATGGTAGCCACAGCTTTGGATGCCGTTTTAGGAGTAGTTAGTGATTGGAGTTCTAAGAGAACATCTATGTTTTCCATAAGAGCCTTTTCACTATTTGCTATTTACGGGTTTATTTCATCAACCATCTAGTTCAATTCTCCCTTAGCCACAACTTCATGCTTAGTGGAGGATCCTGGCACTTGATCTCTAGTGTTAGTTTGATTTGCTGGTTGTTGGGGTTGTTGACTTCAATTTACTGAGGGTATGTTTCTACTCCAACAATGGTAGCACCTATTGATCATCTAGAGTAGTTCTCTTTCTTCCTGGTGCCATTGATTCTCAACAACAAATCTTCTAAGCACAGATTAATGATCTAACTTATGAACTTATATGATCCAAAGTAGATAGCTAGATCTAAACCTAAGTTCAATTCTTAGTGAAAGAACCAAAATGTTAATCCAAAAAATGGATTAACACCCCAGATTGAGTGTGAAAGCACCGGCTCTTTTCTTACAGAACAATAATATAGAAAATAAATGTAAAAAAACAAAAATAATAAAAAGACAAGAAGATTTTTATAGTGGTTCGGCTATTAATGAAGCCTACGTCCACTTTATAACTTTCTATTAACTGGCTGTAATTAAAAGTTGAATCAGATTACATTATGATTAAATCTTCTAAGTTAGATCAAGTCGCAAGTACAAGAGTTTACTGGAGAATTACAGTGAACCCCTAGATGACTATTATGTGGGAGAATAAGAGCGAAGAATAATATTTGCAGAGTTCCGGCAGCTAGTCTGAAAGATCCTCTTTATGCTGTAGAGAGGATTGTATTTATAGGCACAGGAGAGTAATTGGGCTAGGCCGCTTCGCCACAACCTATACTCGATGATACAAAGGTTCTATGAAAATTTCATAACAATCCAACATAATATGACGGATCGCAAGCGATCCATGTACTTAGGGTATTTTTGAGCTTCTTCCTTCGGGTTGCACTCCCTGTGTTATGTAGGTGCTCTCCATGTAATTTCGTAGTTAGTTTCCTTATTTTGATGATGATTCGTGCACATATTGGATTGAACTATGACTAGAATCAGATGAGTCTTCACTTCTCGAGCTAGGTTTCTTGGAAGACTATGAAACTTGGCAAATGTACTTAGAAGAGATATTGATTCATGATGCAAAAGGCGTGAATGATCCATGAAGCTTCCTTATGGGTTGCTAGTGATCCTTGGGTAATGGATCGCTAGTGATCCATCCCCTTGGTAGATTTTTAGGTGATTCTTCTTGAGTGCTTTTGGCTTGTTCTTGTGGATGCCTTGTTCTAGTTTCAAGTCATTCTGGTATAGTTCTTAAGTTCTAACTCCTATTGAATTTTGTCGTGTTAAATACTCGGTTAACAATGTCGTTCCAGGAAAAGGTATCGTTGTGGATCCTGTGAAGGTGGTAGCGGTTCAAGATTGGAATCGGACCAAGAATGCTACAAAAGTGAGGAGTTTACAAGGATTAGTGGGATACTATTGACGCTTCATAAAGGACTTATCGAAGGTAGTGGCACCATTAACTAATTTGACGAAGAAGAATCATACTTTTGTAGGGGATGCGAAGTGTAAGCATACATTGTGAGTCTGAAGGAGAGACTGATGAGTGCACCAGTGTTGACCATTCCGAGCGAAAATGAAGAATTAACAGTATGCAACGATGCTTGTAGAACTAGGTTTGGTGCGGTGTTGATGCTGAAAGGAAAAGTTGTTGGCTATGCTAGTTGATATTTGAAACTACATGAGAGGAATTACCTAACTCATGATTTGGATATGACGGTAATTGTTTTTACTTCAAAGATGTGGAGGACTATTTGTTGGGAGAAAGGTTTGAGCTGTTTACAAATCATAAATCCTTAAAGTACCTTTTTTCTCAGAAGGTTCTAAACCTTCATCAACAATGGTGGTTGGAGTTCTTGGTCTCTTATGATTTCAATATTTTTGTACACTCCAAGAAAAGGGAATGCAGTCGCTAATGCGTTGAGTAGAAGATAGGCAAGGTTGGGAGCAATGTTCTTGAAATTTATGTAGATATAGTATATTGTTGGATTTAATTTCAAGCCTCATTATGAGCTAGAACCTGAAATATTGGCAAGCTTATCGATTAGACCCATTCCAATTGAAAGGATCGGTACCATTGAGAAGTGAGATGCTACGCTAATGGAGATCGAAACAAAGATAGAAGAAGGAGTAGAATCTAAAGATATGAAGCAATATGAACTCAAGCGAGCGGGTTAGCTTTGTAAGGATGGAAGATTATTTGTTCCCGATATTGATGGATTGCGAACTAAAATGCTAAGAGAATGTCATCATTCTAGATTGACCATTCATTCTAATGGTAACAAGATGTACCGAGATATGAAGCGAACTTACTATTGGAAAGGTATAAAGAGATATGTTGGAGCATTCATCTCGAAGTGTATAAAGTGTTAATTGGTAAAGGCAGAGCAGAAAAACCTAGTGGATTGTTACAACCATTAGAGATTCCTGAATGGAAATGGGAACAGGTATCGATGGATTTTATTAATGAATTGTCGAGGACTCGAGTAGAGGACGATGGCATTTGGGTGATAACACATCTGTTGACCAAGAGTGCAAGATTTATACCCATCAAGTCAAGTAGAATGACACCCAAGCTGGCAGAGCTGTATATAAAGTGGATAGTACGATTTCGCGGTGTCTAAAGAGCATTGTGAGCGATCGAGACACATTGTTCACTAGTGGTTTTTGCAAGATCATACAAGAGGCATTAGGTATAGAGCTGCATCTTAGTACAACTAATCGCCCGAAAACGGATGGGCAGACCGAAAGAGTAATTCATATATTGGAAGATCTCTTGTGAGAATGCATTATAGACGTTGGTGGTCATGGGATGATCATTTGCAATTGGTGGAGTTTGCATACGATAAAATTTATCAGTCGAGTATTGGTATAGCTTGGTATAAAGCATTGTACTGCCCATGTAACGCTCCTTCATGTTGGTGGGAAGCGGGCGGGAAACTGATACTTGGGTAGATATGATTAGAGACTTCGGAGAAGATTGAGGTCATTCGATATAAATGGAAGCTGCTTAAGATCGACAGAAAAGCCATGCGGATAATAAATGAAGAAATTTAGAGCATTCTATCGGAGATATGGCATTTGTGAATATTTCTTCTCAAAAGAATGTGGTTAGATTTGGTAGGAAGTGGAAGTTGGCACAAAGATTTATAAGACCTTTTTTGATAGTCGAGAAGATTGGAAATCTAGCATATAGGATCAACTTACCTCAAAAAAGGCGGACCACACAACATTTTTCAACTCTCTTAGCCATGGAAGTTTTTGTATGACTCAAACGTGATGATCACACTAGATCCGCTAGAAGATATTGAGGTAGAATCAAAAGTTTCTATACCATGTAGGTCGCTTTATATTGTTGGGTATGATACGAAACAGCTTAGGAGAACGATGGTGAAACTAGTTAAGGTACAATGGAGCAGAAGTGAGGACGATTGCACATGGAAGATGGAAGAGAGCATGAGGACTTCTTATCTAGATCTCTTTGAATTGTAAGACACATTGTCTATCATGTTTACCATCACCATTGTATATAATATTTGCTAATTTAGTACTTCACATGCTTGGATAGATTAACTATACAATTGATTGCATGGCTGCTTTTTTGGGATGTGTGATGGTTGCCGATGATTAATAGGCATGCAGATTGGTTTCTTATGCTTTGGCTTGTTTGGGGATTTCAGGGGCAAAATTCCTAAAAGGAGAAGAATGTAACGACTCGTATTCTACATATCGTAGGATCATAAAATATTTTTATTTTATTCATATGAGTTCATATGATTCTATAATTTTGGAATATGACTCTTAGGGACAATACACACCTGTGATTTTTTTCGAATTTCTATGTTACAATTTTGACCCTGAAACCTTGTCTGGGCTATAAATTTGGATAGGAGTCGAATTAGGGTCTCAAACCGATTCTATTGCTTTACAATGATTGTTTTCAATGAGTGGTCATAATAGAAAAATGGACTTTTGGTTATAAAGTTATTCCTATTTTAAGTTTTTAAAGCTGTTGGTTATGATTAGTGTGTAAATAATTAAGCCTATTAGTGAGCCCATTAGTCTAATTATATAATACTATAAATAGAGGGCCGACGAGTCAAGTTTAAACATTTTCTTCTCATTCTAAATCAGGTCTAAACCCTAATTAGCCCTAGATCCATCCTTATCTCACCCAAAATCACCCAAATTACTCTTTAAGTCAAACTAGATTGCGTGTTCGAGATTAGATCATCAACTAAAAGATAGAGGCTGTCGAATTTGCTCTATTTGAAGTGTATTCCATTGCTGTTCGAATTGGATCAACATTTATATTGGTTGAATTTGGTAATTATGAGTCGTTTATGCCTTTCCACTATACTATGCATGTTTATATGGTAGAACTATATGATTTACCATGTTTCAAATCAATTTTTGGTCATAAAATCTTTTCTAACTTTAATTACATTTTAAACTATATATATGATCTAGATTGATTAGAAATCACCTTTGCTCATGCTATGCTATGTGTAGATCTATGTTAGAATTGACTTGTTTGTCTTATTTGGATGGATTTCGTGTTTGATTGGATGAGATTGCTTGTTATCTATGTTGGATGATATGATTTGATATTGTTTATTAGATTTGTGATTGCATAAAAAGTTAGGTTGGAGAATTGAGCAAATCGAAGGCAAAGTTGGTTGGAATTGGACGAAACTTGGAAGGGAGGCTGTAGAGTATTGGAAGATCTTCCATCGATAAATGTTCCTGGCTTTTTAGTATTGACTCAATTCATTCACGATAATAATAAAAAACCTCAAGCTTAATAAATATCTAATATGTTTTGTAAACCATGCATCTTACATACATCTAGGAATGGATCTATGTTTACATTAATCTGAGCTAGAACCCAAGTCTTGTGTTTTTTAATAGGTATGCCCAAAACATATCTATTAAATAATAGTAAAGCAGAGGAATTTAAAGCTCTCTTATTAATTCTAGGAGATTCCTCCATCCTTCTTAATTCTCTCCAAGGCTTGATATTTATTTTCAAGCTTCAATAATTTTATCACTTTACACTTATTATGCTAAACTATTTTACTATTTTTACGTTCAAATACCAACTACTTGAAAAATTCTACAATCATTTCCAAACATATTCTTTGTTCTCTCCCAATATTTTACATTAAAAACCATCATTAAATTATTTAAATAATCCAAACTTTAAACTAACTGATAAACTCGATCGACATCCCTTCTCAGTTCACCGTTAATATTTTATGTTCAAGTCCATTTATTAAATTAATTATATATTCTTAAATTTAAACTATTTAGATAAATTCAATTAACAAATATTCGTTAACTTTTCTAATAGACACTAAATATATGAGAATTTCAGTATATGTAAAATATTCATATATATGAGAAAAAGAGATGGAATTAATTTTTTATTATAGAAATATTTAAATCATATAACATAAAATGTGTACACCATAATAATAATGATTTTTTAATTCCTAATTCATTTATCTTATAAAAATTATCGTACATTACATAATATAGTTTCATTTTTAACAATTTTTAATGGATAAATTTATATTTTTCAAAATTATGATGTGAACGCATAGATTACACTGATAAAAATAGATTATATAAATATTCTCATTTTCAACATGATGTTAAACCTTATCCAACTCATAACTTAACTAATGCCATAAAATATTATTATGCAATTATCAAAGTTTTAAACATGACTCTCCTGGAAAAAAAATGAAATATATGATTAAATGCAAATATAAAATTTTTTAAAATTAAAAACTAAGTAATGGATAAAATTGCACATGTAAATAAGGTGGCCATAAGATGGTCTTCTCGATTGCAGACATGTACAAAGCTTAGTTTTTTTCCAACTATTTTACATACAACTATTGATATTTAATCAATTCGATCGATATTGATTTAAAATACTAAAATAAATTCATTTATTTAAAATTTATTAATTCATTTGTAAATCCTTAAAAAAGGGCAATTTAGTATGTGTACAACATTTATATTAGCAAAAATGATAGCGTTATTTATTCACTCATACACATAAATAAAATCTCATAATATAAATTATTTACATATAATGTATTATCAATTTTACTTTATATTATTGTTTGGGTTAGGACATTAATTCTTATAAGGTATGTAGATATCGAGGATTGAACCCTTAAACTTACATCGAAACGTCATGCCATTTTAGTTTATAATCATCTATCACAACAAATTTATCATATAATATATTGCATAATAAAATTATATTTTTAGCAATAACTAAAATATAAATACTATTTTTTAATAACATTACCGTGTGCAATGCGCGGGTTACACATTAGTATATTTATATCTCAGTCTAACATGCATAGACATGCTCATGGCCATGCATGCACACGGGTATGAGTGTATACCTCATCCTTGCTATACTAATAATTTTAAGTTACTCAAAATCATGTATCATCATGCATAAACTATGAAAGAGCAGAAAACTTGATCGTAATAGAAAAGAAGTTTAAATATTACATGTCAACCTCTGTGCTTGCTAAATAAAATCAATTAAAATATTTTTCTAGAATGTACATCAAATTAACCACATTATATTCGTTAATACTTTTCTTCAATTGTAAAGGTAGCACAAAAATTGATGTTTTCATTTGGGAATATATCAGGTATGTTCAGCACTATCAAGAGAAGGAGAAGGGGTAGCTTGCTCACTGCTACAGTAGTTGTTACTAAAGAGCTGATTCTATTTTGCTTTTCATTTGAGATGCACCAAAGTTAAAATCCTTTTCACAAAGTGTGGAATCAATCATATTTCATTATCACAAGAAGTGTTCAATATTGTATTTTGAAAAAAACAATCTTAAGTGCATTTATTTTATCATGTGTTTGAGAACTTCGCTGATGTTTTTTCTTTCATCATGCATTATGTAGCATGTAAACCTTTTGCCTTGTGTTGTTTAAGCCATGGAATTTTACACTTGTGTAGTACGTAAACTATGGTATTTTACTTTTGTTTAAGGTGAAATGAAACAGAAGTCGGTTATTTGATCAAAACATGTGGCATTTGCTAGCTAAGACAGTCTACAGCATCAGCTGATATACCTGTTTTGATGATACAGCTATGCATTGCTTATGCCATGATAAGGGAAAATGGAATTCCATGTTCTGTCTGCTACTTTCGGTTTCCACTTAGTGGAATTCCGAAGTTGATGGAAATAAAATTGGAACCTAGAATATAGTTTCTTCAACAATCGGAAGAAACAGAAAAAAAACTCGATTGGTATGAAAAATGTTCTATGCCCACCCCTGTTTATATGCTTTGAAAATTTAATACGATGTAATAAAATGAAGGTGGGTTTTTAATTTCGTGATTTGTGGAATTATTTGGAATTTCTATAAACTTTCTAAGTTGAGAAATACATAATTATTTTGATCTGAAATTTAAATATGTGATAAAATATGATAATTTTGATTTTTGGTGAATTTTGAGATTTTCCGACTAAATTTTTGATTTTATATGAATTTGTTGGCTATGGAGAGAATTGACTAATGGACGATAATTAATTATTTATTGAAAGAATAAAAAATTCTAAAAAGAAAACTAAAAGACTTGCATAGACCAATGAGAATTCAATACTAAGCCAGGTTTGGTAGAAAGAAATTGGTTTATATGGTAATAAAAACATTTTGGCGTTAATTACAAAAGTGCCATTGCATCGTGTGAACGCCCATCAAATAGTCAATTAGCGATGGCATATGTAGATAAACTTGCGATAGCGTACATGCACACACATCAACTTCCTATAGTGTGTGCGTCTATGCTTTTAAAACAATTTGTGATTGTAGCTCATGTTCAACTTGCAATGGCATGAAAGAAGCTCAACATGCGGTGGCATGAAGGAAGCTCAACTGGCAATAGCTTTGAGAAAGCTCAACTTGCAATGGCTTGAGGGGAAGTTAATTTGCTATAGCAATTGGAGCTCAATGTGCAATAGCTGGGGAAGCTATCAATTTGCGATAGCTCATAAGAGCTTAACACACTAGTAAATTATCAACTAGCAATGGCTAGTTGGGGGTTAACTAGCTATGCTATAGGAAATCAACATATGATGGCCTGGATAGTGGCCAATTTGCGATAGCTACGGTCAACACATGATAATTATATGGAAGTCAACTTGCGATGGCTATATGGAAGTCAATATGTGATGGCCTAAGGAAAGCCAATATGCGAATACTAGGGTCGATTTGCGATAGCATGAGAAGCTATAATTTTTCAAATAAATAAGAAATACTTATTGCACTTTGGAAAATAGTTTCCTAGTGTTAATTAACTATTTCATAAGGATAAAATAATGGAAGTATTTTATACGTTAAAATTGATTTAACTTATTTTGAAATAGAAGAAAGCTTATATAAGCTAGTAAATGATAGGTATCATTTAAGCAATGATAAAGATGTTTTGTTTAAAGAATGTATATGGCACACAACCAATCAATGAAAGAAAAGAATTGGTCATAAAGATATACCGGTGCATAGATTTATTGGTTGGCGGAGTTTCAAGACTATCACATCTATTTTCCAATGGTATACGGCAGGGTGTCATGATAAGGTTCAATCCAAAAAGATTTATAAACTCTAATGGGGAGTTATGGCAGGTATAACAACTCGCACCTCAGTGGGATTAATTTTTTGCTAAATTGAAAACCCAATTCCACCAGTGTACGGATCATTGGTGTTGGTATCCTACAAATAATAATAGTTTATCAGATACAAACTCACATCGAAATGTTAAAGTATAATAAAACATATAGTTACTGCACAAAGCTAATATCTCTGATATCTATTGCCCTTATCCATGTCGAGCATGCGTAAGGAAGTTTGTCCTTCTACAGTTCCTGTCTTATGCTAGTACATATCCCTCTAAGTCTATTCCGTGGGTTGTAATGAGGAAGGGATGACAACAACGTTCCGATGATTGGTAAATTACATACTTCATCATAACACCAGTTTAGGCTGATTGTCTTCTATTATGTGATATGTCTACTATTTTAACTTAGTTGTTTTGTCTTCATTTACGCGTATGATATGCCCCACCTACTCGAGGTATACAACAACTATGTACGTACATATATATATATGTATGTATGTATATATGTATGTGTGTGTGTATAAGTACCACAATCCCCTCGTGAACTAAGAGACATTCCCCGCTAGTATTCATAACTCTGCACTGCATCAGGTATTCACAATCTATGTCGAGACCCAAATTGCTCGTGTACACCGATGATCTTCCCGTTAATGCCTAATAATGGCTTTACAAATATTTATTCATATTCTTCTTCGTTTTAAAGACTTATCTAGCCACTTTGTATCGAGGACTCCATTCGTCAGGCTAATCATGGACTCATCTCCATGAACTCTTAAGGACTCAACTCCTCGGACTATCTTATTCGCTTAAAAGAACTCAAATAAGGGTTATCTAGCCTTGCCTCCTAAAAACAAACAAACTAACAAACAATTGTGAGATGGTGCATAAGCCAAACGTGATTACGCTACTAGGAGGTGTAGTCTATTTAGGCATAACCCTAGTCTTTCTATTGATCGCTTCCCGGACCGATGACACTCTTGATCTATTTGTACAACCATACCCCTCACATATATGGTACTAACCGTACTTACACAGTGCTAAGCCTACGCTGTCGTCCCATTTAGATTGCCTAATGCTATCAAGGAAATGCCCACTTGGTTACTTAACACGTGCCACCTAAAAGGATTAAAGCGGACCTAACTTTGCCCTTTAACACTTCAAACCAAGGCGAACTCTATTTTGGTATATTCCCTTCACCTATACGCGAACGTGCAATCCCATGGCTCATATAGTTAGAGATGTCTCACATTAGTATAATGTATACACAACCGTCGGTTGTTCTTTTTGGTGGGCAGACTTCTATTGTGCAATATTACTGACCTCGCATTCCAACTCATACTAATGACTATGTCATTTTTAAATAATCTTAGTTATTGACTAGAGTAAATAATTCACACATGCCATAAATACGTACTTGAGGCTATACAAATTTATTTAATTACCGTGCCTCATATGTTCAACTATTAATATTCGTTTATTTTTACATAACTTGCTTCATGTTTCATTAACGTTGTTTAATTACGTTTACTGCTTTCTTCTAATTTAATAGATTAAATATCTATTACTGCTTAACTTCCACTTAACATTATTAGATATTACCCACAGCCTCTTTTCAACTATTAACTACCTTACTTTCATTATTGTAATTTCTTAATTCCATATTTCTTATTATACTTCATCCCATATTGTTAATTTTCCTATTTATCTTAGATCACATATATGAGATTCACAATTAAATTATTATTATTATAACTACTTACAATACTTTGGTTTATAGTTAGAGATTTTCGCATTTTAATACGTTGGAATTATCCTAAGAAGAGACTTTAACACTATAATTTTCCATAGATCATTTAAAAGAGGACTTGTTTGATGTTTGAAATTACAAGAATTTTTTTTTTCTATTTCTATTGAAATAGACAGTACAAAATACGGTGAATGCTCATATTTTGTACATCTCTTCTTTTACGCATATTCCTTGTTAATTCAAATGATATGAATTTGTACATAATTATAAAATTAGATAATTTATAGAAATTCAAATTGCAACATACTTCATTCCAATGAATTAAAATACTACTTATATTCCAATCTGAATTATAATAACTTCCAACTCATGATTATTAACATATATCACTCAACCAAAAAACCTTGAATTATTATACAATATTATAGATTTAGGGACTACTTTTACCCTTACTTTCTGGATTAAAATATGCTTAATGTTTATCAAGTTAACAACTCGTAGAATATGTAGGCATGGTTCTCAAATTTATTTCATGTATATTTAAGCCTACAACTATGAAATTAATTCAGGCATACAAGGAACATGTATACAATGATATAAATCCAATTTATATATAAAAGTATATAATTTCTCACTTACCTCTAAGCTTCCAAATCTCCAGATCTAAATCCTATTATTCCTATTGACTTCATTTTCTTCCTATCGAAATATGTACTAAAAACATATACATATTTATCAAAGATTTAGATCCAAGAAAAGATTGAACTTAATTTAGATTTATAATTTACCTTTGTTTTGGCATTCCGATTACGATTCTATACTTCTTCTTTGCTATTCTCTGCTATTCTCCACTTATATATATATTATAGTTTTTATATATATTTTAGAATTTGGGAAGAAATAACATGGCAGAGCTACATCGTTGCTTCAGAAAATATGAGAGGAAAAGTGAAGGGATATGCATGTATTTATAGGGATTCGAATTGATGTCAGCCGTTAATTAGATTATAATTAATCTAGGTCGTTCGACCTAGGTACAATGTACAACCACCAACCTATCAGTGGTCGATCGCTAGGCTACCACCGGTCAACTTTTAGTGCTTGACCGGTCCTAGTAAGGGGTCAACCGGTTGCCTATTTATGTTGAACGAAAAATCATTTCCTCTTAAACGTTATATTATACTAATTTGCTCTAATATAATTAACATTAATTCTGCTTATATGTTAAGTTACCATTAACGTTAATGAAAGTTAATTAATTATATTCATTTTCTTAATTGCATATATGATTATTTCCTATTTGAAATATTCAAGCGTTAATTTTTTTTGTTTGAACTCCGATCGTAACACTTTATATATGAAAATTGATCAGAAAATTGTCACGAACACAATGGTGTAAATTTCATAGCTGATTTCTATTGTTTGTAAAAATTTCAATTTTAGGCTTTAGTAATTATTTATTAACTCACTTTAATTAACTATCGTTTATTTTATTTTTATTTTTTTGAAATGGTACTTTATATACAACAAATCATTGGGACAACATATCCCATGTCAATAAACGTTCGAAAGCAAGTTTCGAACTTGTGACCTCTTACACCAAAGCCGAATCAATTAACCACTTGGACAACTATCGTTTAATTTACGGGGTGATACAATCTTCCACTTAAATGAATTTCATCCCTGAAATTCCTTAGGGACTGAATCATGTAACATCACTCATAACCATTCTAACCTATTCAGCCAATTAGTTTAAAACAAATTTTGTTGCCAGTCGTGTATAAATGCACGGTGTATCACAACACATATGATATATATGCAAAATGATGATAAATCGATGCCACATATATGAATGCATTCTTTAAAACAATTTTGAAATTATAGTGCAACATTCATATAAATGCTGGTAGTTCTATATGTATGCAAGTTTGAAAATCAAAATCCTGTCTTTGCATCCAAGTTTTCCCATACTTCTAAGAATATAAGTACGGTACAACTAATTTTTACATCCAATCTCTACCATCCAAAACTTATCAACCATTACTAACACCCAAAATTTTGAAAATCTATTTTTCTAAACCTATCTCCTTATGCCGGAAAAGAGGTGCTAGATGGAGAACTCCATACTTCCATCATTCTTTTGCTTACACATTCCACTATTCTTTTGAACCTTGTCATATGCCTCGGATCCTTTTTCCAACTTTTCCAGGACATTCCGCATAAGAAAATTTATTTTTAAAATTTAAAATAGAGTAATTTCAAAACAAGTTTTATTTCGCTATCAACAAGATATGGAAAAAGAAATTCCATGGGTAAAACAGCTTTTTTCCTTGTTCCTTCTATGTTTTACATACCGACACTTATGTTGTATGATAAAATTCGTATCTACTAACCCATCAACTTTTCCCATGCTAAGAATGTGGCATTTCAAAACATAAAAATTTCCTTTTCTCGTTCAAAATCAATTCCAATTAAAATTTTCAAATAGTTGAAAAATAAAACTTACTTTTTAAAACTTTTTCTAATATATTTTATATTTAAGAATAAAATATGTTTGATTTTTGTAAAAGTATTTGTTTTAAATTTTTCAATACAAATTAAGCCACATCCTATGCAATCCGAATTCAACCAATGGTTAACGCTTATGATTGATCTAGCCTACTACCCAATAAATCTTCAAATTTCAAAAAAAAATCTTTTATTTTTGAAAAATGATCATCACATAAGTATATTTACAAATTTCAGCTTTTAAAGCATAGGGATATCGACCCATGGTTTCACAACAACATTCCATGTCTTTCGCTTGCTAAAATTTATCTTCCTAAATTTTAAGGCTTTTGGAACTTAATATTATTTTACTTTTTGTGGCTAACAAGTTTCCTAATTTATTTATAAACTTCCAGTCTTCCTTTACATTAGTTAACTGTCTACAAGTGATTTTCTTATTTACTCCGCTTCCCAATATAATGGTTAATCCAGAAAGTTAACACAGTAAAAAAAAAGGACTCTACTCACAAAAAATAATATGCATTTTTATACAAATAGAGACAACTAATGCTTACAACCCAACTATCCTAAATGAAACAATGCTCGTAAGCTGCTCTTCAACATCAATCGACATTAATGATGTTGTCTCCGTATCTCTTCTTATTTAGATAAAAATGCACATTTTTACTACGCCATTCCACCATAACTCACATCTCTTAACTTACCTTTTTTGCTTCCACTTAATAAGATTCATCCATTATACAACGTCCAAAATATATTACTATCTTCTTTTAATCCAATCCTCTTGATAGTATTCTCAAATATCGGTATGTACTTTGTTTATTTTAATATTTCATGCGGGTATAATCTAGAACTCACAAAAATGAACTTTGATACCATTTCCAATTTCTTTATAGGTCTTCTTTATGAATTTCATGCATTTTTAATGAAATATTTCTAGGCTCATACCAATATTCTTAATATTCTACGAGGATTCATTATTGTTAATTTACGAGCATTCATTACTATATATTCACAACGTTAACTTTTACCACATCTTACATAGGCACTCATCTATATCTACTTTATACTAAAAATTTGGTTTGGTTTGCATTGCTCTTTATAAAATTAAAACTTTACAGTCATGAAGTGCTTAATCCAAAACTATTATCTTTAGAAATATTAAATAAGAAACTTTTTATTAAATTCAACAATAACTATGTATATTAACTTTTAAAACTATAATTTAGGATTTTTGAATTAAGTTTATTTATTAAGTCCAAAGGAAATGTTAGTAATTTAGTTTAAAGGATCATCGCCTTCTTTTCAAATAGTAAGAGTTTTAAATGAACTTTAATTTAAATTTAAAAATCAACGAGCTATATATACATGCACGGTTTTCTTTTTATTTCAAAAGAAATATCTCTTTACTAAAACAGATTTTAAATGAAATTTTTCATTCTAAATAAACTTTAATTTCAACAACAATTTTATTTAAATAAAATATAAAAATATATTTTTATTTATGGAAAATTTTAATATTTACTTACGTTTCAAACTAGGGTTTTTCTACCTTTTAAATAAATTCCTTTAAAATTATTTCAAATATATTATATATTTTTTAAAACCTTTTATTAAACTCTTTCATATGGGTTGGATTTAGAGTGGTTTTAGTTGTCCATTCTTTTGGACCTTACTTCATTTCCACTTATCTCTAACTAATCTCTTTTAAGATTATATTAAAAATCTGGTTACCATCTTAGAGTGATTTCCGCACACCTTCCTTTAGGAACTTATTTAATTCTTTCTGTCAAATATTTACAACATATAGATTTTTACTTTTCTCTTACCAAGATCTATTGTACATCATTAATCGAAAATCTTGCGGGAGTCTACGACGATATAGCAATCTAGGCCCAATAACGGAGTCAAGTACCATCCATCTTCAAGGACTATTCTATACGTTTTATTCATGCTCTCTTTAAGTGAACGCCTTTTTAATATAAGCTATCTCCCATTGTGTGATCGGGATAAGCACATATTTTTAACTGTATATACTTTTCTAACTCGTATTCGCATCGTCCATCTGTAACGACCTGTAATTTTCGATAATTAAAAATAGTTAATAAGGTTTTGTAATTTAATGTTGGAAGAAAATAAATTTTATAATGTCGGAACGAGAAAATTAACCAGAATGAAGTTTAATAATGTAAATTAATGTAATAGATGACTATTTGAATGTAATCTCAAGTAACTGTAATAATTGTAAGTTATAATTGATTATAAATCTAAAATTAGGAATAAATTTAAGTGTTATATTAATTGATGAAATAATGTGTGTATTAATTGGTAATTGGATTAAAAGAGTAATTGATAATTTAAATGTTGTATTAATTAATGAAATAGTATATAATAAATTGTAATTGGATAAAATTAGTATTGTGTAAGTTGTTATAACATTTGTTATAGATAATAAACCTAAAAATGTGATTAAATTAAGTAAAAGGTGACAATTATTATACGTTACCTATTTATTTAATCTATTGAATTAAGTTGAAAATCAGTTACAATTAAATGTAATTAAATATTGCATTAATATGAATTAAGATAATGACTGAAGAATATTAATGCAATAAGATAGAAACCAATGTTAAATATATACATAGAGTAATGAATGATTGAATATAAAGATTGAAATCAAGTTTGATCAATTTATTGGAATTTAAATTATATTAATTGGATTTATTGCAATTAAGTATAATTAAATATTACGTTAATGAAAAATCAAGATGATAAGTGTAAAATATTAGTGTTATAATATATAAATAAATGTTAATTATAGTCATGAGATGATAATTGATTGAATAACAAGATGAAAAGGCAAATAAATGGATTTATTGGAATTGAAGTAATATTCACTGTATTTATTTCAACTGAAGTTAAACACTGCAATTAGTAAAATAATTAACATTAAATTGTTGTGTAAATTTGTTTTAAATTATTGTAAATATCCAAGTAATCAAACATGATAAAAATTGTTAGTTATAAATTTTGAAATTAAAAAGTGATTTAATCAATTTAATAATAATCTATTTAATTAACGTAAAAATAGCCATTTTGAAAACTGTCTTGCATTTCGACGAAACCAGTTTCATTGTAACGATGAATTATTGTAGAATTTCAAGTTTCGTAACTATCGAGCTTGTCGTTTGATCGTATGGGCTTGAAACGCGTAGAAACAAATTTAATTGAAACAATTTGAAATAAGCCGATTTTAAAGCTAACTTCTTCATACGATGAAATTAGGACTTGAAACCTGTTCCACTATGTTTAAAATTATCGAAAATATCTATTTTGATATATGGGATGACCCGTTTTCGTTTCAGGGTCAGAACGGGATTTTGGGTCGCGTAGTCGTTCCGATCGATTCAACCTAGTCCACTTACTTCTAATTCAGATCTGCTTATATATAGGCTGTTATAAACCCTAATTGTAATGTACGGATTTTCGACTCACGAAAGTCGACATTAATACGTCCACTGTATCAACTGCCGAGCAATCGAATGCCGGAAAACTGTACCGTTAGGGTTAAAGAAGGGGTAGAAGGTAGAAGAAGAAAAAAAAAGAAAAGCAACAGAAAACAATAATAGAATCTTATAATCGCAGCGGAACAACATATAATAGATAAACGAATAATCCTGAAAACAAAAAACTATATCACTTATTACATTACATCACATTACATTACATTATCAGAGTTTACAACAACAAACAGCGGAAAAGAAATACTACATACTAGTTGATACGCCAAGCCATCCAGCCTGCCTCCTGATCTCTACAGCAACTCCTGAATTCCAGAATGACCTGATAACCTAACTCTAGACTGCTTGTGTGGAAAATGATGGGCACCCAGAGTTTAGGAAGAGAACAATAAACTCCAGGTCAGTCATGGGACTGGTGTGAGAACTTAAAACGGTTATATATTTAAAAACAAACAAAGAATTATTTTAAATTAGATTCGCAATGCTTTTTAGAAAATAAGACTACCACAAGACCTCCCGCACACACACAATGCAAATGCAGAATCCGGGGAGATTTCTCCTTATGATAGTCAAACATGCCTGATATGTAGAATGATTTATTTGATATTATTGCTATAAGTACAAAGTGTAGGAAAACATTTCGAAAGTATAATATAAAACTTAGCCAACATACGACCGATATTGTATGCCTACTATAGCTACCATCTAAACAGTGGTGACCACCATAAGTAAATGGCAGGTTCTACAACTAAAACCCTACAAGGTGCGTATTGGAGTTTGGATTTCCAACAAATGGTCAGGCCAAAGAACTTTCCATTGCCACATGGGTACGCCTCTGGAAGGATGCCCCGAGAACCTAACCGGATCTCTGCCAACACAAGGCCGGGTTACCCCTAGCTGGGTAATTACTGACACGAGTATGCCATCCCGGGATTAACCAACAACCACAATGTAATAAGTTTGCAGCAACATCATAGGTTAAGTATCAGGCTCCATACCATAATACCACCTCTATCCAGAAGGAAATGACATACACTAAGGGGGCGATGTCCCCTAATAACCTTGCCGCATCTTTCTTGTTTTGACCATTACCGGGGTGTGAGGTCCGATGAAGTCTCGCCCACAAAACTACGCTTTTCACAAAAGCCACGCTTTGATCAACAAATACTTAGCAGCACTTCGTATGCCACATTACCAAATTGGGAATGTATCACTAGTAACCATCAACTACATAACCTCTGAGCTCGTATGTAACAACCCATAATTTTGTGAATATTGTTAATTTAATTTTATTTGAAATTTTGATTTTTAAATCATTTAAAAGTGAGTTTTTAGAATTTTTCTAATGTAAGTTTGGAATTTGTTTGTAATTTATTTTTCAAATGCAATAAATAAACAATTTTTGAAAATTTTATATTTTGGTCAAAATTTGAATTTTCAGTTTAAATTCTTAAAACAATCGAATTTTTAAATTTTAATCTTTTTCTTGAAGCAGAATCTATTTATGATATCTATTCTGCTTTTCGTTTCGTTAAATTCCGAGTTATACTCGGCGTTTTACACGTAGTTATTTTCTGTATTTCAATTTATATTTTTCTATGTTCATTTCTATATTTTTATTTTCTATGTTATTTTATTTTATTTTTCTATTTTGTTTATCTAAACTTTATTTATTGGATTTTACTTGTGTGTATATCTTTTCATAAAAGGCTTGAAAGAAATCAAGGAGACATGCGTTACATTTCTTTAATGATTGTCTTTTTATTTACCTAGCCTCTTTATTACTTACCTTAGCCATTCACCATTCATAGCCGTGAATTGGTCTTATTAATCACGTACAAACATCTAAAAATATCTTTTTTTCAATTGCATTTAAGAATAATATATATGTGTGTGTGTGTGTGTGTGTTTCTTTCTCCTTATTTCTTGCCTTTTATTTCCCAGCTTTTTTGTTTTTCTATCATTTACTCCTCTTTAGCCGTTCAAATCTTTTCTTGCCATCCACTCCACTTCATAATTCACGTACACATTTACTTCACATTTCATTTCTAGAAAGAAATGTATGCAAATAAATGGCTTGGAGAAATTAAGAGGCACACGTTTCATTGGTTAAACTTTTACCTTTTTCATTTGCATGACCTTTATTATTTTCTAGTCGTTTCCTCCTCATTCCTAGCTATAAATTACTCTACTCATAGCCTTGCATATCAAGTTGAAAATTCACGTAAAAAAAAATTATTTCTCATCTCTCATTTTACATTTGCATTTAAAAATAAAATATATTGCACGTTTCTTTCTCCTTAACTTATGCCTTTCCATTTCCTTAGCATTCATAACTCCTTAGCTCTTTTTTTTCTTCTATAACCGTGTATTCCATTCACGTACAAAATTTATTTCCCATTATGTTCTCATATTTCATTTGCATTTAGGAATAAAATATGTATAAGTTTTTTTCTCTTTAATTCTTGTCTCTTTGTTTTCCTAGCATTTACTCTATCAAATCACATAAAAATCTTCTCAATATCTCACTTCCTCATTTGCCTCTTCTGATTGAAATATTTTACAGTAAGTTTCTTTTATTAAATAGGAAATAAATCACATTCATTCACTAGCCTTTTTATTTGCTAGCCTTTCATTTTCTAAACCCTACATCTTAGCCATTCAAATCTCTTGAAACCCTTGCCGCCCTCTTTTTTTCTCTTATTCACGTACAAGTTCTCATCCTCTCATTTTCATTTACGTGAAGAAAATACAGCAAGCTCTTGGTTATTTCCATGGCTTCCTTCTCTTCTTTTTCCACTTTTTTTCTCTTTTTCTTTTTGTTTTCTCCTTGCATAGCTCAGCCTACACCACCACAACATCACCTCCTCCTCACTATTAGACCATGGCCAACCCCACTTGGTGGTTGAAAGCAAGGTTATGTTCTTTAATTCGTAATTGCATAGTTTAATCCATCTTTTGTTGTATTGAATCTTATTCTTATGATTTGTGTATTTGTTATATACAAGATATGGATCTTGACTCTCCATCTACTCAAAAGTTTAGTCGTGCCTTGTCGTGCTTTGTGGAGTTTCAATTATGTATTGTGAATTTGATTCTATCTTTTAAAAGGTGAGTTTTTATCACTATAGACATATGTACTTATATTTTTGTGAAAAAAAATGACAAGTGAATCCGTAGACATTGATATGTCATTCATATATGTTGTGTTGTGATTACATGATGATAAATGCCATTTATATATTTATTACATCATTTGTTATGATATTATATGTATACTATTATTTTATTTCTGTTAATCACCATTGCAAGTTTCCTATCACTATGGGCTGAAATGATAGGCTCGAGTGATTTTTTATTGCATTTATTTTACTTGGGATTGCGGGTTTGAAATGTAGAACCCGGATTTTTCTTTTTAAATTACGGATTGAAATGATACATATCTGTATCACTTGACCTAGGTTAGAAAATTTTATACAGGCCCATAGATAAAATTTTATAATAGTTTCTAAAATTATTAAGTATTTTGAATTTATAAATATATGGAAATTTAAATAAAAAGTAGATTTAAAGATTTAGAATATAAAGAATTATTGGTTTTCTATAATTTGAAATTTTATAAGTTGATTGTGGTTTTTAATTGTAATGAAAAAAATAATTCTTTATTTGGTTTTAAATTTGTAATTTAAAGATTTCAAATATAATAAACAACTTAATAATTGAATTTGATTTATTGTGGAATTCTAAATCTAGCCTAGTAGTTGGAAGGAATTTTATTCCATGAAGCGGATATGTTTGTATAAATAGGTTTACAGTGATTTTTTATAGGTTAAGTTGTATAAGTTAATGTATAAAGTGTAAAGTTTTAATTAATGCAAGAAACATGTAAAGTTTTAATTAATGAAAGAAACATGTAAAGTTTTAATTAATGAAAGAAACGTATAAAGTTTTAATTAATGAAAGAAACATGTAAAGTTTTAATTAATGAGAGAAACGTGTAAAGTTTTAATTAATGCAAGAAACATGTAAAGTTTTAATTAATGCAAGAAACATGTAAAGTTTTAATTAATGAAAGAAACGTGTAAAGTTCTAGTTAATGAAAGAAACATGTAAAGTTCTAATTAATGAAAGAAACGTGTAAAGTTTTAATTAATGCAAGAAACATGTAAAATTTTAATTAATGAAAGAAACATGTAAAGTTCTAGTTAATGAAAGAAACATGTAAAGTTTTAATTAATGAAAGAAACGTGTAAAGTTTTAATTAATGCAAGAAACATGTAAAGTTTTAATTAATGAAAGAAACATGTAAAGTTCTAATTAATGAAAGAAACATGTAAAGTTTAAATTATTGAAAGAAACATGTAAAGTTTTAATTAATGTAATATTGATTAAAATGGTAAATGCTCTTTATTGTAATAAAAATGTAAGTTAAAAACATACATGTGACATGTAAAGTTTTAATTAATGTAATATTGGTTAAAATGATAAATGCTCTTTACTGTAATAAAAATGTAAATTAAAACGTACATTTGATAGTGTAAGCTTTAATTAGTGTAATATTGATTAAATGATAAATGCTCTTTCCTGTAAATAAAATGTAAGTTGATAATGTACATTTGATGATGTAAGTTTTAATTAGTGTAATATTGATTAAAATGATAAATGCTCTTTATTGTAATAAATGTAAGTTAAAACGTACATTTGACATGTAAGTTTTAATCAATGTAATGGTGTATTTTAAATTGATTAAAATGATAAGTGTTCCTTATTGTAATAATAAAATGTAATTTGATAATGTACATTTGATATGTAAGTTTTAATTAATGTAAATGACATATTTTAAATGATTAAAATAAAAAAGTTTCTTTATTGTAATAATAATGTAAGTTAATAAGGTACTTTTAACTTAACATAAGAATTTCAGCTTTAAATTGGTATTACAGTAATAAAGTTTATTTAACTATAAGACTATGATAAAATGACCATGTTAAATTTGTAAGTATATAAATACTTTGATTATATAAAGTATTAAAGTGGAAAGTATTACATTCGAAAAATGCTATAATTCCTTAAGGTTACATTTCCAAAATGCTATGATAATTTAAATAAATATTTCAAGTTTAATGAATTGAAGGAAATACTCAGTGATTTGGAAATTTGGGTTTTTTTTAAATGATATATTATTGAATTAGTTTTGGAATGGAAATGATACTATTGTGATATAGCTTTGAAATAAGTATGATATTTTTTTAAAAGTATATACTATTTTGAAAGAAATGATATGATTTTGAAATGGATATGCTAGTTTGGTTTGAAAGTATAAATGATTTGAAATAAATATCCATGGGTTATAATAACGTTTGGTTGTTAAAGATACCGGGATCGGAAGTTGTCATACTCTCCGCCAACTCCGAAAACCTCTTTAACAACCGTGTACGCGGTGGAGATTTCAGAATGAAGTAGGATGGCGGCGGCGTTTCCTCTGAAGTATATACGTGGACCCGACTCCCATGAGTTGGCATAAGGTGGCTAAAACAGGAGCGATTCTCGGGCCAATGAGGTCATTCCTCTGATCGGACGCACTCCTTCAATATTATACTCTGACTTTTGGATTGATTCGGTGGGCACTTTTGATTTTTGATTTTGGTGGTGTTGTTCGAGGTGGGCGGTAGTAGCTGCTACGCCTTACCACCAGCCCGGATGCGTAATTGGTATATCTACCCTGGCATTACCTAGTTGTGCCGTGTTACCTACCCTAGCACATCTTCTACGAGTTTCTATTTGTGTCGTACCTATGGAGTATCCTCTGGTAGTCTCCTGATCAGGAGGTATTACGGTACTGTATAGACTATTGGCATTATTACGTGTTAAGGTGGAAAATGTAAAGCCTTAACGCTATTTAAAAGTAAGTTTATTTTACTAATAGATATTATTATAATAGCGAAATATTACTACATAGTAAATATTTTAATGGATCCTTAGAGGATGGGCGGTCCCAAGCATCATTTAAGTTACTTGTACCTTATATTACAGTTCACTTGAGTTGGTTTACATCGTATAAGTATGTATGTCCTCACTCGAGTGTTTTGTGTTTTTCTTTACGCTCGGGTCAGACTGAGTGATACAGCATTTGAGACTCACCTTCGAAGTTGGAAGCTTTGCTTGAAGATATAGCTATCTATTTCACTTTCGGTTATCCAGTTGGTTCCAGTGATGTATTCTGATTCATACCTGGTTATCATGTTGAGACCTCCGTTGTATCTTGTTATATCTGTTGTATCTTGTTTGACTCTGATGTATTTATATAGTAGCTTCACGAGCTACTATTTCTTTACTTCTGCTGCATTTTATTACTCTGTGTCTGTGATCTGTGACTATTTATTTACCGTTTATAATGTGTTTTGCCAAATTTAAATTACAATTCGGTATTTTAAGCTATTCAAGTCCGACATGTGTGGATGCGAATGGTTGGAAATACCGGGTCGCTACATTTGGTATCAGAGCTTTGGCTCTATGCAAACTTAACATATATGGTAAATTTATTTACAGAATCACTTTCATTTGAGTTGAATTTCTTCCTTTTTGACTTAGGTTTCTTTTGAGTTTTGGAACGTTTCCTGCAGTTTAAAAATTCATTCTTGTCCCTCACTATTCTTCTTCTTTTGATTCTGGAGTATCCCATAACTCCACTTCGAATGATCTTAACAATGAATTGGCGGTCTCGTCAACATTCAAATGACTTGTAAAGGGGTGAAACTCCTTTGCAATTAGCATTGATTCACCGAAGATATATATATATATACACATACTCGTTGTAGATGCTAGTACCTCTTGCTATTCCGAATTCTATTTCTTAAGATCGAATGTTGAATTACCTCAGAATTCCACATTGATCTATTCTTGAAGTCACGGTTGACCCGGTTAAGGTTGTCCGCTATTTATGTAAGCTTATCCATTCCTTATTCTGTCAATTTAATCATCTTATCTTTTGTTTCCAACTTATCTTCGAATCAGAATTCTCTTGATTTGAGTCAATCAAATTTGAATCCCTATTCTTGCTTTGTAAACCTATATTTAAAATGTTTTATATATTGTGTTGTTTGAGTTGTTGATGTTGATTTTGGTTTCAATCGATTCGTCTGATCAATGCTATCGATAGGATTTCCAAAACACTTGAACAGAGCAAACGGACACCATATTGATTTCAAAATTTAGTAAATGATAAATTTTGTATAATTATATTATGTATGAGTTCGATTTTTTGAATTCTAATAATTAATTGAATAGGGTATTAAGAAATAATATTTGACTTTATATGTATCTTGTAACCATTGGCTTTTGTCTCCTATATAAATAACTGAACTATAAAACATAGCTATAAATTAATTTGGAAATTAAAATGAATCTAAATCAAGAAATTGAGAATTTAATTTCCGATGGTTTCAAACTTGGGTTTTTAAAGTTTTAAAAGATATTATTTAAAGTGTTTTCCAAATAGAGATTGTTTTCAAAGAATTTTTAATGTTTAAATCAGTGCTCTTCTCTTGTCGTTGGAAAATAATTTCGGTGATGACTGCAGCATCATCGACATTCATTTTCGATTTCGAAGTGAAGAGACCATTCTGTAGCTTTGCTACTGTTTCTTTGAAAATTAATTGATTTGAATTTCAAAATATGACTTGATTTATAATATATATGGATATATGATTTAAATTTGATTTGATATATATTATATATTTATTTATTTACCTTTAAATGGTTTGAAGTTAATCGAAAATGTAATTCTTAAATTTACCTTAAAGAATGTTTTCAATTATAAAATGAACCAAAAATTTTGAATAAATATTTAAGTTGAAATAATCGAATTAGAAAACTCTATTTGTATAATATTCTGTTGCATTTCCATTATAACTTACCTAAATTATTTTAAAGTTAACTATGTAATTGGATAATATACAATATAAAAGGATTTTATAATAAAGTTTGAGTGTTTATAATAAATGTTATACACTTAAATTATAGTTATAACAGGATTAATAAAGGCAAATAGAATAAAAAGTTAATTGAATAATATACAATATAAAGTGATGTTAAAGGAATTTATAAATAAGTTGGAGTAAGTCGTAAAAAGTGTAAGTATACTTAATATATGTGATTAGACATATATTAAGTGGAATAAATGCAATAACCATCTGGAATAAAGAAAAATGAAACTTATTGAATAAAATTTTGAGTATAATAAATGATCTCAAATTCACGATTTTATAAATTGTTAATTGGGTGATAAGATAATGAAATTATAAATAGATAAGATTTAATTAACTTAGGAAAAATCAAATGGATGAAATCAATTATTAATTTAAGTTGAAACTTTCATGGTTTTAAAATTTATCATCTTATTTTGTTTTCTCAATCTCTTATCCTTCGGTTGTTCCTACTCTCCTGCATCTTAAGTGGGGAATTGAATTCCAAATTGATCTTATCTCCTAAAGTTCGATATGTAGTTCTTCCTCCCAAAATACCTTTACCAGTCTGTTTTGGAAAACTTTTCAAGAATCTTCTTCATGCTTGTGTCCCTGATTACAAAGGATCTTGGGAAGATCATCCCCATCTTATTGAATTTACTTATAACGACTGTTACCAGGTATAATTTCAATCTTCTTTTTATATTGTCTTAATTCTATCTCATTCTATCTGTTGTCAATATTTTTCATGCCTCGTTCCTTTTCGGGGACGAAAATTTTTGAGTGGGGGAGAGTGTAACAACCCATAATTTTATGAATATTGTTAATTTAATTTTATTTGAAATTTTGATTTTAAAATCATTTAAAAGTGAATTTTTAGAATTTTTCCAATGTAAGTTTGGAATTTGTTTGTAATTTATTTTTCAAATGCAATAAATAAACAAATCTTTGAAAATTTTATATTTTGGTCAAAATTTGAATTTTCATTTTAAATTTTTAAAAAAATTGAATTTTTAAATTTTAATCTTTTTCTTTGAAGCAGAATCTATATATGATATCTGTTCTGCTTTTCGTTTCGTTAAATTCCAAGTTATACTTTTTAAATTAGATAAAAATTACAGCGTTTTACACGTAGTTATTTTCTGTATTTCAATTTCTATTTTTCTATGTTCATTTCTATATTTTTATTTTCTATGTTATTTTATTTTATTTTTCTACATACCTACCCTCTTTATTACTTACCCTAGCCATTCACCATTCATAGCCGTGAATTGATCTTATTAATCACGTACAAACATCTCAAAATATCTTTTTTCAATTGCATTTAAGAATAATATATGTGTGTGTGTGTGTGTGTGTGTTTCTTTCTCCTTACTTCTTGCCTTTTATTTCCCAGCTTTTTTGTTTTTCTATCATTTACTCCTCTTTAGTCGTTCAAATCTTTTCTTGCCACCCACTCCACTTCATAATTCACGTACACATTTACTTCACATTTCATTTCTAGAAAGAAATGTATGCAAATAAATGGCTTGGAGAAATTAAGAGGCATACGTTTCATTGGTTAAACTCTTACCGTTTTCATTTGCATGGCCTTTATTATTTTCTACCCGTTTCCTCCTCATTCCTAGCTATAAATTACTCTACTCATAGCCTTGCATATCAAGTTGAAAATTCACGTAAAAAAAGAAAAATTTATTTCTCATCTCTCATTTTCCATTTGCATTTAAAAATAAAATATATTGTACGTTTCTTTCTCCTTAACTTATGCCTTTCCATTTCCTTAGCATTCATAACTCCTTAGCTCTTTTTTTCTTCTATGACCGTGTATTTCCTTTTTCCATTCACGTACAAAATTTATTTTCCATTATGTTCTCATATTTCATTTGCATTTAGGAATAAAATATGTATAAGTTTTTTCTCTTTAATTCTTGTCTCTTTATTTTCCTATCATTTACTCTATCAAATCACATAAAAATCTTCTCAATATCTCACTTCCTCATTTGCCTCTTCTGATTGAAATATTTTACAGTAAGTTTCTTTTATTAAATAGGAAATAAATCTCATTCATTCACTAGCCTTTTTATTTGCTAGCCTTTCATTTTCTAAACCCTACATATTAGCCGTTCGAATCTCTTGAAACCTTAACCGCCTTCTCTTTTTTTCTCTTATTCACGTACAAGTTCTCATCCTCTCATTTTTATTTGCGTGAAGAAAATACAACAAGCTCTTGTGTAACGACCCTGGATTTTGGGCCCTGTTATTTTAATAAATATTTAATCTAATTAAATTAAATGTAAACCGATCATATTAAAATGAATATGATTTGGAAATACTGCCATTTATTTATATAACTTGTATGTTAAAAAGGGATTGATTTGGGAATTTAAAATAAATCTCAATAATGTTTACAATAAAATCATTCTTATATAATTCAATTAAAATAAAATTTATTTTATATGATTGAATTACAATACTTTGTCTTATTAACACGTGATAAATAAATACATTGATGTGAATGATAATGTTCAAAATAAAATCAAAGCTTGTTAATGTAAAATATAAATATAAAAATAAGTATATGAACATCATTTACGTATTGATAGCTAAAATACGAATACAAACCAATATAAGTAACTAAACCACATGAATTTTTCAAGCTAGAACCAATATCTTTATATACAAAACTAATGTCAATTTGCTAAGTGTATAAAGCTAAAAATAAAGCACAAGAACAAATTATAATATGAAGCCAGACAAACAAACATTTCTATACATAATATCTTCTTTCACAACCCATAAGCCATAGTATAAACAATACCTAACACATATGTTTTGGTTTTCCAATATAAGTTATAAAGGTAGATAGAGTGGTGGGGTGTGTAACACGACTACCAATGGTTAGAGTTTTGAATGTTTACGGTTGGAAGTGTAACTGCCGAGACTGTAGACCTATTACCGTCTCGAGTGAACTTTGGGTGGTGTAAGAATTTCATTGATATCTGAAGAAAACCTGTTAAGGTTCGAAGTTCATCTATGAAGTGTAAGTTTGGATGAGCTAGAATTTGGATCTGTCGGATGGACGGAAGCAAGCTATGATATTTTGATACCTTAGGATGTAGTAGCTGTGTGATGAGATGCAGTGACTATGGATGTCTCCGAAGATGTTTCTTTGGGACAAGTTAAGGGAGTATGTCTGTTTCGGTGTTGTGGCTAAGTTCAGTAGGGTGTTTCTGTTTGATTCGAGATCCGAGTTTCTCGAAGAACTTTGTATATGGAATCTTTGGGAAGCTGAGCCAGCAATGTAGCTCGAAGTGTTCTGTAGACTGCCAAGAAGATTTTCTGGTTTAGCAGTTTTCTTTGGATAATTTTAGAATTAGATTAGTGGATCCATTTCTTTGATGGATTGGCTCGATAGCATAAGCTGTTCTGAATTGTGCTGAGGAAGCAATTTCTTTGGAAACTGATTTGGGTTGAATTGCCAGAATATCGTGTGATAATTCTGGAATTCACTTAAGTAGTCTTTTACATGGAGTTAAGACTTCTCAAGAGAGGTTGAAGATATCGATGTGGTCCAAGATTTCCCTGATGTTTTCGAGGAAGTCACGTGTTTGCCTCCCCTTCGAGAGTTAGAGTTTCGCGTTGATTTGATTCTAGGAGCGGTGCCGGTGATTCAGTCTAGTAGGAGGATGGCTCCTAGAGAGAAGAGTCAGTTAAGCAGACTCAGGATTTTGTGGAGAAGTATTGACTAGGCCAGTTTTTCTTGTTGGGGTTCTGCTGCCGTGTTTATCACTAAATCAGATGGATCGCTAAGATTCTGAGTGGATTTTTGGGAATTGAATAAGTTTATTCTGATAGTCATCGATGATATTTTGGTCTATTTTTTGTCTGAAGAAGAGCACAAGTAGCATTTGAGGATAGTGTTGGAGACACTGAGGAGCCATGTTTTGAAGGCGAAGTTCTCTAAAATGCCATTTTTGGAAATCGGAAGTTGTATTTTGGGGCACATTATTTCTGGCAAAGGTATCTCTGTAGACCCAGCAAAGGTTGAGACTATTCTGGAATGGAAGCAACCGAAGACATCGACGGGAGTTCGGGATTAGATGGCTACTACCGGAAATTTATTAAGGGTTATTCCAATATTTCTTCGCATCTGACTAAGTTGATAAGGAAAGGAACTAATTCAAATGGACACCCCGGTGTGAAGAAGCTTTTCAAGAATTGGAGATGAGGCTAACCAGTGCATGCTATTCCGGATGGAAAGAGCAAATTTAAGTATATACAGATGCCTGTATAGTTGGGTTGGAAGCAGTGTTGATGCAAGATAGAAGGGTAATTGCGAATGTGAGTTGGCAATCGAAGCCGCATGAAAAGAAACTACGCTACGCACGATCTTGAATTGTAAGCCTTAGTTTTTGCTTTGAAGATTTGGAGACATTATCCCTTGGGAGAGAAGTTTGAGTTATTCATGGATCACCAACCGTTGAAATATATTTTCTCTCAAAAGGATCTTAACCTGGGCAGCAGCGATGGGTCGAGTTTCTGCCATCCTATGATTTGGATATTTTGTATACCCCCGGAAAAGCGAATGTGGTGGCTGATGCTCTTAGCTGAAATGCAAATGCAGGGTTGTCTCTTTTGGAAGTTGTTTCTTCTCTACAGGAAAGAATCGTAAGTAAGCAAATAGAAGATAGATCTTTTGAGAATTAATAGTCGTTTGTATGTGCTTAATATAAATGGATTAAGGCCAGAAGTCTTGGTTGAATGGCATCGCTCTAGACTGAATATTCAATCCGGAATTTCTAAGATGTATAAAGATATGAGAAGAATTTTCTGGTAACCGAACATGAAGAGGGATGTAGCTGCTTTCGTTTATAGTTGTGCTTTCTATCAGCAAGTTAAGGAGATCAATAAAAGTTGTCCAGATTGTTGCAACCTTTGAAAATCCCAGAATGATAATGGGAGATGAGTTTATCAACGATTTGCCAAGAACCAAGAAAGGAAAAGTTGGAATATGGGTTACTACGGATTGTTCAACTAAGAGTGCGCATTCTACCGGACTAAGTAATGCAGTTTCTTTGGTAGAGATTTTCTTGAGGAAGATAGTCAGATTGTATGGTGTTCTTGTCAGCATAGTAAGTGATCGTGATCCTATCTTTACCAGGAAAATTTGGGAAGCTCTGCAATCAGCTTTGGGAACGAGTTTGAGATTGAGTACAGCCTATTATCCTCAGACAGACGGACATACGGAGAGACTGAACTGAATTCTAGAAGATTGGTTGCGAGCTTATGTTTTGGATTTTGGTAGAGCGTGGTAAGACGATCTTTATTTGGTAGGATTCTCTTATAATAGTTACCAAGCGAGTATTAGGATGACTCCTTATGAAACTCTTTATGGAAAACCATTTAGATCCCCATCCTATTAGACAAAGCCAAAAAATCATCTTATGCTTGGACTAGATTGGACTTGATTCAAGAAGCTTCTGCTAAGTTGAGTTTATCAAGAGAAGGATGAGAGCTGCTCAAAACAGTCAGAAGAAGTACACAAATATGAGAAGGAGACAATTGGAATTTGAGATCGGTGATTTTGGTTTTTGTCAAAATTTCCAGATTAAAGGAGTTTTTGGATTTGGAAAGACGGGAAAACTTGCCCGAGATATATTGGTTCATTCCGGGTATTGGAAAGGGTTGGTGCTGTAGCTTACAGAGTTAAATTGCTTGAATGGATGTCTAGAATTCATAATGTATTCTATATGTCCCATCTAAGGAAGTTTGTTTGTTATCCATCATTAGATGTAGAACCAGTAGTTCAGGAAGATTTGGAAGTTGAGCCGGATTTGATTGTGGTTAGGAATCCAGTTCGGAGTATTGATCAAGACGAGAGGCAACTCAGGATTAAGGTAGTGTAGCCTGTCAAATGTAGTGGAGTGAGAATCCCAGAGATGGCACCAGGAAAACTCAGGATAGTTTTAGGAAAGCTTATCCGGATTTGTGTTCGGATAGCTAGTGATGTTTGTTAGGATAGACTGTTTAGTTGTTTGCTATATATCAGTGATATGTATGTTGGAATGGTTGGTATAACAACTTTTGAATTATCTTTCGTTTTAAATTTCGGGGACGAAATTCTTTTAAGGGGGGAGGAATGTAAAACCCTGGATTTTGGGCCCTGTTATTTTAATAAATATTTAATCTAATTAAATTAAATGTAAACCGATCATACTAAAATGAATATGATTTGGAAATACTGCCATTTATTTATATAAATTGTATTTTAAAAAGAGGATTGATTTGGGAATTTAAAATAAATCTCAATAATGTTTACAATAAAATCATTCTTATATAATTCAATTAAAATAAAATTTATCTTATATGATTGAATTACAATACTTTGTCTTATTAACATGTGATAAATAAATATATTGATGTGAATGATAATGTTCAAAATAAAATCAAAGCTTGTTAATGTAAAATATAAATAAAAAAATAAGTATATGAACATCATTTACATATTAATAGCTAAAATACGAATACAAACCAATATAAGTAACTAAACCACATGAATTTTTCAAGCTAGAACCAATATCTTTATATACAAAACTAATGTCAATCTGCTAAGTGTATAAAGCTAAAAATAAAGCACAAGTATAAAATAAAACAAGAACAAAGTATAATATGAAGCCAGACAAAACAAACATTTTTATACATAACATCTTCTTTCACAAGCCTTAAGCCATAGTATAAACAATACCTAACACATATGTTTTGGTTTTCCAATATAAGTTATAAAGGTATATAGGGTGGTGGTGTGTGTAACACGACTACCAATGGTTGGAGTTTTGAATGTTTACGGTTGGAAGTGTATCTGCCGAGACTTTAGACCTATTACTGTCTCGAGTGAACTTTGGGTGGTTCATTGATCTCTGAAGAAAACCTGTTAAGGTTCGAAGTTCATCTATGAAGTGTAAGTTTGGATGAGCTAGAATTTGGATCTGTCGGATGGACGGAAGCAAGCTATGATATTTTGATACATTAGGATGTAGTAGCTGTGTGATGAGACGCAGTGACTATGGATGTCTCCAAAGATGTTTCTTTGGGGCAAGTTAAGCGAGTATGTCTGTTTCGGTGTTGTGGCTAAGTTCAGTAAAGTGTTTCTGTTTGATTCGAGATTCGAGATCCGAGTTTCTCGAAGAACTCTGGATAGGAATCTTTGGGCAGTTGAGCCAACAATGTAGCTCGAAGTGTTCTGTGGACTGCCAAGAAGATTTTCTGGTTTAGCAGTTTTCTTTGGATAATTTCAGAAGTAGCTGAGTGGATCCATTGATGGATTGGCTCAATAGCATAAGATGTTCTGAATTGTGCTGAGGAAGCAGTTTCTTTGGAAACTGATTTGGGTTGAATTGCCAGAATATCGCGCGATAATTCTGGAATTCACTTAAGTAGTCTTTTACATGGAGTTAAGACTTCTTAAGAGAGGTTGAAGATATCGATGTGGTCCAAGATTTCCCTGATGTTTTCGAGGAAGTCAAGTGTTTGCCTCCCCTTCGAGAGTTAGATTTTCGCGTTGATTTGGTTCTAGGAGCGGTGCCGGTGATTCAGTCTAGTAGGAGGATGGCTCCTAGAGAGAAGAGTCAGTTGAGCAGACTCAGGATTTTGTGGAGAAGGATTGACTAGGCCAGTTTTTCTTGTTGGGGTTCTGCTGCCGTGTTTATCACTAAATCAGATGGATCGCTAAGATTCTGAGTAGATTTTTGGGAATTGAATAAGTTTATTCTAATAGTCATCGATGATATTTTGGTCTATTTTTTGTCTGAAGAAGAGCACAAGCAGCATTTGAGGATAGTGTTGGAGACACTGAGGAGCCGTGTTTTGAAGGCGAAGTTCTCTAAAATGCCATTTTTGGAAATCTAAAGTTAAATTATGGGGCACATTATTTCTGGTGAAGGTATCTCTGTAGACCCAGCAAAGGTTGAGACTATTCTGGAATGGAAGCAACCGAAGACATCGACGGGAGTTGGGATTAGTTGGCTACTACCGAAAATTTATTAAGGGTTATTCCAAGATTTCTTCGCATCTGACTAAGTTGATAAGGAAAGGAGCTAATTCAAATAGACATCTCGGTGTGAAAAAGCTTTTCAAGAATTGGAGACGAGGCTAACCAGTGCACCTGTGCTTGCTATTCCAGATGGGAAGAGCGAATTTAAGTATACACAGATGCCTGTATAGTTGGGTTGGAAGCAGTGTTGATGCAAGATAGAAGGGTAATTGCGTATGTGAGTTGGCAATCGAAGCCGCATGAAAAGGAACTACGCTACACACGATCTTGAATTGTTAGCCCTAGTTTTTGCTTTGAAGATTTGGAGACATTATCCCTTGGGAGAGAAGTTTGAATTATTCATGTATCGTCAACTGTTGAAATATATTTTCTCTCAAAAGGATCTTAACCTGGGCAGCAGCGATGGGTCGAGTTTCTGCCATCCTATGATTTGGATATTTTGTATACCCTCGGAAAAGCGAATGTGGTGGCTAATGCTCTTAGCTGAAATGAAAATGCAGGGTTGTCTCTTTTGGAAGTTGTTTCTTCTCTCCAGGAATCGTAAGTAAGCAAATGGAAGATAGATCTTTTGAAAATTAATGGTCGTTTGTATGTGCTTAATATAAATAAATTAAGGCAAGAAGTCTTAGTTGGATGTCATCGCTCTAGATTGAATATTCAACCCAGAATTTCTAAGATGTATAAAGATATGAGAAGAATTTTCTGGTAACCGAACATGAAGAGGGATGTAGCTGCTTTCGTTTATAGTTGTGCTTTCTATCAGCAAGTTAAGGAGATCAATAGAAGTTGTCCAGATTGTTGCAACCTTTGAAAATCCCAGAATGATAATGGGAGATGATTTTATCGACGGTTTGCCAAGAACCAAGAAAGGAAACGATGGAATATGGGTTATTATGGATCATTCAACTGAGAGTGCTCATTCTACTGGACTAAGTAATGCAGTTTCTTTGGTAGAGATTTTCTTGTGGAAGATAGTCAGATTGTATGGTTTTCTTGTCAGCATAGTAAGTGATCGTGATCCTATCTTTACCAGCAAAATTTGGGAAGCTCTGCAATCAACTTTGGGAACGAGTTTGAGATTGAGTACAGCCTATTATCCTCAAACAGACAGATAGACGGAGAGACTGAACTGAATTCTAGAAGATTTGCTGCGAGCTTGTGTTTTGGATTTTGGTAGAGCGTGGTAAGACCATCTTTATTTGGTAGGATTCTCTTATAATAGTTACCAAGCGAGTATTAAGATGACTCCTTATGAAACTCTTTATGGAAAACCGTATAGATCCCCATCCTATTAGACAGAGTCGGAAAATCATCTTACGCTTGGACTGGATTAGACTTGATTCAAGAAGCTTCTGCTAAGTTGAGTTTATCAAGAGAAGGATGAGAGCTGCTCAAAACAGTCTGAAGAAGCACAAAAAAATGAGAAGGAGACAATTGGAATTTGAGATTGGTGATTTTGGTTTTTGTCAAAATTTCCCGATTAAAGGAGTTTTTGGATTTGGAAAGACGGGAAAACTTGTCCGAGATATATTGGTTCATTTCGGGTATTGGAAAGGGTTGTTACTGTAGCTTACAGAGTTAAATTGCTTGAACGGATGTCTAGAATTCATAATGTATTCTATATATCCCATCTGAGGAAGTTTGTTCGTGATCCATCGTTAGATGTAGAACTAGTAGTTCAGGAAGATTTGGAAGTTGAGCCGGATTTGATTGTGGTCAGGAATCCAGTTCGGAGTATTGATCAAGACGAGAGGCAACTCAGGATTAAGGTACTGTAGCCTGTCAAATGTAGTGGAGTGAGAATCCCAGAGATAGCACCAGGAAAACTCAGGATAGTTTTAGGAAAGCTTATCCGGATTTGTGTTCGGATAGCTAGTGATGTTTGTTAGGATAGACTGTTTAGTTGTTTGCTATATATCAATGATATGTATGTTGGAATGGTTGGTATAACAACTTTTGAATTATCTTTCGTTTTAAATTTCGGGGACGAAATTCTTTTAAGGGGGGAGGAATGTAAAACCCTGGATTTTGGGCCCTGTTATTTTAATAAATATTTAATCTAATTAAATTAAATGTAAACCGATCATACTAAAATGAATATGATTTGGAAATACTGCCATTTATTTATATAAATTGTATTTTAAAATGGGGATTGATTTGGGAATTTAAAATAAATCTCAATAATGTTTACAATAAAATCATTCTTATACAATTCAATTAAAATAAAATTTATCTTATATGATTGAATTACAATACTTTGTCTTATTAACATGTGATAAATAAATATATTGATGTGAATGATAATGTTCAAAATAAAATCAAAGCTTGTTAATGTAAAATATAAATATAAAAATAAGTATAAGAACATCATTTACATATTGATATCTAAAATACGAATACAAACCGATATAAGTAACTAAACCACATGAATTTTTCAAGCTAGAACCAATATCTTTATATACAAAACTAATGTCAATCTGCTAAGTGTATAAAGCTAAAAATAAAGCACAAGTATAAAATAAAACAAGAACAAAGTATAATATGAAGCCAGACAAAACAAACATTTTTATACATAATATCTTCTTTCACAAGCCATAAGCCATACTATAAATAATACGTAACACATATGAGTGTAAACTATCTAAACTAGGAGTTAATAAAGTAAACATCTCGGAACAAAGTATAGAATAGAATGAAAAAAAAAATAAGCACAAGGTAGAAAAGTAATACCAGACTTATGTATATAAGCTATTTCAACTAGAAGAAATAAACAAAAATGTTTACACGCAAAATATTTGCATCTACATGACCAAAGTCAAACTGAAAATGTATTTTTCCCAATAAAAATAACAAGACAAAATAAAGCTTCATTTGCAAGCCAAGTATTGCCTGCAAAATATATCTGCATACAAATATCTATGTACAGATAAACATAATAAGTATGTAAACATATTTGGTAAACAAAAACATGTACTTGCTATCTTCTCGGCTAACAATTTTGTCATTTCAAAATATTATAAAAATCTGTTTATAGAGGAAGGAGCTGACCAGATATTGCCTTCCCCTATTCAACTGTTGTCTTTTATATATTTGTATGCATCTTCTTTTTGGTTCGTTCTGTAGCTCATAAGAAAAGAAAAGGGGAAGTAAACTCAAAATAATTCAAAACAAAAACAGAAAAAAGAAGAAGGAAGAACTCAGTCAGATTCAGGGCAGATTCAAAACAAAATTTCAAGCAACAGTTTTCAACTGCAGTCTTCATCACCTCAGATTTATTCTTTGTTTAGAATTTTGTTGGTGAGTAAACAAATTTTAAAGCTTTATGTTTAAATTTAAAATCAGTAAAAATGATTTCTTATAGGGTATTTGTCCTTGTTTGATCTTAAACATGATTCTGTGTTCCTCTGCACATTGTTCTTCACTATGTATGAATAAGGGTTGATTTCATTCAAAATTCAAATTTTGCTTTCAACTGAATCATGGTAGATTTTCATTTTTTTGATCAAACAAGATGTTGAAGCTTCAAACAAGTCGAAGTTGATTGAATATGTTAGTGAAGTATTCCTACTGTAAAACTGTTTTACAGGAAATCAAAGAATATATTAATAAATTCAACTGCTATAAAAATTAATTCAAGTTTATAAATTGAAAGCTTGGTGAAATTTATGATTTTTAAAACGAAAATGAGGATTTTTACATTGGTATTTCATGAGCAGTTCATATGTGAATAAAAACTGTACTTTTATCAATTTCCCGAAATTGAATCAATAATAAATGATGAAACTTGACTTGAAGCAAGTTTAAACCTTTGTGATTCCATGAAAATTATCAGAAAATTTGTATATTGCCTGAGATTAGAGTACCAGATCCATTTAGGGCTTGAGTTCCTGTTTTTATCTATGACTGTATTGTGGCGAAATCATCTCCATAACGCGATCGAGTTGCTCGAGCTTCTGGAGGTTGATGGTTTATCGTGATGTCGACGTGTGGGCGAAATCTTGGGCGCTGTAGGTGGATGGAGAAGCGGTGATGAGGCGATCTACCGTGAGTGTTTGTTACAGTTTTTCGTCCAAACGTCTAAATTTCGAATTTGAATTTATGTGGGGGATTTGAGCTTTGATTTCGAGATATGGGGTGGATTGTGACTTGCCGATGTTGATGATGATCGTCGGAGTCGAATCGTGCCGCCGTGCACGTGTACGACACGAAGGAAGTATCAGTGACGTTGATATGAGATTATCGCGAGTTAATGATCGAGTCGACCAGCTGTTTCTTCGGGTTTGAATTCGAGTTGAGCGTGTGTGTTTGTTTATTGATGTTTTTAATTTAAATCTAAAGTTAAAACTTAACTTGCTGAAAGGAAAAAGTAAAAAAAGGGGAGAAGATGAAGTTTGCGTGGGAATGGGGGTGACTCGGGGAAACTAACGTGCAACTCGAAGTACCACTCAAGTAAACGCAGGGGTAGTCTCGGGTTTCTTTAATATATGGTTTTTAAATGAAATGGAGTTTTGAAAATTTTGGTTTTATCAGTATTTAAACATTGTAAATATAATGAATGTTGGACAATTTGAGTTAAAACTTAAATACATGTAATTTATTTATGTATAACAATGTTAAACTCTTTACTAATATTTTAACTAAGTAATTAATTTAAATTAAGTATAGAATGAATTAATATTAAGATGTGTAGTTAATAATAAATTGATTTTTCAAGATAAAGAAGATTCTTTTAAATGTTGATTTAATTGAATAGTAATTAATTAATTATTTTAGAAAGTAAATAAAAAAATAATTACATTATAATTGTAATTAGAGTTTGAATTAATCAATGATTAAGTAATACATAAATTTATAATCAACTACTTAAGTTGATTGATTAATGATTAGTAGTCAAGTAATTAAGTAATCTAATTACCAATCAATAATTAATTAATTAAGTCATTAATAATTAATCAATGGAAAATTAAGTTTATTAATTAATAATTAATGTTATTAATTAATGATTAAGAGTAATTAATTAAGTAATTTAATTAAGAATAAGGATTTATAATTGATTAATTAAGTAATTAGAAATGGGTAATTAAGCTTGATTGAATAATAATTAAGGCTATTAATTAATAATTAAGGAATAGTTAATGAAGTAATTAAAGTTAAATAAATTGATTAGGAAATAATTAATTGAATAGTGTGAAATAAAATAAATAATTAAGGCTTAATAATTAATTAAGAAATGATTAATTAAATAATTTGAAAAGAAATAAGTAATTAATTGATAATTAAAAATCAATTAAACAGGATTAAGAGATAAATTCTCAAGTAATTGATTTTAAATTGAATTAATTACAATGAGAATTTAAAAATGACTGCTTATGGATTGTTGTGTAGAATATCTGATTGTGATATTTATTTGATGATATTCTGTGATGCTCTGTGATATGCTGTGATATATCTATAATAGTTGTGTATGATTCATCTGTGATAAATGCTATGTTAATTAAACTGTTTAAGTTAATTAGACAACTTGGCCTTTAAAATGGCGTTTGGATTTCGATGAGACCAGGATCGGGTATCAAGTTGATATTCCGAAAACCACATCGATCCAATTTAAACATTAGGTCGTGAATTCGAAAGTGGAGATCGAGATGGTGTCTTCAGAATACAAGGGTTATCGTCGTTGACTCTGAGGGTGATTCCAAAATGAGCGTAACGGGATAATGCCTTCGGTTTCGTTCGAACCCGGAATGAACTTGTATGGATCGAATGCTTTCAGAACATCGTCAGGCGGACGATGAGCATTCTAAGAAATGTGTCCTGTATAGGCAATCGCAGCCTCAAGCCTCATCAATCAGGAATGGCTAAAACATGGGAGGTGCAACAAGGTTAGGTGGGTCATGCTCAAGCAGGACGAGATATACCCCTGTCTAGAGTGTGGGTGGTTGATTGTAACAACTGTCGGGGTTATCTTGTTCGAGACTGTTCAGTAAGGAATGGTTTCGGCCTTGTGTTGTAGGGGGTCGGGAGTGATCCTCGGTACGGTGATCTATGCCCCGTACTGTGACGGGCGGTACCCCAGTAGCCCTGCCATTGTTGGAAATCAATTTTCCCTACGAGACCTTATGGTTTTGATTTGTATTACCCACTTTTGTGGCTAGCAGCTGGAATTTAATAGATGTAACAATTTCGGCTATTTCCTATTTACTTGAAAACCCTAGACACTATTATCATATCATAGAATTTCCTATGAAATGTTTTGGTTAGCGTAAGGTAAAAACTTACCCGTATTTATTTGTGGTGAGTCTTACGTGATACCTTTATTTTCAATGTTTTTCAAAATTAAACAATTTAAACCATTTACTCATACCAGACCCATGTCTGACCCGGAGTTTATATTTTGTTTTTCATAAACTCTTGGGTACTCAAATTTTTATGAGTAGCCAAGTGATAGGTTTTGGACATTTAATTGCTAGGGAAGCTTGGAGTGGGAGTTCCAGATGTATGTAGCTATCTATTTAGTTCTGTTGTGTTAGTTGATTTATGTTGTATCTTTGATGTATATAGTGACAGATGTATGTATGACTGTCATGTTTATTGATATTGTATAACTCTGATATATGTAAAACTATGTAACTGTGATGTGATATATTATATTTTGTTCCATTCCGCTGTGAGATTTTGATATTGTTGTTCTCTATTTTCTTTTCTTTTCTATTTCTATCCCTTTCTTTCTTAAAGATGATACATCTTTCTGGTAATAGAAGGGCGGGTCGCCACATCTTGGTTATTTCCATGGCTTCCTTCTCTCTTCTTTTTCCACTTTTTTTCTCTCTTTTTCCTTTTGTTTTCTCCTTGCATAGCTCAGCCTACACCACCACAACATCACCTCCTCCTCGCTTTTAGACCATGGCCAAGCCCACTTGGTGGTTGAAAGCAAGGTTATGTTCTTTGATTTGTAATTGCATAGTTTAATCCATCTTTTGTTGTGTTGAATCTTATTCTTATGATTTGTGTATTTTTTATATACAAGATATGGATCTTGACTCTCCATCTACTCAAAAGTTTAGTCGCGTCTTGTCGTGCTTTGCGGAGTTTCAATTGTGTATTGTGAATTTGATTCTAGCTTTTAAAAGGTGAGTTTTTATCACTCTAGACATATGTACTTATATTTTTGTGAAAAAAAATGACAAGTGAATCTGTAGACATTGATATGTCATTCATATGCCTGTGTTGTGATTACTGATGATAAATGCCATTTATATATTTATTGCATCATTTGTTATGATATTATATGTATACTGTTATTTTATTTCTGTTAATCACCAATGCAAGTTCCCTATCACTGTGGACTGAAATGATAGGCTAAAGTGATTTTTTATTGAATTTTTATTGCATTTATTTTACTTGGGATTGCAGGTTTGAAATGATAGAACCCGGATTTTTCTTTTTAAATTACGGATTGAAATGATACATATCTGTATCACTTGACCTAGGTTAGAAAATTTTATACAGGCCCATGGATAAAATTTTATAATAGTTTCTAAAATTATTAAGTATTTTGAATTTATAAATATATGGAAATTTAAATAAAAAGTTGATTTAAAGATTTAGATTATAAAGAATTATTGGTTTTCTATAAGTTAAAATTTTATAAGTTGATTGTGGTTTTTAATTGTAATGAAAAAAAAAAATCTTTATTTGGTTTTAAATTTGTAATTTAAAGATTTGAAATATAATAAACAACTTAATAATGAAATTTGATTTATTGTGGAATTCTAAATCTAGCCTAGTAGTTGGAATGAATTTTATTCCATGAAGCGGATATGTTTGTTTAAATAGGTTTACAGTGATTTTCTGTAGGTTAAGTTGTATAAGTTAATGTATAAAGTGTAAAGTTTTAATTAATGCAAGAAACATGTAAAGTTTTAATTAATGAAAGAAACGTGTAAAGTTTTAATTAATGAAAGAAACATGTAAAGTTTTAATTAATGAAAGAAACGTGTAAAGTTTTAATTAATGAAAGAAACATGTAAACTTTTAATTAATGAAAGAAACGTGTAAAGTTCTAGTTAATGCAAGAAACATGTAAAGTTTTAATTAATGAAAGAATAGAGTAAAGTTCTAGTTAATGAAAGAAATATGTAAAGTTTTAATTAATGAAAGAAACGTGTAAAGTTTTAATTAATGCAAGAAATATGTAAAGTTTTAATTAATGAAAGAAACGTATAAAGTTCTAGTTAATGAAAGAAACATGCAAAGTTTTAATTAATGAAAGAAACGTGTAAAGTTCTAGTTAATGAAAGAAACATGTAAAGTTTTATTTAATGAAAGAAACGTGTAAAGTTCTAATTAATGAAAGAAACATGTAAAGCTTAAATTATTGAAAGAAACATGTAAAGTTTTAATTAATGTAATATTGATTAAAATGGTAAATGCTCTTTATTGTAATAAAAGGTAAGTTAAAAACATACATGTGACATGTAAAGTTTTAATTAATGTAATATTGGTTAAATGATAAATGCTCTTTACTGTAATAAAAATGTAAATTAAAACGTACATTGGGTAATGTAAGTCTTAATTAGTGTAATATTGATTAAATGATAAATGCTCTTTACTGTAAATAAAATGTAAGTTGATAATGTACATTTGATAATGTAAGTTTTAATTAGTGTAATATTGATTAAAATGATAAATGCTCTTTATTGTAATAAATGTAAGTTAAAACGTACATTTGACATGTAAGTTTTAATTAATGTAATGGTGTATTTTAAATTGATTAAAATGATAAATGTTCCTTATTGTAATAATAAAATGTAAGTTGATAATGTACATTTGATATGTAAGTTTTAATTAATGTAAATGGCATATTTTAAATGATGAAAACAAAAAAGTTTCTTTATTGTAATAATAATGTAAGTTAATAAGGTACTTTTAATTTAACATAAGAATTTCAGCTTTAAATTGGATATTACAGTAACAAAGTTTATTTAACTATAAGGCTATGATAAAATGACCATGTTAAATTTGTAAGTATATAAATACTTTGATTATATAAAGTATTAAAGTGAAAAGTATTACATTCGAAAAATGCTATAATTCCTTAAGGTTACATTTCCAAAATGATATGATAATTTAAATAAATATTTCAAGTTTAATGAATTGCAGGAAATACTCAGTGATTTGGATATTTGGGTTTTTTTAAAATGATATATTATTAAATTAGTTTTGAAATGGAAATGATACTATTGTGATATAGTTTTGAAATGAGTATGATATTTTTTTTAAAGTATATACTATTTTGAAAGAAATGATATGATTTTGAAATGGATATGCTAGTTTGGTTTGAAAGTATAAATGATTTTGAAATAAATATCTATGGGTTATAATAACGTTTGGTTGTTAAAGAGACCTGGATCGGAAGTTATCATACTCTCAGCCAACTCCGAAAACCACTTTAACAACCGTGTACGCGGTGGAGATTCCAGAATGAAGTAGGATGGTGGTGGCGTTTCCTCTGAGGTATATACGTGGACCCAACTCCCATGAGTTGGCATAAGGTGGCTAAAACATGAGCGATTCTCGGGCCAATGAGGTCATTCCACTGATCGAACGCACTCCTTCGATATTATACTCTGACTTTTGGATTGATTCGGTGACCACTTTTGATTTTTGATTTTGGGGTGTTGTTCGAGGTGGGCGGTAGTAACTGCTACGAGTTACCACCAGCCCGGATGCGTAATTGGTATATTTACCCTGGCATTGCCTAGTTATGCCGTGTCACCTACCCTAGCGCACCTTCTACGAGTTTCTATTTGTGTCATACCTATGGAGTATCCTTTGGTAGCCTCCCGATCAGGAGGTATTACGATACTGTATAGACTATTGGCATTATTACGTGTTAAGGTGGAAAATGTAAAGCCTTAACGCTATTTAAAAGTAAGTTTATTTTACTAATAGACATTATTATAATAGCGAAACATTACTACATAATAAATAGTTTAACGGATCCTTAGAGGATGGGCGGTCCCAAGCATCCTTTAAGTTACTTGTACCTTATATTACAGTTCACTTGAGTTGGTTTACATTGTATAAGTATGTATGTCCTCACTCGAGTGTTTTGTGTTTTGCTTTACGCTCGGGTCAGACTGAGTGATATAGCATTTGAGACTCATCTTCGAAGTTGGAAGCTTTGCTTGAAGATATAGCTATCTATTTCACTTTCGGTTATCCAGTTGATTCCAGTTATCCGGTTGGTTCCAGTGATGTATTTTGATTCATACCTGGTTATCATGTTGAGACCTCCATTCTATCTTGTTATCTCTGTTGTATCTTGTTTGACTCTGATGTATTTATATAGTAGCTTCATGAACTACTATTTCTTTACTTCCGCTGTATTTTATTACTCCGTGTCTGTGATCTGTGACTATATATTTACCGTTTATGCTGTGTTTTGCCAAATTTAAATTACAATTCGGTATTTTAAGCTATTTAAGTCCGACATGTGTGGATGAGAATGGTTGAAAATACCGGGTCGTTACATCGTACGTCTCAGAGAAGGGTGTTAAGCTAAGAGAATAAATTCTCCGCCACCAACAGAAATATATTTGATAGAAACCATCTTTACATCTCAAACTGTAATGTCAGACACACATCCATACAAGTCCGTTCCGGAATCGAACGGAACCGAAGGCACTTTCAAAGAAGCCCTTGCAATCCGGATATTCACTAATCACGACCGGACTTCCCATCACAAAGGGTGATAAAACCTCTATATCGGAGATCAGCCGATGCAGAGTCATTCGACTGTAATCCTTCCGTTTTCAAAAATATCCGGTCTTCAACACCGGTCTTCAAATGCTATCCATTTCGACATATCACTATTCGGAATGGGATTTACGACACAAAGGTCCTCTCCCGGCTAAACCGAATAACGAGCGCTTATTTTAAAAATAAATGTAGCATTTAAATTCAAGCAAATCACACAAATACCCATTTAAAGGTAAATAATTATAGTCGGTTATTTAACTATCAAGGCCAACAAACAAATATCCAGCACCATAACAATCACTAGGCCCTTTTCATTAATCTTCCATAAATTAAATAACTTGCCAGATATTCACTTCAATTTATCTTTAAAAAGATATATTCTCTAAACCATTTCAATTCCTACATTGTGAAACATTTACAAATACTTATTCATTTCAATTTACCTTTAAAGGATAAAAACCCAAAACATTTCACTTCATATTGGAAAACATTTCCATACTTATTTAAAAATAAGCAATTCACAAATCTATTTATTTTCAATACTTAGAAAATATTCAATATACTTAATACACGATTTAGTATATATGCTATTCTTTTAAGAAAACGTTCCCTTTGAACACATTTATTTGGATCAAAACGAATGTTGCGTAAAACATCGTTACGACAACCCAAAATCACTAGTATAGGGATTCGAAATTAAGATAGAAATATAAATCTCAATACTATACAAAAACATTTCCTTTCGAAAATCATTTACTATAACAACAGTGTTATAGTCCACCATTTCCTTATACTTTCTCGAAAACGTCTATTTCAACAATGAATGTTGAAATCCATGGTTTCGATCTTTAACACATTTTAAACCATCTTTAAATCATTTTAATTCTATTTAAAATATCACTTCCTCAAAACATTTCTTTAATATATTATTCACTATCCAAAATTGTGAATATACTTCGTTAACCAAATTCAACATTTCCACATATTTTAATTTAAAGGACTATCCACTGTCTAAAATCGTGAATATACTCCTTTAATAAGCTATAAAAATTAACTTATCAAATTCAATCAATCTTGAATTTATAATGAATTTATAAATCAATGTTTATAAATTCACATTTATATATTATAAAAACTTCAAGTTAAAAAAAATCACTTTATTTACAAATTCTATTATATCTTATTTAGTTGTCAAATCCAAATTATAAGTAAATTTAACTATAAATCTTTTATTTTACAAAATCTATTCATTTTATAACTTCACTATAAATCTATAAATTTCATTTACTTACGAAATCCATTTATATTTCATTTTAACACTTATAAAAACTCGTTTTATAATTCCTAAAATATTTAATTTATAAATATCAAATTTATAAATCTTTTATATAAACCGTTTAAAATAATTTCAAAAATCTCAATTTAAACTATTTTGCAAAATTCATTAACTCCATATTTCAAAAATCAATTTTCAACTATATTTCTCAAAAATCATAATTTTATAACATTAAAATTATAACGTTTATTTATTTAAAATGAATCAATTACAAAATTTAATAAAACGTATACTTTCAAAAATCACTTTAAAAATCCTTCTGAAATCGTTATTTTAACATTTTCAAAACTCCAAAAATAGGCCCAATGCTGCAACAGCACTAAACATAACAATTACGGCATCCAAAACATCATATATCATATGATAACAAAATATATCGCTATTCTGTAAATAAACAATACCGTTGAGGAATCCAGTTGGATCCCTCCAAGCTGTTTCCCTGCATCCACATATGTTAGGACAATACCAATCCGTTTCAAGACAGAATATCATGGTATATGGGTTCATATAAAATATTATCCGCTATTATGCGGCGCAATAAGGTCTCATCCGCTATATAATGCAGAAAAATCAACTCGAAGTACATATATAATACCAATTCCACTTCAAGATGGAATATCGCGGTATATGTGTTTAATAAATAACATCTGCTTAATATACGGCGTATAGGGTCTATTTCAATACAACAGATAGCAATTTATCATTCAATCACACAATCTAGCAATTTTAAATCTAATTATTTAAAATTTAAATCGAAACAATTTCGATCGAGTGAGAAGTTCTCACCTTGTTTCAAATAACAGTTGTAGCGTTTTATTTCGAATAAAATTAAACGCGCTTTTAATTTTATTCAAAAATTTCACTAGCTCCAATCAACTCCAATCCAGATCCATCGCGTAGTATTCGTCAATACGAACCCGACGCAATTCGTTTCGTCCAATTCCGACCTCGTATGAACAAGTTATAGTGTTTTAAAGTTTACACGAATTATACTATAAACAAATTCAACTTTTATTTTAAATTTTAAACCTAAACTTGATCTTGGCTGCACGTTTCAACTAAGCACATCATGGCCGCATACATCTCCTTCTCCCCGTCCAGGTAACGCATGAGCAACCGAACCCATGAAGCCCCCAAAAACCCTAATAGCCGCGCCATCTACGAGCAACTCCACGACGATCAGCGAGTGACGTTTTGAAGCCCATCACCACGCCTACCACCACCATAAACGCGGCAGAGCTCGGCCTCCATCTTGCGTGGAAAAACGCGTGCGAACGTGCTGCCTTCCAGCTCAATTTCCCGCTATATCCTTGCTCGAAAATTCATCATCACCGTATAGATCTGAAGATCTCACTTGGCTCTTCAATGTTGTAGTTGGAAGTTTTTCTTAATTGTTCACGGATTTGAAGAGATTAAGAGGAGAAGAAGGTGAAATTCCGGCCTTCGAAAATATTAATGGCGGCTGAAGAACCCTAGCTCGGGTTTGCTTGCAAATGTGAAAACCTAGGTCCTTTTATAGAAAATTTTCCAAACACTATTCATCCTGAAATTTTCCGAACTCCAAACGAAGCGTGCCGCCTGGCGTTTATAATGTTTTACCCCTATTTCGAACGCAATGGAATATATATCAGGAGCCAATTCGATCATATTTGGAAGATAAGTTTTCGAATCGATTATTTAAATTCAAAATTCACTCGAATCAATTTCTACGCGTTTTAGCTTGCCCCGGACAAATCGTAAGTCCGATTGACACGAAATTTGAAACTATACAATAATATAATATTACGGATCCGATGAAACTGGTTTCGTCAAAATCCGAGACTGTTTGAAAAATGGTTATTTTTACTCGTCGGTTAAATATTAAAATGTTTAATTTCCAAAAATTAACTTTTAATTCAATTTTAAAAGTTCGATAACATCATTCTAACTCCAATATGATTTAATACAACTTTATAAATCAATTTTAATCACATTAAACCAAATTTCCAATTATTTCTGTAATTTCAAATATTAAATTATCGATTTAATTATCCAATTAAATCACTATATTCGAAATATAATTTATTCGGCTTACAAATTTTACTTGTTAATATTTAAAAATCAATTAATTATACGAATTTCAATTGACAGAAATTCTGGGTCGTTTTCTCATTCCTCATTATTGTGCATACAATTTCCCTCTGGCTATCTCTTTCTTTAATTGTAGAAACAAATTTCAATTTCAAAACTCTATTCCAATTTCAAATTCAATTTCAAAATCAAACTCCTCCAAACCATGACATATCGTATACCTTTTCGAAGCTCTCGACGAGCATAATCCACTGTGTGATTCGCTTTTGCAATCAAATCATCGTCTGTCCAGAAATCAATGATTTAGTTCTGGCCGTCCAATTGCAAGGGTTTCGATCCAACGGCGGATCATAGTCCGATCGACGATCGGGAGGTGCCATTGCGAAGAGGGAGTCGAGCAGGTCTCTGGGTGGTGGGCATTAATCTTGGTCAGATTGCCAGAAATTGGTGTGGGAATAACGGCGGAGGCGTATGGCCTAGAGGTGGTGGAGCATGGGCACATGAGCGTAGGTGGTGTGACCGGTCGTGGGGAAGTCGTGGGGGGTGAGCGATCCGGTGACGTGACACGTGGTGGTCGGAAAAATTCAAGGAAGTGGGTGGTGGCTGCAAGGTCGCGTTATGAGAAGCCTGCTGTGTGTTTTTTGAGGAGACGATGATGTGTCATGTTCAATTGTTTGTTTTTTTATTATTTTAGCTTTGAATCGTATAATGTTTAAACTTAAGTAACTTTTGCATATGATGTCGAATTCACGCGCAGTTTACTCCACTGGGATATGAAATTTCTGGAACTGGTTTAGATGAATTTTGACACTGTTGAATTTTGAGCCTTATTTTGGATTTCAAATTGATTTGAAATCAAAGGTGAGTGTTTTAACCCACTCACAACTACTAAATCATCTTATGTTAGTTAAATTAAATTTATGATGTGTTAAAAATTGATTGATTGATGTTTGGTATATTTTAATTTGTCATTCTAGTTAAATGGGACTTTTTTGCATTTAATTATCATTAATTTAATATTGAATTTAATTATCAATTTGATACTTATTATTGACAATCAGTTAGCTGTTGATGTTTATTGATTGATTTGGATGATGATTTTGATGGATTTTTGATTATTGGTATTGGATGACTAGATGTTATATTTATATTATGGTAACATTGCAAGTTCTTTATGGGTTGAAATGATACATACCCGAACGATCCGATAGATTAGAGGAAATCGTTACGAGTTAAAATGATAGACTCAAGCGATTTCATGGATTTGTAATTAAATTCGGGAATGCGGGTTGAAATGACATATATCCGTAAGTGTAAAATAATTGCAGATTGAAATGATAAATATCCGTATCATTTGACCATAGGGTAGAAAATTATATACGGGTATCGGATTGGTTAAATTAAATGATTTTTAAATCCTTTAAATTTGAATTCAATTAAATTGTATTTTGAAATAAAAATTTGATTTATATAAACTGAATTATTTTCGAAAATCCAAGCTTTAAATGTTGAAATTGGAATTGGTTTAAATGAATTGTTTAAAGGATTTAAATTAAATTTGAAAGCTGGACATGGTGCAGATATGTTGAAATGAAAGAATGATCCAGTTTGATATAAATTTCAAATTAATTATTTTAATGTCAACTATTTAAAAGTACATTATTTTAAAATTTTAGATTTTTCAAATTTTTACTATATAAACCATTTCTAATATCCAAACTATTTTATATTAAACTACTAAACTATATTTAATCTATTTTAAACTACTTAAACTATTTTAATTAATTTAAACTATTTTAATTTATTTTAATCTACTATAATCTATTTAATCTGATTTAATTTATTTTACTTATTTTAAACTAATTAATCCATTTTAATATAGTTTAAATTTATTTAATATATTTTAAATTTATTTAATATATTTTAAATTTATTTAATATATTTTAAATTTATTTAATCTATTTTAAATTTATTAAGTCTATTTTAAATCTATTTAAGGTAATTTAAATCTATTTGATCTATTTTAAATCTATTTAAATCATTTAAACTTAATTTAAATCTATGTAAACTATTTTAATCTATTTTAAACAATTTTAAACCATTTAAACTATTTTAGAGTATTTTAACTTTTTTTGAACTATTTTTATACTATTAAAACTATTTATGACTATCTAAACTATTTTCTAAAATTTTAGACTGTGTAAAGTTAAAGTATTTATATTTAAATCCATGATAATGATACAACCTAAGTTGGGATTTGAAATTGATACCCTTTATGTGAAATGACATATTTGAGTAAATATGATAATTTTGGAATGAGGATTTAATTAACCTATCTTATCGATAATTTGAAGTGAATATGATTTTGAAAGTGAATATGATTTTGAAAGTAATATGATTTGAAATCGATTATGATATTTTGATATTAATTATGAATTGATGTTTGAAATGCAAAGGAACCATCCGGTGTGTAATAAGCGTTTGGTTGTTAAAGAGACCGGGATCAGATATTGTTATACTCTCTGCCAATACCAGAAATCACTTTAACAACTGTGTACACGGTGGAGATTCAGAAATGAAGTAGGTTGGTTTGGCAAACGATTCTGTATGAGATATTTACGTGACCCTGACTCCCATGGGTCAGCTTAGATGTGACTAAAGCAGGAGCCATGTCGGGCCAAGTGAGGTCATTCCTCCGATCAGACACATTTCTTCGATACCATATTATGACTTTGTGATGATTTGGTGGCCACCCTTGATTTTGGTTATAGGAGTGTGTTCCGAGGTGGGCGGTAGTAGCTGCTATGCATTACCACCAGTCCGGATCCGCAATTGGTTGAATCCTACCCTGGCATTGCCTCGAGTGCCGTGTTCACATACCCTGTCACACCTTCTATGAGTTTGTTTTGTGTCGTACCTATGGAGTGCTCCATGATAACCCACCTATAGGTGGAGTTTACAGTATTTGTATAGACTATGACATTATATAAAATGTGTTAAGGGGATATGGGCAATGCCTCAACGCTATTTTAATACTTTACTTTACTTTAGACACTATTATAATAGCGTATTATACTACATAGTAGATAGTTTAACAGGTGCTTAAGAGATGGGAATCCGAACATCTTTAAGTTATTGCACTCACGTTAGACACTGGATAGGAGATGTCAAACCCTATAAACATCTCCGATGCCGTCACACTCATAGTTATTTACTGTTGATTTAACTTACATAAGATCCTTTAGTTCTGACTCGAGTGTTTTTTCTTTTCAATTCTCTTGGGATAGTCTGAGTTTTTTAGTGTATCGAAGACTGCTTTTCTGGAGGACAAAGGCAAAGATTTAACACTATTATTTAATTATATTTATTCCACTCATCATGTTAGTCCATTGCATTTATATAGTTATTGTTGTTATATGTAACTCTGATTCTATATTGTAAATGAATAACCAAATGTATTTGTAAAACAACTTCATGAACTGTTATTTGATTATTATATTTTTTTCATTCCGCTGTGAGATTTTGTGTTTGTTTTATTTCTTTCTCTTCTTTTTCCTATTTACCCTATAATAATCCTCCCTTTTGAATGGTTTGAGTCTGACGTGTGTGTTTTATCGTCGATTTAAACCGTCCAAAAGGGTAGGTCGTTACACCATCTTTTCTAAATATTGTTACAACTACTTCACTCAACATATCCTAATTCTTATGATCGACCACCTAAGCTCTGATATCAAATGCAACAACCTACACCTTAATATGCCTAAATTTTTGCAAAATCGAAAACCCAAGTCCACTACGGTATGGATCATTTGTGTTGGTATCCTGTAAATAATAAAAGTGTATCAAAACATTATCGATATAAACTCACAATGGAATATTAAAGTGTAATAAAACATATAATTTCCAAAGCTAATACCTCTGATATCTAATTCCTTTGTTAGTATCGAGAATGCATAAGGAAATCTATTCTTCCACTGTTCCCGCCAAATAGCAGTACTTGTCCCTCAAAGTCTATCATGTGGGTTATAATGAGGAGCAGGTCATAACAATGTTTTAGTGACTAGAAAATTACATCCTTTATCATACACTAATTTATTCTAATGATCTTCCTTTCGTGTTATATCAATTATTTTATCTTGGTCATCTTGTCTTCATGTATGTGAATGATATGCCCCACCTACTCGAGGTATACAATAACTCATACGTGTGTGTGTGTGTGTGTGTGTGTGTGCGTATAAGTACCACAGCCCCTCATGGGCTAGGATATATTCCCCACTAGTATCCATAACTTTGCAGCACAAGGCATCCACCATCTGTGTCTAAACTGAATATTTTGTGCACACCAAGGATCTTCCCGTTAGTGCCTAATAACATCTTTAGAACTTTTTAGCCATATTCTACTTTGTCTTAAATTCATATTTAGCTATTTCGTATTGATGACTCCATTCCTCGGAAGGACTTAGCTCCATGGACTATTGAGGGCTCATCTCCTTAGGTTATCCTATTCGCTTGGAAGGTATCAACTAAGGGTTACTGTCATTGCCTCCAAACAAAAAACTACCTAACAAACAATGAGGAGGTGCATGTTCCAAATGTGATCTATGCTAGTAGGAGATGTAGTCCATTAGGCGCAGTACCCCAGTCTTTCTACCGACCACTTCAAGGACCGATGACACTCTCGACCTACATGTACAGCCCTACTCCTCACGTATATGGTACCGCCGAGCCTAAGCTCACCATCCCATTTAGGTTAATGCAATCAAGGAAATTTCCACTTTGTTACTTAACACATACCCCTAAAAGGATTGAAGTAGACCCAACTTGGCTCTTTAACACTTCAAATCGAGGAGAACCCTTCAATGGTTTATTCCCTTCACCAATACACGAACGTATAATCCCATGGATCCTACAGTTAGAGATGTCTCACATTAGTACAATGTATGTATAACCGCTAGTAGCCCTTTCATATGGCAGACTTCTATTGTGAAATACTACTGACCTTGCATTCCAACTCATACTAATGACTATTCATTTTTAAATAATCTAAGTTATTGCTAGATTCAATAATTCACACCTGCCATAAACACTTACTTGATGCTATATAAATTTATTTAATTACTATGCCTCCTATGTTCAAATGTTAATATTCAATTATTTTTACATAACTTGCTTCTTGTTTCATTAACATCATTTAATGTCATTTACCGCTTTCTTCTAATTAATAGATTAAATATTTTTTATTACTTAACTTCAACTTAACACTATTAAATGTATCTTATTGCCCCTTTTAACCATTAATTAACTTAATTTGATTATTATAACTTCCTAATTCTCTATTGCTTTATTTATACTTCTTCCTTGTCATTTATTTTCCAACTTATCTTAGATTCATATATCAGATTCGCAAATAAATTATTCTTATTATCACTACTTAGAAGACTGTGGCTTATATTTGTGATTTCTGCATTTCATTGCGTTGGAATTACATCTTCCCAAAAGGAAACATTAACACTGTAACTTTGCATATTTAAGATGACTTGTTTTATGCTTGGAATTATTTTTTCCTATTCTTATTAAAATAAATGGTACAAAATATGGTAAACATCCATATTTTGTACAATTCTTCCTTTTGGTCACATTCCTTGTTATTTCACATGATTTACTTTTATTCATAATTATAAAGATGGACAATTTATAGAAATCATATATAGAAATCATATTGCAACACGCTTCATTCCAATAAATTAAAATGCTACCTAAATCTCATTCTGAATTATAATAACTTCCTATTCTTTTTGCTAATATATATCATTCGTCGATAAAACCTGGAATTATTATACAATATTATAAATTTAGGGACTACTTTTTACCCTTACTTTTTAGATTCAAGTATGTTTAATATTTGATCAAAGTTAACAACTCATAGAATATGTAGGCATCGTTATCAAATTCATTTAATGTCTAATTTAGCCTGCAACTCCAAAATTAATCCAGGCATACAAGGAACAAATTTACAATAATATAAATCCAATATTATCTACTAAAGCATATAATTTTCCACCCACTTCTAAGCTTCCAAACGTCTAGATCTAATCTTGTTATTCCTGTTTGATCCTCTTTTCTTCCTACCAAAGTATGTGCCAAAAGCATGTACATATTTATTAGAAATTTTGATCCAAAAGGAGATTTGAATTTAGATTTAGTTTACAATTTACCTTAGCTTTAGCGATTCGATTTGATCATATTCTTCATCTCTATTATCCTTTGCTATTCTCCACTTATATATACACACCTTGGCTTTAATAATTCGATTTGATCCTATTCTTCTTCCCTATTACTCTCCGCTATTCTCTACTGATATATATATATATATATATATATATATATATATGGACTATAGTTTATATAGATTTTAGAATTTATAAAGAAAAAAAAATGGTAGAGCTTTGCCATTGTTTCAGAAAATAGAAGACGAAAAGTGGGGGGTTATGCTCGTATTTATAGGGTTTTGAATTGATGGCTGCCGTTAAATTAGATTATATTAAATTGAAATGTTCGGCCTAGGTTCTATATACAGCCGCCAAGTTATCGACGGTCGATCGATCCCAATAAGGAGTCGACTGGTTGCCTATTTATGTTGTTATTTCGTATTATTTTACTCTAATCGGATTAACATTAATTCTTTTTAGATGTTAAGTAACCATTAAAATTAATTAATTATATTTTTTTCCCTATTTACATACATAATTATTTTCGATTCAAAATATTCAAACTTTACTAATTTTTTCGTTTGATCTCCGATCGTAGAACTTTATATATGAAAATTGATTAGAAATTCACCATAAACACAATGGTGCAAGTTTCATAGCCAATTTTCGATGCTTGTTAAAATTCCATTTTGGGCTTTAATAACTATTTATTAATTTTCTTTAACTAATTATCATTCCATTTATGGGGTATTATAGTAGGTTGCCAAATCATTGGGGTGGTATTAGAAATAAAATGAACTGATAACGTAGACGCTAGTGATTTAGGATTAAGAAGGGCTATTGATGTTTAGTAAGGACGCTTGCTAGAATATATTCTTGGTGCTTACATTCGACCTCTTAAGTGAGTCGGGATGGCTATAGCCAAGGTGGATCCCATGGTGGAATGAGTGGCCATTTTATCGGGTGATGTTGTTTGAGAAGAGATAAACTAATAATAGACAGGCCTTGGTAGGTAATCATTATAAAAGTTAATGATAACTTAAAGAAGAACACCAAAAATAAAAAATTAGGCGATGTTTGAATGGATGTTGAATAATGGTATGACTTAGTCCATGATTATATATTAAGCATTAGGTATACTTAATTTAAATTGAAAGAATTAATATAACTTTGTTCATAATTGGATGAAAAGAATAAGGTATACTTATGGATTAATTATAATGTGCATGGTTGATTTTGATGCAATGATTATTTACATGTTTGTTATGATGAGAAATTAAGAAGAAACCCCATTATGTGTTATGGCGTGGTCTCACTATGATTACCTAGGATGAGATTTTACTCATATCAGACTTTATGTTTGACCCTGATTTCATTATTTTCCATAACTCATGGGTACTCATTCAGGTACGCTGAATTCATAGATTAGACAGGTATCTTTTGGAAGGATGAATAAAGATTCCAATGATAAAGCAGGAGGCTTATCTAGCAAATAAAAATTATTTTGAAATTTCTGCCCTGTAAATCCAAGAACTATAACTAGTTATGTGTCATATAAGCATCTTCAAATGTCGAACATTATATTACTCTTATTTCTTATTATATTTACCCTTATGTATGAATGAGATGGGTTAATGTTGATGTAATGAATCGTGTAAAATAATTTGATGTAATGAAAATTTATTTAGCCACTCTGTGTACTTAACATTGTGCAAAATAATATTGAAATCACTTTTCCATTTGAGAATAATTCTGATGATGGGTGCAGCATCATTGACGTCTATTTTTGAGTCTTGGAGTAGGGATGGTACACATCCTAATAATACAACGAAAGATAGGGTATCTTTTTTGTAGCACCATAAGCAGTGGTGTTCAGGTAATTTTAGCAGTAATTTTAGAAGGTTCTAAACATTTACGATAGTAGTACTTAGATTTGAGTTGGGACATGAGCCTAAATGAAATCAGAAGTTCAACATCAAGTAAATAAAGCATAATGTGCATATTTTATAAATTGTATACAATTTACTTACCGAAGCATCAAAGAATGAGTTTGAAATCCTAATTCACGCTAAGTATTTTAAGCATGCAAATAACTCCTGTAGTACAAAGTATGTACGTTTTCAAAAAAATCATAAAAATAAATTATCCTTCAAATAGCAGTGTTTGGCCACCTCCTTTTCAAAAAATAAAAAAATTATAACCATGTCACAAAACTAAAATCTAATTCAGTTGTGAACTGGATAGAAAGCCTAAACTAATATTCCAAGTTTACTTACAGCACTATTTATGTGTAATCACTTGGAATATGCACTATATGTAGTGAATACATACACATATAACCATAATAAACTAATATTTATAGTTTACTCTATGCATGTAACTCTACCTTGAAACTGGCTAGACTGCTATAAGAAGCACCTATATTCTCGCCTTTAATTATTATCTCCTCGGTATTAAAGTAATTATGTATGTAAACATCCATTTACTACATATTTTTGGACTAAAGATAACATGAATGAAGAAGAAAAAAGTAAAATAAAGAAAATTTGGTACTTCAATAATTAATATGTATATAAGATTTCCCAAAACAATAGCACTGTTTGCATTGCTGTTCTTACAACTCATGAATGCACTGTATTGCATCCTTGATTGTGGGTGCCTTGTCCATCTAAATGCAAACCAAAGTATACAACCTTTATCAATGACTTATGGTTATACAATGTGCGGTAAATTAAGTTAGGATATGTCAACATATTATACCCTCGTATTCTTTTTGTCTTTTTATAGATGATGAAATAAATTTTAGTCGATACAACAATAACATCTAGTTTGATGAATCTGAAGATAAAACCCTTCTAATTTTGTTATACCAACATTTTATATACACCTTGTTAAATGAATCAATAAGGACTTTGCAGTACCAACAAAAAAGGAAATATTTATAAGGATGATAAGAATATGACATACCTTAACAGTTACTTCAAAATAACACCCAACTAATTAAAACATTATATATGTGGTCCTACAAAAATAGTGAGGGTCGGTATGAGATGATGAACCTTATATGGTTGATAAATTAAAAAAGAATAACAAGCGCCTTTTACAATCAATCATAGAGGGAGAATTGAGAGTGTAACGACCCGCCTTTTTGGACAATTTAAACCGACGATCAAATACACATGTCGATTTCAAACCATTCAAAAGGGCAGATGGTTATTGGGGTAAATAAGAAAAGAAGAGGAAACAACACAGAATCTTGCAACGGAACGATAAAATATAATAATCAAATAAACGGTTCATGAAGTTGTTTACTATACTTTGATCATTATTTATACAACATTTATCAGAGTTATACATATACAACAGAACAATTAAAATAATGCAGCAGCTAGCATGATGCAAGGGTAATAATAGTAATAGTATACCAAATCTTCGTCTTCATCCTCCAGAATAGATCTTCAAAAATCTGAAAAACTCAGGGCTGACCCGAGCGAAATGAAAAGACAAAACACTCGAGTCAGGACTAAAATATCCTTATGAAAGTTAAATCAATCGTAAATAAATATGAGTGTAACGGCGTCAGAGATGTTTATGGGGTTTGACATCTCATATCCAGTGTCAACGAGCGTGCAATAACTTAAGAGATGTTATGGGATTTTCCATCTCTTAAGGATCCGTTAAACTATCTATTGTGTAGTAAAATACGCTAAGTAGATAATGCCTATCAGTAATATAAAGTATCAAAATAGCGTTAAGGCGTTACCATAATCCCCCTTAACACGTTTTTATAATGTCATAGTCTATACAGCACCGTAATCCCCACCGTAAACTGGTGGTTATCAGAGGGTACCCCATAGGTATAACACAAAACATAACGTAGTGGTCGCGAATAGGATAATCAGTATGACAAGGTACATGAGGCGATACCAACTAGGATACTAGTAGTTGCGTGATCCGGACTGATGTTTAGCATAGCCAGCAACTACCCCAACACCGCGAAACAACACTCCCAAACCAAGGGGTGCACCCAAATCGAATCACAAATGTAATAGATATGGTATCGAAGAAGTGTGTCCACTAGAGATGGCGAACCTCAATGGCCCGGCGCGGCTCCTGTTTTACTCATGTCAGGGGTCATCCAATATCGTTCTCTTTCTTCAATCAACGCGTTCACCAAACCATCCACTTCATTCTGGATCAACACTCCGCGTATAATAGTTATTAAAGTGGTTTTCGGTATCGACAAAGAGTATGTCCATATCCGATCCCAGTCTCTTTAATAACTACGTATTATTACACCATTGGCTCTTTTACATTTCAAATTGATTCATAATTGATATCAAAATATCATATTCGCTTCAAAAATCAAATTCATTTCAAATATCATCGTATCTATTCAAATGTAAGATTCTGTTTCAAAAATCATTTTTCGCATCAATATCTCATTTCGATTTCAAAATCATTTCGAATTTCAATGTAAGATTCTGTTTCAAAAATCATTTTTCGCATCAATATCTCATTTCGATTTCAAAATCATTTCGAATTTCAGTTTAGGTTGCAACTTCATTTAAACCAATTCGTATTTACATTCAAGATTTAAACATAAATATTTCACCTTATTTACCTATTTGAAATTTTAGAAAATAGTTTTAAGTAGTTTAAATAACTAAAATAGTTAAAAATACTTAAAATCTTTAAAATGGATTTAAAATAGATAAATTAGTTTAAAATAATTTAAGTTGGTTTAAGTATTCAAAAATGGTTTATATAACTGAGTAATTTGGAAAACAAAATAAAACAGCTTCAAACCCAAACCATTTCAATTATAACTTCCCAATTCAAAACAATTTCAATTTCCCTTCTACCGATTCGATTTCGATTTCGATTCAATCAACGTCAACTTTGACTTCAAATTTATTCAATTTTATATTCACTTTGAATTAATTCAATTTCAATTTATATCGATTTGGAGTTTGATTTTCAAAAATATCCATTTATAACACTTAACAAAATTATCCATCAATATTCAAGTTTAAATCCAAATTTTCAAATATGATTCAATTCCAAGCTCGTTTTCAAAATATCATTTTTATATCACTTTTACTTAGTAATATTCAAAGCTCGAATTAAGGTTAAATCTTTAAACAAATCAATTTTCGAAATTCAATCTTATCCCGATTTTTAAATTCCAAAGTCTCCACTTTAATTATTTAACAATTTCTTTTAACCAAAATTTATTTCAACATTCCAAACTCAATTTTTCGATAAATTCGATTTTTAGAAATTGATTTCTATTTATAACTTTTAAATCAAAACATTTAACTAAATTTTTAAATCGACAATTTTAAAATTACTAATTTAGCCAATTCGGTGTCCGTATATAATTTTCTATCCTATGGCCAAGTAATTATTTATTTCAATTAAATGTCATGGATGAATATATATCACTTAAATCAAATCACAGTTTCATATGTATGCCTAACATGATATATATATAAGCAAATAAACATCCAAACATTTAAATATCAACCAATAACATCAATCAAAATACATCATCCAATAGACAATACAATTCATGGCAATTTCATAGTTATCAATGTTAGGTAATTTAATCGCAATTCAATTTCAATTTCAATTTGACTATCACTTTAATTTTCAACGATTAATTCAAATGACAATCTATATGACAATTAAATTTTATCAAACAACGACAAATAAAATTCGTATCACTTCTTAATATCAGATTTAACTAGCATAAAGATATTTAGTATGCTATGAGCGTTGTAAAACACTCGCCTTGATTTCAATGTAGTTCCAGCGTTTTATTTCGAATAAAATTAAACGAGCTTTTAATTTTACCCGAAATTTTCTCTAGCTCCAAACGATTCCAATCCATCTCCATAGCATAGTGTTCGTCCATATGAACCCAACGCAATTCGTTTCGTGCGTTTTCGACCTCGTATGAAAAAGATATGAATTTTTAAACATTACACGAATTTAAAATAAACTAAATTAACATTTTCTTGATTTTTATATACCCCAGCCAATCCTAGCCGTTAGATCCCTGCATCCAACGCATCAGGCCGCACCCCATCTCTTCTCCTTCCCATTCTCGTTTCGTTCTAGGTAGCTCACGCACGAAGATAACCCACGGCCGCCTCTAGGGTTTTGATTTTCGAGCCACCTCCGCTCGACTTCGCTCCGATCAAGTACCACCACTCAAAACGCCTTCGCAAACTCCATCTTCGGCCGCGATATAGGCGAGCTCGGCCGTCCCTACTGTGCGCCAAACGAGGCCGAACGGCCATGGTTCCAGCCCCAATTGCCGTTGAATCACAGCTCCATATTCGATCTCGACCGTTGAAGTTACAGTTCGTGATGTGCTCTACACTTTTCTAGTTGGAAGTATTTCGATTCGATTAGCAGATTTGAAGAAATCGAGGGGGAAAGAATAGTGTTTTCTGGCCATTGGTTTGTATAAGAGGCGGCGGCTGTACAAAACCCTAGGGTTTTCTAAATTTTGCAAAAGTGAAATAATATCGAGCTTATATAGAAATTCTGACGAACACTATTCATTCCGGATTTTCAAACTCCGATTTACGCGTGGTGACGGGCGTTTCTAGGGTTTACCCCGCGTTTCGGACACAATGGAACAGGTTTCGGAAGCTAATTCGATCATCTGTGCGAGTTACGGAAATAAACGATCGATTTTAAATTAAATCGGTTAACTAATTTTTTAGGCGTTTCGGCTTGCCCCAGACAAACGGTAAATCCGATTGACACGAAATTTGAAATATTACAACAATATCACGTTACGGATCCGATGAAACTGGTTTCGTCGAAATCCGAGACAGTTTGAAAAATTGGTTATTTTAACTCGTCAATTAAATATTAAAATATTCAATTTTCACAATTTAACTTTTAATTCGATCTTAAAAGTTCTACAACGTCATTCTAACTTTAATATGATAAAACAAAATTTTACAAATCATTTTTAATCATATTATACCCGTTATTCAATTATCCAATAAATTCAAAATTTTAAAATCTTATTAACTCTATTATAATCCCAATATAACTTACATTCACTTTGGAAACCAATTTGAATCATATTAAATCAAATTTCAATTATTCACTCTAGTTTCATATATTAAATTTCAATATCAAATTAATCATATCAAATTCGGAATTTAATTATTCAAACATTCGTAATATTAAATTTAAACAAATTTTATTATTTTTGAATCACTATCTTTTGAGATATTCAAAAACGAACTTAAAAATTTAACTTTTGAAACGAATTAAAATTATAGAACAACCATTTCCATTATACGGTTATTCAATTCCCATTATTAAATTGTTCAATAAATTCCAAATATTAAATTTAAACAATTTCGATTATCCAATAATTCATTATCTTTTGAAATATTGAAATTGAACTTATAAGATTCAACTTTTAAAACCAATTCACAATTTAGAACACTATTTTCATTTTACAGTTATTCAATTATTCAATAAGTTTTAAATATTTAATTTAAACAATTTACCTGTTCAATATTCGATATTTGATTTGAATAGATTTTACTTATCAATCAATTACTCTATTATACCCAATGAATTCAACATTTATTATTATTCCAAACGACTTACAAATTTTTTTTCTAACATTAAATCACGAAATCTTATTGAATTAGCTATTTTATTTATCGAAAATTTACGGGTCGTTACACTCTCCCCCACTCAAAACTTTTCATCCCCGAAAAGGAAAAAGAAGGGAAAAGAAACTAAGTATAGAATTCAACACTAGATATATTTTATTCAAAGTTACCAACTTATAAAACAATGAAATTCCATTTATAAAGTCATAACTACGCTTCCATTAAGTTACTCCGAACGGCTTTCTAACTTTAAAAGTTAGTTATCAAAACAAGTTATAAAAAAAATTTAAAACTTGAAAAATTTTCTAACACCTGGATTTACGGAAAATTTCGGCAGAGTCTCCTTTGCGCGGCTCGATCGGAGAAAAAAATGACAGTATATATATCACAAATATACATCTCATCAAGTGATGAGGCATCCCGCAAGGAAAAAAGTGTAAAAGTACGGTATGTAATCCGAGATATGTACCTTATATATTGTTAGCGAGCATATACGGCTAATATAGCGCGAAAGCGAGCTCCAAATGCGAAGCAAGCGCAATCCGCACCTACTAAACACACAACAAACCATGAGAAACATGCATATATGAAAATAATATCAATATACACTATATAGCAACATAACAACTACATGTGCCAACATAGCAAATGTAACAAAACAACGAATGCATCCACCAAATCAATTATCATCCAATTATCATCCAATAAATCCATAACCAATCAATATAAATTCACTTCTCATTAATATGTATTGACTTGGTTTTCAATTTTAATCACAGTTGATTCATTAACGTTGGATTTTACTTACATTCATTCTCAATTCAATTAGCTAACATTCACTAATTTATATTTACATTAGTTCACTTCCAATTTGAGTCAAATTAAATTCTATTTAAATTCATTTAACTTCCAATTTGATTCCAATGATTTATAGCTTTCAATTTCATTAACACTTACTGAATTGTATACAAATCAACTAACAATCATATAACAACCAAATCATACCCAACATAACCAAATTATTAATTTTGCATTCAATTTGGTTTATCTCTTTCAATTCCAATTGATTCTTGGCCATACCAAATTCTTTTGTTTACATTTACTTCATATTCAGTTTCAGTTAATAACCAATTTATTTGCGGAACATTTTATTAATGCAGAACATTTTATTAATCATCACTTTAATCTATAGTCATTCCATAAAAGTCTAACTTCTTATATATGAATTTTCTTAGTTTATAGTTATCTCAAAAGTTGCAAATTTATCTTCACATATTTGGCATCTTAAAATTTTCAATATTAACTTTTAATTAAGTCCGTAAGCCATACATACATCATTCGTGAGCAATATCAATCTAATCGCTTATTCGATCACACAATTTCACTTCCAAACTAATATCGTTCAACCGACTCTCTTGTGCGGACTCAGATTTGGTTCCTTGATTGGAAACTGTTACTCTCCTTGCATAGCCATATACTATGATAGAGAATTCTAGAATCAAACCAAAAATCCACATCCAGGGTTCGCCGTCGAGAATCGAGTGGAAAATCCTAACTTGGATCGATATAAATCATCTCGAAATTTTGTGCTCGAATTTGGATCAAATCGTTATGCGAATAAAATAATATACGTACAATCTCACGTATTACCTTCCAATGGATTTCTATCCAATTTATCTATACTAAATTATTTTATTGACTTCTATATATATTTTTTCACTTAATTACTCACAATCCATTATTCAGTTAGTATATTCATTTCTTTACATAGCATATTCTTTAACATTATCTTTTCTTAAACATCATATCAAAGAATTTGCTTACTCAAGTTCATTTTAAACATTCTATATAATTTAATTTAAACTCAATTTCTTTTCCCAATTGATTCTTATCTATAAGAAATTCCTTTGTTTACATTTATTGCATTTTCATAATTTCAGTTAATAACGAATTCATTTGTGGAACATTTTATTAACCGGCACTTTAGTTTATTAATCATCCTATAAAAGTCTAACCTCTCATAAATGACTTTTCTTAGTTTACAGTTATCTTAAAGGTTACAAATTCAAAAAAATTTCAATCCCTTTGCAATTTATATTTATTTTCTATAACCAATTTACAAAGATATAATACGATTCATTTATCTTCTTTCTTAAGTTCACTTACTTGTTCCATTTATCCATTCATCATTTCATGCTATATTTAAGTTTATAACATTTTTATCACAACCAAACTTCCATCTACATACATTTTAATCCCTTTTGAGTTTTCCTTACTTGTATATTTCAATTACTTTCAGGTTCTGTTTATCTATATAATATCTCATTACATATCCAAAACATCATTTTAACTTTTAACATTTGGTAAGTCTTGTTATATGTTATCAGAATGTAATTTTGGTATTATACAAATTTATAGAATTTCATTTTACTAAATTAAAATGTTCACAAATTTAATTTGTTTAAATCCTCTTTACCTTTCAACTTTAAAGTTTTCCCAAACAATAGCTTAGATATCCTAATCCTCTTATTTTATAAATTTTGGTTATTCACATTTCATTCAAATAATTTGAAAATTTCTAATTAACATAACTTAGAATTTTAAATGCCCGGTTCTTTCCAAATCGTTTGAAATAAACATATATACTTATATCCTTTTAAATATATCAAATCATACCTTTGGAGTTTAAACCAAAACCATTTACCCAAAATAATTTCGAAGAAAAGCAAAGCTTCTTAGAAGCCTCCCCCACTTTGAGACTCAAAAATGCACGTCGATGATGCTGCGCAGTCATCACCGAAATTATTTTCCAGCGACAGAAGAGAGGAGTACTTAATTCATTTCTTCTTAAAAATCCTTTCAAAATATTTCCTATAAGTATTTCCAACTAACATCACAATATCTTTTCTTCAAAGCTTTGAAAACCATTGTCAAAACCTCCAGGTCTTAAATTCAATATTTTCCAATTTAGATCTATTTTAATTTATAAGTCACCTTTATAAAATATTCTTATAAGATTTTCATTCTTAAAACATTCCACAAGTGTTTTATCATTGTTCATTTTGTAATTCACCATATTTACTAAATTACAATATCCAATTAACGATAATAACCAATATTTTCATTCCTAACAACTAGGTAAGCTAGATAAGTCACAATAATTTCTGAAATTTTTTCTTTATATTCAAAATATAATTAGAGCAAAATTATTTCATTTACCCAATTTCAAAACAATACTATGTCGAATTGTTCTGTTTAAGTGTTTAGAGATCCCTATCAATGACGTTAATTACTCGTATTGACCAGAATCCATAAGCCACTCAACAAATCAACCGACACAATATAAAACAATTTATATCACTAACAAATACGCTCTCTCATATATATACACTCAGCGACTCATCATAGGGTATAACTACCCTATTTATAAAGAGTCAGACCCCACAAAGCTAAGGTTATCGCCAAACCAAAGCTCTGATACCAACTGTAACGACCGCCTTTTTGGACAATTTAAACCGACGATCAAATACACATGTCGATTCCAAACCATTCAAAAGGGCAGATGGTTATTGGGGTAAATAAGAAAAGAAGAGGAAACAACACAGAATCTTGCAACGGAACGATAAAATATAATAATCAAATAAACGGTTCATAAAGTTGTTTACTATACTTTGATCATTATTTATACAACATTTATCAAAGTTATACATATACAACAGAACAATTAAAATAATGCAGCAGCTAGCATGATGCAAGGGTAATAATAGTAATAGTATACCAAATCTTCGTCTTCATCCTCCAGAATAGATCTTCAAAAATCTGAAAAACTCAAGACTGACCCGAGCGAAATGAAAAGACAAAACACTCGAGTCAGGACTAAAATATCCTTATGAAAGTTAAATCAATCGTAAATAAATATGAGTGTAACGGCGTCAGAGATGTTTACGGGGTTTGAAATCTCATATCCAGTGTCAACGTGCGTGCAATAACTTAAGAGATGTTACGGGAATTTCCATCTCTTAAGGATCCGTTAAATTATCTACTGTGTAGTAAAATACGCTAAGTAGATAATGCCTATCGGTAATATAAAGTATCAAAATAGCGTTAAGGCGTTACCATAATCCCCCTTAACACATTTTTATAATGCCATAGTCTATACAGCACCGTAAGCCCCACCGTAAACTGGTGGTTATCAGAGGGTAACCCATAGGTATAACACAAAACATAACGTAGTGGTCGCGAATAGGATAATCAGTATGACAAGGTACATGAGGCGATACCAACTAGGATACTAGTAGTTGCGTGATCCGGACTGATGTTGAGCATAGCCAGCAGCTACCCCAACACCGCGAAACAACACTCCCAAATCAAGGGGTGCACCCAAATCGAATCACAAATGTAATAGATATGGTATCGAAGAAGTGTGTCCCCTAGAGATGGCGAACCTCAATGGCCATGCGCGGCTCCTGTTTTACTCATGTCAGGGGTCATCCAATATCGTTCTCTTTCTTCGATCAACGCGTTCACCAAACCATCCACTTCATTCTGGATCAACACTCCGCGTATAATAGTTATTAAAGTGGTTTTCGGTATCGACAGAGAGTATGTCCATATCCGATCCCGGTCTCTTTAACAACTACGTATTATTACACCATTGGCTCTTTTACATTTCAAATCGATTCATAATTGATATCAAAATATCATATTCGCTTCAAAAATCAAATCCATTTCAAATATCATTGTATCTATTCAAATGTAAGATTCCGTTTCAAAAATCATTTTTCGCATCAATATCTCATTTCGATTTCAAAATCATTTCGAATTTCAATTTAGGTCGCAACTTCATTTAAACCAATTCGTATTTACATTCAAGATTTAAACATAAACATTTCACCTTATTTACCTATTTGAAATTTTAGAAAATAGTTTTAAGTAGTTTAAAAATAGTTTAAATAACTAAAATAGTTAAAAATACTTAAGATCTTTAAAATGGATTTAAAATAGATAAATTAGTTTAAAATAATTTAAATTGGGTTAAGTAGATTAAAAATAGATTAAAATAGTTTAAGTATTCAAAAATGGTTTATATAACTGAGTAATTTGGAAAACAAAATAAAACAGCTTCAAACCCAAACCATTTCAATTATAACTTTCCAATTCAAAACAATTTCCCTTCTCCCGATTCGATTTCGATTTCGATTCAATCAACGTCAACTTTGACTTCAAATTTATTCGATTTTATATTCACTTTCAATTATTCAATTTCAATTTATATCGATTTGGAGCTTGATTTCAAAAAATATCCATTTATAACACTTAACAAAATTATCCATCAATATTCAAGTTTAAATCCAAATTTTCAAATATGATTCAATTCCAAGCTCGTTTTCAAAATATCATTTTTATATCACTTTTACTTAGTAATATTCAAAGCTCGAATTAAGGTTAAATCTTTAAACAAATCAATTTTCGAAATTCAATCATATCCCGATTTTTAAATTCCAAAGTCTCCACTTTAATTATTTAATAATTTCTTTTAACCAAAATTTATTTCAACATTCCAAACTCAATTTTTCGATAAATTCGATTTTTATAAATTGATTTCTATTTATAACTTTTAAATCAAAACATTTAACTAAATTTTCAAATCGACGATTTTAAAATTACTAATTTAGCCAATTCGGTGTCCGTATATAATTTTCTATCCTATGGCCAAGTAATTATTTATTTCAATTAAATATCAGGGATGAATATATATCACTTAAATCAAATCACAGTTTCATATGTATGCCTAACAGAATATATATAAGCAAATAAACATCCAAACATTTAAATATCAACCAATAACATCCATCAAAATACATCATCCAATAGACAATACAATTCATGGCAATTTCATAGTTATCAATGTCAGGTAATTTAATCGCAATTCAATTTCAATTTCAATTTAACTGTCAATTTAATTTTCAACGATTAATTCAAATGACAATCTATATGACAATTAAATTTTATCAAACAACGACAAATAAAATTCATATCACTTCATAATATCAGATTTAACTAGCATAAAGATATTTAGTATGCTGTGAGCGTTGTAAAACACTCACCTTGATTTCAATGTAGTTCCAGCGTTTTATTTCGAATAAAATTAAACGAGCTTTTAATTTTATCCGAAATTTTCTCTAGCTCCAAACGATTCCAATCTAGCTCCATAGCATAGTGTTCGTCCATACGAACCCAACGCAATTTGTTTCGTGCGTTTTCGACCTCGTATGAAAAAGATATGAATTTTTAAACATTACACGAGTTTAAAATAAATTAAATTAACATTTTCTTGATTTTTATATACCCCAGCCAATCCTAGCCGTTAGATCCCTGCATCCAACGCATCAGGCCACACCCCATCTCTTCTCCTTCCCATTCTCATTTCGTTCCAGGTAGCTCACGCACGAAGATAACCCACGGCCGCCTCTAGGGTTCGATTTTCGAGCCACCTCCGCTCGACTTCGCTCCGATCAAGTACCACCACTCAAAACGCCTTCACAAACTCCATCTTCGGCCGCGATATAGGCGAGCTCAGCCATCCCTACTGCGCGCCAAACGAGGCCGAACGGCCATGGTTCCAGCGCCAATTGCCGTTGAATCACAGCTCCATATTCGATCTCGACCGTTGAAGTTACAGTTCGTGATGTGCTCTACACTTTTCTGATTGGAAGTATTTCGATTCGATTAGCGGATTTGAAGAAATCGAGGGGGAAAGAATAGTGTTTTCTGGCCATTGGTTTGTTTAAGAGGCGGCGGCTGTACAAAACCCTAGGGTTTTCGAAATTTTGCAAAAGTGAAATAATATCGAGCTTATATAGAAATTCTGACGAACACTATTCATTACGGGTTTTCAAACTCCGATTTACGCGCGGTGACCGGCGTTTCTAGGGTTTACCCCGCGTTCCGAACACAATGGAACAGGTTTCGAAAGCTAATTCGATCATCTGTGCGAGTTACGGAAATAAACGATCGATTTTAAATTAAATCGGTTAACTAAATTTCTAGGCGTTTCGGCTTGCCCCGGACAAACGGTAAATCCGATTGACACGAAATTTGAAATCTTACAATAATATCACGTTACGGATCCGATGAAACTAGTTTCGTCGAAATCCGAGACAGTTTGAAAAATGGCTATTTTAACTCGTCAATTAAATATTAAAATATTCAATTTTCACAATTTAACTTTTAATTCGATTTTAAAAGTTCTACAACGTCATTCTAACTTTAATATGATAAAATAAAATTTTACAAATCATTTTTAATCATATTATACCCGTTATTCAATTATCTAATAAATTCAAAATTTTAAAATCTTATTAACTCTATTATAATCCCAATATAACTTACATTCACTTTGGAAACCAATTAGAATCATATTAAATCAAATTTCAATTATTCACTCTACTTTCATATATTAAATTTCAATATCAAATTAATCATATCAAATTCAGAATTTAATTATTCAAACATTCGTAATATTAAATTTAAACAAATTTTATTATTCTTGAATCACTATCTTTTGAGATATTCAAAAGCGAACTTAAAAATTTAGGATCTGTTTGGTTACTCATTTTCAGATAATTTTTAGTTTTCAATTTTAAAAAATGATGAAAACTTGTTTGCTTTGTCATTTTGTAAATTTCATTTTTGAAAATAAGCATTTTTCAAAATGGGCTTAACATATAAAAATGAAAACTGTTTTTTTTTGTTTTCTCGTTTTCGGCCCAAAATCAAAACGAATGCCCAAACGCAGCAGAAACCCTATTATTTTCTACGGCCGCGCTATCCAGAAATAATCGCGTGAGGGAATTTGTCATCTTCATCAAATTTTATCACGAAATCATCAAAATCAGGTAATTCCAGTTTTCTTTTTTGGTTATCTTATTCTTCAAACTAATAAGTTAAACGCGAATGCTTTCATGATTCGTTTGATTCATTTTTGTTAATTAGGGTTTTGCTAGTAATCACATATTGATTTTAATTGGGTTAAACGCTAATTAGGCTTTATTATTCTCCGTTTGTACAACCGTCTAATTGGGTTAAACGCTAAACGCGAATGTTGAAGTTGACTGTGGGGTGGATATGGCATAGCAGTATTATCTGGCAGTAGGAAATGGATGGAGTAGTGGCTACTGGTGAGATGTTTGGCACTGTAAGGTTGTGGTCAAGACAGTGGAGTTGTTGTGAATCGATGGAGGCGGTATATGTAGTGTGGTTGTCTGTTCAACCTAATGGAGGCAGTATATGTACAATCCGATGGAGGCAGTGGTGTGACAGTTGTTATGGTTAGATGATGTTTGGTTTTTATGTGAACAAGGCAATGAGAAGTGTTTGAGATAGTTTGTTTGAGATAGTTTGTTTGAAATGCTTCGTTTGGTTGGATGTTGTTGTTTAGTAGCAAGAATAAGAATATGAGGAGCAAACGTATTAAGGCTAACTGAAGCGGGGTCATGTGGTAGAGAGATGATAGCAGTTTCCATGTTGTTAGTATTTACTAGTTGTTCATCTGAAATGGTGGATAAGATTTGGAAATTGTTTGGAGGAGCACTGAAGGAAGTGGAAGGGTCATGTATTGAATGGGTGCTGTAGAAGTGTTTGCATGGGGGTTTGTAGGATCAGAGTGTGGTTGGTGGTTGATGTGAAATTTATGCATGCATGCAAGTTATGCATGTTAGCATCAGTTTGGGAAGGAGATGTAAGTATTTGGTCATTAAGAAATGAGAGAGAAGTTGTAAGTTGCTGGTTTGGATGACAATCACTGTCATCCATAAGTAATTTGTCTACATTATTTTTTGCGAGGATTCTTTTGGAGCTGGGCCAAAGATCGATTTTGTTTGCCATTTTTTTCCATTGGTATGTGAAATTTTTGCCTATTTTCCTTTACTAAGGTCCCCTTAGCTTCTTCGTTTCTAACATGAACTATCTTGTACCTATTTACTTGCGTACTCCACTTATTATGTTGTGAATATACTTTGGTCTTGACATCATTGATTCCTAACATGTACTCTTATAACAACAGTCATTAACATGCTAATATTACACATTACATTCATTTGCTTCATGTCTAAAACATTTACAATAACTACATATTTTACGTCTCCAGTCATATCTAACTTAAATATATGAGACAATTTCATCTTCCCCACATTTTATAACATCAGGTAGACATTTGTCAAGGGTAATTTCAATCAAGCAGTTTGCATATTCAAATCTAGTCAATTTTTTAGTAGCCTCATTAAACCGAATCAACTTCCCTACGTGACAGGAAATCTAATTAATACCTATTACTGACCAAATGAGCAGTGGTATGTTGTGAAAGTGCACCCAGATAAGAACAGTCTTAACTTTTGTATGAATATTAATGTGGATAAGTCAGTTTGGGAAGTAAATATGAAAATTTTGACATCATACATACCTGGTTGTTTAATATGATGACGTTAACCCAATATTTGTTCAGGAGAGAAATCGTTTTTTCCATAGTTTCATCTCCAGCCACCTAAAGGCTGCCTCGAATTATTAGGTTATTGAAAGTCTAGCAATAGGATGTTGTATGCCATTTTCATTCGCCATAGTTCTGATAAGTTAAAGTGTTTAATGTTTAATTAAAACAAGGAATGAGCATTGGGTGAGTAGAACTATTAAGGAAGTTATTTAAGTAGTGGGATGCCACTGTTATTTTGAAAATGTGGTTAAGTAGATATCTGCATGCATTAAAAGTGGACAAACATTGGAAGTGTCAATATAATTGGATATCAAATTAAATGTTTAAAATAATGTCTGGTAACAAATTTAATATTGGACATCATTAGTTACCATTTTTATTATTATGGTATCAAATTTAATATTGGACATCATTAGTTACCATTTTTATTATTAGACATCAGTGAATATAGATTATTAATCAAAGGTATAGTTTTAATACTTTGGTAGTTGCAAAGTGATTATCGTGTACCTATATACATCAAAGATAATTCATTATATATTCTATTGTAACCGGTATTGTAACCGGTGAAGACAAACGCTTATGCTTAATTCATTGCTTGTGTATCGTTGAACACATATACTTTTCATTAGTTAACAGGGTTATTAGTACAGAATAGAACTGAAAAGGAATAATGATGAATGGAAGCAATGCTGATAAATACGTGAATTATATCAGGAATAAATGCAAACAAGAATTCAATGCTTTCCATTATTTGAATCAAATACTAACATTCACTATACACTAATTTGTTTAAACGTTTATTGTGTATTCGATGGATGTTATTTCTTACCATACATATATACATATATCTCATTATTTGAATATTTACATAGAATATGGGAGGTCATAGTAAGGCAAAGGAACCAATGTCATGGTCGTACGAGAATGAACACGCTTTCATTGGAATACTCTATGAATACGTAAAAGCGAGAAAACTGCAATGCTCCACTTTCACTAAAGACCAATGGGGAAAAATTAATCAAGAGATGATTGAAGCAACAAAATCTGATTATGGAGTGGAGAGATTGAAGGGAAAGTGGAATCGTTTGCGTATTATACATCGTTCGTTTTCGCAACTATTAGGACATACTGGCGTTAAATGGGATCCAAATACCAACAAGGTTAACGCCGTAGAAGAAGTTTGGCAACACTTCTATACGGTATGCGTTTGAAAATACAATTTATGAATATAAGTGCATGTCGAACTAATATTTATTAAATTATTATAGATCAACTAGACCGAGTTTAAGATATTTAGGAAAGATGGCTGCAAGAATTATGAACTTTTAGGTGAGATTTTTGGTGGAACTACGGCTACTGGAGGTTTAAGTAATGCTTCAACTAAGCTTCCTCCCAATTCAGATGATGAAAGACAATTAGAAGAGAATTTTCTAAACAAAGGTGTGCATGTTCATGTGGTAAATGATGATGAGCAAATGAGTAATCGTCCAAGCGATGAAACGTCAACAAATGAAAGACGACGCAAAAAACATAAAGCTAATAATGTCGAAAAAGCTTGAGTCGTGTATGGAAAAGTGGTCTTCTTCAATCGAAATGTGCAACGAAGAAGCTGCACTTAGAGTGCGATATTTAAAAGGAAAAATTGCAAAAGTTGAAGGAAAGTCGCACAATCCAAATGATAGTCAAAGTGATGTGTCAGATCCATATTCAAATATGGCATGTATGAATATATTAAATGGCATTGACGGTGTTCCTAATGAGATCTACATGAAGGCAATGAAGGCTTTTAAAGATCCAGATTTCAGGATGCAATTTGTTATGATGCCGGAAAGTAGAAGAATACTAATTTTAGAACTCCTAGAATAATTTTATTAGCTCGAGTGTTATGGTATCTTTATTGTAGGCTTATATGCTTTATGTTTTGTCAAACTTTGTGTTCATTGGAATATGTAGTTCTTATTCTATGGTACTTTTTGTGTTTTTAATGTTTGAAATGTTATTTTTCTTTGTTAAGAAATGGTGGCTGATATTCTGCAATATAGTAGTATGTTTATATAGTAGTATTTATGCGTGAATTGAACAAATATTTTTTTTTGTTCATAGTAAAAAATCCAATGCAAAATCTAGTGAAGTGGAAAGTTTTGAATTAGTCATTAATAACTGTTATGATTGCCTGAGGTTATTGGAGGATGATGGAATGAATCATGTCTTGTTTGTAGGAGCTGAAATGTGTACTCGGTGTAATGATGTTAATATTGTGGATCCTTCATTTTTTGAGTCTTTGATATATGAAAATAGAGTTGAGTCTCAGGTTCAAGGGTGTGATGACATTAATTCTAACAATCTGATGGAGGAGTGTGATTAGAGACATCAACAAGGTAATTGTTTTTTGTGATGGAGTTGAAAGTCTCAATCAGATTAATGCTCACGTTTCTGATGATGAGATTATTTCAACTGAATGTTTGGAAGAAGTAGATGTACATTATGATTCTGACAATCTGGGTAGTGAAGGAGTTGATAGACTTTATCATTTTATTGATGTGCATGTTACTGACAGTGTGATTGTTTCATCTGACTGTGTGCCTGAGGTTATTGGATGTGAATGTCTGTTGCGAAGGAGCTCATGTTTTTGATGATGGAATTAGTTCATCTAACCGCTTAAAAGATACTAGTGATATAAATGATACTATAGAGGATGACATGCATAAGATAAATGATGTTAGCTCTGTATTTTGTGGAGATCGAGCTAGTGGGGTTGGAGATTTTGTGTATTTCTGCCTTGTACTTGTCTTTACCAATTTTAACAGAAGTTTCTTCCACAGACACCTGTTGTTCAATAGGTTTGGCTTTATTTGCATTATGGGTTGAAGTTTGAGTCTGTACATCTTTTGCTGTAGTTGAGTGTGTGCTTGAGTTGAGAATTGGTTTGCAGAACTGTACTTTAGGTTGCCAAGTTTTGTGCATTTGAGTTTCATTTTCTGAAATTTGTGCTCTTTTGTATAGGTTTGATTCCATCAATTGATATGGTTAAGCAAGACTGGACTACTTCTTTGTAGCCAATCAACTCCACCCAGGCATTATTAAACTTAAAAGGTATGTTTTCTTTCTTACTATCACCTGTGTTTAGTTCCATTAACAGATAACAGTGATCATTAAATAGTACCATATGAATTATAATGTCAACACTTAATAACCAAGTCAAGTATACTGAATTATACTGCTAAACCATAGAAAAATTCATGCTGACTAGATCATTGGTAAAAGTTCAGTTCATATCTAACGATAAATAGTTAATATCAATTTTATGCAGAGTAATGTCTATTGGATTTAATATGATTTGTTATGAATCCGATGATGGCTCTAGTTCTGATGATAATCTTGTATTTACGGACTACTGTGATGAAGAGTTTGGTGATATGCTAATGATTAATTATCTTGTTGCTAACCAGAGGAGTATCATGAATAGAATACCCTGTAGAACATCAATGCTTACGGGAAGGATGTTCTTACTCGATGTATTGAATGGAAATCCTTCTATATGTCATCAAATTTTTCGAATGCAGAAGCATGTATTCTTGAATTTTTGTGATGTTCTAAACGGGAAAGGACTTTTGACTGATGGAAGAAAAGTAAGCATGGAGGAGGGTGTGGAAATGTTTCTAATGATAATAGGACATACAACAAGATATAGTATTATTGCCGATCGTTTTCAGCATTCGCACCATACTATTTCAAAATGGTTCAGAAGAGTTTTACGAGCTGTTTGTTCTTTGGGCACGGAGATAATACATCCAATGAATCGAGATGTCATATATGAACGTCTTGTACACAAGTATCCCAACTTTAAGGTCATTTTTAGCACAATTTTTATATTTATCAAATAATAAACATAAATAATATTGTAGTATTATTTATTGTAGGATTGTATTGGCGCAATAGATGGAACACATGTTGCTGCATGGGTGCCCGCATCGAGGCAAACATCTTTTCGTGGAAGGAAAACCAATATAACACAAAATGTCATGGTGTCATGTGATTTTGATATGAAATTCGTGTTTGTATACGCTGGATGGGAAGGCGCTGCTAACGATTCTCGAGTATTCATTGATGCAATTACAAGAACCGGAAAAAAATTTCCAATGCCTAGAGGAGGTATATTTTATTGTATAAAATTTAACTATCAACCATTATTTTATAAATAGTTACATAATACTTACCTTTATAATATTTATATAATAATACATGACCATTATTTTATAGATCAATATTATCTTGTTGATGCTGGATACCCAAACATGCCTGGATTTTTGGCTCCTTATCGAGGACGTAGATATCATTTACGTGATTATAACGGACGAGGAAGACTACCTGGAAAGGAAGATTTGTTCAATTATAAGCACTCGTCGTGTCGAAATATCGAGCGTTGTATTGGTGTTTTAAAAGCAATATTTCCAATTCTAAAACTAATGACTAATTATCCACTTCGTAGGCAAAGACAAATTCCTATTGCTTGTTGCACATTACATAACTTTATTCTACAAGAACATGCTTTGGATGATCTTTTCACACAATACTCATCTGAGAATATGGTATTTGAACATGCATTAGAGGAAAATCAAAATCAACAAACCATACAATTTGATGTTAGTCAAACAACTCAAATGGGACATATCAGGGATCAAATTGTTATATAAATGTGGAATGATTACATAGCAACTCGTCCGTAAACCTAAATAGTTAAGTATGAAATTTGTCTTTCTTTATCTTTTCTTAATAGGAACTTGCTTTGCTAATGATAATAATTTTAACAATGCAGGTTATTAGGGAATAAGGCTGCACAACCACTTACTCTTTCTTAATTGGTTAAGTTTCACTTGCTTGCTTCTATGTACGTTTAGATAATTCTTGATTCCAATAATGATATTTGATTAGATTTGTGTAATGGTTGTATAATTTATCATTAACTTGTGGGTTAATATTGAATACTTTATCATGTTCGAATGTTTATCACTTCCTAAGATATATATTAATATACTTGTATATTTCTATTTATCAGAAAAGAGAAGGCCTAGCATAAGGAAGAAGAGCCACTTGAACAAAGCAAAGACTACTTGCATAAGATACATCAAAACTTTTTCCCCTTCTTTTGTAGTGATACAATTGATATATCTTATCTATTTTGTAATGATTTTGGTTGAGATATGATTAATTTGTAGCATGACATGAGTTAGTCTCAGTTTGATATGGTTCACTTACTAGTAGTCATTATTATTTTGTTATCCTTGTCAATTTATGATTTTCCATTTCATGAATTTTTTTTGTTAGCCTCATTCATTATCTAATTTCACTTCTATATTTAATGGTTAAATTCTAACCAAATTTGAAATTGGCAATTTTATTTTGGAATAGCATTTTTGATTTTTAATTTAAAAACTATTTTTCAAAGCTGTAGAACCAAATACATTTTTCAAAATATTAAAACGCTCAAAATGAAAAACTGAAAATGGAGTCTAAAAACTGAAAACCAAAAACTAAAAATGAAAACAAACAGGGCCTTAACTTTTGAAACGAATTAAAATTATAGAACAACCATTTCCATTATATGGTTATTCAATTCCCATTATTAAATTATTCAATAAATTCCAAATATTAAATTTAAACAATTTCGATTATCCAATAATTCATTATCTTTTGAAATGTTGAAATTGAACTTATAAGATTCAACTTTTAAAACCAATTCACAATTTAGAACACTATTTTCATTTTACAGTTATTCAATTATTCAATAAGTTTTAAATATTTAATTTAAATAATTTACCTGTTCAATATTCGATATTTGATTTGAATAGATTTTATTTATCAATCAATTACTCTATTATACCCAATGAATTCAACATTTATTATTATTCCAAACGACTTACAATATTTTTTTTCTAACATTAAATCACGAAATCTTATTAAATTAGCTATTTTATTTATCGAAAATTTACGGGTCGTTACAGAGGGTGTATCTACAGGTGATTTTGGCATTAGGGAGGCTAGGATAAAATGATTGAAAAGGAGCAGTGCTGTCAGATTGGTGCTCGGTGAGGAAAGACTTGTTAAGGTTAAGGTTTAGAAATAATTTTTTAGGGGTAAACAAAAGAAAATGGACATCTTGTAAAGCATATTTTTTTGAGTGGAAAATGATTTGAAATTTGCTTGCGAGAGGTTGAATCAAGAATTTTGAGGAAGACGTGATTTGAAGAATTTATCATAGAAGATTCTGAATAAAATTAACTTCAGAGAGATTAATTTTGGCTCCCTTGTAGTAGACAAACCTTCTTAATGGTCAATTTGATAAAGTTACTAGTACAATCGTACAATGGTAGGGGGACTTACTCTTGACTGTATAATTTTTAAATATACATTTCTTGTGGTTTTACTTAATTTCAATTAAATATACATTAATAATATTTTTGATGACTAAGTAGGTTCATTATTAGAAATAGAAAATATAAATATTAAATGGAATATGTAGTGGAGAACAATTAGCGATTAGAAGCAAAAATAACGTGTGTATATACATACATACATGCATACACACATATATGTGTGTGGCTATATTATGTAATAAAAAAACTCTATTAACAATACCTACTTAATATATAATGGTTATCTTAACTACATAGGTTACTAATCCATATGTCGCTTTAATGATTATAGCACCACCGACCATATTAAACATAATCGAAACTATAAGTAAACAAAATATGCATGACAACCTAAGTAATCTATGTTGATTGTATGATACACAAAAGAATTCCAATAGTGATACAAAGAAACAAGTATAACATAATAGTGTAAGATGCTAACAATGCATCCGAATATCAAATAACCCAATAAACAAAATATTCAATAAGTGATAATATAATAACCATAGAAAATACAAAATAGAAATAAAGTAGATTACAAAGAACTGAAAAGAAATGATGATAAATAAATTGAAAAAAATGGACAAAACAAACAATTCAATTAAAGATATATCTTATCATTAAATCATAAATAAATTAATGGATAAGTGAAACTATGAACTACTTTGCAAGTACTATAAAATTTCAAATGAACATAAACTTGCAAAAGGGAGTAAGTTCTCTATTAACATATATTGTCCTTTATTAAACTATATAATAATTTCCACATCCATATTTCTTTTAGAGTTTTCATATTTGATGCTAAATATTCCAATTTATCAGGTAAACAATATCACGTTGATTAAGAAATGTTTATATTAAGTTATTGAATACAATAGTGCAAACTATATATGATTCTTGCTTGGCAAATTAGATGCATGAAGTTTTAGAGGTAGGTTACATTCATTGATGCAAATATTTATGTTATAATATGCTTTTTAAATTAAAGGTTTATGATACTGATAATATTATAATATTTGATAAAGTATACTATAAGAGAAACCATAATATGAATAAAATCTAAAAAAACAATAATTCATTTAACTTGCAACTTAGTCCATGTCCAATGTATTCATATTGGATTATTGGTCAAAATGCAAGAACTATTTACCCTTCCCATTGACATTGATTTAATCTCAGTCCTAAGTTCGTTTACTCTTCGATCATTTACGTCAAAATTTAGATTTTGTTCAACTTGGATGTTCCATATATAACTGATTATTTAAAGGATCATTCCTCAAAGATTGAACTAGATTTGTCTATGAAAGTTGCATTTGTGGCTTTGTGTATGTTGGCATCCATAAGTGTGGTTCTTTAATGCTCCACTCAAGTGGGAGGAAATTTGTAGTGATATCCTGCATCATAATCATTTCTATAACATAAGAATAATAGAAATAATGAGTTTAGTATATAAATGATCAAAACCTAAAACATGCATTCCATTACATAGTTTTAAGAAAAATGAAGTGTTGTTGGTATAGTTCGAGAAAAGTATATATCATAGTAAAAATAAAGGAACTTAATCTTGAAAAAATCAATTGATTAAACTAACCATCATTATCATGTCCATAAAATATTTTCATAGATTTTAGTAATAAAGGTTACTGAAAGCACATGATTTTACTTCACTTATATCCACTATTAGCAAAATTCATAAGGTAATCCAAAACAAATTTGGAAGGTCAAACTTATGTCAAAGTAAATGGAAGTATTAATAGCATACCTCCAATAGTGAAAAATATATAAATCTTTTGATTATTGTACTAACCTATTGCAAAAAAAAATAAGTGATGGGCTTAGTTTGTAACGTTCCTCATTTAGAGGCTTAAAAATAGATACTATTGATGTTGTAGTTATCATTAGCATTATTTCACAATGCCAAGATGAGATCAGTTATTATATCATTAACATCAAGAGAACAAGAATTTACAAATTTAACAAAACATTTCCATTAATTAATTTGCAGATTTATTACATTCCAATTTCATTATATCACATGACCCTACAATTATGTCCAATTGATAAAATATAATATATACTAATATAATTCCAAGAGTAATATATGATGATACCCCATAGATGATCAGAGTCTTAACTACTTAGACGGTTACAATACCCATCATTACATACATTCATCAATAATGAAAAGCAGTAAACATGACACAATGGAAACAATAACTCATAGACAGTAGCTTGCCTCCTACACGTCTTCGAAAGCTTATTCATCAAATCATGAAATACTTACACTCAACCTACCTAATCCAAATTAAGCACCCAAGCGTTTAGAGGAAATCAATAACTTCGTATCAGTCAAAAAGTCTGTGTGAATAATATTAGTCCACTCAAACATAAATATACTTATTTAGTGAGAACTTGTTGTTGAGCGGAACGGGTTTCCTTTTACTAATACCTTATCAAACAGTACGTTATCCATAACTTGTTCTACAACCAAAATGATTAGTATATAATCTAACATTAATATCATATCATGCATGTGTGATTTAAAATGAATAGTCTGTTATTCACTAGGATAAAAGGTTTCACTACAAGGAAAACAATCGTTTATAGCGGCATATAGCCGCTATTAAACACAACTATAGAGGTCTGATAAACGTCGTATATCGACATGTTATAAAAAAGAACTGCACATTTATAACACAAAAAATTCCGCTATAAAAGAGCATAATTTCATAGTATTATATACTGCTATAAAATGTGTAGATACAATAATGCCTATTTGTTGCTATCTTTTGACAGTAACCTCATATATTGCATTATCTTTTTATAGCACTTATGTCATATAGTTATAACGCATTTTAGAAGCTATGCTTTATTTGAACAATCAAATTGAATCTTCTTTAAATAGATAACAATTTATAGCACTTATGTCATATAGTTATAACGCTTTTTATAGCACTTCTGTCATATAGTTATAACACCTATTTGATGCACCACGAATCTTCTTTAAATAGATAACAATTTGAACAATGTATGAATAAAAAAAAATCAGAAAATGTAACACATATTGATGATAACAAAATAAAGTATCAACTAACAATAAATAAATTCAATACATGAGTTACCAAATTCGATACATATTCATGATAACAAAAGGCAATATAGTTCAAAGTTAACGTCCACAAGTACCAAATGCATCATTAAGAACTTGAACTACTCAAGCCTTTTTCATGCATGTCTTTGGTCATTGGTAGTACATCCTGAATATTCAAAACAATTTGAAAATAATTATATAAAATTGTGATGAAAATTACAGGCTATTAGTAGTACCTTCTATTATTAGATGGATGAAGAATGACATAACTTTTTTAACATCAAATTTTTCTTAAATGGATGAAGATAATATCTAGTTGCATGTTGCATTACAACAGCCGCATTTCCTATCAGTTAAAGATCAGGTTAACTTGTAACGTTTGGTCAAGAGAGCGGATGGTTTTGAATCAAGTTACAAAATAAGAATGCCTGGCCAAAAGACACGATACAAAAAATAAATCATACATTTGTCACAAATTTGCGAAAATGGCATTCAAAAACGAACTTTTGTTTAACTTTCATACCTTAGGCTAAATAGTTTCCACCCATTTAATAATAGTAAATTGTAAAATGATTTCTTTTTGTTCTTTTTATCAGTGGTCACCTATCTATGTCATCCTTAACATAAAAGTTGCATATTCCTTGCTCTATATTTGGTTAGCTGGATACTCGATAGTAAAAAACCTCCATGTTCCCATGATATCAAGGTGCAGTTCACACATGCAACTCTCTCAATTATATACTACCTTTTTTAATATACCTTTATAGTACTAAAGCATGTCATTTATACCATGCCTTCTAAAAGATCCAATGAACGTGAGAGATAATATGGGTAAAGGAAAAAGCTGCCACAAAATGAGGTTGAAGTTATTTTCTCGTTTGACATGTCTGGCCCAGGAAATGTGTAGAACGAAGTGAGTGAACTAGTTCCATTAAATTCAAATTCTTAGTTGATAGCCGACAAAACTGTAAAGTGGTTCTCTTTTTGTATTGGTTTTTGTTTCATGATCATGGAATACATTCCCATAGTGAGTGTTTACTTAACTTATAGGTCTTTAAGAATATTTGAAGTTCAGTTCTAAATTATTTGTCCATTTACATTTAAATACCACAATATAAATATATTGAAGACTAGTGGCAATTCTATCTGAGCATTCAAACATGTGTTCTATGGGCAACCCCAAGAATTGTATGTTCTACATACAACCTCAATTAAAAATGCAGGTGGCGTAAGTAACTACTGTCAAGGATGAATTTCTATGTGCCTGACTATGCCAAGGATTTAAGGCTATTTCCCAATGAATCTATAAATTTCCTTCAAAAATCAAAACTTTCCAACGTCATCATGGAGCAAGCACCTAAGAACAAAAAATTATAGTTAATTTATTATTATTATTATTATTATTATTATTATTATTATTATTATTATTATAAACTTAGTTAATTTTTATAAAACTTAGCTAACTCGGATAATACTTTATTATTATTCTAAACTAGTTAATTGTTATGAAACTTAGTTAATTTTTATAAACATGATTTGTATGTTATTATTATTATTATTATTATTATTAATATTATTATTATTATTATTATTATTATTATTATGACTGCCGTTGCCATCATTGTTGTTACTAGCATTATATTATTATAAATTTAATTAATTTTAATAAACTAAGTTAATTTATTATTTTATTATTGTATAAATAATTAAATTTAGTTAATTTTGTTAATTTAGTAAGTAATTTGTTATGAGTATTAATATTATTATTTTTATTATTTTAAACATTGTTGATTTTTATAAAACTAGGTTAGTTAATTGTTATTGTTGCTATTATGATTGTTGTTGTTAATATTGTTATGATAAATATTAATTTGTATAAAAATTAGTTGAATTATTATTATTATTATTATTATTATTATTATTATTATTATTATCAACTTATTTAATTTTTGTTAGCTTATTTAATTTTTATATAACTTAACAAACGAAGTTAATTTTTATAATTTTAGATAATTTATTGTTGTTGTTATTGTCATACAAATCTAGTTAACTTTTATAAAATTTAGTTAACTTGGTTAATATTTTATAAGTTATTATTGTTGTTGTTGTTCAAAATTTGGTTAATTGTTATCAAACTTAATTAAATTTTAAAACTTAATTATGTTATTATTTTTATTATCAACTTAGTTAATTTTTATATGCTTATTTGGCTTTTATTAAACTTAATTAACGAAGTTAATTTTTACAATCTTAATCAATTTTATTGTGATTATTATGATTATTTAAAGTATATTGTTGTGGTTAGTTAATTTAACTAATCTTAGTTAATTTTATTGTTATGATTATTAAACTAAGATTATAAAATTTTGTTTTAACTATTATGATTGTTGGTGTTGTTATTGTCATTGTTATTATTAGTATTATTATTATAAACTTAGTTAATTTATTATTATATAAGTTTTTTTTATGAAACTTAGTTAACTTGGTTAATACTTTATCATTATCATTATAATTATTATTACTATTATTATTATTATAGACTTAAGTAATTTATTATTATTATTACATGTTATATAAAACTTGGTTAATTTATTATTTTGATTTTGACTGTTATTATATATATTTAGCTAATTTTTATAAAATTTAGTTAACTTGATTAATAGTTTATAATTTATTATCATCATTATTATTACTACTAATAATAATAATATTTTTATTATACACTTAGTTAGTTTTTATAACAAACTTAGTAATTTTCATAAACTTCGTTAATATTTTATTGTTATTATTATAAACTTATTTAATTTTTATAAATGTTGCTTAACAAATAAGGATAGTAACAGTTTCCCAAATCAAATTCATTTTATAGTAGCAATTGATTATACTATGCAGCTTGTAATAGTAGAAAGTAAAAAATTAAATAATAATACCTCATTTGATACCACATCATATAAATCATCAGTTACAAGAATGAAGTACTCAAGTGATCCATCAACCGCCTCCTTCTGCCTTAGCAGAATAAAAGTTCTTTACTCATATAAATTACTCGATAATAAGCAGTATATGCACTTCGATTGTAAAAATGTGCACAGCTGAATATGCATTTGAGTGTCTTCTATTTGACAAATACGATTTTGAAAGAAAAGCAAACCATAGCATGACATACACTTGTTAGTTTTCTTAATTAATTACTTGCAGGCCCAGAGTTATTATAACAACTGGATTGCTAAGTGTTGGTATATGCAGACCTCTCGAACCAGGCATGAAAACCTCATATAAATGATGTATAAAAATTGACAGCTGCAATTTAGGAACAAAAATAAATACTGCTCTACTTACAAAAAACGAACATTTTAACGATGTTGTAGGAAACAATCATTAATCCATATGTAGAAAATTAGTGATTAAAAGCATCTTATATCGTTTGCATATACGTCGTCCTATGAAAAAACAGAAATGAGAAGTTTCCCGCTTCCTTTTTACATGACAAAACCATTGAAGTAATGTTTTTCTTAGCTCTAGCTTCAAACTAGTTCAACCTTTTTTTAAGTTTGAAATAATATGCAAATCTTGGAAAATGAATTTTTAATTATTGAATTTTGAAAAATGGTTGGATTTATGGATTTATTTTATTTCGAAATCGTCTATGATAAAGAAGATGGAAAGGTTGAATTTTGAACAATCTATTCAAAAACAACATTCTGATAACCCCGTTTCCTCCTAATAATTAAAAAATTCTAAAGATACACCACTAAAATACACTATTAAAATTTCCATTAATAGTAAAGATGATAGAGTCCAGGATAACAGATACTTCACCTATCTGTATAAACAATAAAAGACAACATTACTGATACACGTGTTCTGTAGGAAAATTTTAAAAATTGACCTTAACAAATCATATGCTTAGTATACGTTTTTACTCATTTTTGTTCCAAAAAGATGTACAATACTTAGTAACTTTGGATTAGACGAAGAGATGAAATTTCTAAAAAGCATTACTATCGCCTTTCAACATTTTCAATAAAATCAAGGAAGAAAGAAAGACAGCAGTTAACTGCATAAACAAATAATCCTAATACATGAAAAAAATCAGAAAATGGCACGTACCATAAGCTTCTCATCAAACATGAATGAAATTTCCCAAAGTTCAAAAGCAACTGTAGAAACTTTAACAAAGCTAAATTAGTAAAAACAGAGAGAGTGGAAATCTTACTATTGAACTTCAGCAAGCTAAATTTATTAACAGAAGAGAATGATATATATAAAAAACTGACGTACACTAGTTGTTTTATTATCAGCACCTGCTACTTTCATGCCACTACATGCATAATAGTAGGATCTATAACTTGACTCACTCTACTGAATATTTAAAAACAAACTGCTAACATTAATAAATAAACAAACGTTGCACTGACTATAAGAATCATGATTACCGTGCAACATTCCCCCTTAATCATGATCCTTCAGAGTAGCCATTCCCATCTTTTCCTTCAGTTTGATGAAAGCTTCATACTTTAATGGCTTAGTAAGAATGTCGGCTACTTGATCTTCAGATTTGCAATACTCCAGTTCTATCTCCTTTTTTGCAACCTGATCTCTCAAAAAATGAAAGCGTGTGTCAATGTGTTTGGTACGTCCATGTATGATTGGATTTTTAGCCAGATTAATTGCTGACACATTATCAATAAAAATCTTTATAGGCTTTATATATGAGACATGTATTTGATTCATTAAATGACCCAACCAGATAGCTTGACAAGCACTTGATGCCGCTGCAACATACTCCGCTTCACATGTTGAAAGGGCGACAATTGACTGTTTCTTAGACGACCACGAGCAAGCTGTAGTTCCAAAGTTAAAACAATACCCAGATGTGCTTTTACGGTCATCTAAATCTCCTCCCCAGTCACTGTCAGCATATCCCACAAGTTCACACTGTTCAGTTGACGTGTAAAGCAGACCATGATCATGAGTGCCTTTCAGATACCGCAAAATTCTCTTGGCCACCTGCATATGAGATTGTCGTGGAGATTCCATGAATCTACTAATTAGCCCAACTCCATAGGAGATATCTGGTCTTGTGCAACACAAATATCTTAAGCTACCGACCAATTGCTTAAAATATGTTGAATCGATGGAATCCCCGTTGTCATTCTTTGATAATTTAGTTCCAACTTCCACAGGAGTTCTTGCAGGGTTGCATTCTAGCATATTAAATTTCTTCAGAAGATCAATAGCATACTTATTTTGAGAAATGAAAATACCATCTTCTCTTTGCATTACTTCTATTCCCAAACAATATGACATTACGCCAAGGTCAGTCATTTCAAATTCAGTCATCATGGATCGCTTGAATTCTGAAATCATAGTGGGATTATTGCTTGTAAACACCAAGTCGTCAACATAAAGACAAAGCAGCAATATATCACCAAAGCCATTTATCTTGACGTAAAGAGAATGTTCAGATGGGCACTTTTCAAAACCTGATTTACTGAAGAAAGAGTCAATGCATTTGTTCCATGCTCTTGGTGCTTGCTTCAAGCCATATAAAGCTTTTCTTAACCTGTAAACTTTATTTTCATGTCCCTTTTTCACAAATCCTGGAGGCTGCTTGACAAAAACCTCTTCTTCCAATGGACCATGCAAGAATGCTGACTTCACGTCCATCTGGTGCACTTTCCAATGATTTTGTGCAGCTAGAGCAAGAATTAATCTTATTGTTTCAATTCGAGCAACCGGAGAAAACACCTCTTGGTAGTCATGACCTAACTGCTGCTCATATCCTTTCGCCACTAATCTCGCCTTCCGTTTGTCTATCTCACCGTACGATTTTCTTTTTGTTTTGAAAACCCACTTTACGTCAATGGCCTTCTGACCTGGTGGAATATTCGTAAGCTCCCATGTGTCATTTCTTACTATTGCATTTATTTCTTCATTCATAGCATTCACCCACTCCGGATCCTGATTTGCCTTTTCAAAGCTCACTGGCTCGCAATCTGCAAACATCGCAAAATGTACTAATTCTCCATCATCATTAATAGCACCATCAGACATTACCTCAAAGTCACGTAGGGCAGCAGGTGGTTGTCTGTGTCTCCTTGGCCTTTCTGGTACTACATGAACAGATCCTTCTTGCATAAAGGTTGAAGATGATGCTTCTTGATTTGTGGTGGCTGCTGTCACTTCAGAATGTTCTTCAATATCACAAATAATTTGTTTGTTGGAATCAGCATGTAATTCTGTATCCCATCTCCATGTCTCATTTTCAGCAAACTTTACATCTCTGCTTACAATCACCTTTTTTGTCACTGGATTATAAAGCTTGTAGCCACCAGATTTGTAACCGATGAAAATAGTTTTCACTCCACGATCATCAAGTTTTGTTCTTTTTTCAGATGGAACATGGGCATAAGCTATTGATCCGAACACTTTTAGGTGTTTCACATTTGGCTTGTATCCACTCCATGCTTCTATAGGAGTAATATCTCGAATGCTCCTTGTTGGAGACCTGTTTAATAGATAAACAGAACATGATACAGCTTCTGCCCAAAAATAATTAGGCATGTCTTTGGCCTTCATAATACTCCTCGCCATATTCATAATTGTTCTATTCTTTCGCTCAGCAATGCCATTATGTTGCGGAGTATAAGGAAATGTGATTTCATGCTTGATTCCCTGCTCATCACAAAACTTGTTAAATTCAGCAGATACATATTCACCTCCTCCATCAGTTCTCAATGATTTGACTGCGCAACCACTTTCTTTTTCAGCTTGAGCTTTAAATTTCTTGAAACAACCAAAGACTTCATATTTTCCTTGCAGGAAATATACCCATATTTTTCTGCTATAGTCATCAATAAAGGTCAGAAAGTACCTATTGTTTGCATGTGAAGGTATGCTGATCGGGCCGCATACATCAGAGTGAATAAGCTCAAGCGGTTGTAGTGCACGTTGACTGTTTCCAGAAAATGGCAGCCTTGTTTGCTTCCCAAGAGTGCAAGCTTCACACAACTGATCGGGATGTTGAATGTTTGGCAAACCAATCACCATCCTCTTTTGAGCAAGTAAATTTAAGCTACGAAAATTTAGATGCCCAAAACGAAGATGCCATAACCATGATTCGTCATTTATAACAGCATTAAGACATGTATAGGCACTACTAGGAATATCAACTCTAAACATTCTATTAACAGTCAATGGAGCTTTAAGAATAAGTGTACCTTTTTTGTCAACAATGAAGAGTTGTTTATTTTGCATACTCATGTTGTATCCCTTTTCAAGTAGCTGGCCAACACTGAGCAGGTTACTCTTCATGCCTGGAACATAAAATACATCTGAAATGTATTTATGATCACCATTCTTTAATTTGATAAGAACTTTCCCTTTTCCCATCACTGGAGTTGTGCTATCATCAGCAAATTTGACACTTGATTTCACTGACTCGTCAAGATCTGCAAATAACTCTCTCTTACCACACATATGATTAGTACAGCCGGTATCAAGAAACCAAGTGTGATAGTTTGGTTCTTCATTAGCTGATGTAACCATCAAGAGGGCATGACTCTCCTCATTATTTTCTTGTACATATCCAGCTCTTTGACCATTCTCTTTGTATCGGCATTCGCTTGCATAATGGCCTAATTTATGACATGAATAACACTCAACATTGGATCTATCATTCCTCCATTTACCACGTCCTCGACCTCGGCCTTTGAGATTCCAATTGGGTTGATGGTGGTTCTCTCTATCTTTTCTATCAATTCCTTGACAATTATTTAGACCTCCACGTCCCCGATAGTTGTTATGAGTCCCACGACCTCGTCCTCTGCCACGATAATTATGTTGTCTCGGTTTATTGTTACTGCTTGATTCTTCTTTAATGACAAGTTGACTTTGGAAGACTTGTTCAATAGTCTTGTCGTTTTGCTTCTCATTCATTCGTTGCTCGTGTGCTTGTAGGGTACCTGATAACTCATCAACTGTCATCTTAGACGAGTCATGAGCTTCTTCTATTGCCACCACTATATGCTCAAATCTAGGTGTTAGCGTTCTTAGTATTTTTTCGACTTTTGACTGTTCTGGAAAATCCTCTCCATAAGTTTTCATCTGATTTACTAAAGCAAGAACTCGACTTACATAGTCTGAAATACTTTCGGATCCTTCCATCTGCAGAAGTTCAAATTGACGTCTTAAGGTTTGAAGTCTCACCTTCTTTACTTTATCAGCGCCTGTGAATGATGTCATAAGTGTATTCCATGCCTGCTTTGATGTTGTTGCAGCTGCAATCTTCTCAAAGACCTCATCATTCACCCCTTGATGAATGAAATATAGTGCCTTCTTGTCCTTCTTCTTCTGATCGCGATGAGTATTTCGTTGTACTTCAGTTGTTGTTTCATCAATTTCTGGAACTCCTTCTTCTACCACACCCAATAGTTCATGATAGTCAAAAAGTACTCTCATTTGAACACTCCATCGATCATAATTCTTTCCGGTCAGAACGGGAACACTAATCTGAGCAGAGGCATTCATCTGGCTCCGATACCACTGTAGAAACTTTAACAAAGCTAAATTAGTAAAAACAGAGAGAGTGGAAATCTTACTATTGAACTTCAGCAAGCTAAATTTATTAACAGAAGAGAATGATATATATAAAAAACTGACGTACACTAGTTGTTTTATTATCAGCACCTGCTACTTTCATGCCACTACATGCATAATAGTAGGATCTATAACTTGACTCACTCTACTGAATATTTAAAAACAAACTGCTAACATTAATAAATAAACAAACGTTGCACTGACTATAAGAATCATGATTACCGTGCAACAACAAACACATAGAGTTCTCAAATGCTTCAGAACTCCCCGTAAATAACACAGAATACCAAATAAACTTTTACTTCTTGTCTTCCTTCTCTGCTTCAGCGGCTTTTTAAAGCCTCTTTCATGGTAGTGTTTATTGGTCCTTTCAAGACACAGTTTCTGGTAAGCTCTGAATGTCCTCATTTCTTCATTTATTTTGACAAAATCTATAACTGTTTTCTCCGTAAGGACAAGCATGAATGCCCCTTTCACTTGAGTTGTTGATGCAAGTTCTTCAGCATTTGAATTGCCATTCTAATATTACCGCATAAAAAAATTCAGTCATCATAAACCCATGAGCGTGCGTACACACAGTTTGTGCGATTGATTAAAAAATTAAAGGAAAAAACTTTCTTCCCTGACAAAAGGATTACGGGGAAAATACAACATTTCACTTTCAAAAGATATAATCGCTAAATCTTGGTTTATACAAATCAAGTATTATATATACATGCATATATTTTTATGTTGACTGTAGCGAATAAGAAATCTAATTTGAATTCAAGGAAACTATCGATATTAGCCTTGTAACAACCAAAAAAGTGTTGGATGACTGATAATGAATTAGATGCGCCCAATATCTCATGTGCAGCATTGCATATAAGTGTATTAAGAATGCTTATTAACCAGCTGTTGTACATTTTGTGAGACATGACACCAATATGGACTATCATCCATACAAGTTATCAATTTCAAGCAGTTCAAGCATTTTTTATTGCGTTGTAGCATTTTATGCATATATGAATATGATCATCAATACATTATAAGATGTACAACCAACGATGATAGATACACATATTTTAACGAAAAAAACTGTAATTGACTGTTGTTACATGAAGCAAAATGCCAACTCTAGCATTGCAAAATTATCAAATATCTTTCTAAATCAAGGTGTTAAAATGCATGTGTAATTTAATCATGTAATCCTATTCCTAACTACCTGAACTATACTAATTTATTATTCTGCATATGTGACGAGCACATGAGCAAATGATAAATGTGCATAAAATATTTTTGAATTTGCCAAAAATATTATAGTATGGATCATGCCAATGCAAACAAAGTTGTACATAAATGTATGGTCATAATAGTAAATTTACCTTGAATTTGCTAGGGCGTCTAGGGAAAACTAGAAGCTTAGCAATGTACTCCTTTAGCCTCTAAACATTGGCTTGCATCCCCTCCAAGGACCAATTTCTACGCCCGTGATCCACTGATATGCCAACAGTTCATGCCCACCTCCTTTTAACTCCAGCCAACTACAAATTTACGCATTTTGTTTGTAATAAGCACATGAACATATAGATAATACATGCATCTCTGTAGTTTTAATCTTTCAACGTATTATAGCATGTTCTATGATAAATTAAAAGATTAGCATTGTATTAGAAAATGATTGTTAACGAAACTCGAAAAAGGACGACGGAGAATATATATTATATATGCTCATATTAAGCAATAAACAATGTTAGTACCCTAGGTGTTCTTTCTCTCAAATCATTGTGAAAGTTAGTTAAGATGTATATTTTAGATTTGTCTAGACTAGCACATTGAACTTTAAAATAATCATTATTAAAATTAAGATTAATGCAAAAACGGATATTTGCAATGTTATATAGTGTGGATGTAGCTAAAGGAACAAAACAAATCAAAACAATAGGAGTACATAGACACTGTCAGTCATCTATATTCATACTAACAAGGAATTGTATCACCAGGTTAAAGAAAGTACATGGATGAATTCAATACTAGCTTGTTGTTTACACGATTAGACATCTCTGTCATTTGTTTTGCTTCATAAACACGCACAAAAAGTCATTTAGAATATTGATAACGAAGACTATTATACACAACGGCTGACTTTGAGATACGTTGTTAAGAAAGACAAGTTTAAAGGAGATGTGGTTAGAATAAAGGAACATTAAGTCATAGTAATATTGCTATTAGGCATAGGACGGATATTTAAATAAAACAAATAAAGCTAGTACATGCAATTTATATAGATATCACATTTGCTACAACTAAGAATTAATGATTTTTTGGCATTAAAGTTTAACTTAGCTGAATGAAATGAAATAATGGAGTATCTTACAGTGAGCATTGGACACTAGCATGTTTACCCAAAAAAGTAATGTCTTCTAGACACTCATATTATGTATACCCTGCTAATTCTCCAGAGTATATTAATTTTTCTTTTTAATAATATTTGGTACGTAATTTTTCTTTTTAATAATATTTGGTACGCAACTCTTAAACTACTATATAGAAACATGTAGACAGATCTAGCACTTATATGGTTCGGTGAAAGAAACTTTGTTTGCAACTAATTGAAAGATTGAATTGTTCCTTCAGCACAATAAAAGCAAATACTTCCATAATACCAAATTTATTCTTTATATCAAAAGGATAATGGATGCATTAATGCCAACAACATTCATTCTGTGAGGAAAGAAAATGAGAAAATATCATATGAGATTTTTTACCATTGTTCTATCACATGAGTTATAAAACATGCATAGCAATATCGTCAAATTTACCAAAGCCCTAATCAACGCTGATCCACTCAACAAAATGGACAGGAACAAAGAACCGGCAACTAATCAAGTAAATCAAAACATAACTAGAGATGTGCTAATATACCACTACCGCCTTTCTTAGGCAAGTTGTAAACTTCCTTTAACTTAGAGATCTGGTTGTCGGGAAGCTGGTCTTCCATCGTGAGAGCTTCAGCTTACTTCACTCGAAACTACGTGGGAGGAACCAAACTGTGAATCCCTTCAAAATCGGGGAAAGAAAGAGATCGAAGCAATGGTGATAGGGCGACGTCGACTTGCTCCAATATCAGATCTCGCTTTTATGTGCTTAACTCACAAAGAAGATGTAAAAAGATGGGGATTTATTATTTGAGTGAAGTTATTTGGCTATGAGTAGAATACGCAAGAGAATTTGAAGAAGAGGGAAATAATCAAAAAAGAGGCGAGCATGAAAATATTTAGGAGGAGGCCGCTTTAAAAAGAGTTAGTTGGTACAGAATAAAGAAAATGAAGTAAACAAAGAGAGAATAATTCTATTGAATTGAGAGATATTTTTAAAATACAATCAAAATTCATATTTAGACTACTTATACAGTGCAGATTACAATAATGCCCTTTCATATTTAGCATATTCATCCCTATATATTATAACACTCCCCCTTGAATATGCGTATGTAAAGATGATAAGAGTAATTGCCTCGTTAAAAACCTTGTTAGGAAAAAACCAGTGGGAAAAAATCATAAACAAGGAAAAGAGTACAACATGATTTTATCTTTAAGTATATATTTTATAATGTTACTACGAGGGTTGATTCTTCTGGATCAAGATAATGCCTCATTAAAACCATACTAATAAAAACCCAGTGGAAAAAAAATACTAGTGAAGGAAAAAGAGTACATTATAGCGTATTTCATACGCTCCCCCTGGATTATAACGCATTATTCAATTAGTTTGTTGATGCAGCCGACGCATACCAATTTTGTACACCATCTTCTGAAATATTGATTTTGGAAGCGCCTTTGTGAATAAGTCCGTCGGATTTTCTTGGGATCGGATTTATTTCACTTCTATCTTATTATCCTTTTGTAGCTCATGTGTGAAGAAAAATTTAGGAGAAATATGTTTCGTCCTATCACCCTTAATGTAACCCGCTTGAATTTGAGCTACACAAACTGCATTGTCTTCATAAATAATGGTTGACCTTTCCGTTACTGATGGAAGTTGGCAGCTTTTTCGAATATGCTCAATTAGTGATCTTAGCCAAATACATTCTTTACTTGCTTCATGTAGTGCTAGTATTTCAGAGTGATTGGATGATGTTGCTACCAATGTTTGTTTTGTAGATCGCCATGAAATTGCTGCATTGTTGTTATTGAATACATATCCAGTTTGTGATCTTGCTTTATGTGGGTCAGAAAGATAACCTGCATCAGCATAGCCAACTAGATTTGGATTATTGCCTGTGTTAGAGTAAAATAAACCCAAATTTGTCGTTCCACGAAAATATCTCATGATATGTTTTATACCATTCCAGTGTCTTTTCGTTGGTTCTGAACTGTATCTTGCTAGAAGATTTACTGAAAATGCAATATCTGGTCTTGTGCATTGGGCCAAATATAATAATGCACCAATGGCACTAAGATATGACACTTCCGGGCCAAGCACATTCTCATCTTCTTTTGGGCGGTAAGTGTCCTTTTTAATATCTAAAGATCTAACAACCATTGGCGTACTAAGTGGATATGCTTTATCCATTTGACAACGCTTTAGAATTTTCTCAATGTAGTTTGATTGATGGATTAATATGTCATTAGTACTATGCTCAATATGTAGACCGAGACAGTGCTTAGTTTTGCCAAGATCTTTAATTTCAAATTCCTTCTTTAAATAATTTATTGTTTCATCATTCTCTTCTGAAGTTCCAATCAAATTTATGTCATCAACATAAACTGCTAAGATAGCAAATCCCTTTACCGATTTCTTTATAAAGACACGTGGACAAATGAGATTGTTTTCGTATCCTTCTTTTACCAAATATTTACTAAGACGGTTATACCACATCCTTCCAGATTGTTTCAATCCATATAGTGATCGTCTTAGTCTTAATGAGTACATGGACTTTGATTTTGCTTCAGGCAATTTATATCCATCTGGAATTTTCATGTAAATGTTGGTATCTAATTCACCATAAAGATAAGCTGTCACAACATCCGTTAATCTTATATCGAGTTTTTCAGAAACTACAAGGCTTATCAAATATCGGAATGTTATGACATTCATGACAGGGGAGTAAGTTTCCTTAAAGTCAAAACCTGGTCTCTGCAGGAAACCTTGTGCGACAAGTCGTGCCTTGTACCTCACGACTTCATTTTTATCATTTCGTTTTCTAACGAATAACCATTTATAACCTACTGGTTTAACATTTTCTAGTGTTTTCTCTATTGGTCCAAATACACCATGTTTTTGAAGTGAATCTAGTTCCACTTGGATAGCATCTTTCCATTTTGGCCAATCGTGTCTTTTTCGACATTCATTTATGCTATTTGGTTCATTATCATCATTCTCATTATTCTCGTTATGGTCATGACTTTAAATTATTTCAGTAGCTACTGCGAATGAGAATACATCATCAATTATTATTTTACTTCGATCCTGTATTTCTCCGTAGTTCGTATAAAATATTGAGATCTCATTATTATTAGGTACCATTTTATCGTTGGAATCTTCTTTTATCTCTTCTGGGATAATATTTCCTTCCGCGCTTCTAGGAGAATTGGGATTTTCATTTGAGTGATCTTTTTGATCATTTATAACCTCTTCAGGAGGTTCCTTAATTGATGATTTTTCATTAGACTTTCTTTTTCTAGGCGCCAAGTCTTTTGAACCAATTGGCCTTCCACGTTTTTGTCTTGCTTTAGATTCATTTGCTGCTATATTTATTTTTGATCCTTCAATGACATCAATTTTTGCTGGTGCATTTGCTGCTGGAATGTGAGATTTAGTTATTTTTGTAGTGTCACTAAATGCATCCGGCAGTTGATTTGCAATATTTTGAATATGCAAAATTCTTTGTACCTCATATTGGCATTGTTTAGTACATGGATCCAAATAAGACATAGATGGATTATTCCATGATATTTCACGCCGTTCTACTGGAACGGTCTTTTCTTCCCTTAACGGCGGGAAGATTGTCTCATCAAATTTACAGTCTGAAAATCTTGTAGTGAAGACATCACATGTAAGAGGTTCAAGGTAACAAATTATCGATGGGGAATCAAATCCCACATAAATTCCCAACCGTCGTTGAGGACCCATTTTAGTACGAAGTGGGGGATTAATAGGTATATGCACAACACAACCAAATTTTCGTAAATGTGAAATATTTGGTTGAAATCCAGTTAAGAGCTGTGATGGTGAAAGCTGATGATAAGCTGTTGGTCTAATTTTAACCAATTCCGATGCATGCAAAATTGCATGCCCCCAAGCTGAAACGGGTAGTTTTGATTGCATAAGCAATGGTCTTGCAATAAGTTGCAAGCGCTTAATTAATGATTCTGTTAGACCATTTTGAGTATGAACATGAGCTACTGGATGTTCAATTTCAATCCCCAGTGATAGACAATAATCATCAAATACTTGAGAAGTAAATTCTCCAGCATTATCTAGTCGAATCGATTTAATTTGATGATCAGGGAAGTGTGCTCTCAATTTTATTATTTGAGCAAGTAGCTTGGCAAATGCCAAATTTCTTGTAGAAAGTAAACAGACATGTGACCAATGAATTGATGCATCAATCAATATCATAAAATATTTGAATGGTCCACATTCAGGGTGGATTGGGCCACATATATCACCTTGAATTCTTTGTAAAAATGTTGGAGATTCAGAAGTGATTTTACTATATGAAGGTCGAGTGATTAATTTTCCTTGTGCACATGGAGCACATAAGTAATCACTTGGTAAATTCAATTGGTTTGATAAATCATGTCTGTTTGAGTTTTTGGCAATTTTACGCATCATAGTTGATACAGGATGACACAAGCGATCATGCCAAAGAATCAATGTCTTTGTATTTGTGAGCTTCTGGCTCATGTTTATAGAGTGAGATTCAACTATGCCAATTTTTGTAAAATATAAACCAGTTGAAATTGTACCAAATTTTTCTAGGATAAGCTTCTGGCTTTCAATTCTAGAAATAACACAAAGATATTCTTTTTTGTTTTCATTTGTAGTTTCAATATGGTATCCATTCAATCTTATATGTTTGAAACTCAGCAAATTTCTTTTAGAGTTGCTTGAGTATAATGCATTCTGAATAAAGATATGCGTACCATTTGGTAATATTATATGGGCTCTTCCGGACCCGTCAATTATATTAGCAGATCCAGCTATAGTGGAGACTTTAGCTGAGAAATTTTCAGATAGTTCAGAGAAAAACTTCTGGTTTCTCAAAATTGTATGAGTAGTTGCACTATCTAGTAAGCATATATCATCACCCAAATGGCGTTCCATACCTTAAGAATTAAAGACAATGATTAGTCAATCATTAAAAATTTGTATGCATAAATAAATGTAATGTAAACAAACAAAGTAATATGATTAAAATAGGCTATTGATTAAAAACAACATCCATATTACACATTACTAGTACTGCAAAGGGAAATACAATTAAACGAACACAAACTTCAAACTGATTTATTGATGCAAGCTAATGAAATAAAACGAAAGTCACATAACAAACTTCAAGACATTTCTAATTGATCAACTCGGTCATATCACTTATCACTGCATTTAGATTTTCATCATTAATGAAATTTCCATTGTCATCTTCGAAGAAATCATCTAACTTCAGATTAGTGTTTTCAGGTAACTTTTCGGCATTATTTGCCTCAATATTCTTCGAGCGATGATATTCTTCAACTGTTTTCCTTGATGATCTACATGTACGTGACCAGTGACCAGATTGTCCACATCTATAACAAACTTCCTCATAATGCCTTTTATTTTATGAAACTGAATCATTGTTCTTTATAGGCTCAATTTTATTTTGTTGCTTTTTAAAGTTGGTGGTTTTGTTACCTTTAAAACCACCATAACCACCTCTGCTAGAGTTATATCCACGTCCACGACCATGTCCTCTACCTCGACCTCGACCCCTACCTCTTCTAGAGTGGGCAAAATTAGCATTAACTTCAGGTAATGCAGTTGAACCAGTTGGTCTTGAGGAATGATTTTTTTATAAGCAATTCATTATTTTGTTCAGCAATTAGTAAGCATTCTATGAGTTCAAAATATTTTGTAAAATGACGCTCTCGATATTGCTGCTGTAGGAGTATATTCATGTTGAGAAAGTCTTTTCAAGCATTTATGCGTCATCCACCTTTTCTTCACATAATTTCAGTTTAGAAGTGATTCTAAACATTGCAGAATTATATTCTCTTACGGACTTAAAGTCCTGAAACCTCAGGTTCTACCACTCTTGCCTAGTGTTTGGAAGTATGACCGTCTTCTGGTGGTCATAACGCTCCTTCAGGGAGTTCCATAAGTGGAGAGGGTCTTTTTCAGTCAAATATTCTGTTTTTAGATCATCGTGGATATGACGTCTTAAAAATATTAGAGCATTTGCCTTGTCCTGCTGGGACATAGTATTGCCATTTTTAATGGCATTTTCTAAGCATTGAGATTACAAATGAATCTCAGCATCCAGTATCCATGATAAGTAGTTGTCTCCAGATATATCCAAAGCTTTAAATTCAAGCTTGGCGATATTTGTCATTTTGTGAACTGTTCATAAAATAAATTGCAAAAGGTGAATATATTCGCCATAACAGCATTCACTATTTGTTTGTTTCCAGCTAAAAAGAAGGAAAAAAATAGAAAGTCTTTTTTCATGGTATCAAACAACTATACAAAAAAAAAATTGTATCAATAAAACCAAACATTTGGATTTTGCAACTTCCATGTATTTATCAAATAAGAAAGGAAAGTCATCTTTTGCGTATATTCCATTCCAAACTTTTGAATTTTATTTGGCAATAGATCCGCAAAGGGAAAAATAATAATAATGTTGAATTTAGAAGCCAAAGAATAAAAACAAGAGTGATACAAGAAAAGACATGAAAAATATAGAAGCGAACCCCAAACTACAATGTGCTGACTTGATAGCTTTATCAAAAAAATATGATATTGACAATTACCTTTTTGGAGAGAGGAAAAGTAACGAGTTTATAAAGAAATGCAAGAACAATTCCTTTACCTGCTGCTTTAAAGGAAATAAGAAATAGAATGTATGTAGATATATTCTAAAAGACTCGTCTGCACTAATATATATAATAGGATTTTGAATATAAATACTCTTAGAATTGGAATGGCCAGAAGAGAAACAGTCAGAGTAATTAATATTTAATTACTTGCTGAGAAGTTGGAAAGTTTGAAGGTGAACAGGTTGACGTCAATAATTAATTCGCATTCCTTCGTGCTGATAACGTGTTACAGAATAAAGAGAATGGAGGCAATTAGAGAGAGAACAATTCTATTGAATTGAGTGATATTTTTACAATACAATCAAGCTCCATATTTATAGACTACTTATGCAGTGCAGATTACAATAATGTCCTTTCATATTTAGCATATTCATCCATGTTATTAATGTATATTACAACATTACTTAGTTAATGTATTTTCTAAATAAAACAAATAATAATAACCGCGTTATGAATTGGCATTATAAAAAGTAACTTTTCTTGTAGTGTTTACACATTCCCATAACCATCCAACCCCATAAAATGGTCCATTGAACGATATATTTTTCCTAAGGTCATTATGAACCTATATTAGTTTTCTTAGGCTAACCAAAACCTATCAAGCTGATTTAGGCCAAGATATATCAGATATTCCAGCGATCTACTAATCCATTCAGAAGAAAATAATAACGGTCTCAGAGATCAGTAAGAGAAATAACAATTGTCTTCTAATAATGGTAGGAGAAAAACATAGGTGAGTAATTCGCTACGAGTTTCTTTAGATACATAATTCTTATTTTTAGCTTCAATATCGGTAAAGCCCTATGCATTGGAATTGAAGACCTGGACTATCCTACCCTATATTAACATATAAAATGGACTATTCAACGACATAATTTTACCATGGTCATTATAAAGCTATATTAGTTTTCTTAGCCTAACTAAAAACCTATCAAGTTGACTCAGGCCAAGATTAATCACATAGTCCAACGGTCTTCTAGTCCATTAAGAAGAAAACAATAACGGTCTCCTAAGATCGGTAGGAGAAAATAACAACGGTCTCTTAAAAACGGTTGGAGAAAACCATAGGTCAACAATTTGCTACGAGTTCCTTCGGATATGTAATTTCTATTTTTGACCTTAGTATTGGCAAAGCCCTAAGCATTAGAATGGAAGACCGGCCAACTGAGGGCTTAACTTTAACAACCTATCTAGAAATAGGCCTAATATTTGACCTAATAAAATCCTATCGAACCATAAGTCCATTTCGGGGCTGGCTATTGGTTGTTACAACTGATAAACCAATCTGTAGAGCTATCAATTTATGCTTCTAGAATCTCACAGCGGAAGGAATAAAATATAATAATAAAATAAGTACCCATTTATAAAACCAAATCATAGGAATAAAATGTTAATATAGTTCATAAAACATGTCTGATACACAGTTTGGGTACATCAAAATGACATAAACAGATCACTGATAAAAATAACTATCCACCAAGCCTCCACCATCTTCTTTGTGCTCTTCCTTGTTCTTAACCTGTGTATTGTAATAAGGAGAAGGTCAGAACAACAATGTTTAGTGAACAAGAATCTCAATTTTTACAATAATAGTGTATGGATAATAATCATTCAGATATGTATTATGTCTTACATACTTAATACACACACACACATACATACATAAATACATACATACTACATACATACATACATATAACTCCATGTATATCTCTCCTATAGGCTAGTGACCCTTTGAATCCTATTCCATGACTACAAAATCTGGTACAAAACAACTATATGTTATATCGGGTTCAACAACCCACCTTCCATCCAATCGAATCCTAACAATGCAAGAGGTAGTACCAAGGCTACTCAATTCCCTTAAATTGGAAAACAGGCAAACCCACTGTCATTTACTACTTGACCCTAGGCGAGCCTCTCCTATCCTAGTACTTCCAAACTGTCATCATAGTCCCCTTGCAGGCTACTTACTACTTCTTGAATATGAAAGAGGCAGACTTTTCCTAATGTCATTTAATACCTCAACCCCAAAGCAGACCTCCACAAGGGATCTTCACTAACGCATGTCAAAATATCCTACCTTATGGCCCATAACCCACTTGTGATGTCACACATTAGTCCGACTATTTGTATGTTATGATAGCCAGAATAGCTTGGCAGACTTACATAACATAATTTGGACTAACCTTAAATCCACCGCATGTACTTATTACAGACGAATTCCTACATCAGAAGAAAAGTTACACTGCTGGTAGCTAGATTAGCTGGCCAGACTTCTATGTGCCTTTGACTAACTTCACATCCCTATAAATTAGCCACATTTTCACTTTGCAGCGTTCTACACTAATGTAATGACCTAAAATTTAATCACTTTGAATATGAATATTTGATTTATATTGAAATAATTAATTTATGGATTTTATAACTCAAATAAACCTCTTTTAAATCATAACTGATGATGGTAAAGTTGTTTTGGAATTTGGTTTACAAAAAAAATTAGTTCGAATAAAAATTGAAAACGTGACCAAAAATCATTTTTCGGATTTTCGGCTTTACATCATCTAAAAATTATTGAAAAACATTGTGTACACTAGAATATATATAAACACACACTTATATAATAACATATGTTATGGTTAGAGATGAATATGTTAAATTAAAATTTACTTAAAAGCAAAAAGATAAATTTGACTTTTCTTTCCTTTTATAAAAAATAATAATAACGAAGTGTAAAAGATAAATTCACATCACAAAATGTGACGAATTAATGGAAGGTAGGAGGGATGATGGTGTTGTTTTTATGAAGGAAAGGCAGGGGTCATAAGGCATAAAGGTATGGAGGGAATGGGACCAAAAGGCAAAAGGGTAATTTACTTATTTCATTGTATATAATACTATTTCTCTTTTTTCCAATTTTCATTTTATTTTCACTTCTTCATTTCAAAAACTTTTAATTCTTTCTTTTCAAAGCTCTTTTTTTTAACAGCTTCCAAAAAATTTCTAAGCTAAAGATCCTTCGTTTTTTTCATTTCAGTCCTTAAAAACTTATTTAAAACCTTTTCTTTTCTTTTCTATAGCTTCTCCTTCTCAAAACATGCCCAATCTCACCCCTACAAGCTAGACCGAGCCCACATCACCCTAGGCTGAAACCTCTAGGCCACTTTAGGCTTCAAAAAAAATCTAAATTCTACATAGCAAAACCTAGTTTGAGCATCGGTGGAAAATGGAGTGGTAGTTTGGTTTGTTTCATGAGATTTTGGTAAGTAAAGCTCACCCTTTTAGTCAAAATTTTAAACTTTATATTATTGATTGTAATTGTTGTTAGTTGTTTGGTTGGAAAGTAACGTTGTTTGAGTTTTAGGTACATGTGTTTGTATATAATGTTTGTTATGAACTTGAAATGAAGTCAAAATGTTAAGTGATGTTGAAAGTGGTGATCTTTACTTTGTGAATGAATGTTATTGCATCTGTATAAATGTGTGAGCTTATGTTATGATGTTGTATGCTAAAAGAGAAGTTAACACTTGAATTTGTGTTTGTTGGGACATTAAGATCCCTTACGTTTAAACCTTATTTACTTATTTATTTTCCAGAAAAGTTTTATAATTTTTTTCAAAACTTTACCTTCATTTCCAAAAAATTATACAAAGTTTACAAAGTATGTTAAAGTATAAAAGGTAAGGGTATTAAGGCTATTTAGTATACAAAACAAGTTTTAAGGTTATGGTATCTAAAGTGATAGCCGCTATGGATGCAATTCGAAATAACGATATTTTTATGTAAACTAAAATGGAATTTCACTGAGACATTTTTGAAGAGTTTAAAACTATATTATAATATTGAAAAGGTTTAATTATTATTTATTAATTTATTAAATAAGGGTTTAATCATAATTTAATAATTAATTAAGTGGTTAATAATTATTTAATTAATTAATTAATTTAAGTAAAGGTAGTTAGTACTTAATTAATTATTTATTAAGTAAGGTTAATTATTTATTAAATAAGTAAAGGTTAATTATCAATTAAATGTTAATTAAGTAAAAGGTAAAATTATTTAAATTAATTATTAATTAAATAAAATTTGATTATTAATTTATTACTAATCAGGTAAAGTTTAATTATTACTTAAATATTAGTTGAGTTAAAATTTAAGTATTATTAAATAAAAGGTTTAGACTTATTATTTATTAAATAAATAATGGCCTTTTTAACTTTTAATCATTTTGTTTCTAAGGATCGGTTTGTCTAAAAGCAACTTTCTTTTACAAAGAATGGTTTAAATACAAGACTGTCTCACTGTTTGCGCCATTAAGTATCCAAACAAATATGAGTAAGTTATTCTAGAACGTTGACAAGTTTTATTGAAAGTAAGTGTAACATCCTCCATTTTGAGGCCTAAAGCTAACTGCTATGGATGCTGCAATCATCCATAGTTATTAATTCTCAACGACAAAATGGAGCTATGTTGATGATATCAATAATTAGAGGCACATGAATATGAAATTTTTTCAAAACAGTTTTATTACAAATTTTCACATCTTATTTCACAAATGATACTTCATATTTGTTACATAATCCCATTCGCAATCCCACGTTCAGAGAAAATATAGTTAGTACGAAATATTCTAAGTGCGACATATGAAGATCACCTTAAATGCTACAATTTCTTTTCAAATTTACTACCACATTCTATTTCCAAGTTTAAAACACATATTAAATTAATTAATTAGTATCCTTTTAAACGCCTATCTAGCATAATAATTTCATAATAATTCGAAATCACATTGGAAAAATCCAAAAAATTCACAGAAATTTTGAAATATGTATTCTTTGTCCTATAAAAATTTCAGGGCCAAAATCCGTATTTAATTATTTTAAATAATTAAAACCCAAAATTAACTCAGTTTCCGCTTTAGAAAATTCATAAATTATTCTCTTTAATTTGAAAAATTATGAAATTAAAAATCCATCTCCAAAATACTGTTTTACTTAACATATCCAAAATTCAAATCGTTTGGAGTTAAAAATCTTAGGCTTACCTTCAAAACCCATTTAAACAATTTCATAAAAATTCCATAAATCATTATTCTTTTCAAACAATGATATAATCAACATGGCACTACATATCATCAAAAAAGGATCAATCCAAGCAATATTCAAAAACAAATAGGTATAAAATGAGATGGTCTACTATTATTCACCTTGATTTTGATAAAGAATTGAGATTTGATGAGTGCTTTAGTTTCCCTAACTTTGCTCTTGAATCTCCTTTGGATTTTTCTTTATTTCGCCACCAAATGGCCGGCCTCCTTATATTCTATTGATTACTTATATTTTGTGAAAGTGAGAATGATAGGGGAGAGGGAAGGTTTATGGTATGAAGGGTTTTTCTATTCCTAAATTACCCCTCGCATATGCCTATTATTCTTAAGTCACAAAACAATCTTATTAACCAATTAGTTGGTTAATTATGGCTTGATCATGTTGATTATCAAATCTCAATTCCTTATCACACTACACATCACATTATTCTATTTAATTTATCTAATTAAATCTCCTAAATAATATTAGTTAAAATTAAGGATGTTACTGTGTTCACTCATTAAAGAATTTTATCCTCAAAATTCAGTAAGAACTATATACTAAGCATATCAAACATGCAAACAATGCTAGTATATCCTACCAGCCACTAAGTCTATATACAACAAATATAGAACATACCATCATAACAGCTCGGGATAAGTATCCCTTATCCACTCCATTATCTCCCATGTATAGTCTTTTTCGTTGTCACTCTACTGGACTTTCACTAACTTTACTTTCTTATTCCATGACCTCTTCTAACCTCTGGATACAACTTAAACTGGTTGTCTCACAAAAGCCAGATCTGGTCCTACTACTAAATCTTCCAATGAAGTTGGAGCAATAGTAGTCTCTGGATCATGCACATACTTCCTAAGATGAGAAAAATGAAAACATTATGGACTCGTACCAAACTACTTGCACTACTGTCTGTTGCGTCGCCTTATTTGTGATGGTTCAGGTAAAAACAGTAGCAAATAGTATAATATGTGGCGGTTCTTCTTAAAAACCATAGCAGTTAGTCTATGAGAAGTAGAAGAAAATTCAATAAAAGCAATTTGCGACGGTTTTTGTGTATAACCGTAGGAAATACGTTGCTATTTGAGACATACCTATTGCAAATTGTGACCGTTATGCTTCAGCCGTAGCAAATGAATGTATATGTATTTATTTATTCAGCTCCCAATTTATTTTTTATCATCCCGCTTTACACTACCGCTTCATATTAAAAATCAAATCCCTAAATTCTTAAGCCTGAAACCATTCGTCCCTAAATCCTTAAAATCCATGCTCCCTCCATTCAACCCATTCTTCATCTTACCCCTTCCTCCTTCGCAACCCTTCCTCTTTTGAGTAGTTCATGTGTCGGTACAAGCTCAACAACGAGCTCCGCCGCTGCGAGTTTAGCATCACCCATTGGTAAGTTCTTCTGTTTGATGAATCGGTGATATATCAAATTCAATTTTCAATAATATTTGAATTTGGAATTCGAATTTGATGTTTGTTAGATTTGAGTTACTTTTACTTGCTATATGATTCAGTTCAACTTTTTTAGATTGGAATTTAATTTAAGTTAGGGGCTCGAGAATACATTTTTACAACAGGTATGCTTTAGTTCTAAATTAGCTTTATACCGATTTATTTGATTAAGTTGTTATTTTTATTGCATAATTTACTGATGTGTGATGAAGATAAGAAAACGAATAATGATAATAAATGAAGTAATCCATTTATATTAAACCTATTCATGGTTTATACTAATTTTATTGACTTAATATTGTTTTTAGGGCTTAATTGTCACCTTACCTTATCAATTTGGTCAAGTTTCATTACTTAAGTTAATTGGTATATATTTTGCTCTATGTTATAGTCGGGATGACTGCTGGAAAACAATGTTCTGTTAGCCTATCTTTCTTTTCGATTCAAATTATTCTTTTGTAGGAATCTATTTCTATTCGATTGATTGATTGCCATAAATTTGGTGTACAGAATCCTTCCCTACCGGTTAATTTCTGCATAATCAAATGGATATTTTCTGACAAGTTATTTAATATCTTAAAAAAGGAGTCAAATTAATGTTTGCATAATCTCATTCTAGTTCGCGAAAATGCAACCAACAACCATGTCAATGAACAAGAAGGAAACTCAAGATGAAGCAAAGAAGACTCAAATAGAAAGTGATAACGAGCTTATGATTCATGGAAAGGGCGAAAACAAGGAAGGACTACGTGGAACTCAAAATAACGGCAATGATTCATATAGTTCCTTCGGTAAAGGCATCGACCCTGTAAATTGCAAATGCAATACTTCTAAGAAGCTTAATCGATGGAAGAAGGCTGAGCTTTCCCGTAAGCTTCAAGAAGCACCGAGTTATAGGAATTGGGAACTAGCCGAGAGCTTGGTTATAGGAAGTAGCATACATATGCTCAATGTTGCACTTTGCATGCCCCTCGATTTCGTATGTTTTTTGAGCACACGTCAAGAATTGAATGGGATTACTACTTTAATTAGAAATTTTTTATCCTCTAGTGCATGTGATTTCGCTAGGGCAGCTATGAGGACATCATTTCTTGCTTTTTGTGTTTCTGCTTGCCAAAGTCGGACAATGAGCTTAGGGGGGATAGTTTCCTTTGTAGACCGAAGGTATGTTGTGTGTTTACGTGCAAATACATACAATTTTCTTTATAATTGACAAGAACTATACCACTGATGACTAATGAACTTGCTTAACCAAGCTTCCAAGTGGGAATTGATGCCTTTTGATATTTCTTTACCAGTTTGATGATAATCATTTTTAGCTGGTATATAGTTCCTAATTACATATGTTATGGATCTATGAGATGTTTTCAAGTAGATATTTCCACATAGGTAATGTATAAAGTTAAGGGTGAAATTTGTTTTATTTCACAAACTCTTGTTTCCAAATAGTTGTGGAGTATGTACAATGAAAACTATAGCCCACATATATAAAACTATATATTGTTGTGAGATATCAACTATCAAAGGCATACTAGGATCATCGATCATATGGAGAAATTATATGGAAATAATTTTAATGCTAGTAATGAGTAATGTCACTTATACTACATTTGTTTGCACAATATTTTTTAGTGTTGTGCAAATGGGTTTAAGAAAGGCGGTCATATATTTATGATATTTCCTTCTTATTTAGCTACCATAAAATTTAAGGGAAGATGTTAGTCTTCTCATACTTGCAGAAACAAGGCTAGGATACTATATATAGCGGATGTTCATTGGTTATGAGTGTTATATTATCAAAAATCTTAAAATCTTACTATTTAAATCCCGTTTTGGAGCGGATCTCTCTCATTCCTATTCGATTAACATTTCTTTATCCGTAGTTGAGGAAAACCATTCATCCCACATTTATGTACTAAATATGCTTATTTTAATCCATAATTTCAATTTTAGTATTTTCTAAACAAAAGAAAACGTGAAACAGAAGATAAAACTGAGTTTAAGGTTTAGATATAGAAGTCAAAACATCATAATCAATTTCAAAATGTGTACAAATCTTAAATTATGTACATTTTGTATCAAAGATTTACGATTGAAATCCCATTTCGATTTAAAATATGAACTTTACGATTTATGATATGAATCCCATTTTAAAAACCTTAAGTACTATTTATGGGACAATAAATATTGGTTTCTTTACTTCTGAAGAACTCTCTTATTCTATCATATTATTCCCTATTGGTATCAATCAACATAATTTGTGTCTTATTTGAGTAGGGATGGCAATGGGGCGGGTCTAGGGCCCAAACCCGGTCGACCCGCCCCTGTTTTGGCCCGTCCAGACCCGCCCCATTGGGTTATTGGGACGGGTAGATTCATGACCCGTTGTTGAGTGCTCCGGGTCTAGGGTCGGTCGGGGCTCGATTGACCCGCCCCAACCCGACCCGCACTATTAACATCTCATGAAACTGCTTTATTACTATAATGATTTATTAATCTTCTTAGATATAAGTGATTCTAGCATGGATATTAAGATATTCCAATAAATAATCTATATAAAAAATTAGAGTATTAAGTTGCTTCATTGATAATTATACAATAACATATGTATATATTTTCTGAACTGTTATTGTACACATCATTTTTACTAATTTTCCTTAGACACGTTATTTGTATTTCATGTATTATTTGGTGATAACGAGTATAAAAAATAAATATATGTAAGTTGATACACAATTTTGAATCAATACATGAGGCTCATCGGGTCTTGGGGCGGGTCAGGTCTACCCTGACCCGTACGGGTCCCGGGTACGTGGCAAAATTACAGACCCGCACCGGGTCTACGGGACGGGTCTGGGGCGAGGTCTAAAAATCTGGGATGGGTACGGGGCACTAGAAACCCGCCCCATTGCCATTCCTAATTGTGAGTAATTCTGGTAGTTTCATCGTATTTACTTATCCTCCATAGTGATAAATCGTTGACTGTTGTGCTTCTATGAACAAGTCTTATTGTCTGAATGGCCTTTAGATAGACATCTAAAATCAATATTTTGTTAGATAGACATCTAAAATCAATATTTTGTTTGTGATAAGAAAAAGAAAAGTTGTTTTGTATTTGGTTTTCTAAGTAGATATAGTTTTTGTGTTATAACGTTTTTGACAGTTTGACTTTAAAAAAATATAAAAATTAAATTTAATCCTTTTGATTTCTTAAAAGCAAAAAAAAGTTATAATAAAATAAAAAACATTTCTACTTTGACTGCCAAAAGGACCCAAGTGAACATATGTTAGATAAGTATATATGATAAGTTATGTTATGATTTCCATGAGTATAAAGCTTGAAGAGTTCTATAACTAGTAGGTTCAACCTAGAAATCTATTTGATTTACAGGAGGACCCCAAGTGAACATATGTTGGAGAAATATACACGATAAGTGATGTTATGACTGCCGCAGATCCTATAGCTCCAGTAGAAAGCTTGAAGAGATATTTAATCAGTACAGTGCAAGCTTGTAACTTATATGACCCCCAACTTGAGAAGCTATTTATGCGCTATCTTTTTATGTTGCCTTGTTATAGCTTAGGCATTTTCTAATTACTCTATAATGTTATTCAGAAACATTATTTTATGTAGTCTTCTGCGTGTCTATTTCCCTTTTAATAGCATAGGCCCTAGCATCCTCCTCCATCTATATTTGACTGGACATGGGAACATGATTCTGGAGTAGAAAACAAGGTGCCTCTAGTTATGTTTTTCCAGCAAAAATTGGTGACTTGTGAGATGTATAAATGGTATCGTTACTTGTTGGAATCTTTAGCCTGTTCCAAGTAAAAAAATCACTTTAATTAGAGACAGAGTATGAACCTTAATAGAAGTAAGCTCCATATGCAACTAATCCGTTGGAGTCCACATAGCCAATAGACTTTCTAAATTCAATACAGATATAAGGAGCAATATTCACTTTGTGTTCCTTCTTAAGCCCTATTTGAGTTGACCTTCTCAATTAAAAGTTAATGTTAACCAGTGTTGAAAAGTAAAATATGTTACCTTTTATATTATTAACAAGAAAGTTACTCAAAATTGCCTTTGTTTCCGAGTCCGTTATGGTTATTACTATACTAGCATACTTTCATATGCAAAATGTGGATCATAAAGCGTTGATGTGGGGAGAATGCCAAATGAAGAACCTTTTGTTCTCAGGATGTGTGTTTAAATATATGTAGTTTTTAAGAATGGGGTCTTCTTCGAGGGGATTGGTCATTTGTCAGTAATTTGTTTGGAGCCAACCCTCGGGATCTAGAACTAAATTGTTCTGCTAAAATTGCAATGACCTGGATTCTGTCATCAAATATACGGAAGCGTTATTATTAACTTCACCTCGTACAATGTCAAGGACTAACACGATAATCCCCGCTTCATTCACCACTTATTTGCATTAAAATATAAAAAACTGGTTTGTATAATCTTCTAAATTGTTATATTCTAGAATATTTGACTCTATTATGCTTCAACTTTCCACTATAAAAATGCATTTCACAATTTCACAAAAGCTATTGAAAATGCAAATAGCCGACATTTAGCCAAAAAAACCCTTAAAATGCATGAAAATATTTAACCGCCCTTGAAAGTGCAACCAAGGCTCAAGTTCGGTTGCATTAGCACTATTGATTTACTTATATTAAATAAATTTCAAATTTACTAATATATTAACTCTTTATTTTATTCATATATATATTAGACCACTAATCTTTTCAAGTAAAGCTTATTGTATACAATGCCTAAACGCCTATAATAAACGTAACCTTTAATGTGCAAAAAGAATAAGAAAGATCAAATAATGTCTATTATACAACATAAAACACTTACTATTCAAGTTGCCATGAGATGTTCAGTTTGTTTCAGATCAATACCATTGAATCATATTGGTCAACTGTTGGTTTAATTTCAACATAAGTTATTTACCGCATATGAGTGTAAATTCTAAATTTTTATTAGCATAGTCACTGAAACTATTGACTCGTGGAAGTTTGTGAATTGTATTTTATTATCATTAGAAAACACAAATGCTCAAAGCATTCAGTATTTTTGCCACACTTCATACAAATATGAAAGCCGATTACTGAAAATTTGTGATCCTGAAGTGAATTGATGAATTCAAATTAAGATTATTGAATATATCCAATATTTCAAGATCTCATTTTAATTCATATCTAATTAATGATAATTGGATTTGTATATAATGAACAATAGTATAACTGTCGGTAAACAATTTACTGATAGGATTCTATAACAATTTATCAGGCTAAGAAATTTAATCATATGAATAGAACTGAAGAAACTGACATACTGGTTCATAAAGAATAAAATTATAGATCAAATAGGAGAATGTTGGTATTAGTTGATATCCATTTTAGGTAGCCTTTAACTTTCAGTGGCTACATATTTTCTTAAGCCTGATAAAAGTATCATATTCTTAGCCGTGAGACTATTTAATTTCACAATTTCTTGATGGCGGTGATGTTGCTCGAGCACAGGTGATGTTGCAGGGGTGTTCACAGCATATAGACAAGGGAGCAAGCATGTTGATGTTTCAGGTCGATTCACCAGCATTCTTGATCTCCCCTATACTGTCTCCCACACCATAACACCGTCCATATTTATATCTCAAATTGTTGTTGCCTTACGTGCTTCAAAAAGGTATTTCCTTGATGTTACTCATTTTTGAAACTAATCGTTCTCTTTAACTTTAAAATTCAGTTTAACTTCATTATTTTCATCGCTTCATACCCTTACCGTGTTGTTGAAGTAACACATAAGACTCACACCCTATTCTGTACACCATCCTTTATTTACTACCGTTTCTAGAGATTTTATGTACCCTCTATTTTTTAGATGAAAGGTTGGAAAATCTTTTCATTCAATCACTATGCTTCGTGTAATTTGATATCATATTTTTTGTTTCGTTTATTTTTCCTTTCAAAAATTTTCAACTACAAGTTATTACGTATTTACCTGTATATAATTATTTGTATTACTTAAATGAATACATAAGCATGTTTGTTTTTGTAATATTTAACTCTACTTTTCAATCATTGCACTTTCTTAGGTAAGGTACGTGAGTATTGTATTCCACTATTTTGCATGAAAGTTAAAGGATTATCAAATCTATCTCATATGGTTTTTCCTTGCTTTCACGTACAGAAAAATGCGTCCAAGTTAGGAAGTAAATCAGATGTATATTTAACCGTTTCACTATATGGAAATACCTTACTCTTAAACTTTCTACTTTATTTTTGTATTAATCAAAGTATGATAATTGATTGATTCATTTCAATTTGGAATTACAGTGGGGAATGCATGTGCACATGTCTTAAGTCAGTTATGCATCATATCGCTTCATTTATTTTTTAAGTAACATCCATTCAAAATGTTGTGATTCAGATATGGCTATAGCCATTAGCACCAAATGTCATAATTGAACATATACATGATCATGTTTATAATTACAGCTACTTCAAATGAATATCCAAAAAATAATATTACATTAATAAACTAAATATCATAATAAAATGTATCCAGATTTCTTTTATTTATTTATAATAATTATTATTATTACTATTAAAAAAGAATACATGCCTTGTCTTTTGGAGTATTTTATTGTGCCCATTTCTTGATGTCATTATACATCTGGTGAATGTGTATAATGATGCTAATCAAATCGATCGTAGAGAGGTTTACTTACTATCACTAGCCAAAATCAAATACTCTGAAGCAAAAAACATGCTATATGTTTCACCACGTTTCATCACTGACGGCTGCAATTACGACCAGATTATCCGATGTCAATAAAGAGGATTCAAAATAAATAAATAAATTGACTCCATGTTACTTTCTAGATCTATCTTCATCTCCAACGTCCTCCTCCCTAGCATCACCAACATCATACGACTTTCTAGACGTCCTAACATCTCTATCGTCGTCCTTCTTAGATCTGGTAATGATAAACTATGCTTTCTTTGTTATATTATTACTTATAACATATTTGCTGATGATTGCAAACCAATATTTTATTTGAATTTAAATACTCGACTTAATTGAAATATTTGGCAAGTTATCTAAATTATTTTTGTAATTTGAAAAAAAAAATATTTTTAAAAACCACTTAACTTTCAAACTGTACTTTTTTATATCAGTACCTGCTAACTTTTAATGTGTTATGTTGGATTAACCGCTATGTATTTTTATTAGCTTTTATGCTACTTATTAATATCAATCCAATATAAGGAAGATATTGTTTTATCCTTTAAGAACTTTTTATCATGTTCATTGTTAATTATATAAAACCTATTTTTTGAGATTTGTTTTGAAATATTAACAGTTATAGTAACTTTAGTTATTGTATTGTTTTGTGACTATATAATAATTAGGAAAGTGAAACGGGGGTTGATACAATAAGCAGTAATGGACAATTTTGTAGCAGTATAAATGTTGTTTGGAGTTATAAGTTCTTGCATTTTTTTTGTAATGACTCGCAAACCCGTACCCCTTTGAGCCCACAATAAACTCCAACAGTTCAACTCAAAGTAACGAAAATACGAACCATTAGGGTTAAAGAAGAAGGAGGTAGAAGAAGAAATGTGGACAAAATTAGAATCTCACAATCGCAGTGGAACAATATATAATAGATAAATGACTAATCTTTTAACAAAAAAAACTATATCTGTTTATACATTACATCATCAGAGTACAACAAAATCTATAGCATATAACTAGACAGTTATATTAGCTTGTCCTCACAAAACTAACTACATAGCTTACAACACAGTGGAATATACATCACGTACGTGTGCTACGTCTCGCCATCCAGCTCGTCTCCTGAGTTCCATAACCGTCCATTCAGAATCTATACTCTATAATACCCGGTCTGACCCGAGCATTATAATGAAATAACACCACAGTCAGTCTAGAAAACCAGAGTGAGGAAACGCAACCAATTGAAAAACGGTTTTCAAATCACTTGCCTCTCGCAGAATAAATTCTCAAATATTGTTTATACTACTGGAAATCACCAACTCTAAATAATTTAAAATCGCTTTACCCAAAAATATGTATACTTTAAAACATTTAAAATAAAAGTCACTAAAAAGACTTTATTTAAATTACTAGTTGTGAAATTTTATAATAACTTCTCATGTAAAACTTAAACCAAAACAAATTTTAAAATACTAGTTACAAAATTCTATACAAGTTTTTCAAATAAAACTTAAGCCAACTATCTTTAAAATAGAACTACTTTATAAAATATAAATATTAATAATTATCTTTTTAAATCATAATGCCGATTAACCTTTTAAAATAATTACAACTATAACTAATTTAATAAATATTTACTTTTAAAAATTTTAAACAACTTAAATAATAATTCTTAAAAACTTTCTTTAAAAACAACTTTAAAACTCTAACTTATCTTAAAAATCTGCTTCGAAAAAGTACTTGGAATTCCAAGGAAATACACTATCCTTTCACACCTTTAAAAATAAACCACTATTTATTTTTATAACAAATTGCCCATTCTTTTATAAATTCCCTTCCTGATTTATACTTTCAAATATCCACTGATATCTTATTTTACTTTATAAACCCAATTTATAAATTTCATAGTCTCATTCTCCTTTTAAAACACAGTTTCAGACACTAAATCGATTTCCAAATCGATTTCCAAAATTTACTCCATTTAAAAATTACTCCTTTACTTATCCAAATTTATTTCAAAATCTATTAATTCCAACTCATTTCTTTATTTATGATTCAAAATTTTATATTAAACTGAAATTACCAATTTCATTTTTTATTTCAGAATTCTTCTCTTATTTCTTTCCAAACTATTTAAATCCCGAATTTAAAAATAAATTCTTTAATTTTTAAACAATACCACTTAAGCCCTTCATTTATTTCCATTTATTCAAAAATCTCTTTTTCATACTCGGGATTTATTTATTAGAATTTAAAAATAATTTTTTATCCTTTTCCAATCCATTTTTTAATTTATTCCAATTCTCTATAATTATTTACTTAAAGGTTTCCCTTTTTATCTCCTTTAAAAATCCAAGCTTTATATGTTTTCATTCTCTCAAATACCTATATATTCAACCAAGCCATAGCATTCAATAATTTCAATTTCCAATATAATCAATATAATTATCATAAACTATCACATAAACATAGACTATAAAAATAAATTCCACTACTTTGAGGAATGCAGTTGGATCCCTCCAACCCGTTTTTCTGCATCCGCAGATGTTAGCATAATATAAAATACCAATACCACTTGGAGGGGGATATAACGATATAAAGGGTCATCCGCGATTATGCAGGGGGCATAGGGTCCCATGCGCTATATAATGCGGGAAATTAATCACTCCGATACACACACACACACTATATACAACATATCACATCCAATCAATTAAATCATCCAACTAGTAACTTAAATTTAAACATTTAAATTTAAATGGAATTCCAAATCAGCGAGATTAACTCATCTTTGATTTTTGATTTGCAGTCCAATCCATCTCGACTAGTCTTCTTCATGATTTTGACTTTGTATAAACATTTATATGGTTTATTAATATTTGAATTGATCGAACAATTAAATGCTCATTTGATAGATTTAATTAACTAATTATTTAATTTAAACTAGTAATTTTCTTTTAAGAATCCCTTAGTAACTAAAATAAATAATGAGTTTATTAAACAAATTTATCTCCATAATATATAATTTAAAAATAAACTAGTAAATGAAAATAGCTATATATGTATATTTATTTTATTTTTCTTATTTAAACTACTTATACCCGAAAGTAACCTATATACATATTAAAAATCAAATCTTTATAAACTCTTCAACATTTTTTTTATAAAATTCCTATATTTTCCAAAATCATTTACTGTTTCACCTATATGAATATTTTTATTTGATTTTAAATAGAATTATTTTATAACTTCTACTGTAAATATATTTTTCCTTATATGTATATATTTCCAGTTTAAACCTGATTAAAATAAACGGTATATAACCTCATTTACAATTCCTTTTTCAGACCAGATAAATTTCTGTTTCGAACTTATTTTCAAAATCTTGTATGAATGTATATATGTTTTACTATGAATTAACATGCAAATACATAATTATAAAAATATGCTATACCATACATACATATATAAATTTAATTAAATTTAATTGAGAAATAAATAAATAAAATAAAAATAAAAAAATAAATCAAATACCTTCTGCCTCGACTTCCTCTAGCCGATCGAATACCCTTCCACACGCATACAAATCACTACCGACGACAACCCCTTCGAATGGCATCGCCTCCAAACTGTCCTTCCCCGGCCTCGCGGCCAACATGCACTTACAAACTTGACGCGAACCATCTCAGCAACAACTACAGACACACATCGAAGAAGGTCCTCGATGGTTTTACTCCATCTCGGGTTCAGATCCGGACACGATATCAGCGTCGAAAAAGATAGGGTTGCTGGATTTGATCGGACCTGGGTTAGCTTTCGAATTAGGGTTATGGTCGTGCTTTGAGGATTAGAGCCATCGGAATAGATACTGGGAAAATGGGTTAAGGACTGTTACGCATTAAATAAAAGTTCGCGACGATGAAATGGAAAGGGGCGACCATTATTTAACTTTGATTTGGTTTTTACAGCGTATGATTTTGATTTTAACCATTCAAATCGAAGATAGGAGCAGGAGGAAAGATCAAAATGTTTTTTTACGAATTTAATTTCGTTTAACTTCCTTTTGAACGAATTTGAATTCAATTTCCATCTCTCATCATTTTATTCTTTTTAAAAAAAAGAGAAGACGCGCGTTAACCAGATGAACACGTGTCTTAGAATTTTCACAATTACGCAACTCACAATCTTGACCTCCAATCGAGGTGTGCCGCTAGGCATTTATAATGTTATACACCTATTCCGAACGCAATGGAAAGTTCCGAGTCCTAATTCAATCGTATGGAGAAGATAGCTTTTTGGACCAATTATTTTATTAAATTTTCGGTATAGATTTTAGTGCGTTTATCTATCGTACGATCACACAACAACTCCGAATGCTACGAAAATTAAAATACGATAATAATACACTACTACGGATTCAATGGAACTCGTTTCGTTGAATTCCGAGACTGTGTCCCCGAAGGCTATTTTTAAATATCAATTTAAACTATATATTTTCAAAACTGAACAGTACATTCCCAAATTCAAATTTAAAACATCCATTATCTCTAGTATTATAAACAAAAAATTTCCAAGCCCTTAAAATATTTTTAACTAGCTTAAGACCAAGATTCACTATTTTAAACAATTTTCAATTATTAAATTCAATAATTTAATTGCCAAATAAACAATGATATTTGAAACTTAATTTAGACTAACTTTTAAATATTTAAAATCAATTAAATATTTCAATTTCAAATACCCAAAATTTCCGTGTCGTCACATTCCTCCTCCTTAAAAGAATTTCGTCCCTTAAATTACTGGTTAAGAGGAATGGTCCATAACTCTTTTGCTATTTTTCCCAAAACCAAACAGGTTTAACAACTTGCTAAAACAAATCTTTTATTAAAGACACTATCACCCTTACTAAATTCCTAAACTCATCCACAAGTTCCAAACAAATTACTCCCTCAACCATTCAAATTATAATTCAAATCCAAATTTAAATTATCAAAATTTCCTCAAAATTTTTCTAACTCTCTAAATTTTTAAAAAAATTCGCCAGCATCTCCTTCGCTCGGCTAGATCGGTACAACTACAAATTGCCTCTACGGGCTCCCAGATTCAAAACAAAACAAAAAGTCAAGTGTCTAGACTAGAAAATCATCAAATTTTATACGGAAATTTAAATACATACCTTTTATCGGGCCATAAAATTTTAACTTCTGAAATCAAAAATCCTAATTTTCTTTTTGCTATTAATTACCTGCACCCTACTCAGTACAATATCCAATCATAGCATTCAAAATCATTTTATACTTTTCTTTACAAAAGTTTCAATATCTATTTCATTCAAGTCCGTACGATGCACATATATTATTCATATGCAATACCAAATTCGATTGCTCACTCGACCACACAATTCCACTTCCAAACTAGTATCGTCCACTCGACTTTCTAGTACGGACTCAGATCTGGTTTCTCTATTAGAAACCATCATTCTCCTTGGATAGCCATTTACTATAATAGAGAATTTCCAGAATCTACCAAAAATCCATATCCATAGTCCGCCGTCGAAAATCGAGTGAAAAATCCCAACTCGGATCGATATAACTATCTCAAAATTTTTGTGCCCGAATTCTGGGTTGAATACGTATTTATTTCCAATTGATTATTAGCTATATCAATTCCTTTCTTATTCACACTCATCTTGATTTTTATCCATTATTCTCAATTTTCCCATTTCACAACTTCCAGTTAAATCTTTATTCTATTATTAACTTAGAACATTTATAATACCAAATTTACTTAAGTATTCTACCATTTATTTCTAAAGTCCAATATGAACATTTTATACACTTCTTATATTTATTTTCAACTCACCACTTAAGCTTTCACGTCTAATTTCATTTAACTTAAATCTTGAATTCCACTTTGAATTCAATTCACCTTTCATTTTAAAATATTGAATTCAATTTATCTCAATCCATATTAATTATCATTTCTTTAATTAGTTTTACTTACTAATTTATTTCAATTTCCAATAAATTTTAATTCTTAGAACTTTGTTCTAGTCCACTCAAATCAAAATTTTAAATTCCTCTTTACTTAATATAATTCAGATTGATTCCAATATTCAAATTTCAAACCATTTGCTTAATAAACTTACTTTCAATAATTATTTCCTCAAAGCTCATTCTTATTTAACTTAATTTCTCTTACATTCCAATTTAGTTCAAAATTTTAAACTTATATAAGTTTTCCAACTTAATTTCATTCATTTACTAATCTTTTTAATTTATTTCGTCTAATTGGTTTACTTCCCTAGCATAATTCGTTTTCAATCAAATTTAACTTACTAATTTTAATTATTACTTCACTTTCAAATTTAATTTCAAGTCTCAATAAAAAGTTTATTTCTAAACTTTTACTTCTTTTAGTTCCTACGAACAAATTTACAATCCACTTTTCTTGACACAATTTAAACTGATTCCAATATTCAACTTTAATTCTGGCTCTATTACTTACAAATTTAAATAAATTTGTTCTCCCACAAATTTACTTCCAATAAAATAAATTTTTAATTCATTTTATTGATTTACCTACCACTTTTTTTGTCACATTTATTTTAATTTAACTCTTCTTCAAGTTAAGTTCTATTCTAAACAAATTTTCAAGTTTTATAAGTTCCTAATCTTGTTTCATAAATATTTTAAATAAGATTCCAGAGTTCAAATTAATACTTAAACATTCAAAATCAATTTTGAAAATGTATACATCTAAATCAATTTATTTCAAAATAAAACCCAATTTTTGCAACAACCAACTCAAAATATTTAGGTAGCAATTCCTTCCTTGGAAACTCGAAAATGAACTTCGATGATGCTGTAGTCATCATCGAAGTTATTTTCCAGCGAGCAAAAAAAGTTTAGTGCTTTTATCCTTTCAAAAAAAATTCAAAATAATTTTAAATTTCAAATCTCACCTGATTTCAAATCCAGTTCAAAAATATTTCTCAAATAATATCACCATTATTCCTCCAAAACCTTTGAAAGTCATCTTCAAACTCAATGAAATTTAATTTCCAAAACTTCGAATTCCATATCCTTTCAATTCATATTCAAATATTACTCTGAATTTTTTTTTCATTTTCAATTATAAATCACATTTAAAAATCCCATTTTGGTATATAAATTTATTCCTTAACCTTTGGTTAAAATTTTAATTCATATTTCAAATTTACACATCAATGATAATTATTTAATATTATCACTTCCTAACAATCAAGCAACCATACATAACTACAATAATTTACGAAAAATTATTTCTTTTATATACAAAAATAATTTGGACAAAATTATTTCATTTGCCCACTTATAAAACAATACCGTGTCAATTTGCCTAGTTTAAGAGTTTAGAAACCCCTATCGATACGGTTGTACTTCCTGTACCGACCAGAATTCATAAACACTCAATCAATAAGTCAACACAATTTAAAAACAATTTATATTCACTAACATACACGCGCACATATCTATTAATACGCTCAAACTCATTGTAGAGTATTATGAACTCTATTTTGAATGAGTAATCCCCACCAGTGCCAAGGTTCTCGCTTAACCTTTAGCTCTGATACCACTATAATGACCCGCAAACCCATACCCCTTTGAGCCCACAATAAACTCCAATAGTTCAACTCAAAGTGGACGGAAATATGAACCATTAGGGTTAAAGAAGAAGGAGGTAGAAGAAGAAATAGAAACAAAATTAGAATCTCACAATCGCAGCGGAACAATATATAATAGATAAATGACTAATCTTTTAACAAAAAGAACTATATCTGTTTATACATTACATCATCAGAGTACAACAAAATCTATAACATACAACTGGACAATTATATTAACTTGTCCTCACAAAGCTAACTATACAGCTTACAATACAGTGGAATATACATCAAGTACGTGTGCTACGTCTTGCCATCTAGCTTGTCTCCTGAGTTCCATAGCCGTCCTCCAGAATCTATGCTCTATAATACTTGGTCTGACCCGAGTATTATAGTGAAATAACACCCGAGTCAGTCTGAAAACCAGAGTGAGGAAATACACCCAATTGGATTATTAAAGTTTTCAAAATCCTTTGAAATCAAAGGTATCTCGTAAGACCATGCCACAAATAAACATGTTGGGTTTTTACCTTACGATAACCAAAACATTTTTTTATATCAAATCCATCTGATATTATAATAATGTCTATAGAAAGTAAAATAGAATCTAGCTGAAATACTTGCATCTCACGTTTCAGCATAGTTGGGCACAATCAAAAATGTACAGGCGCCTTTTGGAGATTGGATTCCATACAACGGTAGGGCTACTGCGGTACTGCCCGTCACAGTACGTGGTTTAGATCACAGTACCGAGGATCCATCCTGATCCCCTTCATCATAAGTTCGAAGCTACCCCTTACTGAATTGTCCGAATAAGATCACCCTGTAGTTGGGATCAACAACCGCCCACACAGCCGAATAAAAGGGACCTTAGAGATGACCTTACCCTAATTGGTTGCTAGCCCCTTAGCCTTGTATACACCACCCTTGTTTTAGCCATTCCTGGTTGATAAGGCTCGAGGCTATGCGTTACCTTTTTAGCACACATTCACTTAGAATGCTCATCATCCTCCTGATGATGTTCTGATAGCATTCGTCCATACAAGGCCGTTCCGGGTTCGAACGGAACCGAAGGCACTACTCCTCCCACATCCATTTTGAAATCACCCTCAAGACTAGTAGCGATTAGACCTTGCACTTCACTGCTCCATCTTCGACTCCAAGCTCTTGTCTTCGTCACGAAAACGTTCAAACCAGATCGAAGTGGTTTTCGTGAAATTAATCCCGATCCCGGTCTCTTCGAAACGATCAGCGCATTGGCCAATATTGATAGTCAGTTATTTAAATATCAAATAACATTCACAAACAACCATCACACTTTAAATAATTTTTCAAACTATTTTTCAAAATATCTTCGCAAGCTATTTTCCATACTTCACCCTTTGAAACAGTTTTCAAATCACTTGCCTCTCGTAGAATAAATTCCCAAATATTGTTTATTTCTACTGGAAATCACCAACTCTAAATAATTTAAAATCGCTTTACCCAAAAATATATATACTTTAAAACATTTAAAATAAAAGCCACTTAAAAGACTTATTTAAATTACTAGTTGTGAAATTTTATAATAACTTCTCATGTAAAACTTAAGCCAAAACAAATTTTAAAATAATAGTTACGAAATTCTATACAAGTTTTTCAAATAAAACTTAAGCCAACTATCTTTAAAATAAAACTGCTTTATAAAATATAAATATTAATAATTATCTTTTTAAATCATAATGCCGATTAACCTTTTAAAACAATTACTACTATAACTAATTTAATAAATATTTACTTTTAAAATTTTTAAATAACTTAAATAATAATTCTCAAAAATATTCTTTAAAAACAACTTTAAAACTCTAACTTATCTTAAAAATCTGCATCGAAAAGTACTTGGCATCTAGGGAAGTACACTATCCTTTCACACCTTTAAAAATAAACCACTATTTATTTTTGTAACAAATTATCCATTCCTTTATAAATTCCCTTCCTGAATTTATACTTCCAAATATGCACTGATATCTTATTTTACTTTATAAACCCAATTTATAAATTCCATAGTCTCATTCTCCTTTTAATACACAATTTCAATCACTAAATCAATTTCCAAATCGATTTCCAAAATGTACTCCATTTAAAAATTACTCTGTTACTTATCCAAATTTATTTCAAAATCTATTAATTCCAACTCACTTCTTTATTTGTAATTCAAAATCTTATTTTAAACTGAAAATACCAATTTCATACTTTATTTCAAAATTATTCTCCTATTTCTTTCCAAACCATTTAAATCTCGAATTTAAAAATAAACTCTTTAATTTTTAAACAATACCACTTAAGCCCTTCATATAGTTCCATTTATTCAAAAATCTCTTTTCCCATACTCGGGATTTATTTATTAGAATTTAAAAATAAATTTTTATCCTTTTCAGTATTTAATTTATTCCAATTCTCTATAACTATTTACTTAAAGATTTCCCTTTTATTCTTTAAAAATCCAAGCTTTATATGTTTTCGTTCTCTTAAATACCAATATATATATTCAACTAAGCCATAACATTCAATAATTTCAATTTCCGATATAATCAACATAATCATCACAGACTATCACATAAACATAGACTATAAAAATAAATTCCACTACTTTGAAGAATCTAGTTAGATCCCTCCAACCTGTTTCCCTACATCCATAGATGTTAGCACAATACAAAATACCAATCCCACTTCGAGGGGGATATCGCGGTATCAAGGGTCATCCGCTATTATGCGGGGCGCATAGGGTCTCATCCGCTATATAATGCGGAAAATCAATCACTCCAATATACAGACACACACACACACACAACATATCACATCCAATCAATTCAGTCATCCAACAAATAATTTAAATTAAACTATTTAAATTTAAATGGAATTCCAAATGAGTGAGATTACTTACCTTTGATTCTTGGTTTGCGATCCAATCCATCTCGACTAGTCTTCTTCATGATTTTGAACTTGTATAAACAGTTATATGGTTTATTAATATTTGAATTATTCTAACAATTAAATTCCTACTTGATAAATTTAATTAATTAATTATTTAATTTAAACTAGTAATTTTCTTTTAAGAATCCCTTAGTAACTAAAATAATTAATGAGTTTATTAAAAAAAATCTATCTCCATATTATATTATTTTAAAAATAAACTAGCAAATGAAAGTAGGTATATATGTATATTTATTTTATTTTTCTTATTTGAAACTACTTATACCCAAAAGTAACCTATATACGTATTAAAAATCAAATCTTTATAAACTCTTCAACATTTTTTTTAAAAATTCCTATGTTTTCCAAAATCATTTACTATTTCACATATATGAATATTTTTATTTGATTTTAAACAGAATTTTTTTATACCTTCTACTGTAAATATATTTTTCCTTCCATATATATATTTCCAGTTTAAACCTGATTAAAATAAACAGTATATAACCTCATTTACAATTCCTTTTTCGAACCAGACAAAATTTTGTTTTGAACTTATTTTCAAAATCTTGTCTTAATGTATGTATGTTTTACTATGAATTAACATGAAAATACATATATTATAAAAATATGCTATACTATACATACATATATAAATTAAATTGAATTTAGTTGAGAAATAAATAAAAAAAAAAAAAAGAATAAATCGAATACCTTCAGCCTCGACCGCTTCCAGCCGATCAAACACCCTTCCACGTGCATGCAAATCACTACCGATGGCAACCCCTTCGAATGGCATCGCCTCTAAACTGTCGCCTTCCTTCCCTGGCCTCGCGGCCATCTTGCACTTGCAATTTGACGCGAACCATGTCAGCGACAACTACAGACACACATCGTAGAAGGTCCTCGATGGTTTTACTCCATCTCGGGTTTAGATCCGGACACGATATCGGAGTCAGAAAAGATAGGGTTGCTGGATTTGAATCGAACCTGGGTTAGCTTTTGAATTAGGGTTTTGGTCGTGCTTTGAGGATTAGAGCCATCAGAATAGATACTGGAAAAATGAGTAAAGGACAGTTGCAAATTAAATAAAGATTCGCGGCGATGAAATGGAAAGGAGCGACCATTATTTAACTTTGATTTGGATTTATAGCATATGATTTTGATTTTAACCTTTTGAACCGAAGATAGAAGGAGGAGGGAAGATCGAAATGTTTTTTCGCGAATTTAATTTTGTTCAACTTCCTTTTGAACGAATTTGAATTCAATTTCCGTCTCTCATCATTTTATTTTATTTAAAAAAAAGAGAAGACGCGTGTTAACCAGATGAACACGTGTCTTAGAATTTTCTTTACGTATTTGCACCTTCTACAATGTTTAAAATGCAATTATATTATATTACATTATATTTAAATTAAATCATCACAATTACGCAACTCACAATCTTGACCTCCTATCGAGGTGTGCCACCACGCATTTATAATGTTATACGCCTATTCCGAACGCAATGGAAAATGTTCCGAGTCCTAATTCGATATATGGAGAAGGTAGCTTTTTGGACCACTTATTTTATTAAATTTTTGGTATAGATTTTAGCGCGTTTATCTATCGTACGATCAAATGACAACTTCGAATCCTACGAAAATTGAAATCCGATAATAATACACTATTACGGATCTAATGGAACTGGTTTCGTCGAATTCCGAGACTGTGCCCTGGAATGCTATTTTTAAATATCAATTTAAACGATATATTTTCAAAACTGAACAGAACATTCCCAAATTCAAATTTAAAACTTCTATTATCTTTAGTATTATAAATATAAATTTTCCAAGCCCTTAAAATATTTTTAACTAGCTTAAAACCAAGATTCACTATTTTAACCAATTTTCAATTATTAAATTCAATAATTTAATTGCCAAATAAACAGTGATATTTGAAATTCAAGTTAAACTAACTTTCTAATATTTAAAATCAATTAAATATTTCAATTTCAAATATCCAGAAATTTCGGGTCGTCACATTTTTTCTTTTTGATTTTTGATTTACATGGCTATTGCTTATTATGAAACTGGAAAAGCCCATTCAATGATTATGCAATGCTTGGTCTTTATACATGATAAATATTTTGGAACTTAGGTGATATTTTGGGTATCATGTTTTGTTGTACTTGTCATCATATGGAATGAAGTCATATTATAAAGTTATTTTAAGTGGATTCAATATGCTAAATATAATTATGTTTATTTTGAATTGAAGGCATCTCAATATCAATAGACAAAATGGTGCAATATGTCTAGATATACTGAAGGATCAGCGGAGCCCAGCTCTAACTCTAAAGACAGCATTTCTCTTATTACAGGCCTTACTTTCTGCTCCTACTCCTAATGATCCTCAAGATGCAATGGTTGCACAACAAGTCTTATTGTATCCTACTTTTTATTCCATTTTCTTGCTTCATTTTAGATGCTATATTCTCATTATAATGCACAAACTTAAGTTTATTTTGAGTGGTTTATTTCAACTGAACTTCAACCAAATTACTAATCAACGACATTTTATTTCATTAAATTGTTAGTTTCTATGTAATATAACCTTTTTGAACTTCATGTCCCTTAACATTTGCGAAATTATTCAACCTTCATTTCAACTGCTCAATCTTGGACTGAGGCTTTGGCTAGGACAACATCTGAGGCTTTTGCTAAGACAATAAAGTTATTTATAATAGAAAAAATAGGAGCCTTTTTTCGATAAATATATAAGTTGTGTCCCTTTTCGGTAAATATATAGGTACTTATTGATCGCTTTTATGTTTTTTATTCACCTTAGCCATGTCATTTGCCTCTGAAATGCAATGGAAACATAATTTGTATGTTGGGGCATTGTATAATGTGTAGCAGTTTTTAGTAGTTCTTATGTTAGCCTATCCCAATGTTTGGGGACATAACGTGTGTTTTCTATTGTTTTTATTTACTTTGGATTTGTAGAATGAGGATGGAACAAAGGTTGAATATAGGGTTTGGAATCCGTTTAGATCAAAGCTGGCTGCAGCATTTTTAGGTGGTGTTGATAGGATTTACACTGTAAGGTTCTTTTTTCTCCAAATATTAAGTCCATCCTTAGCTTTCAGTAACAATCATATGCATCCAACTTTAAGTATACTTGTCTTATAATGCTTACTCTAAGTTATGTTTCCTTTCATTAGAAACCTGGTGCATGTGTGCATTATGTCGAAGCTACATCACGGACCACATTATCTTATTATCCGATATTGTTGGACCAGTAAGTTATTTTTGTTGTTGCTACATATATGGTTAGCATTTCTTTATAATACAATATCCTACAGCTTTTTGCTCAATGATTTCCCTTTGATTTTGGCAGACAACAATGGTTTATGTTATTGAGTTTTCTCATAGAAGTGGTAGGGATCTTATTAACATAGCCAAAAAATGAACAAATGTTATCCCTATTATAGAAGATGCTAGGCCATCCTATAAAATATAGAATGTTAATTCTGTTTTAGTAATTTATGTTCTATGTTTTAGTATTTTATGTATAGAAATAGAAAGTTATGTTACTAATGAAATATATTATGAAAATCTACATCTAATATTTGAAGCCAAATGCCACTTTGTTGTGACTTTACTATAAAAAGCTGTAGCAAAAAATAGGCTGTTTGCGATGGTTATTACGAAGAATGGTCGCAAAAAATATGCAATTTGTGATTTTTTGCGACGGTTGGTTAATTAAACCGTTGCAAAATGTCACCTTTTCGAAGTCAAAATGACAGTCTATTACGACGGTTGTTATGAAGAACTGTCGCAAATAATAGGTATATTGCGACGGTTTCCATAAATAACTGTAGCAAAACATAGTTTTCTACGACGGTTTAAAAACCGTCGCAACAGGTTTTTGCCTGTGGCAACGTCTGCATTTGCTACGGTTGTTGAACCATCGCAATAGGGGTTAAACAACCATCGCAAATGACCTATTTTGTAGTAGTATTGGTAACTCTTCTCGGTATGTGAGCTTTTCGATCCTCCCTATAATAGGGAATGGTCCAACATATCTCTATTCTAACTTTCTTGACTTTCCAAACCATACCACACCCTTCATCCATGACACTTTAATAAAAACATAGTCTTCAACTGAGAACTTAAGATCCTTATGCCTTTTATCTGTGTATCTTTTCTACTTAGACTAAGCTTCCCTCATTATACCTTGGATTAACTCAATATTCTCAATGGCTTCTTTTACCATAACTGGACTAAGGACCAATCTGTCTTCGGCCTCTAATAATACGCTGGTGATTTGCACGGCCTTCCATACAAAGCTTTGAAAGACGTCGTTCCTATACTGGTCTGATAATTATTATTAAAGGAAATCTCAACCAAGAGCAAATGGTCTTCCTATGACCCACCAAAATCTAGTACATAAGCTCTTAACAAATCTTCGAGTACCTTATTGACTTTCTCTATCTACTCATCTGTCTATAGGTGATAAGTAGTACTGATCTTAAGTTTAGTACCTAAAACTTCTTGTAGACTCTTCCAGAATTTACTAGTTAACAATGCATCTCTATTACTATCTATACTACAAGGAATTCCATGTAGTCTTATTATGTCCTTCATAAACAGATTAGCCAAAACAGGTGTCGTCCTGATTGACTTTACAAGAATGAAATGGGTATTCTCGATTAATCTATCTACCATAACCCATATGCTTTCATTTTCCCCGTTTGACCTTGGCAACCCATCAATAAAATCTATGGATATCGAATCCCATTTCCAAACCAGTATATCCAAAGGCTGAAGCAATCTACTTAGTTCTAATGTTTGGCTTTCAATTGCTGGCAATTTGCACATTGCTTTACTCGTAAGGTTACATCCCTCTTCATGCTTTCCTAGAAGAAAATTCTCTCTATATCCTGACACATCTTGGTTCCTCTAGGATGAATTATAAAATTCGATCGATGACACTCCTTAAGAACTTCCCTCCTTAGGTTTCCAACATTTGGAACACTTAACCATCCCTTCTTCCTCAACCATCCATTCTGGTTAAGACTAAAATCCTTCATATCATCAATTTCAGTTCCTTCTTCTAGCCTTTTAATCTTCTTGACTAACAAAGGAGCATCTCTTTGCTTAGAAGCAATTCATTCGATCAATACCGGTCGAACTTCCAAGCAAGATAACATGGCAGTACTTTGACAAGAACTTGCAGTCGATCTTAACTGCACGTTACAAGTAGTCAATGCCTCTAGATCCTTCCATTCTGCCAACATAGCTAACACTACATTTTGATGTTTCCTGCTGCAACTTTATTTCCTTTTCCCTAGTGCGTACTCAATTCTAAAATCATAACCAGCTAAAAACTCTAACTATCTCTGTTGTCTCATATTCAACTCTTTCTGAAAGAATAAATACCTCAAGGACTTATGATCTGTATACAACTTGAATCATTCTCCTAAGAGGTTGTGCCTCCACACCTTCAATGCGAAAACCGTCGCTGCTAACTCCAAATCGTGAGTCGGATATCTAACTTTATGTGGTCTGAGCTGCCAAGATGCATAGGCAACCACTTTACCCCCATTACATCAATACAGCTCCTAATCCTGTTTCATGCGCATCTATATACATCACCAAATCTTGATTCCCATCTGGTACAACTAACAGTGTGTATTGGTCAACAAATGCTTTAATATAAGGAATGCCACCTCACATTTATTAGACCAAATATACTTCATGTCCTTTCTGGTCAGCTTAGTCAAAGGCGATGCTATCCACAAGAAATCCTTGATAAATCTTTGGTAATAGCTAGCTAATCCAAGAAAACTTCTTATCTCGGTCACCATCTTGGGTCTGTTCCACCTATTAACAACTTCGATCTTGGCTGGATCGACTGCCAACCCTTTCTCAGAAACTACATGACCAAGAAAACCCACTTCGTTCTTTTAGAAATTGAAAGTGACTAAGGATCGTAATATGGAATATTATCTAAGTTATTTACTAGTGCAGAATATAAATATAATAGTAAATAGTAAAGTAAATGACACCAGAGATTTTTATACTGGTTCGAACTTCCTATTCTACATCCAGTCCTAGAATCCATCTGGAATTAAACTATCAACCCTCTCTTAACCCAGAGGAATAGGTATCACACCGCTTGAGCAACCGAACGGAACTTCAACCACTTAAGCAACAGAATAGGACTTCAACCGCCTAAGCAAGTAAACATGACTTCTAATACAAATAGTAAAAATTGCTTCCGATCGAGTATGCACTTGAATAGCGCTGATAAGTCGATAACATACACACTTTCTATAATCTTCTCCTTTGTGGTATATGGTGTAGTTCGTGAAGATAGAAAGTTAATTTAATCACAAATGAAATTGCTCTTGAATGTGCAAGTGATTAGAATGAAAGTTTGAATACAAATGGCAAGAGTTTTTATAAGATAGAATCAGAAAATTAGATGATTAAAACAAATGAATTTGAAGGCTATATATAGTGTTTAAGTGTTGCAACTTATCATAAAAAAAGACGATCAAAAGGTACGAAACAACTCTTGAATCAAGGGTTATTTCTGTTTGATGAAGTGAAGCGAATTTTTCAAAAATATAACTGTTAAGCAATTTCAGTCGACTAAACAAAAAAATTCGGCCAGCATAAATATTCAAAATTCGAATCAGAGAAGAATTAGTACAAAAAACACCAAATTCAGTCGATTAGATTGGGTAGTTCGGTCGGTTGAATATTCATATCAAATTGTGCAAGTACACAGACATTCAGTCCACTGAATTGGGCATTTTAGTCGGCTGAATTTTAGGTTTTTTCCATATTCACTATTTTTCGGAAATATTTTTTGTGTGAACAAGTGTAATAAGAAATTTGATATGTAATGACCCACCTTTTTGGATGGTTTAAATCGACAATAAACCACACATATCAGACTCAAACCATTCAAAAGGGAGGATTATTATGAGGTAAATAAGAAAATAAAACGAAAAGAAAGAAAAACAAAACATATAATCTCACAGTGGAATGACAAAATATAATAATTAAATAAACAGTTCATGAAGCTATTTTATAAATGACATTTGATTACACTTTTGCAATACAGATCAGAGTTATATACAACAGTAATAATATATAAAATGCAACGGAACAACATGATGTAGTGGAATAAATAAAATAAATAATAATAGTACTAAATCTTCGTCTTCGTCCTTCAGAAAAGCAGTCTTCGATATACTAATAAGCTCAGACTCACCCGAGCGAATTGAAAAGATAAAACATTCGAGTCAGAACTAAAAGAGCTTACGTAAGTTACACCAACTGTGACGACCTGCCTTTCATTCCATAGAAAGACGTATCGTAGAGTAGAAAGAAATAGGTAGAAAAGAAACAGATAGAAAGAAAGAAAGAAACAACATCAAAATCTCATAGCGGAAACGGAAAAATATATTACATCAGAGTTATATAGTTACAACAACATCACATTAGACAGTTGTGAAGACCTGTCAGTACATTACAACCCAAACAAACAGATGATACCAACACAGGGGAATAGATATATAGATACACCAAGTCTCCCGCTCCAAGTCCTTTTTCAAAATACGTTAAGCTAACCTGATCACTTGGCTACTCATAAAAATTTGAGTACCCAAGAGTTTAAGAAAAACAGAAATAAACTCCGAGTCAGACATGTGTCTGGTGTGAGTAAACGGTTGAGTTGTTTAACTTGAAAAACCTTTGAAATAAAAGGTATCTCGTAAGACTCTTCGCAAATGAACACGGACAAGTTTTTCCCTTATGATAACCAAAACATTTGATAGGAAATCCAGTTATATTATAATAGTGTCTAGGGTTTTCAAATGAATATTCACATAGCCGAAATTGTTACATTCATTAAATTCCAGCATACATAGGTATACAATCAAGTCCGAGATCACTTATTGAAGATTGGATTCCATACAATGGTAGGGCTACTGGGGTACCGTCCGTCACAGTACGTGGTCTAGATCACTATACCGAGGATCCACCCTGATCCCCTACAACACAAGACCAGAGCTACCCCTTACTTGATAGTCTGAATAAGACAGCCCCGCGGTTGTGGCCAACAACCGCCCACATAGCCGAAAAAGTGACCTCTATACAGGGGAAAATCTCATCCTACTTGGGTGCTACCCACTTAGCCTTGCTGCACCTCCCCTATTTTAGCCATTCCCGGTTGATGGGGCTTGAGGCTACGATTACCTTTTTAGAACACATTTCTTGGAATGCTCATCGTCCTCCATTGTCGATGGTCCGATAGCATTCGTTCATACAAGTCTGTTTCTGGTTCGAACGAAACCGAAGGCATTATCTCCGTTACACTCGTTTTGGAATTACCCTCAGAGTTAACGACAAATGGCCCTTGCACTCTGAATCTTCATCTCGATCTTCACTTGAGAATTATGACCTATCGCTTATTTTGGATCGATGTGGTTTTCGGATAACAAATTTGATGTCCAGTCCCGGTCTCATCGAAATCCAGACGTTTCTTTTAAGGCCAAGTTGTTTACGTAAAACCATTTAATTCAATTCAGAACATTATATTCATACAGCAATTCGTCACAGATAAATAACTTACATTTATCACAGCTCAATCCCAAAGCAATTCATATCGTAGAATGTTACAGATTAACATACTATAAATATTAACAAATCCAAACATGCTATACAATTAATCATCCATAAGCAAGATTAATTAATCACATAATTATAATTAATTTAATTTAAACCAAATTAATTACTTATGAACTAATTACCTAACCCTGCTTAATTAACATTAACTAATTACAAACCATTTGTTAATATTTTAATTAATTAATGAAATTAATTAATCATCCTTAATTACTTACATTAATTACTTATCCTATAATTACTGATTAATTACCCTTTAATTATTAATTAATTACCCTTTAATTATTAATTAATTATCCTTTAATTATTAATTAATTAACCTTTAATTATTAATTAATTAACCTTTAATTACTAACTAATTAATTATCCTTTAATTACTTTCATTAATTAATTAATTATTCTTTAATTACTTTTATTAATTAATTAATCTTTAATCACCCAAGACCTTAATTAATTAAAGATAAACAATTTATCTTAATTAATTACTTAATTTTCATTCAAACCTTATTTAATAAACCTTGGAATTATTTTATCATTAACCTATAAATTAACTTAAGACCTTTAAGTTAATTAACGATTAAAACATTCACCCTTCTTTAATTAATCTACTTAATTATTCTATTTAGCTTTATTTTAAGTATAAGAATTAATCATAAATAATGGACACATAATAAAATACTTTAAAGTTGATTAATTTAAAATATTTATTTTATAATATTTAACTAATCCCAAACTTAAATAAAAAAAATTATTATTTAAAAGAATTATTTAAACTTGATTTTGTTTTAAAGTTTAAAAGCTGCTACTACACTTACCGAGTCAAACCCGGAGCATACCCTTACTCAAACCCGAGCCACTTCCTTTTTTTTAAACCTGTTATGTTTTAAATCTTAAAACTGTTATAACTAGCTAAAACTCTCGCGTACTCTCGAGACTAATTCGAAGCCTAGCCGCGTCCAACCCGAGACACATCCTTTCTTCCTCAAGTCTTCTCTTTGCAATAAAACCATAGACACACAGAACCATGTGCACATGCACAGATGAACGCCAACGTTCTGATCATCATCGCCATCGCCGGCAAGTTGACCACGACCTCCACCTTCAATTCCTACCACCAAAGCCTCGAAACAAATTCGAAAACGAAACGAGCAACATCTAATCCCACTGGAACAAACCTGATCCTCCATTAATCACCATGTCCCGCCGCCTCAGACCAACAGAACACTCGCCGATCAACCCAAAGAGGCGCCTCGAAACCACGCTTTGTTTCCCCCACCTCCAATCGACTCTGGTGCTTTGACGACGACGCACTTACTTCGAAACTCACGTCGACCAACCCAGGTCTTGAAACCCTAGATCGCCATTGATCAGCCACCACGGTGAACTATAAATTCACCAACCATTTTTTCCAGAACCCCTACCCTCAAGCTACCTCCAGCCATGATCACGACCTCCTACCTTGCTTCAATCACTAGTAGTCGCCCAAAACAAAGTTCCCATTCAACCCCAAAATTCTCAATCAATACTTACATATAAATCATGATTTTACTTTTAAAATTCATGGTTTTTGAAAACGAATCAGGTGATGTAAGTGAAACTTGAAATCTTGCTGGTCGAAATTTTGATATGTTTTGGGTTTATCTGTATTTCCTGATTTTCCAAAAAAATCAAACTTATTATACTTAAAATTATTTTTTAAAATTTAGATCTTGTTAATTTAAACACATTTGTTTAAACATCATCAACTAAAAGAGATTTGAGAAAGAGAAATTGAATTTTTAACTTGTTTAAAGCCTGAAATTTAGAACAGAGGCATGCATACTGGTACACAGACATGCACACAATCATTTTTATATATATATATATATATATATATATAGACATGCAGGCATATTTTACATCCATACAAACATTTTCCACAACATACTTCAAGTATTTATCACATGCAATCAAGATATAAACAGTTTTAATTTAAAAAAAAGTGTTTACTCACTATATTGATGAAAAACCGAGGAGCTTTTGCAACTGAAAACTGGAAAATGATCTTGCTTGTTTGAGATGATCTTGGATCTTGAATCTTTGCTTTAAGTTGAGTTGAATTTTTCTTTGTTTAAGCTTTAGGTTTTAGATTTACAAGAGGTTGTTTTATACTTTATTTTCTCTAGTTTATTTCAAGTTTTAATTTTGGATGTATCAAAGAAAATGGGAAGGGAAGGGGTAGAGAGGTATATATTGCCTTGTTTTCCTTTTATTTATTATTTTTTTAAAAATGGGAAGTAATTTAACAATATGATACTTGTTAAATTGCATTGAAATGTCTACACTTGTTAATTTGCATGCCTTTATGATTTAATATGTTTTTATATAATTTTATATTATATTCTCTACTTTTATTAATACATTTCCTTTTATTTGTATTTATATAATTTTAAAGAAAATGATTTAAAATCTAATTATACACTAATAAATAATCATATATATATATATATATATTTTAAAATATAGATTTTTTAACCCAATTTATTTTTAAGATATTTACTTTTGAATTTCAAATAAAAATTCTTATTTACAATCTACTTATATATATACACATAAACAAACACATATTTTATTTGTTTTAAAAGGATAATTTTGCACATTAAAATAATTTATAAAAGAAGATTATCAAATTAATATTGCCCAAAATTCCGCACATCAACAGTAAATAAATATGAGTGTAACGGCGTTAGAGATGTTTATGGGGTTTGACATCTCATGTCCAGTGCCTAACATGAGTGCAACAACTTAAGAGATGTTTGGGATTTCCATCTTCTAAGGATCCAATAAACTATCTACATACATAGTACAATACGCTATTATAATAGTGCCTATAGTAAAGTAAAGTATTAAAATAACATTAAGGCATTAACCATATCCCCCTTAACACATTTTTATATATTTCCATAGTCTAAAAAGATATTGTAAGCCCCACCAAACTGATGGAATATTCAGGGAGCACTCCATAGGTACAGTACATATCAAACTCGTAATGGGCGTAATAAGGCATGTGACAAGGCACACAAGGTAATGCCCAGGGTAGAATACTACCGTTTTATGGATTCAGACTAGTGGTAACACATAACTGCTACTACCGCCCACCTCGAAACACACTCCCAAAATCAAATCGAGGGGTGGACACCAAATCAATCATAAAGTAATATGGTATCGAAAAAATGTGTCTGATCGGAGGTGCGACCTCACTTGGCTCGGTATGGCTCCTGTTTTAGCCACATCAAGCTAACTCACGGGAGTCAGTTCTATGTTAATACCTCATGCAGAATCGTTCGCCAAACCATCCTACTTCATTCTGGAATTTCCACCACGTACACAGTTGTTAAAGTGGTTTTTATCTGATTCCGGTCTCTTTAACAACCAAGCGCTTATTTCACAAAGGATGGTTCTGTTACATTTCCAAAACCGATTCATAATTGATATCAAAATATCATATTCTCAAAACCATATCACTTTCGAAATCATAATTACTTTCGAAATCCTATTCACTTTCAAAATCATATCACCTTTGAAATTATATTTACAAATCGTCATATTTACCCAAAATATGTGATTTCACTAGAAAATATTATTTCAAATCCTAACTTAGATTATAACATCATTTTACCATATCCACTTTCAATTCAAGGATTTAAATAAAAACACTTCAACTTTACACAGTCTGAAATTTAGAAATAGTTTAGATCGTTTAAAATAGTTTTAAAATAGTTTAAAATAGATTTTAAATGGTTAGAATACTTTAAATGGTTTTTTAATAGTTGAAAATAGATTAAAATAGTTTAAAATATTTTAAAATAGTTTAAATAATTAAATAGTTTAAAATACTTTGAAATATTTTGAATGGTTTAGATATATATTAAAATAGTTTAATATAGTTTAAATAATTTAAAATAGATCAAAATAGTTTAAAATAGTTTAAAATAGATTATTAGTTTTAAATAGTTTAAAAATAGATTAAAATAAATTGAAATAGTTTACCATAGATTAAAACAGTTTAATAGTTTTAATACAGATTAAAATAGTTTAAAATAATTCAATAGTTTAAAAATCTTAGAAATCACGATTTTTAAAATAATAAACGTTTAAACAGTTTATATTAAAATAATTAATTTGAAATTAAGATCAAAATTAAGCCATTTCTTTCATTTCAACACATCTGGACCATGTCCAGCTTTCAAATCAACTAACTAAAATTGGTTTTTCAATTCAGATTCTCATTTAAAACCATTTAATCCATATCGATTTCAAATCCATGATTGAATTATCAATTTAAGCCACTTCAAACTAAATAGAGTTTAAAATTTAATGATTTAAAAATCATTTAATTTAACCAATCCAGTGTCCGTATATAATTTTCTACCCTATGGTCAAGTGATATGGATGTTTATCATTTCAATCCGCAAATATTTTAAATTTTACGGGTATATGTCATTTCAACCCGCAATCCCAAAATAATTTCAAAATCCATAAAATCGCTCGGGTCTATCATTTCAACCTAGAACGATTTTTCCCTAATTTATAGATCGTTTGAGCATGTATCATTTCAACCCATAGGGATTTCTAACAATAAATTAAGAGAACTTGCAGGGTTATAACAATATAAATATGACATTCAGTCATCCAGTATCAACAATCAAATATCCATCACAATCACCATTCAATCATCAATAAATACGTTACCTAACTGATTATCATCAACAGGTATTCAATTGACAATTAAATTTCAATATTAATTTTAACGGCGATTAAATTCAATAAAAGTCAAATTTAACTAAAATGATAATTTAAATATACCAAACATCAGCTAACCAATTTCTACTCACATCATAAATTTGACTAGCATAAGATAATCTAGTAGTTATGAGTGGCTCAAAACACTTACCTTTGATTTTAAACCGATTTGAAATTCAAATAAAGGCCCAAATTTCAACAATCTTAGAATTTGTCCATACCAGTTCCATAATGTCCAAAATTTTGATACATCGCAGTGGAAAAGACCGCGCGTAATCTGACTCATATGCAAAAGTATGCTACTTAGAACAATCAAATTTAAATAAAATTTAAAATAAACAAAACAAAAATGAATGAGCCACGTCACCTTAAAACGTTCACACCTAAACCCTAGATCTCGTTCGCGATATTCCCATCCTCGATCAACACAGATGCGTCACCACCTACCATTGACTATTGTCGCCGCCTCGACAGCCTGACCATCAATCAAGCGACTCCATCGCGAAGGCCATCACTGGCCAACCCTACCATGAAGTCGTGGCTACCTAAAGCTCGCCCTAGCTAGCTGCACTGCCGTTCACTACATCAACCATTCACAACGAATTGGCATAACCTAGGGACAAATGAGCAATAGATCTGAGTTCTGCCGACACCAGCTTTCCAACGCCACCTCCCAATCGTCGATTGGATGTAAATCCACCGTTGGATCAAGAAAACCTAATTTCGACGGCCGAGGTTCATCCTCGATTTCTGGCCAAACGATGAACCCAACTAAAAAAAATTACTGCAGGGATTACGCTCGTCAAGTGCATTCTAACGATATATAATATGTTAGGGTTTTTAGGAGTTTGATTTTGAAATTGATTTTGAAATTGAATTGGGATTTAGGGTTTCATATTATGTCATTTGAGAAGGAGGAACTAGTAGAAGTAATAGTATGTATAGGAATAAGATATGAGAAAAAATTAGGGTTTATATCAACCTATATATAGGTAGAGCTGAAATAGAAAGGACGGACCAGATCGATTTGGATTGAAACGGTAACAACGATCCAAAAAGCCAGTTTCATTTTCAAAACGAAAATGAGTCATCCAATATATCGATACCAGTGTTTTCGATATTTTTTAAACTCAATGGATCAGGTTTCAAGTCCTAATTTTATTGTATGATGAAGTTAGCTTTTAAAATTGATTAATTTTAAATTGATTTCAATAAACTGATTTCTATGCGTTTCGAGCCCGCATGATCAAATGACAAGTCCGATCGGTACAAACTTGAAATCCTACAATAATTCACCATTAAGGATCCGATAAAAATGGTTTCATCGAAATCCAAGACAATGGCCAAAATGGCTATTTCACATTTATTAAATAAATTATTATTAAATTACTTAAACCACTTTTTAAATTCAATTTTTTATAACTAACAGTTTTTATCATCTTTGACCACTTAGTAATTTATAATCTTTAACGATAAACTTCCATGTCAAAACCAATTTTGAATATTGCACTAGTGACGGCGTTCAATTTCAATAGAAATAAATTTAATTGATTAATATTTTGAATTCCAATAAATCCATTTATTTGATTTACAGTCTTATTATTCAATCTATCATTTCTTTATGCACATAGTTAACATTGGTTTACCATTTATTACCTCAGTGTTCTATAGTTACCATCTTAATTCACATTAACTGCAATATTTTAAATAAATTAATTACAATTGATTTTCAATTAAATTCAACAAATTAAATATTATAATAGTAATTAAAATAATTGTCACTTTTAAGTAATTTAATCATATGCATAAGTTTATTATCTACAAACAAATGTTAAAACTACTTACAAAGCACTGATTATGTTCCATTACAATTAATTACATATTATCTCACCATTTAATATAACATTAAATTTATTTCCTTATTTACAATTTATAATAAATTATAACTTTACAATCTTTTCAACTAATTGAAATTACATTAAAATAGTCATTAATTACATTAAAATAACATTACTATATTTCATTCTAATTGTTTCCTTATTAACAAATCATAAATTTTTAATTTCTTCCAGTATTAAATCCTTAAATCTTATTAAATTCTATATTTTAATTTTCGAGAAAAATATGGGTCGTTACATGATATATGAACTATGGTTTGGAAGCTTTGAAATTGTGCATGTGTGTACATATACTACTTTGGAGAGATTTTAACAAAAAATAGTAGACAATATTGAAGCGTCTATCTGGAATCTGGTCTGCAATCCATTGTCGAGTAGAATAATATCTTCTCCTGTAAACATTATTTATTCACATAATATTTACTTTTATAGTTATCACAATCAAAACATCAAAATGCAAGGTCTAACATTCTCCCCATTTTTGATGATGACAACTATGTAAGTTTGCATATTTGTAAAAGTAATTTACTTACTCCTCCTGAATGAATATTCCCCCGGTCAAATAATTTATCCCCATTTATCATCGAAAAAAAGGAACAAATAGCTAATGAGAGAAATATAGACATGTAAGCACAGTAATCAACACAGGGAGAGAAAATACACTTAGCATTATAGATAGTGAAAAAATAAACATGAACATTGTTACTTAACAACACAATAAACATATAGGCAAATGTGTTGAAAAAATACCATAAGATATGTATAAGTAAAATTATAAAAATAAAGTTCCTCGCTATCTGAAGCTTCTTCTTCCTCTTCTTCTTCGGAGGTTGACCAAGTAAAAGGTACGGGATTTTCAACAATATCGGTAGAGCTAGAGTTGGTACATGATATTTTCTCCCAGATTTTGTTTAAGAAACCTTTTATAGAATTATGCTTTTAATTTGTTTTGACAACATTTTTCTCGACGGCAGCCAATTGTCGTATAAGCTTACTTTGATTGCGTGAGAGCATAATAAGCGCTTTCTTTGGAGTAATGTCACTATGGAGCTCTTGAATCTCATCATCGTCTTCTTCTCCTTGGCGGGAAGGTTAGGAGGATAAAGATGTGATATTTGTATCCCTTGGTTGAGGAATCCCTTGATCGCGATTTACGGCCCATTGTTGGAAGCTTATTATTTATTGAGATTCCAAGCATTTTGGAAGACCCATAAGACTTAGAGTCTTCGAGTTGAGCTCATTAATGGTCGTTTAATCCACATCTATTAAAGGAACTCCGAAGTTTTGAAAAATACGCATGATGTAGGCTCCGTAGTGGATGGTTTTGTAGTTTCTTTTGTGGTCAACGGTGAGAAACTTTTACAAAATAATATTTTCCCAATTTACTCTGGGATGAGTAAATGGCATATAGGGCTTGATGATCCATCTTATAGACTTTCTCCTAGCTACCGATACGAGGTTAATTGATCGAATTAGAGCTCGATGAAGAATACGTGCCTTCGGACATAAGGAATTGGATTTCAAGATTGTCAAATCATCCGATAGAAAATGGTGAGAAACTTCATCTCGATTATACATGTCTACTTCGACATTATCGATATTCAATCCTTTATATGGACATCACAATATGTGGCCAAGTCGTTGTAGAGGGAGATAAATTTTAACTCCGCAAACCAAGGTCCAAATACAATCATCCTTATTACATGGATCTTGGTGGCCTGGATTCATATTAGCAAAAAATAATTAATCAAGAGAGGATAAAGTTTGACGTTATTTGAGTCATACCCAATAAGGTGGTCGATACCACTAGCTTCGGCAAGCTCTTAGATAGCATATCCATTGAAATCAGCAAACTTGACGAAAGCTCCTTCAAAAATTTGAGAATTTTTCATTGACCGAGTTACTGCTGTCTCATTGTGAAGCCAAGAATGGATTGGGCTTTCGGAAGGACCGGCGATAGATTCATGAGCACTTTGGATCAGGGTGCCACTGATTTGAATTAGTTTTTGAAAAAAAATTGATTTTTGAGGTGGAGGCTAGGGTTTCTTTTGGAGCAAAAATGGGTTTGGTGAGTGGAATATGAAGATGAGAGGTTAGTTAAGAAGTGATAGGTTGAAAGGTTGCATTAGAAAGAATGCATGGTATTTAAAAAAACTGAAAATATATAGGCCGGTCGACTGAAATGGGTTGCTTAGTCGACTATTGTGCAGGGTTTTCCATGCCGCAAGTTGACAATGTAAAGTATTGAAATTCGGTCGACTGTATATATAGGGTGGCAGTCGACGGTTGCTAAGTGGAAATTCAAAAGATTGAAGATTCAGCCCACTGTATTGGGGAGGTCAATCGACTGGTTTATAGGAAAAAGTAACCCGCGTGTTTTTAGTTCATTTTTAGTAGGATTCAGTCGACTAGTTGGAGTGATTCAGTCGACTGTTCTCGGTTTTAAAATTTTAAATTATTTTGAATATTCAGTCGATTGAGTGCCATCTTATAGTCGATTGAATCTATTGTTTTTGCTATGGTAAGCCTTTCTTCTAGCTTTTCCTTAAATTAGTTAAACAATATAGATATATGTGTGTGTGTGTTTTCTAGTTTCTTTAAATATAAGATTATTATTTTGATCAAATATGTTGCATTTATTTTTCGAAAAAGTTATATTAAAACATTTATCACATTGTTGATTTATAATAAGAAAATTATGTTTTAAATTTTTAACTAGTAAAACATTTGTAATAAGAGATAAGTTAGATGTACCGTCATTACTTACATCGCATTTTTGCTGATGATATAGCCTTTTGACTTATCTCCAAGTGTGACGGATCCTCCATTTGAGTAGATAATGTTAGTCAGTATATCTTTGTTTCTGGTCATATGTTTTGCGCAACCACTGTCTAGTATCCACATTCCTTATTTCTTAGTTGGTACATCTTTAGTCGAAGCCATAAATCAGATATTGGCTTATTTAGGATCACTGCGAGTGTCACTGTCTGACGATGAAGACGATTCTGAATCATCCTGTGTAATAGAGAATGCTTGCTTCTTTTTGTACTTATCCTTCCTATTCTTGTATCTATCTTTCTTTCAATCAGGATAGTCCTTCTTTATATGACTCTTCTTATGACATTCATAATATTCATGATTTGAAGCTGGTGGTTTATTGGTATTGTCTCTCTTGTTGTTTCCAAATTTCTTATCCTTTATAAATTTCAAACACTTTTTGAAATTCTTTGCTATAAATGCCATGCCATCTGAGTTTTCTTGTTCAGCCTGAAAAGCTATATTCTTTCTATCTTGGACTTGATCTTGTTTTGCATGTAAATTAATTTCATATGACATGAGATTTCCTATTAACTCTTCAGGTTTGATGGTAGAAATATCATTAGCTTCTTCAGTAGCTAAGAGTTTTTGTTTCCATCCATCCGTTAAAGAGTTTAGAATATTTGAGACAATGTCAAAATCTAAATATTTTTCTCTTAGTGCTAATAGTGAATGATATATGTCTTAGAATCTAGAATACATGTCATTTACAGTTTCATTTGATTTCATTCTGAAATTTTGGAACTGATTTTTAAGCATAAAAATCTTACTTTGTTTCACTTTGTTTGTTCCTTCATGTGTAACTTTAAGAGCTTGCCAAATTTCGTAAGCAGTTTTACACATACTCACTCTATTAAATTCATTCTTATCTAAAGCATAAAATAACATATTCAAGGCTTTTTCATTTGAAGTAGCATCTATTTTTTGTGTGTTCGACCATTGTGCATATGGTGTGGTAGGTATAGTGTATTCATTCTGAGTGACATTCCAAGTATCATATCCATTTGCTTGCATATAAATACTCATGCGAGTTGACCAATAGTTTTAATTCAAACCATTAAATAGCGGTGGTTGTGTAGTGGATTGACCTTCAATAAAACTTGTATTGGTGTTATTTTCCGTATTAACTGAATAGTAAATAACTCTGTTATAGTTCTATGATGACCTTGCTCTGATACCAAGTGAAAGTGTCCAAGGATCATAATATGGAATATTATCTAAGTTATCTACTAGTGCGGAATATAAATATAACAGTAAATAGTAAAGCAAATGACGTCAGGGATTTTTATACTAGTTCAAACTTTCCATTCTACGTCCAGTCCTAGACTTCTTCTGGAATTAAACTATTAAACCTCTCTTAACCCAGAGAAACATGTATTACATAGCCTGAGCAACCGAACAGGACTTCAACCGCCTAAGCAATAGAATTGGACTTCAAAAGCCTGAGCAACCATACAGGATTTCTAAAACAAACTGTAAAAATTACTTCTAACTGAGTATGCTCTTGAATAGCACTGATAAGTGAATAACATACACCCTTCTTATAATCCTCTCTTTTGTGGTATATGGTGTAGTTCGCGAAGATAGGAAGTTAATTTAATCGCAAATTAAATTGCTCTTGAATGTGCAAGTGATTAGAACGAGAGTTTGGATGCAAATGGCAAGAGTTTAGATAATAAGACTATGAGATAGAATCGGAAAATTAGGTGATTAAAACAAATGAATTTGAAGGCTATATATAGTGTTTAAGTGTTGTAACTTATCGTGAAAAGAAACGATCAAAAGATACAGAAATAACTCTTGAATCAAGGGTTGTTTCTATTTGATGAAGTGAAGTGTCTTTTCAAAAATATAGCCGTTATGCAATTTTAGTAATCTGAACCAAAGAATTTAGCCAGCTGAAATATTCAAAATTCGAATCAAAGAAGAATTAGTACAAGAACTACCCATTTCAGTCGACTGAAATGGGTAGTTCAGTCGGCTGAAAATCCATATCAAATTGTGCATGTGCATAGATATTCAATCGACTGAACTGGGCATTTCAGTCGGCCGAATTTCAAGTTTTTTTCCATATTCATTATTTTTCAGAAATATTTTTTGTGTAAATAAGTAATAAGAAATTTGATATATGAACAATGATTTGGATGCTTTGAAATTGCGTGCGCATGTGCACATACCACTTTAGAGAAATTTTAACAAACATTAACTACTAGACTTAGACCATGGACAAACCATAGACAATATTGAAGCTTCTATCTGGAATCTGGTCTACAATCTATTATTGAGTAGAACAATATCTTCTTTTGCAAATATTTGTAGTTCACATAATATTTACTTATATAGTGTCACAATCAAAACATTAAAATACAAGGTTTTAACAGATATGACATGTCTGAAATTTCACTTTCAATTGATGCTGCCTTAACGTCTTAAGCACTATTCTAAGATGAATCTCCCGATCTCTTTCATCCTTAGAATATGTCAAAATGCTGTCAACGAACACCAATATAAACCAATACAAGTGGTCTTGGAAAATCTGATTCATCAAATCCACAAAGAAAGCTGGCGCAATAATCAACCCGAATGACACCACTAACCACTTATACAGACCTTACCTCTTTCGAAATGCCATTAATGGAATATTGTCCTTCACCACTCTTAACTGAAGGAACCCTATCGCCAAATCCAACTGGAAAAATACTTTGGCTCCACTCAATTGATCAAAGAAATCATCAATTCTCGGTAAAGGAAACAATTCTTTATCGTCTTCCCATTTAACTTACGATAATCGGTGCATAATCCCATTCGATTTTTTGTGAACACTGTGCCCACTCCCCAAGGCCAACTGCTTGGTTTAATAAAATTCTTTCCTTCTAATTCCACTAGTTGCACCTTTAGCTCCTTCATCTCGGTAGGTGTCATCCTATTAGGTGGTCTACATATGGATTCAGCTCCAGGTACAAGATCTATTCGAAACTTAATAGCTCGTTTCGGCAGTAGTTCTGTAACAGGATAAAAAACATCTGCAAATTCTTTTACAATTAATACCTGATTTGATTCTTCTTTCACTTCTGCGGCTCCCAATAAAGCACAAATTCATGGACTCATGTTCTCAACTGAGTGTATTATTTGGTCACTGCTATCAGGTGTCTCAATGATATTTTCCTGTCTTGGAAAAATATCCTAGAATCATATTTTCTCAACCAGTCCATACCCAAAATAATCCCAAAATCCACGAAATCAAATACATCCAAACTACATGAAAAAGTATAACCTATAAAATCAAACTCTAGATGGTCACATCTCATCCCTAGAATTGCGTACCTTCCTAGTGGATTAGCTATCCTTAAGGAAGTAACAATGTATGATTGTTCTGAACATAACTTATCTACTAAACACTGAGAGATAAATGAACATGATGCACTATTGTCGAAAAATACTCTAATTGGTATACTATGAATCAAAAGTGTACCTTCCATCATAGACTTTCCTTTCTCAACGGTAGTTGGTCTGGAAGATGATGGCTTTAAAGCAAAAAAAATTCCTTTGTCGGCTCTGACCCGCTTTGGACACTGATTCTTTTAGAGCCTTATCTTGTCACAGTGGAAGCACTTCACACTCTTCTTTTCTGCAACCTTCTTCCCTTTACCAGTCCAACACTTATAAGCATAATGTCATTTCTTGTTGCATTTGAAGCAGATAACATCATCTTTGCCTTTCTTGGCAGCTTCGCTCTGTATAGCTCCATTCTTCTTAAAGAACTTCCTCTTCTTTCCTTGGGAACCTTGAGCCTCTACTGACTTATCCTTCTTAAAGGTAAAAAGCATTTCTTCATTCCGGATAACCATTTCCACCACTACATTCGATAGATCTCTAAGATATGGCATAGTTGCCCTAACAATCTCTAGCCTCAACCCCTAGATAAACTTCTCATTTCCCTCAATCACGGTGTCAATAATATAGCATCCATATCTTAATAGCTCATTAAACTTAGTAGAAAATTCCAGTATCATCATATCCCCTTGCTCCAATTCCATAAACTTCCTGAACAAAGCGGACTTAGCTACTTCAGATAATAATCTTTCCTTAAATCTCCTTCGAAAATCCACCCAAGTCAACTCCTTCTCAAGCACTCCTTCGGTAATTTTTTTCTACCAGAATAAAGCAGTTCCATGCAACTATTTAGAATCCTATCTCCTTTTCTACACATCATTCAATCCCAAATCAACAGAAATTATTTTACAATGTAACATCCAGTTCTCCACTTCTATTGCATCCTTAGTCTCCAGAAACGGCTTTCCATCCAGACTGGTGTAATCTCGACTCAGCTTAGTATAGTTATTACCAATTAGAACTATGGGATTAACTGCTCCCGCGTTAGCAGCATTTCCTTCAGCTACTCTTGTAGCCACTCCATCTTGCATTAAATTGTCATAAAACTGATATATTGTTTCCATATCTACTGGTGGGGTTACTGCACCTACATTGGCATTTATGTTTTGATTAGCATTTGCCTGTCGATGTACATTCCTTCTAGTAGTGGGTCGAGCATTTCTATTAATTTTGGTAGTTGAAAGAACTAGTTGATCGTGTATGGCTAATAAAGGAAAGTATATATACTAATTTATACTATGAAATGCTAAAGCATAAATGCACACACCAAGAATTATATTGGTTCGGAGCACGTCTTCTATGTCCAGTGCCTAAACATCTCTTAAGTATTTCCTTAGTAAATCCCTCGCTTGACCCGAAGGAATAGGTTTACAACTTAACCAATCCGAGAACCTCTCAGATTTATTCTTTCCTTTGAAAAATACAATTCTTGCTTAACAATCTTATGTTCGTCTAACACTGATTTTGACTTGATAGAATAATGGTTCCTATAATCGCCTTGATGATTCGAAGTGAGTGCACAGTGATTATTGGAACAATAGCAATTGAAATATTAGAGTTGAAAGTACAAAATTGCTTAGAATAGCACAAGAGAATAGAAACAATAGTAATCAGAATAGAAAGTTAGAAAACTAAGTATGAGTTGTTATGCTATTTATAAATACTGAAGAGAGGCAATCAAGAGTTGTCAAACTTCAAAAAATCTTTTAAGAACTAAAAAAACGATTCAAAATGGTTGCAACTCTTAAAGATGATTTTTCAAAAAATACGGTCATTACAATATCTCAGTCTACTGAGCAATTACGTCAGTCTATAGAGTGTGAACATTTAAAATTTCTTGGCAAAAATTAAAATTATAAAAAAAATTTGATTTACACTGTTTCAGTCTATTGAACTTGGGCTTAGTCGACTGAACTGTGTAAGTTCAGTTTGCATTAGTATTTTGACCTTTGTCGAATTCAAACCTCAATGATATCTTGACATATGTGTTCGAGTGCGTGTTTGTGTCTATATATGAACTATCAAGGAGATTTTACAATTCAATCTAAGACCATATACTAATGATCTTTAAACTCCATAGTTTTGACTTCTTCGACTTGTAGATGATTCTTCATTCTTTTTGCCTCACGTTGTTGTCTTCTTGAATAAAGGCCTGATATCATGATATAGTATATATGTCCACCGTATAGTTGTCATCATTAAAACAAGGACTTACTGTTCTAACAATCTTCCCCTTTTTGATGATGACAACAATCAAAGTTCAAATGAAAAAAATATTGATTTTTCTCCCCTTAAATTCATGCTCCTATATGATTCTCCCCCTTTGGCATCAATAAAAAGAAGTAAACACATGGAATACTCTCTGACTAACGTATAATATAAATTAGTTACAGCATAAAATCAAATGCATGTTTGCACATAAAGTCACATAACATCAAATAGAAGTTGACACATACATGGATTTGCATAACATCACAAATTAAATTACACACCAAAACAACATAAAAAACATCACAAATAGAAGTGTTTTGAACGATACCACTACGTAAGCATAAGAAAAATATGATAGTTTTACCAAATAAGGATAGAGTTGAAGAAACTAAGATTCAGGTTCATACGGTGATGAGCTAGAGCATGATGAGACCTTTCTCCAAATTTTACAAAGCAAATTCCCAAAAGTTTTTCGACGTTTCATCATATGTTGTCATCGTTTGAAAAGAATTTCTTTGTTTTGGAGAATAGCTATTGTGGCATTGATATTCCTTGAAGGTTTGACCAAAGAAACTTCATTTTCAGTATCCGAATACCAATTGACTTCATTGAAAATTTCATGACTTGATTAACCTCGAGTTTGTTCTTGAGAGGTTGGAGCTTGAGGTGGTTGTGGAGATGATTGATCGAAGGTATTTTCAACCAAATTTGACAAATAAACATTATATATAAAGGAAGGGGTTCCATTGTAGAGGGTAATTTCATAAGTGAAATAGACTTTTGATCTATAACCTTTGGTGTGCTTGTAAAATGTCAACATTAACTTCAAAATGGATAAATATCTTTGTAGGATGGGAGCCAAAACATTTTTTGCGAGAACGGGAACTAAAGCTTTTCAATTCATCATGAATAATCTTTGCCTAATTCAGTTGAATGTTAGAATAAATGGCATAATGAGCTTTGTAGTCGTAGTCTACATTTTTTCACAGCTCTCGGTGCAAGCAAAAACAGTATAAAGAAGCATTTTATTAATAGTTCAAGCGTGAGGTTGTAAATTTACCGAAGTATTTCCCATGTTTGGAATGCAGAATTTGTAGCTAATTCAGTCATAAGCGAAACCATGATGGAACACATTATCTAAAGAAGATCCATGACCATTACACTCTAAAATAGCTCTTAGATTTGATAATCGAGTGCTATATCCACTCCTAATACATTACTCCATAAAATTCCCACTCCAGTTTCAGTTAGAGTTGCAAAAAAATTTCCATAAAGATTTGCATAGAAAATTTGACTAAAAATGGGTAAATTTTTACCTTATTTTTCTTTTCATCAATCAAGGAGAGGAATCCATATTTTCTTGCTAAATTCTTTATTCCAAAAGCGGTGAAATTTTTCATCTTGTAGAATATCTCTTGAAAGATTCATTTTTCCATCAACTCGTTGAAGACTCGAAGATTTTTGCCTCCTATTAAGCCACTCCAAGATTTGAGCATTGGAGCAAACTCTGGATGAGCCGTAGTAGAGGATGGGGAGGTTGGAGCTTTGTCTTCGCATTGTTTGGGACGAGTAGTAGGGATTTTCTTTCTTGGAGCCATTAAAAAGATGTTTGTAGTTAAGGTTTTTGAAGAGGCAAAGTGAAAGCGTGAATAGGCATGATGAAAAAAAGTAGTTAAGCTGTCAGTTTTGCGAAGTTCAGTCAATTGAGACAGAAATTCAGTCGACTAAAAACACCTATTTTAGAGGCAGAGAGTAAGTGGGCAATTTTGTATAGGTTCAGTCGACTAAGATAGATCCCTAGTCGACTGAAACTTTGCCTTTTTAAGGCAGAGAGTAGGTGTAAATTTTATACATGTTCCATCGACTGGCAATCTGGCTCAGACGACTGAACTTGTGTAAATTTGTTTTTCTGGTCTTTTTTTTTGAAAAATATTGTTCACAAGTACTTCAAAAACAAACTTATATGATATACTTTTTTTTACATTCAATTGTTTATATACATAGCTTGTCATTATTACACACACACACACACACACACACACACACACATATATAACAAAATATTGTCAAAACTTATTGATCATCTTATGAATCATAAAACTTGTTATCTGGAAAGCGGTCCCAAGAATTAGGTTCCACCTTAGTATCTTCAACTAATTGTCAAAGTGGAGACCATGTGTTATATTTAACTGGAGTTTTGTTCCAATTTGACGTGGATGGTCCAGCTTCCCAGGAATTTTTTAGAGGAGTGTTATTGATAATAATCGAAGACTCGATAATACGTGGACTACGTTGATGAATGTTGTTTCTGGTTTGGGGATGACCGCAGATAGCAAGTTTTTTATACATCTTTCCAAAAAAATCAGATGCACACCTTGACGTCTTTGTTCGTAGTACATCTCCTTTTGGACATTCATCATCTCTTGTTGGTAATGATGTATTTCTTCAATTTTAATGTGAGTGTCTAGCTCCAAAACTCTTCTTATCTTCTTTCCTCTGGGTGAGAATTCGGTGTGACCAGGCAGAGAAGGGGTAATATGAACAGATCGTGATTTTATAGAGTGAGGAGTTGAAACGTTTGGTGATGGATATTTACTGTACGGAGAAGAAGAAATAAAATCGAAAGATGCATGAGTGGAATCATAATTGTTCGACATTTAATAAATGATAGTTTTTAACTTATCTTTCCTTTTTACTTTGTTTTTATATATAGCGACTCTATATATATTATACTTATACTAATTATAGGAATTGTAGTTTCAAGTTTAGGTTCTTTCTTTTGATAAATTTAGTACACAGTTGTATTCCTTACAAAGTTTAGTTATCAATTGATGGCCAATGGTTTTAATTATTAAATCTCAAATGTTGGTTTAACGTGATATAAAGAGAAAAATACTTTATGTATCTAAATCACTGAGCTAGCATATTTCGAGATTACGATGAAGGTTTAAAAAAGTAGTTTCACAAAGGGGTTTAGTAAATATATCTGGTATTTGTTTGTCTGAAGTAACAAATTCTAATGATATTTTTTTCTTTTTCAACATTATCATACAAGAAATGATGTCTGATGGCAATGTGTTTGGTTCTCGACCGATTAATGGGGTTTCTTGATAAATTAATTGCACTAGTGTTATCATAAAAAATAATAGATTTGTTTAGATATGTTGCAAAGTCCTGTAATGTTTGTTTCATATATTAAACCCGAGCACAAACTAGTGCTGCAAATATACATAAGAAAGGGGTATTTTCAGTTTTAAATAAGATTTATTAAATGGAAATTAATTATTCGATTGTTCAAATATTAATAAACCGTATAATGTTATACAAGGTCTTAAATCATGAAGAAACCAAGTCGAGATCAAAGTGGATTGCAAATAAAAAGCAAAGGTGAGTTAATCTCACTCACATCTGGATTATCAGCTAATTTAAATAGTTAAATTTAAATTATTGGTTGATTGCTTGAATTGATGATTTATTATCAGTCTGCATGTGATAGTATATATAATAGTGTGTGTATATATATATTGGAGTGATTGATATTCCCACATTATATAGCGGATGAGACCCTATGCGCCCCACATAATAGCGGACGACCCTTTATACCTCGATATTCCACATCGATGTGGGATTTGGTATTTTATTTGTTGACTAACATCTGTGGATGTAGGGAAAAACAGGTTGGAGAGATCCAACTGGATTCCTCAAAATATTGGAATTTTTTTTCATATTCGGTGATATGTTTTATTTGATAATCTGTGATAGATTATATTGATTATATTGGGAATTGAAAATATTGAATGCTATGGTTTGACTGAATATAATTTTGGTATATTGAGATATCAAATATATAAAGATAGTATTTTAAAGGAAAATAAAAGAGGAAATTCTAAGTAAAACAAATATAGTGAAATTGGATAAATTAAAAGAATGAATTTGGGAAAGGATAAAGATTTTGATTTAAAATCCTATCAAATGAATTCCGAGTATGGGGAAAGAGGTTTTCGAATAAATGGGAATAAATGAATTTTGAAAACTTAAGTGATATTGTTTAAAGAAATAAAGGATTTATTTTTAGATTGAGGGTTTAAAATGGTTTGGGAGAATTTAAAAGGGGAAATTTTGAAATAAAATGTGAAGTTGATAATGTCAAATTAAATAAGATTTTAAATCGTAATAAAAGGATGAATATGGAATTAATGGTTTTGGAGTAAATTTGAGTCAGTAAAGGAATTTAAAATGGTGTTAATTTTAGAAATCAATTTGAAATTTATTAAGTGTTTGAAACTGTGATTAAAGGAGAATGAGACCATGGAAATGATAAACTAGGTTTATAAATAAAGTGAAATAAATATCAGTGGATATTTGAGATTCTAAATTCACGGTAGAAATTTATAAGGAGATGGTAATTTGTTTTAAAAATAAAAAAGTGGTTTATTTTTAAAAGTGTGGAAAAGAGATTTATGGGATTGGGACATAATTAAATTATGATAAATCGAAAAGGATTTATAAATGATTGGATGGGCTATATTGAAATGGAAAGTGTATTTCCCTAAAAAGCTAAGTATATTTTCAAAGAAAGATTTCCAAGTCTAAGTTAGAGGTTTTAAAGTGGTTTAAAAGAATGTTTTAGAAAGAAACTATTATTTAGTTATTTTAAAATGGTTGAAATAAATATTTATTTAAGTTAATTATAGTAGCAATTATTTTTAAAGGTTAAATTAGTATTTTGATGTAAAGGATAACTATTAAATATTACACCTTATAGAATAGTTTTATTTTTAAACAAGTAGTTTGGCTAAAGTTTTATTTGAGAAATTTTTATAGATTTCATAACTGGTATTTTAAATAAAGTGATTTAAGTAGTTTTATATTTTAAATGTTTTAAGTATATATTTTGGATAAAGTGATTTATATTATTTAAAAATCTATAGTATTAAGACTTGGTGATTTTAAGGGGAAATAAAACAATTAGTGAATGATTGTTTGAATTGGTAGTTAAATAACCGACTATCAATATTGGCCAATGCACTGATCGTTTTGAAGAGGCCGGGATCGGATTTAATTATCCGAAAACCACTTCGATCCGGTTTGAACGTAGCAAATGAAACCATGAAGATGATGAAGACGGTGATTCGGTTTGTCCAGACCCAGGGCAACTTGTATGGATGAATGTATTAGAACATCGTCAGGAGAACGGTGAGTATTCTAAGTGAATATGTGCTAAAAAGGTAACGCATAGCGTCAAGCCTCATCAACCGGGAATGGCTAAAACATGTGAGGTGAAGCAAGACTAAGTAGCTAGCAACCAATTAGGGTATGGTTATTCATGTCTACATGTCCCTTTTCACTCGGCTGTGTGGGCGGTTGCTGATTCCAACCGCGAGGTGATCTTATTTGGACTATCCAGTAAGGGGTAGCTCCGGTCTTGTGTTGCAGGGGATCGGGAGGGATCCTCGGCAAGCTAATCTAGGCCAGATACTGTGACGGGCGGTACCCCAGTAGCCCTGCTATTGTTTGGAATCCAATCTCCAATAAGCACATGTAAGGTTTTGGTTGTGCCCAACTATTGCTGGAACGTGAGATGCAAGCATTTCAGCTAGATTCTATTTTACTTTCTACAGACACTATTAAAATATCAGATGGATTTGATAAAAATATTTTGGTTATCGTAAGGTAAAAACCCAACATATTTATTTGTGGCGTAGTCTTACGAGATACCTTTGATTTCAAAGGATTTTGGAAACTTTAGTAATCTAATTGAGTGTGTTTTCTCACGCTGGTTTTCCAGACTGACTCGGGTGTTATTTTACTATAATGCTCGGGTCAGACCGAGTATTATAGGATACAGGATAGGGTGCTATGGAGCTCAGGAGACGAGCTAGATGGCGAGACGTATCACACGTACTTGATGTGTATTCCGCTGTGTAGTATAAGCTGTCTATCCAGTTTGTGGGGACAAGTTAATATAACTGTCCAATATTTTGCTATTGATTGTGTTGTACTCTAATGATGTAATGCATATAACAGATATAGTTTTTTTGTATAAAGATCAGTCATTTATCCATTATATATTGTTCCGCTACGATTGTGGGATTCTGATGTTGTTTTTTTCTTCTTCTACCTCCTTCTTTCCCTTATGGTCTAGTTTTTCGTAATTCGATTGTTTGGCATTTAATACAGTGGACGTATTGATGTCGACTTTCAGGCATCGAAAAATCAGGTCGTGACAGTTATTCTACTTCGCATGTAGACAATGAAACACAATTTTGTTTTTTTACTAAACCATGATACCAAAGATTGACCGATAAAGTGACAAGTTCCACCTGTACTTTTTCAATTCGATTTACAACCAACGAAATCGGCATCACTATATGATACGAGTTCGAAGGGGCGGTCTTTTGGATAAAATAGCATGTAATCTTTGGTGTTTGATAAATATCATAGAATTCTTTTAGCCGCTCGTAAGTGTGTTTCTTTGGGATTAGCTTGAAAATGTGCACATAAGCAAACACTCATTAAAATATCGGGTCTACTGGCAATTAAATATAATAAAGATCCTATCATACTTCTATATAATTTTTGTTTGACATCTTTACCATTTTCATCTTTGTCTAAGCGAGTACTAGTGCTCACAGGAGTAGCTTTACTAGTAGCATTATCCATTCCAAAACGTTTAATTAAATCTTTACAGTATTTTTCTTGATAGATAAAAATTCTGTTTTTAATTGTTTAATTTGTAATCCTAAAAAGTAATTTAATTCTCCCATATGTGATTTCAAATTCATTTTTCATAATTTTTGAAAATTCATCACATAAGTTTTTATCAGTTGATCCAAAAATAATATCATCTACATATATTTGTATTACTAAAATATTGTTTTCATTTGCTTTTATAAATAGAGTAAAATCAACTTTCCTAATTTGAAAACCAGACACTAAAAGATATGATTTTAATCTTTCAAACCAATCTCGAGGAGCTTGTTAAGACTATAAAGTGCTTTTTGTAATCTAATTACGTAATTTGGAAATTGTTCATGTACAAACAATGGTGGTTGCTCAACATAGACATTTTCTTTAATGTATCCATTTAAAAAAGCGCTTTTAACATCCATTTGATATAATACAAAGTAATAATGGCAATCAAATGCTAAGAGAATTCTTTTAGCTTCAAGACGTGCTATAGGAGCGAAGGTCTCTTCATAATCAATTTCTTCCTCCTCAGCATATCCCTGAGCTATAAGTCTTTCTTTATTTCAAGCTATATCGCCTTTTTCATCCATTTTAATTTTGAAAATCCATTTAGTACCAATAACAGATTGATCGTTGGGTCTTGGAACAAGTTCCCATGTAATACGTTCAAATTAGTTTAATTCTTCCCGCATTTCTATTATTCAATAATCATCTGTAGATGCTTCTTTAACATTTTTTTGGTTCAAAGTTGAAATAAAAGCTATATGACCCATTTAATTTAATGGATTGCGCATTGAAACTTTGGTATTAACATCTTCTATAATATTATCCATTGGATAATCTTTTAATCTTCTGAGGGTGATTTTGATTCAGTATTATAAGGATTTTTTGATTCTATTTGTTCATTTTGAATATTTAATTGATTTAATTTTCATCATCTTCTTTATTATTGTTAAAATTTTCATCAATGATATATGTAATGTTTCTTCAATTTTGTGAGATTTTTTATTAAAATTCTATATGCTTTACTTTGATCTGTGTATCCTACGAAAATTCCATAATCAGCTTTTAGATCAAACTTTCCTGAAGGATCATTCGTGTTTAAAACAAAACATTTGGATCCGAATATTTTAAAATGAGATGCTTTTGGTTTTCTTCAAAAACATAATTCGTAAGGAGTATATAATGACCCGTATTTTTGACAGTTAAGAATATTAAACTAAATACGATTTTGGAATTTAATATTGTCAGAAATTAAAACTTAAGATTTATTAATGATTAGAATTATTAGTATATAATTTAATAATATTGATTAAAGGTAATTGACAGCCTTTTTAGTGTATTTTCAATCAATTGTTAAGTTTAATTTGGATATAATTGTAAAAGTTTAATAAGGAATAAAATAAATGATGTATTAATTGTGAAATTGTATATTATTTAATTGAAATTGGTTCTAATATAGAATGTGAAATCAATTAATATGTACGTAGATTTATAATCCTTGTTTGTAAATAAGAAGTTAATGAATATGAATTATTAATGTATAACGATTGCTTTAATTATCATCTTATTATTAAATATGTTGAAATTAGTTTAGGAATAAATGAAATTTAATGTAATTGTAATATTGCAGTTAACATAAGAAAAGACGCTAACTATAGGATATGAGTGTAATAAAATGGAAACTTATGTTTAACTAACACATAAGGTATTTGTTGATTTAATAATAAGAATGTAAATTGAAATAAAAGAATTTGTTGAAATTTAAATTATAATGAACTAGGGTTTATTACAGTAGTAATTAAATGTTGAAATTAATTTAATGTTTAAATATTAGATTTAACATGGAAAATTAAATTTTAAAAAGATTATTGATTCCTATTTAATCAAGAATGATGATATAAAACTTTTAATTTAGAATTTAAAAGCAATTAACTCAGTTTAATAGTAATTCAGTTAATTAATGCGTAAAAATAACTATAATTTGATTTTAAAATCTAACTTCTATTTACAATATAATTAGGGTTTGAAAGTAGTTTCATTGGGTTTAAAATTATTGAAAACTTATAGTTTGACATATAGGGTGACCTATTTTCGTTTCGGGAACGAAACGGCTTTTCGGGCCTTGGATGTTGCTTTGGCCCAATCGATTTAATCAAATGTAAAATGTTATTTTGAAATATAATTATTCAAATTTGATTCAAATGCATAATAATAGTAAAATCGAATTATTAATGAACGGCGTAGTTTGTAATAAGGTAAGTAAATGTATACACCGAGATTTATGCTGGTTCAGAGTACCTCTCCTACGTCCAGTCCCTAAGCACCCCTTAAGTATTTCCTGAGTAAATCCTTGCTTGACCTGGAGGAATAGGTTTACAATTTAACCGATCTATGCAACTCTCATATTTATTCTTTCCTTTGATAAATACAATTCTTGCTTGACAATCTTGTTTTCGTCTAATACTGATTTTGACTTGATAGTACATGGTTCCTAGAATCTCCTTGATGATTCGAAGTGAGTGCACGGTGATTATTAGAATAATGGTAAATGAAATATTGGAGTTGAAAGTACAAAATTTCTTAGAATAGGACAAGAGAACATAAATAATAGAAATCAGAGTAGAAAGTTAGAAAACTAAGTACGAGTTATTGTGCTATTTATAAATACTGAAGATAGGCAATCAAGAGTTGTCAATCTTCAAGAACTCCTTTCAGAATTAAAAAACTGTTCAAAATGGTTGCAACTCCTGAAGACGACTTTTCAGAAAATATGGCCGTTACAGCATCTCAGTCTACCGAGTGATTACGTCAATCTACCGAGTATGAACATTTGAAATTTCATGGCAAAAATTAGAATCATAAAAAAATTGATTTACACAGTTTCAATCAACTGAACTTGGGCTCAATTGACCGAGCTCAGACGACTGAACTATGTAAGTTCAGTTTGCATTAATATTTTGTCATTTGTTGAATTCAAACCTCAATAATATCTTGATATCTGTGTTTGAGTGTATGTTTGTGTGTATATGAACTATCAAGGAGATTTTACAATTCAATCAAAGACCATATACATACTATTGATCTTGAAGATCCATAGTTTTGACTTCTTCGACTTGTAGATGATTCTTCTTTCTTTTTGCCTTGCATTGTTGTCTTCAAGAATGATAGCCTGATATCATGATATAGTATACGTGTGCAGTATATAGTCGTCGTCATTAAAAAAGAGACTTAATGTTGTAGCAATCCTTCCTCCACTTAGATTCACTCTTCCATTTCTTTGTCCATATCTTTCTTTCTCATAAATTTGCATACGAGCCTTAATAAGATACAGAAGAATGGTCTAAGAGAGAAGGGAGAATGGGGATAGAATACATACTCATATATAGAATATACAAGCACATTATTATAGTGTTATGCCATACCCTAATTTTGTTCTCAAATTCGTTAGGATTATGTTTTCAAAAACTCTTTAGGTTTAGAATTTTTTTAATCAACCTAAGCTCTGTTACCAACTTGTAACATTCCATATTCTAAGGTCTAAAGTTAACTGCTACCTGGATGTTGTAGTCATCCATTATTTTTAATTCTCGATGACAGTATGCGGCCATATTAATAATCAGAAGCACATGAATATGAATTATTTTAACACGGTTTAGTAACAAATTTTCACATCTCATTTCACAAATGATATTTCATATTCTTTACCTAATCCCATTCATAATCCCACATTTATAGAAAATATAGTTATTACAAAATAGTCTAAAAGCGATATATGAAGATGCCCCCTTGGTTAATCAGAGTCAAATACTTGGAAATTATACAACTTTTCCATTATTAAACATAAACAAACCATATAGCGGAAATAGATAAGAACTCCTAATTTACTAGAATGCCTCTTACACGTCTCTGAATGCTTATTCGCCTAAATGGAAACTTAAAAACCATTACTCTCGATCTACTCAAATGAGTAACTAAGTGTTTCAGGGGAAAGACTAAAACTTTGGGTCAGACAAAAAGTGTGAATAATAACCTATCATCTTGAGCTAAATAGATATCTAGTGAGACCATGCCACTAAGCCGAACGGATTGTCCCCTCACTAGTATCTTAACAAGATACATTAACCATATATTATGCTTCTGCATCCATAATGGCTAAAATATAATAATAAATGATGATAGGAAAGAATGCAATATATCCTGGATTTTCCATTCCAATTTATCTGACTATCTGTACAAATTTCTAATTTTTCTAGAGTCTTTATGAACCTATTAGTTTTTATAGGCTGACTACTAACATGTCTCAATTCTTAGGGACATTCCATCCAACTTCATAGTTTTTATGGGATCACTAAGAACCTATTGGTTTCTACCAATAACCTTACAATCATGGTTTTCATGAGCTTACGATGTACCTATTAGATTCTCCAATAATATCTCTTAAATTATGGTTTTCATGGGATCACTATGAACCTATTGATTTCTACCAATAACATCATCCGGTCATAGTTTTCATAGGATCACTAGGAACCTATTGGACCCATCCAATAACATTTCTCATGACATATTTTTTTATAAGATGACTATGAACCTATTAGACCCTTCTAATAACCTGTCTCAATCCATAATATTTTGATCGGTTCTAGACATACTATAATTCTGATCTGTGATCTCTTGAATGCAATTCTAATGACTTAGGAGTTAATTCTGTTTATACTCACTACTGAGTCAACCTAGCTGGTTATTCTGCCCCTTAACACCAAAATGTAGTTATTGATCATAAATGATGTGAGTATGATAATAACGACATGCGTAATAACTGATCAGATAAACACAAGAACAAATAATATCCATCATTTAGCTATGTTCAATAAATAATCTTTCATGCCTTATAATTACTTAATCTTAAGTAATATTCCCTTTGGTAAATTTAGCTCAAAACTTGGGCTTTTCCATCATTAAATTCCTTGAAAACATTTTCATAATGATATACGGTTAATCCCCTTAATCCATATTCAATACAGGAAAATATATAGCTATTTATGTTCTAAAGTCTTATGTCATTTATAAATCACTTTATGTATTGTCATGTTTATGTTTGGAAAAGATATATGGATGTCACCTTAAATAGGTCAATTTACATCAATGTTGACGATAATATAGTGTCGACTAAGAGCTTAAGGCTCTCAGCTGTTAGTAAAAACCTTAAAACATGCAGCGTCAATACCCTTCGTCGACCTCTATACAAGGTCGAAGAACAAAACTTAAGACCTTATAAGTTATATAGCTAACCATCAAAGATATAGGATCATCGACCCTCTAAAAAAGGCCATTTCGCCCCTTTAAACTAGACTTAGTTAAAATAAAAATAAGCCTTTTCGGTATTTAAAAGAAGAAGTCCAATGTCAATGCTACACTGCATCGTTGCCGACTCCATTTAAAAAAAATTATGAGTACATAACGTCGCCAACCTTGATTCACAATGACACTAATATCCTAGAAGTCATTAAGAAATTATCATACTTAAATCACTTTGGCTATTATGCCGCTTCATATATAGAGTCGAAGTCAATCCAAGCGGCACCACAACATTTGAAGTGATTAGGTGCGGCATCATTTAAAATAGCAATGAAAACATGGGACGACATCTATGTCGACACTAAGCTTTTATATTTTTAAATGAATCACACAAAACTATGTCGCCAACATCTTATGCCACCTTAGTCCACTTTGATACCATTGGAATCACCCCATAACTGCCTAAGTAGTTATCATGTGTTTCCTTCTTCATCGATGTCGACCTTCATGAATGCGACCTCATCTTTAAGCTCGATGACATTATGGTAGCATGGCTTATCGTAATTCTTATGAAAACTGTTTTATTACTATTAAAAGTAACTGTTTTTCGCCAAGTCTAATTATTTGTTAAAATGTGGTTGGTTTACAACAAAACGTTGCATTCTTTTCAGATTTACTGCCGCACTCTATTTCCAAAGTCCAAAACATTTATTACATAAATTAATTAAAATCCTTAGTTAATTATCCTTTTAAATTCCTAACTTGCATTATAATTTCATAGTAATTCGAAATCACTTGGGAAAAATTCCAAAAATTTACAAAACTTCAAAAATATGATATTCTTTATCCTATAAAAAATTTAGGACCAAAATCCATATTTAATTAGTTTACATAATTAAAACAAAAAATAACTCAATTTCCTCCTTATGAAATTCATAAAATATTCTCTTTAATTTGAAAAATTATAAAAATAAAAAATCATCTCCAAAATAATGTTTTACATAACATACCCAACAATCAATCATGTGGAAATAAAAATCTTAGGCTTACCCTCAAAACCCATTGAAATAGTTTCAAAATAATTGTCATGACCTGCCCTTCTCGACCCTCGAAAATCGACACGAAATACACCACAGAATAATTTGCCGACGCTCGAAATGCCGGAAAAGACAGATTGTTGAGGGAAAAGAAAGAAGATAGAAGAAAGAAGGAACTAAACAATAACAGAATCTCACAATCGCAGCGGAACAAAATATAATAGTCAATAACAGATCTTTACACAAAATGAAAACTATATATGTTTTATATATTACATCATCAGAGTATCACAAACAAACAACAATTACCAGCCTGACAATTTCAAACAATCACAGCAGCGGATATAAACAAATACGGTAACACGTCTCGGACTCTAGCTCCTCTCATGAGCTCCACAGCATCCTTTCCTATAATCTATAATACTCAGTCTGACCCAAGCATTATAGTAAAATAACACCCGAGTCGGTCTGGAATACCAGCGTGATAAAAACACACCCAAATTGATTATTAAAGTTTAAAAATCCTTTGAAATCAAAAGCATCTCGTAAGACAAATAAACATGTCGGGTTTTTACTTTACGATAGCCAAAACCCTTTTTATTAAAATCCTCTGATATTATAATAGGGTCTATTTACAAATACTTATTAAAATAGCCGAAATTGTTACATTTATTAAATTCCAGCATACTAGCCACAATCGTGGGTAATACAAATAAAACCGTAAAAGGCACGTAGAGAGAATGGATTTCCAACACATGACTAGGCACTGGGGTACCACCTATCACAGTACGTGGCCTAAATCACCGTACCGAGGATTACTCCTAATCCCCTGCAGCACAAGACCGGGACTATCCCCTTACTGGATAATCCCGAGTAAGATCTCCCCACGGTTGGGATTAACAACCGCACCACTAAGCCGAATAAAAGGGACATCTAGACAGGGATGACCTCAACCTAATGGGTGCTACCCACTTAGCCTTGCTGGATAACCTCTGATTTTCAGTCATTCCCGGTTGATGAGACTCGAGGCTAAGCGTTACCTTTTTAGAACATATCACTTAGAATGCTCACCATCCACCTGACGATATTCTGAAAGCATTCATCCATACAAGTCCGTCCCGGGTTCGAACGGAACCGAATGCACTACTCCTACTACATCCATTTGGAATCATCCTCAGGATTAGTAGCGACTAGCCCTTGCACTTCATTGCTCCACCTTCGAATCCAAACTCTTGTTTTCCTCACGAAAACGTACAAACCAGATCGAAATGGTTTTCGAGAAATAAATCCCGATCACGGTCTCTTCGAAACGATCAACGCATTTGCCAATATTAATAGTCGGTTATTTAACTATCAATTAATATCCACAACATCCATCAAACAATAAATAATTACCCAAATTATTTATTAATCTCAAAATATCTTCGCAAGATATATTTCCATTTTCAACCCTTTTAAAAACAATTTTCAACCCACACTCTTCTCATGGAATAAATTTCCAAATATCTATTTCCACTGAATACATCCAAGTCAAAATACTGTAGATTTAAAATAATTTAAATCACTTTATTCTTGAATATACCTTTAAACATTTAAATTTAAACTACCTAAATATTTTATTTAAAATATATACCTTTAAATTATTTCAAACAAAACTGCTTTATAAAATACAAACTACTTTTCTCTAAAATAAAAGTTAAGCCATACTAAATTTAAAATAAGAGTTATGAAATTCTATACTAGTTTCCAAAAATATTTTAACTAAACTTATTTTTAAAATAAACTATTTTGTTAAAATATAAATATTAATCATTATCTTTATAACATAATACCAATTAACCTTTAAAAATAATTTCTATTATAACTAATTTAATAAATATTTACCTTCAAAATTTATACAACTTAAATTATAATCTTCTTAAAACATTCCTTTAAAATCAACTTCAAAACTTCTAACTTTTGCACAAAAACCTGCTTAAAAACGTACTTGGCTTTCAGGGAAATACACTTCGATTCCATAATTATCCAAAGAATTCCTTTTATAAATCCTGCTTGATTTATCTCCGTTCAAATTTACGTTCCAACCCCGTAAATATCTTCCCATACTTTAAAAATAAACACCTTTTTATTTTTAAACACATTTGCCATTTCTCAGAAAATCGCTTTCAAAGCATATGCTTAAACTATTTAAAATAAGGCTACCAGGAGTTCACTTAAATGAAAATAATACTTAGGAAAATATAGAGGAGTTTCTAAGTAATTTAAACTGAAATTACCTTTTAAAATAAAGTTATTAAATCAAATATTTATATCAAAATTCCCTTTTTGGAAACTTAATGCTAATTTACCTTTAAATAATTTAAATTCCATAATTACTTAAATAATATTTACTTACTTAAAATATATTAAAGAATATTATATTTTTCTAAAATATTCTAAGATCACATTTTAAACTTTTAGTTTATATTTTGAAAACTTTTCTTTGAAAACATACTTAATTTTTCAGGGAATACACTTTCCATCTTTAAAACAATCTCACTTCTCTTTTAAACGATTTGCACTTCTTATAGAATTTCCCACGGGTAATCTATACTTTTAAATTTATCCTCCGATAAATATTCCACTTCATTTATAAACCTAGTTTATAAATTCTCATTCCTCGTTTCCTTTTTAAACACCATTTCAAAAACATTTCAAATTCCAAAACAATTTCCTGAATTTAATTTCCTTACATTCATTACTCAAAATTTTCTTTTCACTTCCCTTTTAATCCCAATCTATTTTATTTTATATTTAAAATTCCAGATTATGTTTATCCAACCATGACATAGCACAATTTAATTTCCAAATTAATCAATCATAGTATATAAATGAAATACATCATTAATTATGGAAATAATTTCTATATTGTGAGCAATCAAGTCGGATCTCTCCAACCTTTTTCCCTGCATCCACAAATGTTAGCACAACAAATAAATATCTATCAATTCTGACAATATTTATCACATTCAACTAATCAACCAATCAATCATTTAAATACTAACTAATTAAAATTAAACGGCATCCAGATGTGAGTGAGATTAACTCACTTTGAGTTTCGACGAGAATTTTAAATTTTAAATTAAATCGAGCTCGTTCGATTTAATCTAAAATTTCCACTTGCTCAAACCGACTCCAGATCTGCACTGTAGCGTAGATCGCATCGCTGTGATTCTGGCGCCGTCAGTTTCGTCGAAATCTGACAACATACGCTAAAGTTACGAATTTATAAAGGTTGTATATAATTTATCAACAAATTTTTCTTTAATTTTTTTAACCTCATCAAATCCTAACCGTTCAATACTTCTCTCAGATCTACGCCACCCAAAGCTTCTTCTCACGTGCGTGATACAGACATCGACACAACCCATCGCCGCCAAAAACCCTCAATTTCCATGACCAAATCGTAGCTCTAGGAGATGATCAAAGACTACCACAACGAAGAGCTCCTCGAACTCCATCATCGGCTAGAGCATCATCACGCTTGGTCATCACCTGCCTTGGGAAAACACACTCAAACTCCTAGCGAATGGGGCCAAATTCCACCTCTAATCGACGGCCATAGTAGCGATCCACCGTTGGATAGCAAGAGCTCAGAGAGCTCGACACTTTTCTAGAAGGAAGTTTTTGGTATAGGTGAGTGGATGGAGAGAAAATTGGAGGAGAAGGCAAGAGCTTTTCATCCATTTAAACAATTCGTGGCGGCTCAGAAAATGAACGAGGGTTTCGGCCCTTATACGTATATATATACGTTTATAAACATTATTTTAATAATATTCTCAAATTTAAAAAGCCTTTATAAACGAACTCCAAATCACACATGCTGCCTAGCGTTTATAATGTTTTACCCGCATTCCGAACACAATGGAACGTGTTTCGAAGGCTAATTCAATCATATGTGGAAGATAGCTTTTTGAATCAAGTTTAAATATTAAATTATCGGTTTTCATTCCAATGCATTTCTCACTCGTACGAACAAACGGTAACTCTAAATGCTACGAAATTTGAAATCCGATAATAATTAACTATTACGGATCCAATGGAATTGGTTTCGTCGAATTCTGAGACTATGCCCCAGAAGGCTATTTTAACTCGTCGATAAATTCAAGTGATTTTCAAAATCATCGAAATCACTTAAAATTTCACTTTTAAAATATTACTATCTCAATAATAAATCATATAGAATTTATAATCACATTAGAAATTATTCTGATTCATTTTAAATCAAAATCTGATTATTTACCATTACTATATATCAAATCCCATTATTAAGTTAAATACAGAAATTCCAAATTCAGCTTATCAACCTTTGATTCCATCCAAAATTCAATATTAAAAATCAAATCAAACAAGACCAAAAAGAAATCTTAGAAGCCATTTTTAATCATTTACATCCAGATTCACTAATTATCCTAATTCCTAATATTTAATTATTATTATTCAAATCCAATTGAATTGTCATACTCGATATTGTAACTAATTATATTGATTTAACCAAAATATTCTTACTTCAAAATCAATTCAAAATCCACATTTAACATTTAAAATGAATTAAATGTTGAAAATCTAATGACCAAAATTCTAGGTCATTACATTCCTCCCCCTTATAAAAATTTAGTCCCTGAAATTTGCTAAGGTAGGAAAATGCTTCCAAACTCATTTACTTATCCCAAAACTTACTTAGTTATAATTCACCTTCACTTCTCAAACCTTTTTGCTTAACCCAATACCATTAGCTTTTATTTCTAACTCAAAAACCTTGTTTTCAATATCACTTCACAAATCAATTTCCTAGTTAACCCAAAATTTTCAAAATTCCTAAAAATTTTCTGACTCCCAAAATTTTAGAAATTTTTTGACAGCGTCTACTTTGTACGGAGAGCGTTTCACAATAGATATAAATATAGATTCATCGACCCACACAATCGAAAAATAAAATATACCACAATATATTATCATTTTTCAAATTTTATTACGTAGGCATACCTCAGATTAGCATTTTAAAAGCAAGCGGCTAATATATTATGCATTTACACGCTCCAACTCTATCGATTTCCTTCCATACCTTTACTTACTCAAACAAGCACATCAGTTTTCAATAATATAAGATTTATAACATCCTTCCATATATTAATCTTAGCCAAACACCTCAATTACATAGTTCAAACAAACAAATTTCATAATTCAACATGTTAACCATATTATAAGCAAATCCCAAGATTGCAATCACCATTTTAATTTCATAACAAATCTAACTTCATTTTATTTCACTTGAACGATTTATATTCAAGTTTACTATATATAATTCATACTTACTACAACCAATTCATTTTCACTTCAATATGATTAACATATGCTTTACTTACTTCATTTATTTCAATTCAATTCCAAATTGATTCACAATCAAATTTTATTTTCAATTTGATATATTTGCATTTCTTTAATGATTCACTTGCATTTATATACAAAACCACTTAATTAGATTTCACTTAATCCAATTGATTCAAAAACCAGCTTAATTTGCTTCTTTAAATCAATTCAATTCCGTTTACAACAAACAACCAATTTCCATGCAAATTTTAAAGTTATCCATGCAAGTAACCGTCACTTAAGCTTATAACCATTTAAAATTAATTCCATCTCAATCTATATCAATTTTATTCCATTTGGAATTATTCATAACCCAAACAATTTTTACTTCATCACAATTATTAAATCAAATCCCTATTCTCACTTCAAATTCATCATCCAACTTAATTTTATATTAGTATCATTCCATTTTGGATTATTTACAACTCATACATTCTTATTTCATCACGATAAGAAATTGAAATTCTTTCACTTGCATTAAAATTTTATTATCTAAACAAAATTCATTCAAGACCCCTTATAAAACTTGACCACAATCATTTTCCAATTTGCTTAAGTTATTTCAATAACAAAGTAACCCCATTTCTTCTCACCTTAATCTTATTTCCATTTTAATTTGATTCTTATTCAATCAAATTCCAATCCATTACAAATTTTAAACCAATTTGTTTACTTACTCAATCCATTTTAAATTTAATTCACCTTCTAAATTCATTCTGAATTTATTTATACCATTTCCTTTACTATTTTAAATAAGAATTGAATTTCATTCAATATTATTTATAACACAACTGAGTTTTGATTTTAATTCAATTTAAATTCAACTAAATTCTATTTCTCTATATATATGTTCAAACTTATTTACTAACCTAAGTCCATTCACATTTTATTTTTCTTCACCTTATTTCAATATGTCATTTAGGATCAAGTTTTGAATTTCCCATAAAATACCAATCATTTTATTTTGGTTTTACAACTTTCATTTTCTATTCTTAAGTTCACCAACTTATTTATTTAAAAGCTTATATCTCTCATTGAGTCATTTTCATCTTAAAATACAATTTCGAATTATATATATATATCCCTGAATTTTTAAGGATATAAATTTTCACTACACAATTATAATCATTTTACATTTCAACTTTGTATTCAATTTAATTCAATTTCAATTTCAATTTTATTTTATATTTAACTTATCCTGAGTTAAATGCAAATATGTTTTATTCACTTCCATACACTCAAGTTAAATTCTGATTCCAAGATTAAAATTTTCATTCTCCTTCTTAATTAGATCAACTTCACTTTATACGTTCGATAGTTGATTTATCTTTTCAAATTAGTTAAATAGAGTTTCCAGAATTCAATTACCCAGTTTTATTTCAAAACCATTTTGAAATCGTAAATAACACATACCCACTTGGTATATCAAATTAAATCTCCGGATTCCAAAATAACTTGTTTTTACCAAAACAAATTTCCCTTTTGAAATTTCTAAAACACCTTGTATATCAAACAAGTCTAAACAGATATCATAACCAATCACCACGGAGGTAATCCATCACTTTAGAAACTTGAAAATAAATTCTGATGATGTGGCCATCATCATCAAGATTATTTCCCAGCGAGTGAAGTGAGTTCAGTGCTTCCTTACTTCCATAAATTCCTTTCAAAACAATTTCCATTCAAAAATGTTTCCCAAAATAATACTCCTTCATTGCCTTCAAACACTTTGGAAAACATTTCAAACATTCCCAAGATTTTAAATTCTCAAACTTTTGTTTTAAATCCATTTAAAACACTTTTCAAAATTTTCGAGATTCAAATTCTGGTTTAAATCAAATTTTATTTATACTTCTATTTATTTAAACCATACTTAGATAATTCTATTTGGTTATAAACCATTTCAAATTTTAGATTCTTATTTGATTATAGCTTTAACAACCAAGCATACAAATATATAATAATTTCAGAAAATTATTCCTTTTATATCAAAATATAACTTTGGGTAAAATTATTTCATTTACCCTTTTTAAAAATAATACTTTGTCGGTTTATCTTGTTTAAGAGTTTAGAAACCCCTACCGATACGGTTGTACTTCCCATATCGACCAGAATTCATAAACACTCAACCGATAAGTCATCACAGTATAAAAACAATTTTCATATTCACTAACAAATATGCTCTCATAGCTATTATTACTCTCAACTCATTCTAGAGTACTATTGACTCTATTAATAATGAGTAATCCCCACCAAAGCCTAGGTTATCGCTAACCTGGCTCCGATACCAAATGTCACGACCCGCCCTTTTCGACCCTCGAAAATCGACACGAAATACACCATAGAATAATACGCCGACGCTCAAGTGCCAGAAAAGACAAATTGTTGAGGGAAAAGAAAGAAGATAGAAGAAACAAGGAACTAAACAATAACAGAATCTCACAATCGCGGCGGAAGAAAATATAATAGTCAATAACAGATCTTTACAAAAAATGAAAACTATATCTGATTTATATATTACATCATCAGAGTATCACAAACAAACAATAATTACCATCCTGACAATTTCAAACAATCACAGCAGCGAATATAAACAAATACGGTAATACGTCTCGGACTCCAGCTCCTCTCATGAGCTCCACAACATCCTTTCCTGTAATCTATAATACTCGGTCTGACCCGAGCATTGTAATAAAATAACACCCGAGTCAGTCTGGAATACCAGCGTGATAAAAATACACCCAAATTGATTATTAAAGTTTCAAAATCCTTTGAAATCAAAAGCATCTCGTAAGACCACGCCACAAATAACCATGTCGGGTTTTTACCTTACGATAGCCGAAACACTTTTTATCAAAATCCTCTGATATTATAATAAAGTCTATTTACAAATACTTATTAAAATAGCCGAAATTGTTACATTTATTAAATTCCAGCATATTAGCCATAATCGTGGGTAATACAAACAAAACCGCAAAAGGCATGTAGGGAGAATGGATTTCCAACTCATGACTAGGCACTGGGGTACCTCCTATCACAGTACGTGGCCTAGATCAACGTACCGAGGATTACTCCCAATCCCCTACAACACAAGACCGGGACTACCCATACTCGATAATCCCGAGTAAGATCTCCCCATGGTTGGGATCAGCAACCGCACCACTAAGCCGAATAAAAGGGACATCTAGACAGGGATGACCTCAACCTAATGGGTGCTACCCACTTAACCTTGCTGCATAACCCTTGATTTTCAATCATTCCCGGTTTATGAGACTCGAGGCTAAGCGTTACCTTTTTAGAACATATCACTTAGAATGGTCATCGTCCACCTGACGATATTCTGAAAGCATTCATCCATACAAGTCCGTCCCGGATTCGAACGGAACCGAAGGCACTACTCCTACTACATCCAATTGGAACCATCCTCAGGATTAGTAGCGACTAGCCCTTGCACTTCACTGCTCCACCTTCGAATCCAAACTCTTGTTTTCCCCACGAAAATGTACAAACCAGATTGGAGTGGTTTTCAAGAAATAAATCCCGATTCCGGTGTCTTCGAAACGATCAACGCATTGACCAATATTGATAGTCGGTTGTTTAACTATCAATTAATATCCACAATATCCATCAAACAATAAATAATTACCCAAATTATTTATTAATCTCAAAATATCTTCGCAACATATATTTCCATTTTCAACTCTTTTAAAAACAGTTTTCAACCCACACTTTTCTCATGGAATAAATTTCCAAATATCTATTTCTACTGAATACATCCAAGTCCAAATACCGTAGATTTAAAATAATTTAAATTACTTTATTCTTGAATATACCTTTAAACATTTAAATTTAAACTACCTAAATATTTTATTTAAAATATATACCTTTAAATTATTTCAAACAAATCTGCTTTATAAAATACAAACTACTTTTCTCTATAATAAAAGTTAAGCCAATAAGAGTTATGAAATTCTATACTAGTTTCCAAAAATATTTTAACTAAACTTATTTTTAAAATAAACTATTTTATTAAAATATAAATATTAGTCGTTATCTTTAAAACATAATACCAATTAACCTTTAAAAATAATTTCTATTATAACTAATTTAATAAATATTTACCTTCAAAATTTATACAACTTAAATAATAATCTTCTTAAAACATTCCTTTAAAATCAACTTCAAAACTTCTAACTTTTGCTCAAAAACCTGCTTAAAAACGTACTTGGCTTTCAGGGAAATACACTTCCATTCCATAATAATCCAAAGAATTCCTTTATAATTCCTGCTTGATTTTTCTCCATTCAAATTTACGTTCCAACCCTGTAAATTTCTTCCCATACTTTAAAAATAAACACCTTTTTATTTTTAAACACATTTCCCATTTCCTGGAAAATCACTTTCAAAGTATATGCTTAACTATTTAAAATAAGGCTACCAGGAGTTTACTTAAATGAAAATAATACTTAGGAAAATATAGAGGAGTTTCTAAGTAATTTAAACTGAAATTACCTTTTAAAATAAAGTTATTAAATCAAATATTTATATCAAAATTCCGTTTTTGGAAACTTAACACTAATTTACCTTTAAATAATTTAATTTCCATAATTACTTAAATAAATATTTACTTACTTAAAATATATTAAAGATTAATATATTTTTCTAAAATATTTCTAAAATCACATTTTAAACTTTTAGTTTATATTTTGAAAACTTTTCTTTGAAAACATACTTAATTTTTCAGGGAATACACTTTCCATCTTTAAAACAATCTCACTGCTCTTTTAAACGATTTGCACTTCTTATAGAATTTCCCACGGGTAATCTATACTTTTAAATTTATCCTCCGATAAATATCCACTTCATTTATAAACCTAGTTTATAAATTCTCATTCCTCATTTCCTTTTTAAACACCATTTCAAAAACACTTCAAATTCCAAAACAATTTCCTGAATTTAATCTCCTTAAATTCATTACTCAAAATTTCCTTTTCACTTCCCTTTCAATCCTATTTATTTTATTTTATATTTAAAATTCCAGATTATGTTTATCCAATCATAACACAGCACAATTTAATTTCCAAATTAATCTATCACAGTATATGAATGAAATACATCATCAATTATGGAAATAATTTCTATATTGTGAGGAATCCAGTTGGATCCCTCCAACCTGTTTCCCTGCATCCACAGATGTTAGCACAACAAATAAATATCGATCAAATCTGATAATAATTATCACATTCAATTAATCAACCAATCAATCATTTAAATACTAACTAATTAAAATTAAACGGCATCTAGATGTGAGTGAGATTAACACACTTTGAGTTTCGACGAGCGTTTTAAATTTTAAATTAAATCGAGCTCGTTCGATTTAATCTAAAATTTCCACTTGCTCAAACCGACTCCAGATCTAAACTGCAGCATAGATCTCGTTGCTGCGATTCTGGTGCCGTCAGTTTCGTCGAAATCTGACAATGTATGCTCAACTTACGAATTTATAAAGGTTAAATATAATTTGTAAACAAATTTTTCTTTAATTTTTTTTAACCTTATCAAATCCTAGCCATTCAATACTTCTCTCGGATCTAGGCCACCCAAAGCTTCTTCTCACATGCGTGATACAGACATCGGCACAACCCATCGCCGCCAAAAACCCTCAATTTCCATGACAAAATCGTAGCTCTAGGAGATGATCAAAGACTACCATAACGAAGGGCGCCTCGAACTCCATCATCTGCCAGAGCATCGTCGTGCTCGGTCATCACCTGCCTCGGGAAAACACGCTCAAACTCTTAGAGAACGGGGCCGAATTCCATCTCCGATCGACGACCATAGTCGCGGTCCACCGTTGGATAGCTAGAGCTCGACACTTTTCTAGAAGGAATTTTTTGGTATAGGTGAGTGGATGGAGAGAAAATTGGAGGAGAAGGCAAGAGCTTTTCTGCCATTAAAACAATTCGTGGCGGATCAGAAAATGAACGAGGGTTTCGGTCCTTATACGTATATATATACGTTTATAAACATTATTTTAATAATATTCTCAAATTTAACAAGCCTTTATAAACGAACTCCAAATTACACATGCCGCCTGGCATTTATAATGTTTTACCTGCATTCCGAACACAATGGAACGTATTTCAGAGGCTAATTCAATCATATGTGGAAGATAGCTTTTTGAATCAAGTTTAAATATTAGATTATCGATTTTGATTCCAACGCATTTCTCACCCATACGAACAAACGGTAACTCCAAATGCTATGAAATTTGAAATCCGATAATAATCAACTATTACGGATCCAACGGAATGAGTTTCGTCGAATTTCGAGACTGTGCCCCGGAAGACTATTTTAACTCCTCGATAAATTCGAGCGATTTTCAAAATCGTCGAAATCACTTAAAATTTCACTTTTAAAATGTTACTATCTCAATAATAAATCATATAGAATTTATAATCACATTAGAAATTATTCTGATTCATTTAAATCAAAATCTGATTATTTGCCATTACTATATATCAAATCCCATTATTAAATTAAATATAGAAATTCCAAATTCTGCTTATGGACCTTTGATTCCATCCAAAATTCAATATTAAAAATCAAATCAAACAAGACGAAAAAGAAATGTTAGAAGCCATTTTCATAACCATTTACATCCAGATTCACTAATTATCCCAACTCTTAATATTTAATTATTATTATTCAAATCCAATTGAATTTCTATACTCGATATTGTAACTAATTATATTGATTTAACCAAAATCTTCTTACTTCAAAATCAATTCAAAATCCACATTTAACATTTAAAATGAATTAAATGTTCAAAATCTAACGATCAAAGTTCTGGGTCGTTACAATAATTCCTTAAATCATTATTCTATTCAAACAATGATATAATTAACATGGCACTACATATCATCAAAAACAAATCAATTCAAGAAATATTCGAAAACAAATAGGTATAGATGAGATGGTCTATTATTATTCACTTTGATTTTGGTAATAGAATTGAGATTTGATGAGTGCTTCAGTTTTCTTGACTTTGCTCTTGAATCTCCTTTTCTTTTTCATGATTTACCCCATAACAATGGCTTGCTTCCTTATATTCTTTTGATTGTTTATGTTTTGTGAAAGTGAGAATGATAGGGGAGAGGAAGGGTTTAATGTATGAAGGGTTTATCTATTCCTGAATTACCCCTATCATATGTCTATTATTCTTAAGTCATAAAAAATCTTATTAACCAATTAGTTAGTTAATTATGGCTCGACCATGTTGATTATCAAATCTCAATTCCTTATCATATTATTCTATTTAATTTATCTAATTAAATCTTCTGAATATTGTTAATTAAAATTATGGGTGCTATAATAAGTCATCTCGTATTTAACGCTAAAGGCTGATGAGTGTACTTTCCTCCATCTATGAGATATAGAACTTGATTTTCTAGGCAATGCACAGAGAAGTCAAAATATCAAAAAGTAACAAATATAAGGGAATTCATCTTGATAAATGGGTCATGATAAATTAATTATAGGGAAGATATTTCATTTTATATTAAACACTAAATTCCTAAGTATAGAACTCGTCTCTATCTTGAGAAGTAAGAATGTACATCAAGTCAAGGTTAGTTTCTAACTTGTTTGACTTCATTGTAATCTAGGAATAGTACTATTTGAAATCCGAAAGTAAGTATAAATATAGGATGTCTTATTTTTCATATGCAAATCTATACACATTGTAGATAGTGGATTCGTCCACTATCGATAACTTGACAAGTTTTTAAAATTATCAAATGTTGGTTCAAAATGACCAGGATCAAATAACATGAGTTATCCGAAAACCACTTCGAACCAATGTAAGCGTTCAAATTGGAAACGTCTTGAAGGTGACTGAATCAAAGATGGAGGTCTGTAAAGTGTAAGGCCTACTTATTGCTAATCCTGAGGGAAATTCCAAAATAGATGTAGTAGAAGTAGTGCCTTTTTTATTTATATTCTGAACAACTTGTATGGATGAATGCTAATATTGCATTGTCGCTTGGAAGGCAGTGTTAGCATTCTAAGTGGGATTGCTATATGAAAAATTAAAGTTTAGCTTCAAGCCTCACTACCAGGAATGACTAAAACAAGGGATATACAACATGGCTATTCGGGTCACTCCCATCTGGGCATGGTCGTCCTTGATCTAGAATGATATTATTTCTTTAGATATATGCTTTGGGGCTTGGTACGGTTGTTGATCACAAACGAGGGATGTTCATATTCGGTACTATCTAGCAAGGGGTAGGCCAGTCTCATGAAGCAGGGGTGCAAGATGTTCATGTTGACCTTTGAACGTGTTATATAGAAGTGTACCATGATAGGCAGTACCCAGGTTGCCTTATCATTGATGGAATCCAATTTCCAATCAGTTCCTTTACGAACTTAGTTGTATACCTAATATGCTCGAATACAATTAATGTAATGTAACGACCCTGAATTTTGGACAATTGAAATTGAAATGTTTAATTGATTTTAAATATTTGAATGACGGTTTAGCTTGAATTTTAAATATAACTATGGATTTGGCAATTAAATTATTAGATTTAATTATCGAAATTTGGGTAAAATATTAAATCTTCAGTTTTATACTGATTTATAATATTTTCAAGGCTTAGAAAATTTATATTGATAATACTGAAGATAATAGAAGCCTCAGAATTTAATTTGGAAATGTTTTGTTTAGTTTTAAATTTATATCGTTTAAATTGATATTTAAAAATAGCCTTCCAAGGCACAGTCTTGGAATTCGACGAAACTAGTTCTATTGGATACGTAATATTGTATTATTATTGGATTTCAATTTTCGTAGTGTTTGGAGTGATTGTTTGGCCGTACGATAAGCAAGCACGCTGAAATTTATATTGAAATTTAATTCGATAACTGGGTCGAAATAGCTATCTTCTCCATGCGATCAAATTTGGACTCGGGACCTTTTCCATTGTGTCCGGAATAGGGGTTTAACATTATAAATGCCTAGTGGCACACATCGATAGGAGATCGAGATTTTGAGTTGCAAAATTGATACAATTTAAATTCAAATTTGAATTTAAAATATAATATTTCATTTGATAATGTGGAAATCCCTTGCAACGCGTATACTTATTTGTTGCAAGTGTTCTTCTTTATTTTACACGCGTCTTCGTTATGGAAAATATGATTTAACAAAAAAAGAGGCAGTCGATCTTCTCTTTAAAAAACAAATAAACGAAAAATGCCTTTCGTTTCAAAACGGAAATTAAAAATGGCCAAACCTCCTCTCTTTAAAAACTAAATCAAATTGTTCAGAAAATATAAGTATATTCGAATTCGTCACAAAAGAAAAAGTGGAACGAAATCAAATCGATTTCGAATCGATTCGTATGGCCGAAGTTTCGACGTGGCCCTGGGCTCGTTCGCAAATGATGGTGGCGTGTGCACTCGCGAGGCGATATGCGAAGACCTGAAATCGAATGACGTGATTAGGTGTGGGGCCGTGGGTCGCAACGTAAGAAGGCGGCCAGGTCACTCGAGCACGACAAATGGAGATCGCGATTTCCTATTCGAACTCGCTCGTGTGGATGTAAAGGAGAGGGTTGGGATTCACAACCGATGGTGGCGACAACGAAAGGTACGACGAGTAAAAGGTGGGTTCGAACGAGGATTGTCGACGGCTGGGGATGTTGGGTCAGATGGTGCGATCCAGGGTTTCGTCCATGGGGGTAGAGTTCGGTTTCTCTGTTGTGTTCGTACAGTAAGGTATAGCAATTTTAATCTTTATTTAATTAATTTTAATTGATTCATGTTAGCTAGAAAATGAAAATAAAGTTACAGTAAGGTATAAAATCATTTTGTTCTTAAATATACATTTTTAATTTATTAGTTGGTTTAAATTAATTGTTCATTTAAATGAAATTACTAGTTAAGTAATCTATAAAATGGGATAAATGGTTCGATCTATTTCGAATATTAATAAATCATAAATTGTTTACACAAGGTCTAAAAATCGAGAAATCAAGCTGAAATGAAAATGGATGGCATGCATTGTTAAAGGTGAGATCTTCTCGTAATTGGAATTTCCGGTTAAATTTTAAATAGATAAATTTAAAATTGTTGATTGTGTGCTTGGATGATAAATTATTATCAGTTGTATTGAAATAGACCCTATGCACTACATAATAGCAGATGATATTATATTAAGCCCATATACCACTATATTCCACCTCGAAGTGGAATTTGTATTATATATGTATTTGGAGTGATTGATTTCCCGCATTATATAGCGGATGAGACCCTATTCGCCACATAATAGCGGATGATATTTTATAAATCCCATATACCGCGATATTCTACCTCGAAGTGGAATTGGTATGTAATTGTTGTCCTAACATCTGTGGATGCAGGGAAACAGGTTGGAGGGATCCAGCTAGATTCCTCAAACATTTGAAATTGTTTCAATACTATGTGTTGATCATTTATAATCTATGTGTGGTCATATTGTGATTGAAATCCTCGACGGCTATAGTTTAGCCAAATATATTTTTGGTATCGTAGGATACCGAAAATAAATAAAATTGAATTTTTAAAATTCAAGTTGAAAGTTATAGTAAAATTTATTTTTTGAAAATTGGATAAATTTAAAATACGGAATTTTAAAAGGATAAAGTTTTATTTTTGAATCCTATTGAATAAAATTCCAAAATATGGGAAAAAGCGCTTAATAAATGGATTTTGAGTAATATTATTCAAAGGTTGAAGAATTTATTTAAAATACGGATTTTAAATAGTTGGAAGAAATAAAGGAATTTATTTTAAAAGAAAATAAATTGGAAATCAATTTGGAATTTGATTCGGTGTTTGAAATAAATCTTTGGGAAACTGATATGGAAATTGATTTGGTTTTTAAAAATAAATTTTGGGAAACAAATTTTGAAATCGATTTGGTGTTTGAAATAAATGTTTGGAAAATCAATTTGGGATTTGATTTGGTATTTGAGATAAATTTGGAAATCAATTTGAAAATTAATTTGGTGTTGAAAGTAAATATTTGGAAATCAATTTGAAAAATCGTATATTAGTGGATATTTGAAAATTTAAATTCACAATGGGAATTTTATAAAAGAAAAGGAAATTTGTTTTAAAAATAAATATTGGTTTATTTTTAAAAGTGTGGAAAGGAATTTACAGATTTGGAATGTAAATTAAAATAAATCGAGAAGTATTTGTTGATTGATTTAAATGAACCATTTTAGAATGGAAGGTTTATTTTCCCTGGAAAGCCGAGTATGTTTTCAATAAAGTTTATAAGTATAATTGAAGTTTTAAAGGTGATTTTAAGGAAATAATATTTTGGAGAAATTATTTACTTAGGTTATTTTGAAAATCTTCAAAGTAAAGATATATTTTCATTAATCATAGAAGTGATTATTCAAAGTTTTAATTGATATTTGTTTTAGGATGTGGTTATTTAAATATTTATACTCTATCTACTAATTTTATTTTAAAATTAGTTTGGACTTGAAGTTTTATACAAGATATTGGTATAATGTTTTCATAACTAATACTTTAAATAAAGTATTTAAAAACAGTTTTAATTTAAATGCTTCCAAGCATATATTTTTGGATAAGGAATTTAAAAATTATTTTAAAGTATTCGGACTCGGCAAATTTTTCAGTGGAAATAAATGATATTTGGTAATTTATTCCGCATAAGGGTAGTGATTTGAAATTTGTTTTCAAATGGTTGAAGTGTGAAAATATATCTTGCGAAGATATTTTGAAAATAAATAAATGGGAAAATTATTGAAATCTGGTGATTGTTGTGAATGTTGATTGATAGTTAAATAACCGACTATCAACATTGGCCTTTAAATGGCATTTGAATTTCGATGCGACAGGGAGTCAGATTCTAGATGATTATCCGAAACCCACATTGAATCTTGATAATGAATCTTTGTGATTGAAATATCCACGTGTTTTTTTTAAATTAAGCGCTCACTATTCGGTTTAGCAGGGAGATGACTTTGTGTCATATAACCCATTCCGAATAGTGATACGACGAAATGGATAGATTTGAAGACGGTGGTGAAGACCAGGTGTTTTCGAGAATGATAGGATAACCTGTCGAATGACTCTACACTGAGTTGCTTCGGTATAGAGATCTCCATATGTGATGGGGAGTCCGATCGGGATTGTGGATACCCGGATTGCAAGGGCTTCTTTAGAAGTGCCTTCGGTTCCGTTCGAACCCTGAACGGACTTTTATGGCTATATGTCTGACATTACACTGAAACGACCCGACTTCCTATTCCCAGGAAATCGCATCATTTTGAAGAAAGAAAGGGATAGAAGAAGGAAAGAAAGAGAAAGAAGAACACAAACAACATCAGAGAACTCACAGCGGAACGAATAAAATATAATATATCAAATAAAATATTACATAGTATCAGATTACATCAGAGTTACACAGCTATACAACACATATTAGACAGTTATAAACATCTGTCTAATTCATACAACTCAAGTACAACAGAAGAAACAGATACCAAACACAGCGGAACCAATATATATCTACACGTCGAAGCCTCCTGCTCCATTACTCCTCCAGAATTCGTCAAGCTAACCTGAATCACTTGACTACTCATACGTAATATGAGTACCCAAGAGTTTAATAAAACAGAAAATAAACACTCGGGTCAGACAGGGGTCTGGTGTGAGTAAACGGTTTAAAATTGCTTAACTTTAGAAAACCTTTGGAAGAAAAAGTATCACGTAAGACTTCCCACACATAAACATGGAAAAGTTTTTACCTTACGCTAACCAAAACATTTGATAGGAAATCCAGTGATATTATAATAGTGTCTAGGGTTTTCAAAATAAATTACAGAAATAGCTGGAATGCTTGCATCTCACGTTCCAACATAGTTGGGCACAATCAAAACCGTACAGGCACTTATTGGATTTTGGATTCCATCAATGGCAGGGCTACTGGGGTACCGCCCGTCACAGTACGTGGCCTAGATCACCGTACCGAGGAGCCACCCTAACTCCCCTGCAACACAAGGCCGGACCCATCCCTTACTGGATAGTTCCGAACAAGACAACCCCGGCGGTTGTCCGGATCAACCGCCCCACACAGCCGAAATAAAAAGGGACTTCTAGACAGGGGTAAATCTTGCTCTCCAGTGGGAGCTACCCACGAAGCCTTGCTGCACCTCCCCTGTTTTAGCCATTCCCGGTTGATGAGGCTTGAGGCTGCGATTACCTTTAGAACACATCTCTTAGAATGCTCATCGTCCGCCTGACGATGTGCTGAAAGCATTCAATCCATACAAGTTCGTTCCGGGTTCGAACGAAACCGAAGGCACTATCTCGTTGCACTCATTTTGGAATCACCCTCAGAGTCAACGACCATAGCCCTTGCACTCTGATTCGCCATCTCGAATCTATAAGTGCTATTCCGTCAAACTCATTACGGAATCACCCACAGAGTTATACTGACGTATAGCCCTTACACCTCGAGCCTTCACTTGCTCCTCTTGGATTAACGACCTAACGTTTAATTGGAATCGATGTGGTTTTCGGATTCCAAATATGGAAACCCGATCCCGGTCTCATCGAAACCAAACGCCATTTTAATGTCCAAGTTGTACTTAAGGGATTTTAACAATTAACTTATTCAGGATGATATAAACAGATAGATGAATAACATTATCACAATAGATAATACATATCAACATTCATCTCACAAAGCAGCATATCACATATCTCATAAACATCCATATCATCCAGTATCAACCAAACACCCAATATCAATCATCCATTATCATCCAACATCCAATATCAATCATTTAATATCAACCAATCATCCAAAGCAGAATTGATTAACTCTTAATCAATTTAATTAATCTTTAATTAAATTAATTACAATTCTTTAACCATTTGGATTATCTTAATCCTGCTTCATTGATTTATTACAAATCAAATTCATTTATCATCTTCTAATGATCTTCCTAATTAATCTTCCTTGATTAATTATCTTCTAATTACATTCAAGTAATTATCCATAACCATATTCAGTAATTAACCTTTAATTACTATCATTAATAATGATCCTTCATTAATTAATTAACTATAATTAATTACATTAAACCTTAATTAATTACAATTAATTAATCATATTTAAATTAATTACATAAATTAATACTTCATTAATTATATTAATTAATAATCTTTATTAATTAATAATCCTTTAATTAATTAAATAATTAACTTGTAATTAATTATCTCATTAACCATAAACAGTAATTAACAATTTGTAATTACTTATCTTAATTAATCAACTTCTTAATTAATTAACTTCTAATTTAATTATATTAATTCTTGATTAATTAACCCATTTAATTAATCTTAATTACTTCATTAAGTAATTATTAATCAATAATTAATCCTTAATTAATTACTTTAATAATTAATTACTATTTTAATTAATTACACTTAGTAATTAACCTTAATTAAATCTCATTCATTTAACAATCACATTGGTTAGTTAATTACCTAAAATAATTAAGTAATTAACTCTTAATTACTTAACAAGTAATTATAACTAATTACTTCCTTTAATAAACCTTAATTACCCTCTTAACAAAATTTGATTCCATTATTAAATAAATCTTAAATCATTAACTAGTTAATTACTCCATAATTTAATTAACTTAAAAACAATTAAGTTAATCAGTTCCTAATTAATAACTTTAAGTGATCATCCATTAATCACTTCTAATTAATTACTCACATGAGTAACTTCTCTAATTACTTCCATAAGTAATTACCATTCTAATTACATTCAAAAATTACCCATTGATTACTTCATTAAGTAATCATACTTAATTAATCCAAAATTTAGTGATTATTAAAAATTAAATAAATAATTAACTAATTATTTAAAATTAATTAAACAATTAATTAATTAATTACTTCTTTATATTTCAAAATCCTTAATTAAGAATTCATTAATCTTAATAACAAATCATATTTATTAAGTATTCTCAAATTCGTATCAAAATAATCTAACCTTATTTATCTTAATAAATAAGTTATTTGAAATAAATCAAATTTTAACAACTTAAAATATATTATTCTATTTCGATTTCAAAATTATAACAATAACCTTATTCGAAAATAATGTATTTTGAAATCAATTTCAAATTTAATACATTATAAATTAACTAATTTAAACTTATTAATTTTAAATATAAATTTGAAACTTGTTATTAAAAACATTTCTGAACACTTACTTAAACCTTGGTTAAATTCAAACACTAACTCAATTTACATTTAAAGTTTGACTAACATGGTTTTCAAAACAAACAAGTTTAACTTTGTAAATTTACTTCTTCTCAAACTTAGGCCATGATTTCATTTTACTGGAAAACTTGTTTATAACTTAAAACTTAATCAAAATTTATTCAATAAGTTTAAATTTCAACTTAATACACAGCTCAACAACCCAGGAACACTCAAACTACACGAAACATTCCCAACGCAACCGAGCGATCTTCTCTCCCTCTTCGAGTCAAACACGAACTCAACACAGCAACTCACCCGAGTTCCCAGTTCCACGCAAGAACCCACCCTGCTTCTCTTCGTCCCCAAATCTATCTTCCCCAGCTCAAAGCTTCTCCGTGCACACAACTGTGCTCGTGCACCTAGCACGGCAATCCCATCGACGTCGAGCCCTCCTCTGACCTTCACCAAGTCGGCGGCAACCTCATAGCACCATCCCTCAACCCAGAACTAAAAATAGAAGTACGAATCAAAATTCGAGCATCTGCTCGAGACTCAGAAATAACCACGATCACCAAAATTTCCCAACGTCGATCATCTCGTTGCCGTTTCCACCTTGCCGAACCCACCATAGAGACGCCACAACCCCACGCTAAGTTTCCCTCAAGAAGCGATCACCTCCGTTCCTCAGTTCGTGACGCAATTGCCTCAGTACCCACGGCAAACTAAACTCACTGCAAAACCCTATTTCATTCGATTCCCATCAATTTACTCAATAGAAAAATCAATTTGTATTTTTCCTTCAATCCTTAGCCCAAAAGCTTGCTTCACCCACAAAATCAATTCAAAACAACAACTGAATCAAAAACAATTCACCAAAGTTCCCAAAACACTCAAACCCAAATTTCGAATAAATTACCACACTAAAAATTACAAAATTCATATCTAAATTCATGATTTTACATCCAGATTACATGCATGGAGTTGAATTTTGAATTTAAGAAAATAAATTTTTAACAAATATTCATGTTCCTCTGTAATCTTTACTTAATTCATGTTTTATGATATTAAAAATTTCCAGACTATTTTAAAATCTTTATTATACAATTACAAATCTGTTTCATTCAAATACTAAAGACTAATATGGTTTTGAGTTGTTGGCATTGAATTTCTTTGAATAGAAATAAACCTGGACATATAATAGTGATGTAAATATTCACTGACTTCTCACCACATAGCATATATACAAACATGCATTCAAATTCAGGCATACATATAAACATATCATATCACTTTACTTCAAACTTAATTCATATTTTCCAGATAAATTTTTAAAGGTGAAACTGTTTTTGAGATAAAGATTTACTCACCTCATTGACTTTGCAGTAAACAGAGCAGAGAAACTTTACTTCCCAGGCTTGACACTTTTAACTTGAAAAATGCTTTTACTTTGCTGTTGATTTTCCTTTGCATGTTTTAATTTGATGATTAAAAAGATTGAAACTTGCTGATCTTCACTTGCATGATTAGGTTGCAGGTTGGTTTGAACTTTTAAATACTGTTTGAACTTGCAGATTTGAACAACTTCTGGTTTAGAGGTTGCAGGTTGATCTTTATTTCAAATGCAGGTAAATTTTGCTTTCCCTTATCAGGTTTTGATTTTGATTTTTTTTTTTTTTTTCTTAGATTCAGATTTCAGATTCAAGAAGGTGGTTTATTGTTTTGCCATTAAAACACTTTGAAAGAAGATAACAAATGTAAAAATGAAAATGTTATGTTATTATTAAAATTTAAAGAAAATAAGACTTAAATGAAGACACTTGTCTCATTGGTATTTAAGGATCTTACACTTGTTTATTAAAGAGATTTGCATGTGAACACATGTCTTTAAGTATTTTTAAATTGAATTTTATTTAATTTTAAATGTAATATAAACTTACATTTTTACTTTCTTAATTGATAAATACTTATATGTATATAAATAAGTTTACTTTTTAAAAGAAAATATACTAAACTAATTATAATATAAATATAATCTTAAACATTCATTTTTAATGTAAACATTTTTAAAAGAAAACAAACAAAGCTTGTTTAAATTCCTATGAAACTATTCTATTTAAAAATAAATCACAATCTTATATTTGAAACAATTGAATTAAACTAAATTATCCTTTGAAAAACATTATTGAATTTAAAACAAAACTTTAAAATTGCAATATTCATTCATAAATAAATTATTAATAGATTAAGGTTAAATTTTCAAAACAATATCAAATTATAACATATGCTTACATATATTACAAATTTGAAAATTCAATTTTTAAATTAAAACAAAAGATATTCCCATTCACAATATATATCAACATATATATTATAAACAGAATAAAATTTTATTAGCTTTGGAAAATAACTCTTATCAATATTGTTAGATTAAAATTTATTAACCTTTAAAAGATTACAATTACAAAGAAAATTATTAAACCAATTAAATTATTTACACAGATTATTAAATCGATATTGCCCAAAATTCCGGGTCGTTACAATCCTCCCCCCTTAAAATAATTTCGTCCCGAAATTTAAAAGCAAAGGTAATTTAATAATCCAATGAAGATTTTTAATTTCAAATAGCAAAGCTTATCTATCAACCAGTTACTAACAACCATAGCAATCAATCATACAAACAAACATAACTAATTATCCTGACACGAATCAGAATAAACCTTACTAACACTATCTCGAGTTTCCCAAGTATAAATCATCGGGAGACTCGCTCTACAAAAATAAACTAACAAACTATACTACCAAAATCCAGAGCTCCACTCTGCTATAGATCCACCAATCTGAACAGAATATCAGATTACACTCAACTCCAGCTCAACATCAAATTCTAACTGAACTACAGATTCAACAACCAATCGATGAATCATACACGTACTCCCTCAGAGATACGTGAAATAAAAGGAACTCCAGCTATCCAATCTGGCAATTCAATCTCATAGACAACAAATCTTATCTTATCAGAACACAGATAAGAAATCTCAAATGCCAAAGCACTAACCAACCAATATTACTCAATTTCTGCTCTCTCTTTACCAGAGAAATCATAACAACAATGAAGTCTCCAACTTCAAACCCCAAAACTCCTTATCTCATATCTATATAACTCAACAGATAATTCTGGACTGCCAATCTCTTCCTGATTAGCTCAACCTATGCTGATACTTTCAGAAACAACTAGACCAAAGCAAACTAGCTTCAGGATCCTATCCAACGAAAAAGTCTTCCATAATCCGTTGAAATCCAGAACATAAGCTCTACTACTCAAACAAAGGCAAACAGAAATTGCTTGCTTTCTTGCGCAGCTGCTACCTCGCTTCCGCTGCACAACTCTGATTCTGAAATAGAGGAGAATACTGTTGATGAACACAAGTATAACTTATCCAATATATCCGGGAACTTTGTTCATCAAATCCATATAATCTTAGTGACACATCCGACTCGGTCACACAACCTTACTACAAAATCCAACTCAAAAGCTAAATCTAGCCAAATCCAAATTCCTAGAATTCCTAAGCTGCTACACCAACTCTTCTACTAGGCTAACCACCAAATCACTTTTGGAACCAAACAATATGGAACTCAACTCCAGATGCAGACAATCCTGCTGATTACTCCAGCAGCTCCTACTTCCTCATGAGAATCCTCAGTCTCAAACAAAAGAATGCTCAAGAAAATTCCAAACCAATCGCAAGTCACTTTTGCGATACTACCTAATTCGAATTCCAAAGAAACTGTTCTCTCTTTACCAATTAGAACAGCTCTTAAACTTTCCCAAACAAGGTTAACTCTTCAAGAAATCATTCACCATCTGCTCGGACTGCTAAAAGAAGAACCAAGATTCCCAAACCATCTGAGGACAACCAACACTGCTGCTTCCAACTCTATTTCGATGATACTGCAAGGCTAAAGACCTTCTCGTCAGCACACCGATCTCTTCGAGCTGAACTGCTACCACAGCTATCCAAAGACTCCAAATCCAAAAGCTTCTCAAAACCAAAACCACCAACAAACCATACAATGGACCTCCGAGTAGGCAGACAATCCAAAAGAACTCGGGCTCCAAACCAAGCATCAACAACTCGCTCTTCTTAAAATACGACAAATGAGACCATGTCGAAGTAAAGCAACTCATAGACCTTAGTCTCATATTCCATAATAGCCAATTTCCATACTGGAGATCCAAATAACTTCTACACAGACGAGTCTTCCCTACAACAGGTAAAGACTACACTACAACCATCTCTAAACTACTTCAAGAGAAAACATCATCGGAAAATATCCAAGGATACTGCATCTCATCACGCAGTTACCAAGATACCATCACTTACTACTGCACTTCCATCAAATCCAAACTCAAGAATAATTCGCTTACCCGAGCGAAATCCAAACTTATTCTTCAAAGATAAATTCCGAATCTTTAAAAGATTTCCTTCGGATATCAGAGAAACTCTCACTCCAAACAACAAATCTCACTCGAGACGGTATTAGGTCTACAGTCTCGACAAATACTTCCAACCTCAAACATATGGACCTCTTCCATTAGTGGTAGTCGTGTTACACACACACACCACTACTCCACTACCTCTATAACTTATGTTGGAAAATCCGAACAGATAACCCAACCAATTAGGTAGATATAAATATATATATATATATATATATATAGTTATATATAAAAATTACAAATACGCTCTCTCAAGAAAGACACCACTACAGAGCCTAGGTATTCACTCAACCTAACGCTCTGATACCAACTGAAACGACCCGACTTCCTATTCCCAGGAAATCGCATCATTTTGAAGAAAGAAAGGGATAGAAGAAGGAAAGAAAGAGAAAGAAGAACACAAACAACATCAGAGAACTCACAGCGGAACGAATAAAATATAATATATCAAATAAAATATTACATAGTATCAGATTACATCAGAGTTACACAGCTATACAACACATATTAGACAGTTATAAACATCTGTCTAATTCATACAACTCAAGTACAACAGAAGAAACAGATACCAAACACAGCGGAACCAATATATATCTACACGTCGAAGCCTCCTGCTCCATTACTCCTCCAGAATTCGTCAAGCTAACCTGAATCACTTGACTACTCATACGTAATATGAGTACCCAAGAGTTTAATAAAACAGAAAATAAACACTCGGGTCAGACAGGGGTCTGGTGTGAGTAAACGGTTTAAAATTGCTTAACTTTAGAAAACCTTTGGAAGAAAAAGTATCACGTAAGACTTCCCACACATAAACATGGAAAAGTTTTTACCTTACGCTAACCAAAACATTTGATAGGAAATCCAGTGATATTATAATAGTGTCTAGGGTTTTCAAAATAAATTACAGAAATAGCTGGAATGCTTGCATCTCACGTTCCAACATAGTTGGGCACAATCAAAACCGTACAGGCACTTATTGGATTTTGGATTCCATCAATGGCAGGGCTACTGGGGTACCGCCCGTCACAGTACGTGGCCTAGATCACCGTACCGAGGAGCCACCCTAACTCCCCTGCAACACAAGGCCGGACCCATCCCTTACTGGATAGTTCCGAACAAGACAACCCCGGCGGTTGTCCGGATCAACCGCCCCATACAGCCGAAATAAAAAGGGACTTCTAGACAGGGGTAAATCTTGCTCTCCAGTGGGAGCTACCCACGAAGCCTTGCTGCACCTCCCCTGTTTTAGCCATTCCCGGTTGATGAGGCTTGAGGCTGCGATTACCTTTAGAACACATCTCTTAGAATGCTCATCGTCCGCCTGACGATGTGCTGAAAGCATTCAATCCATACAAGTTCGTTCCGGGTTCGAACGAAACCGAAGGCATTATCTCGTTGCACTCATTTTGGAATCACCCTCAGAGTCAACGACCATAGCCCTTGCACTCTGATTCGCCATCTCGAATCTATAAGTGCTATTCCGTCAAACTCATTACGGAATCACCCACAGAGTTATACTGACGTATAGCCCTTACACCTCGAGCCTTCACTTGCTCCTCTTGGATTAACGACCTAACGTTTAATTGGAATCGATGTGGTTTTCGGATTCCAAATATGGAAACCCGATCCCGGTCTCATCGAAACCAAACGCCATTTTAATGTCCAAGTTGTACTTAAGGGATTTTAACAATTAACTTATTCAGGATGATATAAACAGATAGATGAATAACATTATCACAATAGATAATACATATCAACATTCATCTCACAAAGCAGCATATCACATATCTCATAAACATCCATATCATCCAGTATCAACCAAACACCCAATATCAATCATCCATTATCATCCAACATCCAATATCAATCATTTAATATCAACCAATCATCCAAAGCAGAATTGATTAACTCTTAATCAATTTAATTAATCTTTAATTAAATTAATTACAATTCTTTAACCATTTGGATTATCTTAATCCTGCTTCATTGATTTATTACAAATCAAATTCATTTATCATCTTCTAATGATCTTCCTAATTAATCTTCCTTGATTAATTATCTTCTAATTACATTCAAGTAATTATCCATAACCATATTCAGTAATTAACCTTTAATTACTATCATTAATAATGATCCTTCATTAATTAATTAACTATAATTAATTACATTAAACCTTAATTAATTACAATTAATTAATCATATTTAAATTAATTACATAAATTAATACTTCATTAATTATATTAATTAATAATCTTTATTAATTAATAATCCTTTAATTAATTAAATAATTAACTTGTAATTAATTATCTCATTAACCATAAACAGTAATTAACAATTTGTAATTACTTATCTTAATTAATCAACTTCTTAATTAATTAACTTCTAATTTAATTATATTAATTCTTGATTAATTAACCCATTTAATTAATCTTAATTACTTCATTAAGTAATTATTAATCAATAATTAATCCTTAATTAATTACTTTAATAATTAATTACTATTTTAATTAATTACACTTAGTAATTAACCTTAATTAAATCTCATTCATTTAACAATCACATTGGTTAGTTAATTACCTAAAATAATTAAGTAATTAACTCTTAATTACTTAACAAGTAATTATAACTAATTACTTCCTTTAATAAACCTTAATTACCCCCTTAACAAAATTTGATTCCATTATTAAATAAATCTTAAATCATTAACTAGTTAATTACTCCATAATTTAATTAACTTAAAAACAATTAAGTTAATCAGTTCCTAATTAATAACTTTAAGTGATCATCCATTAATCACTTCTAATTAATTACTCACATGAGTAACTTCTCTAATTACTTCCATAAGTAATTACCATTCTAATTACATTCAAAAATTACCCATTGATTACTTCATTAAGTAATCATACTTAATTAATCCAAAATTTAGTGATTATTAAAAATTAAATAAATAATTAACTAATTATTTAAAATTAATTAAACAATTAATTAATTAATTACTTCTTTATATTTCAAAATCCTTAATTAAGAATTCATTAATCTTAATAACAAATCATATTTATTAAGTATTCTCAAATTCGTATCAAAATAATCTAACCTTATTTATCTTAATAAATAAGTTATTTGAAATAAATCAAATTTTAACAACTTAAAATATATTATTCTATTTCGATTTCAAAATTATAACAATAACCTTATTCGGAAATAATGTATTTTGAAATCAATTTCAAATTTAATACATTATAAATTAACTAATTTAAACTTATTAATTTTAAATATAAATTTGAAACTTGTTATTAAAAACATTTCTGAACACTTACTTAAACCTTGGTTAAATTCAAACACTAACTCAATTTACATTTAAAGTTTGACTAACATGGTTTTCAAAACAAACAAGTTTAACTTTGTAAATTTACTTCTTCTCAAACTTAGGCCATGATTTCATTTTACTGGAAAACTTGTTTATAACTTAAAACTTAATCAAAATTTATTCAATAAGTTTAAATTTCAACTTAATACACAGCTCAACAACCCAGGAACACTCAAACTACACGAAACATTCCCAACGCAACCGAGCGATCTTCTCTCCCTCTTCGAGTCAAACACGAACTCAACACAGCAACTCACCCGAGTTCCCAGTTCCACGCAAGAACCCACCCTGCTTCTCTTCGTCCCCAAATCTATCTTCCCCAGCTCAAAGCTTCTCTGTGCACACAACTGTGCTCGTGCACCTAGCACGGCAATCCCATCGACGTCGAGCCCTCCTCTGACCTTCACCAAGTCGGCGGCAACCTCATAGCACCATCCCTCAACCCAGAACTAAAAATAGAAGTACGAATCAAAATTCGAGCATCTGCTCGAGACTCAGAAATAACCACGATCACCAAAATTTCCCAACGCCGATCATCTCGTTGCCGTTTCCACCTTGCCGAACCCACCATAGAGACGCCACAACCCCACGCTAAGTTTCCCTCAAGAAGCGATCACCTCCGTTCCTCAGTTCGTGACGCAATTGCCTCAGTACCCACGGCAAACTAAACTCACTGCAAAACCCTATTTCATTCGATTCCCATCAATTTACTCAATAGAAAAATCAATTTGTATTTTTCCTTCAATCCTTAGCCCAAAAGCTTGCTTCACCCACAAAATCAATTCAAAACAACAACTGAATCAAAAACAATTCACCAAAGTTCCCAAAACACTCAAACCCAAATTTCGAATAAATTACCACACTAAAAATTACAAACTTCATATCTAAATTCATGATTTTACATCCAGATTACATGCATGGAGTTGAATTTTGAATTTAAGAAAATAAATTTTTAACAAATATTCATGTTCCTCTGTAATCTTTACTTAATTCATGTTTTATGATATTAAAAATTTCCAGACTATTTTAAAATCTTTATTATACAATTACAAATCTGTTTCATTCAAATACTAAAGACTAATATGGTTTTGAGTTGTTGGCATTGAATTTCTTTGAATAGAAATAAACCTGGACATATAATAGTGATGTAAATATTCACTGACTTCTCACCACATAGCATATATACAAACATGCATTCAAATTCAGGCATACATATAAACATATCATATCACTTTACTTCAAACTTAATTCATATTTTCCAGATAAATTTTTAAAGGTGAAACTGTTTTTGAGATAAAGATTTACTCACCTCATTGACTTTGCAGTAAACAGAGCAGAGAAACTTTACTTCCCAGGCTTGACACTTTTAACTTGAAAAATGCTTTTACTTTGCTGTTGATTTTCCTTTGCATGTTTTAATTTGATGATTAAAAAGATTGAAACTTGCTGATCTTCACTTGCATGATTAGGTTGCAGGTTGGTTTGAACTTTTAAATACTGTTTGAACTTGCAGATTTGAACAACTTCTGGTTTAGAGGTTGCAGGTTGATCTTTATTTCAAATGCAGGTAAATTTTGCTTTCCCTTATCAGGTTTTGATTTTGATTTTTTTTTTTTTTTTCTTAGATTCAGATTTCAGATTCAAGAAGGTGGTTTATTGTTTTGCCATTAAAACACTTTGAAAGAAGATAACAAATGTAAAAAATGAAAATGTTATGTTATTATTAAAATTTAAAGAAAATAAGACTTAAATGAAGACACTTGTCTCATTGGTATTTAAGGATCTTACACTTGTTTATTAAAGAGATTTGCATGTGAACACATGTCTTTAAGTATTTTTAAATTGAATTTTATTTAATTTTAAATGTAATATAAACTTACATTTTTACTTTCTTAATTGATAAATACTTATATGTATATAAATAAGTTTACTTTTTAAAAGAAAATATACTAAACTAATTATAATATAAATATAATCTTAAACATTCATTTTTAATGTAAACATTTTTAAAAGAAAACAAACAAAGCTTGTTTAAATTCCTATGAAACTATTCTATTTAAAAATAAATCACAATCTTATATTTGAAACAATTGAATTAAACTAAATTATCCTTTGAAAAACATTATTGAATTTAAAACAAAACTTTAAAATTGCAATATTCATTCATAAATAAATTATTAATAGATTAAGGTTAAATTTTCAAAACAATATCAAATTATAACATATGCTTACATATATTACAAATTTGAAAATTCAATTTTTAAATTAAAACAAAAGATATTCCCATTCACAATATATATCAACATATATATTATAAACAGAATAAAATTTTATTAGCTTTGGAAAATAACTCTTATCAATATTGTTAGATTAAAATTTATTAACCTTTAAAAGATTACAATTACAAAGAAAATTATTAAACCAATTAAATTATTTACACAGATTATTAAATCGATATTGCCCAAAATTCCGGGTCGTTACATACACTTTGAGATATAAAGCTGATTTCTATCAAATACATTTCTGTTGGTGGCGGACAATTTACTCTCTTAGCTTAACACCCTTCTCTGAGACGTACGAGCAGAAAGGTTATATAGTTGATGGTTATTAATGATATACTCCCAATTTGCTAGTGTGGCATGCTGAGTGTTGCTGATCATTTGTTGATCGAAGCATGGCTTTTGTGAGAAGCGTAGCTTTGTGGACGAGACTTCATCGAACCTTACAACCCGGTAATGGTCGAAACAGGAATGTTGCGGCAAGGTTATTAGGGGTCGTGCCCCTAGGTTATGTCCATTCCTTCTGGAAAAGGGTGGTATCATGGTATGGAGCCCAGATACTTATCTCATGCGGACACTGCAAATTTGTTACTGTATGATGTTGCTTTGTGGTTGAGGATCCTCGGATAAAGGTCGGTTATGACCGGGGATGGCATACTTGTGTGGTAGTTACCTAGTTACAGCTTTATTACAGTATGAGGTAACGTCGACCTTGTGTTGGCAGAGATCCGGTTAGGTTCTCAGAGGCATCCTTCCAGAGGCGTTCCTTTTGGATGTAGGAAATTCCTTTGCCTGACCATTGTTGGAAATCCAAAGAAACAATACGCGCTTAGTACGGTTTTAGTTGTACAACCTGCCATGGAATGTGGCGGTAACCTGCTATTGAATATGGTAGCTATATTAGGCATAAGTGCGAAATGTCTATGCTGGCTAAGATTAATATTATACTTTCGAAATGTTTTCTACACTATGCACTAATAATAATATTAAAAAGAATTTGCGTATCAAGCATGTTTGACTATCATAAGGAGAAATCTCCTCCAATTCTGTGTTTGCATTGTGTAGGTGGCAGAAGGCCTTATGGTAGTTTCATTTTCCAAAAGCATAGCGAATTTCTTTTCCTTTCTTTTTGAAAATAACTGTTTTTAAGATCCCACACCAGTCCCATGACTGACTCCGAGTATATTGTTCCCTTTCTAAACTCTGGGTGCCCATAATTTTCTACACGGGCAGCCTAGAGTCAGGTTATCGTTATTGTGGAGCGAAGTCAAGAAGTTGCTATGGAGATCTGGAGTTCAAGCTGGATGGCGAGACGTATCATTATACTATGTATTATCCGTTGTGTTTGGGTTTGTGCATAGTCATTTTCCATGTAGTCAAATTGCAATGACTGTAAGTGTTGTTACTAGTTGTATCGTGTTGTGTAACTCTGATAATGTGATGTATGTAAAAATTGATATAGATCTTTGTTTTAAAGATTATTCAATTATCTATTGTATTTGGTCCGCTGCGAATTGTGGGATTCTGTTGTTGTTTCTGTTTCTTCTTCTATCTTCCTCTTCTTTAACCCTAACGGTTTGGTTTCTGGCATTCGATTGTGCGGCATTTGATATAGTGGACATATTGATGTCGACTTACGAAAGTCGAAAAAATTGGGCCGTTACATTTTGGTATCAGAGCATTTGGTTAAGCGACAACCTCGGCTCTGGTGGGTGTTACTCATTAGAGATAGAGTCAGTAATACTCTAGAATGAGTTTGAGTGTGTTAATCGATATGAGCACGTATTTGTTAGTGAATATAATTTTTTTTATATTGTGATGATTGGTTTGTTGAATGGTCCATGGATTCTGGTCGATATAGTCTGTCCAACTATATCGGTAGGGATCTCTAAACACTTGTACAGAACAATTCAGCATGATATTATTTTAAAATAGGGTAAATGAAATAATTTTACCCAAACTATTTTGTATAGAAAGAAAATCATTTTCCATAAATTATTATAGTATATGGTTGCTTGGTTGTTAGGAAGTGATAATATAAAAATTATTATCATTGATTATTGAATAAGAAATTGAAATCATAACTTAAAGCTGACAAAAAAATCCATATACAAATGGGATTTGTAAATATAAATTGTAAATATGATTTATAATTTTGAAATAGAATTCCAGAGAAATATTTGAAAATAAAGTTGAAGGATTTTAAATTTGGATATTTTGGAAAAGTTTAAATCCCTTTTTGGAGTTTGAAAATGGTTTTCGAAGGTTTTGGAAAAATATTTTGAAGGGATGAAAAGCTTTAAACTCTTTTCGGTCGCTAGAAAATAACATCGGTGATGACTGCAACATCATCGATGTTCATTTTCGAGCTTCCAGGAGAGGAATTGCTGCCAAAATAATTTAGATTGAAATTGTTTTGCGAAAGAAGGTTTGGTTTTGGAAATTCCAAAGGATAATTTGGATTGATTTCAAAAATGATTTTTGAAATGTTGGAAAGACTCTGGAATCTGATAAAAAATAGTTATGGAATAAAAATTTATTAAGGTGGAAAATAAATTGTGAATAAATAAATAAATTTACAATTGCAAGTAGATGAAAGTGAAATTAAATGTTGAAATTCTTTTCGAATTTGTAAGTGAATAGAACTAGAATTGGAATTGAATTTGATTTGTGATAAACAAAGCGAAGTATTGAAATAAAATTAGTAAGTGAAACTAATTGAAGCAATGACAAAGTAAATTTGGTTTGAAATGAATTGAATTCAATATTTAAAAATAAAAGGTAAACTGAATTTATATGGAATTGGAAATCCAGTTTAAATATAAGTAGATATTAGCCAAAGTGGAAAATTGAAAATAAATATAAGAGGTATATATAATACTTACATCGAACTTAAGAAAACGAATGGTGTAATTCTTAAGTAATTTTTGAATTGAGAAAATATTCTAAATTGATAAGTGAATGAAGGATAAACTGGTGGTGGTGAATTGGAAAAATTGTAAATAAGTGAATGAAAATCAATGTGAATAAAGCAAAAGAAAATTGATATAGCTAATAATCAATTTGGAATAAATACGTAGGATGTACGTATATTATTTTATTCGCATAGCGATTTGATCCAGAATTCGAGTACAGAATTTCGAGATAGTTATATCGATCTGAGTTAGGATTTTTCACTCGATTTTCGACGATGAACCTGGATATGAGTTTTTGGTTGATTCTGGAAATTCTCTATCATAGTTTAGAACTATGCAAGGAGAATGACGATTTCTAATCAAGAAACTAGAATGAGTACGTACTAGAAAGTTGGATGGGCAATACTAGTTCAGAAGTGAAATTGTGTGATCGAGTGAGCGATCGGATTTGGTATTGCATACGAATGATATAAGTACATCGTATGATTTTGAATGTCGTAATTAGACATTATTGCTAAATAGATACACTGGTGTGTTAAAGGAAAATGGAATGGGGGGTTTTGATTTTGAAGATAAATTTGAATTGCTCGAAAAAGGTATGTATTTAAATTTCTATATGAAATTGTTAATTTTCTGGTCTAGTCACTTGGCTTTTTTGTTTTCTTTTTGAAATCTGGGGGGTCCGTGGTGGCATTTTGTAGTCGTACCCAGCTAACCACGCAAAGGAGATGCTCGCGAATTTTTTTAGAAAATTTAGGAAGTAAGAAATTTTTTGAGGAAAGTTTGAAAATTTAAAATTTGAATTTGAGTTGAAATTTGAATGGTTAAGAAAACCATGTTGTTTGAAAATTATGAAAGATTTTAGAAAGTTAGTCGAAATGATAATGGGGCTCTAATAAAAAGATTTGGTTTGGCAAGTTGATAAAACTATTTGGTTTTGGAAAGATAGGGAATGGGTTCAAGATCGTTCTTCTTAACTTCTAATTTCGAGACGAAATTATTTTAAGGAATGAAGTCTATGACGGCCCTGAATTTTGGACAATTGAAATTGAAATGTTTAATTGATTTTAAATATTTGAATGATGGTTTAGCTTGAATTTCAAATATAACAATGGATTTGGGAATTAAATTATGAGATAAAATTATTGAAATTTGGGTAAAATATTAAATCTTCAGTTTTATACTGATTTAAAATATTTTCAAGGCTTAGAAAATTTATATTGATAATACTGAAGATAACGGAAGCCTCAAAATTTAATTTGGAAATATTTTGTTTAGTTTTAAATTTATATCGTTTAAATTGATATTTAAAAATCGATTTCTAGGGCATAGTCTCGGAATTCGATGAAACCAGTTCCATTGGATCCGTAATATTGTATTATTATCGGATTTCAATTTTCGTAGTGTTTGGAGTGATCGTTGGGCCGTATGATAAGCAAACGCACTGAAATTTATATTGAAATTTAATTCGATAACTTGGTCCAAAAAGCTTTCTTCTCCATGAGATCGAATTTGGACTCGTAACCTTTTGCATTGTGTTCGGAATAGGGGTTTATCATTATAAACGTCTAGCGGCACACATCGATAGAAGATCGAGATTTTGAGTTGCAATTCAAATTCAAATTTGAATTTAAAATATAATATTTCAATTGATTATGTGGCAAGCCCTTGCAACACATACACTTATTTGTTGCACGTGTTCTTCTTTGTTTTACACGCGTCTTCGTTATGGAAAATATGATTTAATAAAAAAAAGAGGCAGTCGATCTTCTCTTTAAAAAAACAAAATAAACAAAAACTACCTTTCTTTTCAAAACAGAAATTAAAAATGGCCGAACCTCCTCTCTTGATAAACTAAATCAAATTGTTCAGAAAATATAAGTGTATTCGAATTCGTTACAAAAGGAAAATAGAACGAAATCAAATCGATTTCGAATTGATCCGTATGGCCGAAGTTTCGACGTGTCCCTGGGATCGTGCACAAACGATGGTGGCGTGCGCACTCACGAGGCAATATGCGAAGCCCTGAAATCGAATGACGTGGTTAGGTGTGGGGCCGTGGATCGCAAGTAAGAAGGCAGCCAGGTCACTCGAGCACGGCAAATGGAGATCGTGATTTCCTATTCGAACTCGCTCATATGGATGTAGAGGAGAGGGTTGGGATTCGCAACCGATGGTGGCGACAACGAAAGGTTCGGCGAGTAAAAGGCGGGTTCGAACGAGGATTGTCGATGGCTGGGGATGTTGGGTCAGAGGGTGCGATCTAGTTTCGTCCATGGGGGTAGAGTTCGGTTTTCTCTGTTGTGTTCATACAGTAAGGTATAGCAATTTTATCTTTATTTAATTAATTTAAATTGATGCATGTTAGTCAGAAAATGAAAATAAAGTTACAGTAAGGTATAGAATCATTTTGTTTTTAAATATACATTTTTAATTTATTAGTTGGTTTAAATTAATTGTTTTTTTAAATGAAATTATTAGTTAAACAATTTATAAAATAGGATAAATGGTTCGATTTATTTCAAATATTAATAAATCGTAAATTGTTTATACAAGGTCTAAAAATCGAGAAATCAAGCTGAAATGAAAATGGATGGCATGCATTGTTAAAGGTGAGATCTTCTCACTCAATTGGAATTTCCAGTTAAATTTTAAATAGATAAATTTAAAATTTTTGATTGTGTGCTTGGATGATAAATTATTATCAGTTGTATTGAAATAGGCCCTATGCGCCGCATAATAGCGAATGATATTATATTAACCCCATATACCGCGATATTCCACCTCGAAGTGGAATTGGTATTGTATGTGTACTTGGAGTGATTGATTTCCCTCATTATATAGCGGATGAGACCCTATGCGCCGCATAATAGCGGATGTTATTTTATAAATCCCATATACCGTGATTTTCCACCTTGAAGTGGAATTGGTACTTAATTGTTGTGCTAACGTCTGTGGATGCAGGGAAACTGGTTGGAGGGATCCAACTGAATTCCTCAAAACTTTTGAATTTATTTCAATGTTATGTGTTGATTATTTATAATCTGTGTGTGATCATATTGTGATTGAAATCATTGAAGGCTATGGTTTAGCCGAATATATTTTTGGTATCGTCAAATACCGAAAATAAATAAAATTGCATTTTTAAAAATTCAAGTTGAAAGTTATAGTAAAAATTATTTTTTGAAAATTGGATAAATTTAAAAGAAGGAATTTTAAAAGGATAAAGTTATATTTTTGAATCCTATTAAATAAAATTCCAAAATATGGGAAAAGAGCTTAGTAAATGGATTCCGGGTAATATTATTTAAAAGTCGAAGAATTTATTTAAAATATGGATTTGAAATAGTTGGAAGATAAAGGAATTTATTTTAAAATAAAATAAATTGGAAATCAATTCGGAATTTGATTCGGTGTTTGAAAATAAATCGTTGGGAAACCAATTTGGAAATTGATTTGGTGTTTAAAATAAATTTTGGGAAATCAATTCTGAAATCGATTTGGTGTTTGAAATAAATGTTTGGAAAACCAATTTGGGATTTTATTTGAAATTTGAGATAAATTTTGAAATCAATTTGAAAATTGATTTGGTGTTGAAAGTAAATATTTGGGAATCAATTTGAAAAATCATATATCAGTGGATATTTAAAAATTTAAATTCACAATGGGAATTTTATAAAAGAAAGGGAAATTTGTTTTAAAAATAAATATTGGTTTATTTCTAAAAGTGTGGAAAGGAATTTAAAGATTTGGAATGTAAATTAAAATAAATCGAAAAGGATTTATTGATTGATTTAAATGAACCATTTTAGAATGGAAGGTGTATTTTCCCTGGAAAGCCGAGTATGTTTTCAATATAGTTTATAAATATAAATTAAAGTTTTAAAGATGGTTTTAAGGAAAGAATATTTTGGAGAAATTATTTACTTAGTTTATTTTGAAAATCTTTAAAGTAAAGATATATTTTAATTAATCATAGAAGTGATTATTTAAAGTTTTAATTGATATTTGTTTTAGGAAGTGGTTATTTAAATATTTATACTCTATCTACTAATTTTATTTTAAAATTACTTTGGATTGAAGTTTTATATAAGGTATTGGTATAATGTTTTCATAACTAATACTTTAAATAAAATATTTAAAAATAGTTTTAATTTAAATGTTTCCAAGCATATATTTTTGTATGAGGAATTTAAAAATTATTTTAAAGTATTCGGACTCGGCAAATTTTCAGTGGAAATAAATGATATTTGGAAATTTATTCTGCATAAGGAAAGTGATTTGAAATTTGTTTTCAAATGGTTGAAGTGTGAAAATATATCTTGCGAAGATATTTTGAAAATAAATAATTGGAAAAATTATTGAAATCTGGTGATTGTTGTGAATGTTGATTGATAGTTAAATAACCGACTATCAATATTAGCCTTTAAATGGCATTTGAATTTCGATGCGATAGGGAGTCAGATTCTAGATGGTTATCTGAAACCCACATCGAATCTTGATGATGAATCTTTGTGATTGAAATATCCACGTGTTTTTTAAATTAAGCGCTTACTATTCGGTTTAGCCGGGAGAGGACTTTGTGTCATATAACCCATTCCGAACAACGATACGATGAAATTGATAGCATTTGAGGACGGTGCTGAAGATCGGGTGTTTTCGAGAACGATAGGATAACCTGTCGAATGACTTTGCACTGAGTTGCTTCGGTATAGAGATCTCCATATGTGGTGGGGAGTCCGATCGGAATTGTGGATACCCGGATTGCAAGGGCTTCACTGGAAGTTCCTTCGGTTCCGTTCGAACCCGAAACGGACTTGTATGGTTGTATGTCTGACATTACGCTTTGAGATATAAAGCCGATTTTTATCAAATACATTTTTGTTAGTGGCGGAGAATTTATTCTCTTAGCTTAACACCCTTCTCTGAAATGTACGAGCTCAAGGTTATGTAGTTGATGGTTATTAGTGATATACTCCCAATTTGGTAGTGTGGCATGCTGAGTACCTCTGATCATTTGTTGATCGAAGCATGGCTTTTGTGAAAAGCGTAGCTTTGTGTACGAGACTTCGTCGAACCTCACAACCCGGTAATGGTCGAAACATGAATGTTGCGGCAAGGTTATTAGGGGTCGTGCCCCTAGGGTACGTCCATTCCTTCTAGAAAAGGGTGGTATCATGGTATGGAGCCCAGATACTTAAATCATGTGGACACTATAAATTTATTACTGTGTGATGTTGCTTTATGGTTGAGGATCCTCGGATAAAGGTCGGTTACGACCGAGGATGGCGTACTTGTGTGGTAGTTAACTAGTTACAGCTTTATTACAGCTTGAGGTAACGTCGGCCTTGTGTTAGCAGAGATCTGTTTAGGTTCTCGGGGGCGTCCCTCCAGAGGCATTCCAGTTCGGTGTAGGAAGTTCCTTTCCCCGACCATTGTTGGAAATCCAGAGAAATAATACGCGCCATGTACGGTTTTAGTTGTATAACCTGCCATGGAATGTGGCGGTAACCTGCTATTGAACATGGTAGCTACAGTAGGCATAAGCGTGAAATATCTATGCTGGCTAAGATTAATATTATACTTTCGAAAGCTTTTCTGCACTATGCACTAATAATAATATTAAAAAGAATTTGTGTATCAAGCATGTTTGACTATCATCAGGAGAAATCTCCTCCAATTCTGCGTTTGCATTGTGTGTGTGGCCGAAGGCCTTATGGTAGTTTCATTTTCCAAAAGCATAGCGGATTTCTTTTCCTTTCTTTGTGAAAATAACTGTTTTTAAGATCTCACACCAGTCTCATGGCCGACTCGGAGTTTATTGTTCCCTTTCTAAACTCTGGATGCTCACAATTTTCCACATGGACAGCCTAGAGTCAGGTTATCATTATTCTGGAGCGAAGTCAAGAAGTTGCTATGGAGATTTGGGGTTCAAGCTGGATGGCGAGACGTATCATTATACTATGTATTATCCATTGCATTTGGGGTAGTGCAAAGTCATTTTCCATGTATTCAAGTTATAATGACTGTAAGTGTTGTTACTAGTAGTATCGTGTTGTGTAACTCTGATAATGTGATGTATGTAAAAACTGATATAGATCTTTGTTTTAAAGATTATTCAATTATCTATTATATTTGTTCCACTGCGAAATGTGAGATTCTGTTGTTGTTTCTGTTTCTTCTTCTATCTTCTTCTTCTTTAACCCTAATAGTTTGGTTTTCTGGCATTCAGTTGTGCGACATTTGATACAGTGGGCGTATTGATGTTGACTTTCGAAAATCGAAAAAATTGGGCCGTTACATATAACCATTTCGACTATGATTCAATATTTACTTTAAGCCCTAGACATTATTATAATATCATTGAAATTTCTATAGAAATGGTTTGGCTACCGTTAGGTAAAAACCTATCTGTATTTATATGCGACGTGCTCTTATGAGATACCTTAATTTTTGAAGGGTTTTACAAGTATAATAATTCAGTTGTTTGAATTTACTCACACCAAACACATGTCTGACCCGGAGTTTTTCTTCCTTTCCCTAAACTCTTGGGTACTCAATTTTGTATGAGCAGCAAAGTAGTCCAGATTCTTACGAATGTATTTTGGAGGAGCATGGAAAAGGTGGCTTCAACGTTGGCTAGTTACCTATTTTATTTATGTTGTGTATGTACATTTTATATCAACATTGTAGGGACAAGCAGTTATAACTTTCCCTGGCTGAAGTTGATATTGGTGTAACTCTGATCTTCATTTTGGAAATGATATTATGTACTATCTTATATTGACTATTATATGTGATTGTCTGACATTGTGAGATTCTATGTTTTCTTTATTTTACCCCAATAACTTGTCTTTCAGACACTAGATGATCGACACATAAATACCTTGGATGGATTTAATTGTAATCTTTGGGAGTAAGAAAGGCAGGTCGTTGAACCTGGACAATGCCACATTTATGCATAATAAAGGCACACACACACATACATCTCACCTGTATTTAAGCATCTAAGGCCTTATAGGGAAATTCATTATTTCTCCCTTTTTATAGGAATAATTTCCATAATTATCCCTAACTCATATTTATTAGATTAATTGTTGATTGCTAAATGTCTTTTTTGTGTCTTCGTTATTATATATGTTATAAGTCTATATTTATAATTGTAAGTTTCGAAGTGTAGGATCGATTTCACCCTAGAGGAGGGGTGAATAGGGTGACACTATTAATTATAAAAATTAATCGCGGAAGCTTTTAAAATAATTTCAACACAGATATAGCAGCACAAATAATAGTAGAATAATAAATGCAGAAATAGAACGACACAGAATTTCCCAGCTTCGGCAGAACCCTGCCTACGTGCTGCCCCCAAGGTTTCTACTAGAAATTAGATAGTCAGACGCTTACACACGTAAACTCGCGACACCCGTTATCGACTAAACCTAACTCTACGCTCAAAACCCTGCCACAACTCAGCCACTGAGTTGCGAATTCTCAAACCATGCCACGTAATTTGTCCCCTAGTCACACGACTAGAATTTACAATGATTTAAAATGAATTACAAATCAAAAAAACAATTAAAAAACAAATTAAAAATAAAAAACCCTATTTTTAAACTATTTAACCCTTAACGTAAACTAGGCCGGCCCAATTGGTTGACTTCGTTAATCTTTCGTAAACCCGTATCCTTTTATTATCTTCGGCCGACCCCTTCTCTTCTCTGATAAAATCAATGGCTGCTGTGAAAAATTGCTCTCGCGAGATTTGACTTTGGGCTTCGGCCTTTTTTTTGAACGCGATTAGGCTTCGCCCCTTTTATTTCTTTAAGGGAATCGGTCTTGGGATTTAATGCTTCGGTCTTGTGAAATTAGGGCTTCGGCTTTTCGTGAAATTGAATTAGGGATTTGTTCCTTTTTCGTTCCAATTTAGGGTTGTTGATGAAATTGAAGTGATGCTTCGTTGTTCGATCGAAACAGATGATTTAATTTGATGCTTGCTTGTTCGATCAGAAGTTACTTTGAATTGCAGACAGCTACTTCAATTTTTCGAGTTCGGTTGAATGATATGGTATGTGATTTCATTTTTATTTATTCTCATTTATATGCCCGAACTCAATTGATCTATGCCGATGATGATTATTTTATAGGAGTCGAACTCCTAAATTTTTGTTCGTCTGATTATTTTTGAATTTGTCAAAAAAAAAATCTCTGCCGATTGATGTTACTTGGATGATTGAGATTTGATTGACTTATTCAAATTAGTATTTTTTGATACTCCTTTCCACGGCTTTGATGTTTAACTTGGTCAATTATCTTGGCCACCACGATTTCGAATTTGACTTGTTCGTACTTTGATTTCGGTCATTTTTGGTTTCGTGAATTTCTCGTTGACTTTGGTATGCTTCCACAACTTCGGCATTTACATTGTTCATCTCCTCTTCATGTTCGATTATACTGCTGTTGACTTGACTTGTTTACCTCGGCTTTGATTTTTTTGGCCCTCATATATGTGTATGCATACTGGTTACATTCTTGGTTACATTCTTGGTTGCATTCTTGGTTGAAACTGGTCGGTCATGTTGTATTTTTCATTGTCCAGTTTGTAGCTTTGAGTACTGTAGTTTGTAGCAGAGTAAATTTACCTCGGCTTGCTTTTGGTGACTTCGACATCTTATATTCATTGAGATGTTCATTGTGAAGCTTGGTTTACTGGTCTATTGTTGTCTTTTCTTGTTTGGTTCAACTTTGTAGCATTGACTTGATATCATTACTTCAATGTTTCGGATGCTCCTTCGATTCAGTGAGGCTTGTATTTGAATGTCAGTTGTATCAGTCCTTGGTGCAGTTGATTTGCAGCCTCTGGTTCTTTGTTATTTTTGTTTTCAGCTTGCACATATACTGTTTCATGTGCTTGTTCCTTCTGTAGCATGAATATAGCCATACTATTGCAGTTAGCTGCTGTTCATTTTGGTTTTCAGTCATTTGAAACTGAGTTGTCAATGTTGGTTTGATTTCGTCATTGATTATGTGCACCCTTGTCTTTGAGTGTTGCTATTTGATACATATTTTAACTAACTGTGTCTAGTGCTTAGTGCATTAGTTTGTACTGTGCATTGAGCATTGTCACTTGTATCACTTGAGTTGTTTGGATTTGCTCTACTAGTTGCTGTTAGCTTTGACTTGTGGTCTTTGCTTGTTAAGGCTGCTGCTCGTATGCTCTAACCTGATGCATATTGCATTATGTCATTTGTTTCTATGACTTGAATGCGGCACTGTTGTATTATGATTTGTACATTGAGTTGAATCCAGCTTAAACGCTCGGGTTTGACCTTGTGCTCGTGTCGAGATTTTATTTATATTGCACCTGAGTTGAACCCGTCCTTTTATTTTTGCGTTTGACCTTGTGCTCACCTGTCCCTGTAACATTATCAAGTGTATATCGGTGTGCACGGCCTTGTGGCATGTACATGATGCACTGTGCTTGTCACATTGTTCGTGTGAGATGAATTCAAATGTAAATTATGACGAACAACCCAAATAACTGAGGCAAATAATATTTTCAAAATCCATATTTTATTTTATATTGCAAAAATATTTCTTTTTCAATTTTACTGTGTTAGTGAATATTTTTGCAGATTGCTTAGACGCTGGATTCTAACTGGAATGAAGTTGAAGATAAAATACGAATTGAGTGAATGAGCGATGTGTAGTGAGGTTAAATGTAAATATGAAATTGTGATGTATTTGTAATCAAAATTGTGTATGTATAGTGAGAGCTTGAATTTGTACTATTCAAAATTGTAATAAATATTTGTTTGAATAAAATTTCTGTTTGAATTCAAATTCTGTGTTATTTAATTTTATTCAGCAAATATTTATTTAAAAATAAAATAGTACATTAACAAATACATTTAAACGAATGTATATATTTTATTATCATCAAACAAGAATCATATAATCGCATATTCAACAATCTCCCCCTTTTGATGATAACAAACATATATTTAAGATTTTGAATGTGTTATGTATTTGATCATAGATATATCCTAATTGCTCCCCCTATTTAAATGCTTCCTCTCTACAAAAAGCCCCCCCTACATATATGCATACAAATAAAAATATGCAAATGAGACTAGATGCAAATAGGAAATTATTTGACCTTTGCTTGATTTTATTTGACAAAATCTTAACTTTTCTCTCCCCCCTTTGTTATCACCAAAAGAGTAATAGTGTTAGAGAAAATAGAGTTAAAGTGATCGACATTAATTCAAAATTAAAAACAATTGAATATAAATATTAAATTTCAATAAAAAATCAAACAAAAATCATAAATAATTTGTTAGGCGCATATTCTACTTTTACAATGATGAGAATGATGTCATTATATAAAACCATACAGTTGTGTCTGTTTGTGGCATATTTATATCAGGAATTTGAATATCTACTAACCATGCATAACCGTTAGGACTTTTAAATGAGATTAGTAGTATTCCAATTTTATTTTAAAAAATGAATTCAAGTATCTTCTAACCACGCATAACCATGAAGACTTTTAAATGGGATTAGAATCAACTTGCTTATTTTAAAAATCAACTTTTGATATGCGTTCCATACATGCATAACCGTGAGGACTTTTAAATGAGCATGGAAGCATATAACAAATTTCGAGTAATTCACCCATGCATAACAGTGAGGACTTTTAAATGAGAGTGAATACTTTGGTATTTATTTATTTTTATTTTTTACTATATTTTTTTTTAGAAAAGATGAAAAAATGATAAACGAACGATTCCTTTTTAAAGTACCACATATCGACAAACTATATAAAATTTTGATGAGTAATGGTCGTTAGAAATATGATAGAGATAGAGATGGTCATGGAATTTTTACCAACAAAAAGTTTTATAACTCTTGTTTAAATTTCTAAAGAAATTTACTAATTATACCGTCTCGAGTCATAATATATGATAAATATCAATACTCATCACTTTTTCAATCACTATTTATCTTTTCGATAATTATTAGGGAGTCAGATTAGTCAAAATAGTCATTTAAAAACAAATTCAAAAATAATTATGAAATCAAATTTTCAAAATGACTAATCTGAAAATATGGTCAAAAATGATTTTCTCGAGGGGGTTTTATAAGAAAATTTTCTTCTATTTGAAAATTGTTTGAAATGAAAAATATGCAGATATTTTCTTTGAAAAACGATGCAGTTACTAAATGTCTCAAAAATCACGTTCAACTAGTAATTTTTCTATCAACTAGATTACCAGTGTAATCTGCATCAGAATTTCTCTTTCACTCAAAATCATCATTAATTGAATTTAATCGACCAAACCATGAAGTGTGCAACAAAAATTTCAAACTCAATTTTAACAGCATTTTAAATGACATTCTTTTGAATTTGAATTGAAGCCGTGTAAATAATCAAAAACCGTGAATTTAGAATTAGCCATATTATAACCAAATGTATTATCATCCAACAAAACACTATTTTTAATCCGAACTTATATATACGAAGTAATTTAAAGAACCTAGAGATTTTTATAGTGTTTTTGGCGTACGAATATAATTGGCCTACTATTTTGAATAAGTCAGAATCAAAATCATCATTTTTTCATCATCACATTATTGGCCGATTTTAATTCAAAATATGGTGTAGATTATCGCATTTAATGGTTTTACCTTTACGATATTTTTCGTTGTTGTCCGTTGTGAGTCTGTCACCTTTACACTAGGCTAAGGAAGTTTGCTTTGTCGCCCGTTGTGTTTCGGTAACAACCAAAATCCAGTGAACACTGTAGTTGTTCCTTAGCCTGCCACCGCACCTACACGGGAAAAGATTTATATGACCTATTTATTTTTATAGGTCCATGGTTGTTAGTGGCAGAAAATTTTGAAAAACAATTTTGTAAAGACCCAAAACTATTTATAATTGTTCCCTTCGGCACCCAAATTTGTTTAACTTTGAGAGTTTTTATATTTGTGCCTTTTGGAACCCAAATCGGTATAGTTTTCATATGTTTGGGTCTATACCAACAAATATTGTGATTGTGTCGATATTTTATACAAATTGTACACATAGAGTTGACTTGATTAATATTGCTTTCAACAATTTTTGATTTATTATATCCAAGTCCTTGTCTAACCGTATTAACAATTTGCTTTCCAAATAGCATATTCAACGATTTTTCACTTTTTGAAAATTTATCTAAAGTCGTTGACAATTGTTGGACTTGTGTTTTGAGAGATTTATTTTCGTTTAACAATTGTGTGCACTTTTTAATAGAATTCTCTCTTCTAGTATTTTCATTCTCTTTTAAAATCAGAATTTCATTTTCAAGTGATTTTATATTAATTTCTGATTTTTTAATTTCTTCTTCGAATGTTGAACACTTATCACACTTAGGAATCCTACTTTGATAGTTTTCAACTAATTGGTCAAGTTGTTCATTTAATTCTATCAAAGTGTCTTTTTGTGATTCAAGTTAGGCATATTTCTCCCTAAGTCGTTCAAAACAGCCATTCACTTCGTGGAAATAAATAAGAAATTCAGGGTGAGTAAGTTTTGATACCTCGCTTGGCTCGTCATCGTCGCTATCAGTTATATTTCCATGAAGACATATATCTGCTTTCTCACTCTCATTGCTAGAACTTTGATTATCTTCATCATTTGTATTCCACGTGGATGCAAAACTTTTCCTATTTGATTTCTTTTTAAAGTCGCGTTGATTTTGTGGACAATTGGGCTTGATGTGTCCGGATTGGTTGCACTTGTTACAGATGATCTTCTGTTCTTCAGAGTAATCTAGTACTTTGGCTACTCAGCTTTTCGCTTTTTGAATTCGAGCTGAATTTCCATATTTGTAATTCCATCTTTTGATTTTCTTTATTAAAGCTCCAATTCTGCTGCTGCGTCATCATCATCACCATCACTTTCTGTTGTTCCTTTAAGAGCAATTGATTTCTTTCGAGTGTCACTTCCTTCACGCTCTTCCTTGAATTTCATTTCTAGCTCATAAGTGGTGAGATTTTCGATGAGTTCTTCAACTTTTATTTGTTTTAAATCTTTCGATTCTTGAATGGCAGTCACCGTTGCTTCAAATTTTTGTGGAAGGACTCTGAGGGTTTTTCGGACTATCTCCAACTCTGTGTATGATTTTCCAAGAGCTTTTGATTTGTAAACGATATTGGAAAGTCGTCCATGCATCTCTTTGACATTTTCTTCCTTCGCCATTGTGAAGTTCTCGTATTCGCTGCTTAGCATGGCAAGGCGAGATTCTTTCACTTGAGATGTTCCTTCGTGAGTCACTTCTAGTGTGTGCCATATTTCCTGTGCAGTTAGACAATGTGAGACACGATTAAATTCTATTTGATCCAATAAACAGATAATAGAATTCATAGCTTTAGCATTAGTATTTTGTAATTTATTTTCTAGTTCTGTCATTGTACCTTTGGTTTCTCTATTTCCTGATTATCTACCGTTATAGTTGGTGCACTATAACCTGTCTCAACAATATTTCAAGCGTCAATGTTTTTCAGAAAAATTTCCGTCTTATTTTTCCAATAAGCATATTAACCATCAAACATTGGTGGTCTAACTATGGACTGACCCTTAGCAAAAGCAGTATTAAAAGAAGCCATTTTTAAAAAATTCAACTTTTTAAAACAAAAGTTGGTTTTCGTAAAAACAAATTTTTAAAACAAAAAAGGGCTTTTGTTCCTAGCTCTGATACCACTTGTAGGATTGATTTCACCCTAGAGGGGGGTGAATAGGGTGATACTATTAATTATAAAAATTAATCGCGGAAGCTTTTAAAATAATTTCAACACAGATATAGCAGCACAGATAATAGCAGAATAATAAATGCAGAAATAGAATGACACAGAATTTACCCAGCTTCGGCAAAACCCTACCTACGTGCCGCCCACAAGGTTTCTACTAGAAATTAGATGGTCAGACGCTTACACACGTAAACTCGCGACACCCGCTATCGACTAAACCTAACTCTACGCTCAAAACCCTGCCACAACTCAGCCACTGGGTTGCGAATTCTCAAACTACGCCACGTAGTTTGTCCCCTAGTCACACGACTAGAATTTACAACGGTTTAAAAGGAATTACAAATTAAAAATAAAAAACCCTATTTTTAGACTATTTAACCCTTAACGTAAACTAGGCCGGCCCAATTGGTTGACTTCCTTAATCTTTCGTAAACCCGTATCCTTTTATTATCTTCGGCCGACTCCTTCTCTTCTCTGATAAAATCAATGGCTTCTGTGAAAAATTGCTCTCACGAGATTTGACTTAGGGCTTCGGCCTTTTTTTTTGAATGCGATTAGGCTTCGCCCCTTTTATTCCTTTAAGGGAATCGGTCTTGGGATTTAATGCTTTGGTCTTGTGAAATTAGGGCTTCGGCTTTTCGTGAAATTGAATTAGGGCTTTGTTCCTTCTTCGTTCCAATTTAGGGTTGTTGATGAAATTGAAATGCTGCTTCGTTGTTCGATCGAAACAGATGATTTAATTCGATGCTTGCTTGTTCGATCAGAAGTTACTTTGAATTGCAGACAACTACTTCAATTTTTTGAGTTCGGTTGAATGATATGGTATGTGATTTCATTTTTATTTATTCTCGTTTATATGCCTGAACTCAATTGATCTATGCCGATGATGATTATTTTATAGGAGTCGAACTCCTAAATTTTCGTTCGTCTGATTATTTTTGAATTTGTCAAAAAAAAATTCTCTGCCGATTGATGTTACTTGGATGATTGAGATTTAATTGACTTATTCAAATTCGTATTTTTTGATACTCCTTTCCATAGCTTTGATGTTTAACTTGGTCAATTATCTTGGCCACCACGATTTCGAATTTGACTTGTTCGTACTTTGATTTCAGTCATTTTTGGTTTCGTGAATTTCTCGTTGACTTTAGCATGCTTCCACGACTTCGACATTTACATTGTTCATCTCTGCTTCATGCTCGATTATATTGCTGCTGACTTGACTTGTTTACCTCGGCTTTGATTTTGTGGCCCTCATATATGTGTATGCATACTGGTTACATTCTTGGTTACATTCTTGGTTGCATTCTTGGTTGAAACTGGTCAGTCATGTTGTATTTTGCATTGTCCAGTTTGTAGCTTTGAGTATTGTAGTTTGTAGTAGAGTAAATTTACCTCGGCTTGCTTTTGGTGACTTCGACATCTTATATTCATTGATATGTTCATTGTGAAGCTTGGTTTACTGGTCTATTATTGTCATTTCTTGTTTGGTTCAACTTTGTAGCATTGACTTGATATCATTACTTCAATGTTTCCGATGCTCCTTCGATTCAGTGAGGCTTGTATTTGAATGTCAGTTGTATCAGTCCTTGGTGTAGTTGATTTGTTGTCTCTGGTTGTTTGTTATTTATGTTTTCAGCTTGCACATATACTGTTTCATGTGCTTGTTCCTTCTGTAACATGCATATAGCCATACTGTTGCAGTTAGCTGCTGTTCATTTTGGTTTTGCTGTCACTTGAAACTGAGTTGTCAATGTTGGTTTGATTTCGTCATTGATTATGTGCAACCTTTTCTTTGAGTATTGTTATTTGATACATATTTGAAATGACTGTGACTTGTGCTTAGTGCATTAGTTTGTACTGTGCATTGAGCATTGTCACTTGTATCACTTGAGTTGTTTGGATATGCTCTACTAGTTGCTGTTAGCTTTGACCTGTGGTCTTTGCTCGTTACGACTGCTGCTCGTATGCTCTAACCTGATGCATATTGCATTGTGTCATTTGTTTCTATGACTTGAATGCGGCACTGTTGTATTATGATTTGTACATTGAGTTGAAACCAGCTTAAACGCTCGGGTTTGACCTTGTGCTCGTGTCGAGATTTTATTTATATTGCACCTGAGTTGAACTCGTCCTTTTATTTTGGGTTTGACCTTGTGCTCACCTGTTCCTGTAACATTATCAAGTGTATATCGGTGTGCATGACCTTGTGGCATGTACAGTGATGCACTGTGCATGTCACATTGTTCGTGTGAGATGAATTCAAATGTAAATGATGACGAACAACCCAAATAACTGAGGCAAATAATATTTTCAAAATCCATATTTTATTTTATATTGCAAAAATATTTCTTTTTCAGTTTTACTTCGTTAGTGAGTATTTTTGCAGATTGCTCAGATGCTGGATTCTAACTGGAATGAAGTTGAAGATAAAATACGAATTGAGTGAATGAGTGATGTGTAGTGAGGTTAAACGTAAATATGAAATTGTGATGTATTTGTAATCAAAATTGTATATGTATAGTGAGAGCTAGAATTTGTACTATTCAAAATTGTAATAAATATTTGTTTCAATAAAATTTCTATTTGAATTCAAATTCTGTGTTATTTAATTTTATTCAGCAAATATTTATTTAAAAATAAAATAGTACATTAACAAACACATTTCAACGAATGTATATATGTTTATTATCATCAAACAAAAATCATATAATCGCATATTCAACACGAAGTTTAAGGGAATATATAACCTAAATAATTTTTGTGGTTAATATAAATTTATTGCATTTTTTTTCTATTCGAGGTGGTATATTATTAATACCTACAACCATATAAGTCGAATTAACATAGTAATTTCATGAGGGCCAACATTATCAATAATTTACAACATAATTCAGACGTGTACATGAAAATGGAATCATAACATACAATTTTACTTTATATTAATACAATAGGACTACACCTCCTTTTCCAAAGAAGAAATTTTACAATATAAACCTCTTATGTTCCATTCAATGATTTGAACATGTGGCACTAAAACAACAAAGAAATCTAGCTTGTTTCTTTAAAATAGGCCGTGCAAATTTCGAATAAGAGTAGAAACTGCTTTTTCCCTACTTTGCACACCTATTTCTATATATTTGTTCTAGAATTCTTTATTATTACAATGGAAAAGTGAAAAGTGGAATCTAATAGAATATAAAATCTTTATCCTATAAATATTAGGAAAACCCAATCCTATTACGTTAATATGCAACAATGACAATTTCAGTTAATCCAAATTTAAATTATATGGGGAAATTTTAGGGTTTGTGTTATTAAATTTTCATTTGCAAAATCCCCTAAAGCACAAAATTAAACCAAATATCAAACTAAACAATATTATCAATGAAAAATCAAATTCCCACTCACATATGCTTCCCCTTGCTTGATTCTTTAATCTTCCCAAAAATTATGAATCTTATATATACAATTGTTCTTGAAAATTTTGATTTAAGAATTGTATTAAGGAGGAAGGGGATGGAAAAAGTCGATCGTTTCGTATATTTTTTTCTAGATAAACATGAGGGGCCAGTCACTTGTTTATAGTGGTTAGAGTGCGCCTAGACTATACGATCAAAATCTATCAAATTCGGGTTGTTTAGGCCTTGCAAAACCCTAGCTACCTTACTACTATCGGTTAACTGGTTCTCATTTGGTGGTTGACCGCTAGCGGCCGACTGACCTATGGTCCTGGCACCAATTAATTTGCATTCCTTTACTTTATATATATTACCTATCTTATAACCCAATGTTAACGTTTCTAAACGTTTAATTTTTAAAAATATGTATTTATTTTGAATTATTTTTGATTCAAAATTTTCAAACGTCGATAACTTCTTCGTTTGTCCTCTGACTGAAAATCTTTATATAAGAAAATTATTCGTAAAATTGCCGCTAACACAATGGTATAAGTTTTGTAGCCAAATTGTGAGGTTTCCTAATTTTCCATTTTTAGCGACATTTTTAATGAACTGATTGTTCTTAATTAGTTGCATGTTAATTTTACAGGGTGCTACATTCTTCCCCCGTAAAAAGAATTTCATTCCTGAAATTCCTAACGGACGAATAGTATAATATGCACTCCACAATCAAGTTTTACAACTATGTTGTCGACACAACCATCTATACAACCAAAAATGTGATGTGATTATGTATGCAGCATATTTATAAGTGAGCTCAACCCTAGCGTGAATACAAGATTGTGATATGCAGCCATATAAGACAATAACCTAAATATGCATGGAATTCTATACGAGTGCAAAAAAAGGAAAAAGTGTAGAAACCATCTCTTACCACCCAATCTAGCAACTGTGATGCAACCAGAATCTAAAAATACTAAATCTAGAAAGAGGAAATTTACTCGAGAAGAGCTTTGGGTGAGAAGCCTTCATCTTTTCCTTCGTTTTCCATGTGTTCTCTACTAGATTATCTCCCCATTAAACTTGGACCAACCTAATTTCCTTATTACGAAGCAACTTAACTTTATGTTCCACTATGCATGTGGTGGCATGAGATGCTTTTAGCTCCATCTCTATATCCATTAGTTGATCACGCTCAACTACCTTAGCTATGCTATGCAGACACTTCCTTAGTTGAAATACACAGAAAACATAAATGGATTCCAGCCAACTTGGTTAGAAGCTCCACTCGATATGCAAGTCTCCCTTATCTCCTAAAATTGAGTAAGTCCAACAAATCTCAGTGCCTACTTACCCAAGGTTCCAAATCTTATAATTTTCCTAAAAGGGAAGACCTTAATAGACGACATGTCTCCAATTGAGAATTTTGGCTCCTTCCTTCGCCCATTAGCATAATGGTTTTGTCGATCCTAAGCGGTCTTCATTCGATGTCTGAGTACCTCAACCTTCTCCAAGATCTCACATATCAAATCTGGTCCAAGTAAGATTTTGTTGGTATTCTCCCACCAACAATTAAGGAACTTGTTTGGTCTTTTGTATAAGGCCTTAAAGGGTGACATACTTACTATCGCCTGATAACTATTATTGTAGGTAAAGTCTACTAAAGGTAAATGTTTCTAGCACTATGCTCCAAAATTCATGATAAAAGCGCTCAGCAAATCCTCCAAGATTTCGTTCATCCTTTCCATCTACCCATCGGTTTGAGTATGGTAAGTGGTGCTAAGATTCAGTGACATCCCTAAAGCAGACTGCAAACTTCTTCAAAACTCACTAGTAAATAAGAGGTCTCTATCGCTAACTATACTGATCAAAATTTTGTGTAATTGGACTACCTCATTGATGTAAATCTGGTCTAGCGACGTTGCGGTCCTATCACTTTTTACTAGAATAAAATGGGCATTGGTAGTGAGCCTATCAGTTATAACTCAAATGCCTTCATTGCCTCTTTGACTCCTAGGAAACTCTTTTATAAAATACATCGTTATATGCTACCACTTCCAAATTGGGACCTCCAACAGCAATAACAGGCCTTCGGGCTTTCCTTAGTCTGCTTTGATTCGTTCGCATGTCAAATACCTTGCTACTTTTCTCACTACTTGCCTTTTCATTCTTGGCCAATAGAAAACCTGCTTCATGTCCCTATACATTTTATCTATTCCAGGATGAATGGTCAACTTAAATGGTGGCACTTGGCTAGTACTTCCTCCACAACGTCTCCACCATTGGAACACAAAAGGGTCCATCTCTCGTTGGCCATCCTCTTTCATTGATTAAATACCTACCTTGATGGGGAAAATACTCTCCCTTATTCAATTTAGCTTAAATATATACTATTTTCGCATCCTTCTTCTAATCTTGACGAATGTGGTCTATCAATGTTGGCCTCACTTCCATTGCTGCCAAATATCCTAGAGTAAATTTTGATGGTGGTTGGAAATTAAAATGCGAGTGGAATTCCAACATCCTCTACTCATATATAGAACCTAGAGTAGCAAGTCTTCGACTAGGGGCATTGGCAATGACATTTCTTTGTAGTGGATATATTGAATGTCAAAGTCTTTTGACGCTATAAACTCCATCCACCTTTGTTGTCTGGGAGGTTTTTTGGAAAAATAGGTATTGAAGTGACTCATGATCTGTAAATAATCGATCTTTTCTCTCTAAAAAATAATGCCTCCAAATTTAAAGGCAAATATGATAGCCACTAATTCTAAATCATGAGTAGATACCTCTTCTCATGGTCCTTTAACTACCTGCTTGTATAGGCTACTACCTTCCCTTCTTACATAAGAATAGTTCCTAACCCTATACCCATGTGTTGGCGAAAAAATTGAAAGGATTTGATACATCCAAGATCATTAGTACAAGGGCGTAGGTTAATAGCTCCTTTAGCTTCTCAGAGACTCTCGTACATTTCTCAACCTATATAAAGGCTAAGTTTTTCTTGGTTAAACGAGTTAATGGCACTACTATCTTTGCAAAGTTCTTGATGAACTTCCTATAATAACCCGCTAACCTAAGAAAACTCCTAACTTCCATGGCATTCTTTGGAATCTTCCAGTCTTGAATATCTTCCAACTTTGCAAGATCAACTGACAACCCATTCTCGGAGACAATATGCCTAAGAAACCTTATCTCCTTTCTTCAAAAATGACTCTTTGAGAATTCGGCTTTTAGTTAGTGCCTTCTCAAGGTCTTTAATACCTCCGTTAAGTGGTTTCCATGATCCTTTTCACTTTTAGAGAATACTATAATATCTTACACAAATCCTACGATGGACTTATTTAGTTGCCCCTTAAAGACTCTACTAATAAAATCTACAAAGTATACCAAGATATTTATCAACCCAAAAGATATTACCTCCCATTTATATAATCCATTTGGAGTGCAAAAAGCGAAATTCTCCTTGCAATCTTTAGCTATTCTTAATTAGTGGAACCTAGTGGCTAAGTTTAACTATGAAATTTTTTTGGCTCCAACAAGTTGGTCAAATAAGTAATCTATTCTAGGAAGGGATAATTATTCTTCTTAGCCAACTTGTTAAGCTCTTGATAATTGACACATAGCCTTAAAGAGTCGTCTACCTTAGTGGCAAAGACAACAGGGCTCTCTATTTCGAACTACTGTGATGAACAAACTTCTTTTGTAATAGCTCAGTAATATGCTTACCTAGTTCTCGCCTCTCTTTTGGGGCCATATGCCTCTACGACAATACAACTGATCTAGTGTCTTTCTCCAAAACAATCCTAGATTCTATTTCCGTTTGGGGTGGGAGGCCGGAGCCTTCTTCAAAAAACATCCAAAAATCCTTGAACCATGGGTACAGACGAGAGCTCATCCCGTGACAAGCTAAGATAACATAGATGGCTCGACTTAGTCTGAGCTTTGGGGTATGCAAATGAACATCTATATCTCAGACCCTACAACCCCTTAACCATACAACCCTCCAATTATAGTCTAAGACAGCCTATAATATGATAGCAAATCTATTCCTAAGGTAAGACCATATCCCTTAAAACCCAAAACATATGCATTACATATAAAGTCTACATTACATATATCCACCACCAAGTCTTTGAAAATCATAGAAAGATGCATCGACCCTCCACAAGATTCGCTACAACTATAGGGTTTGTGACAAGTTTAGTTTCTAATTCTAAGGCTTTAACTATACTTTTGGCTATTAATGAATTTGATGCTCCTGAATCAAATAGGATACGGATAATATTTTTGAAAATAATAGTTATACCTTCCATAGCAGCTTTTCCCTTGTCCTTATGAGGAGGTTTGTTTAAGAAAGTTACAGCTTCAATGGCATAAGCCTGCACAACAGATCCCCATTGGCTAGCTTCAAACATTAATTCTTGTAATGTCCTTGGTGGCAATGATAGCATTTCCACATAAACGCCTCCTTTAACAAGCTTACCCTGCAATGCTTACCAATATGTCCCTTCTTATTGCATCTATGGCATGTCAATTCTTTTTGTTTTGAACCTTTCTATGGCTTTTTTATCCTTTCATAACTTTTCCTTCTTTGATCCAGCTCGGTCATCAGACTCTCCTGCCTTCTCCTTTTCTTCTTTACCAACCGTCTGAAGTATGGTCATTTCGACTAGTGTCACTTCGGTGGATCCTATGGAAATTTGTCTTAAGAGAAGTTTCCTTAAGGGAGAATTTAGGCCCTTCAAAATATTCATTGCCTTAATTATGTGCGTGTCAATCAAACTCATCCCAAATTTGGCCAATTCCTTGAACTTGTTAATGCACTCCTTTGCTATGGTGTCCCCTTGATTCAAGTGGTTGAACGCCTCAAGTTGTAGGTACACTTCTGCATTGTACATGAATCGTGACTTAAAGCAAGTCTTGAATTCAGCCTAAGTTATGCATCCCTCGACATTATCTGTAGGGTCCACCAATTCAATACCTCTCCTTTCAAGTGCCATTCATCCAACTTCTTCCTGACTCGATCTTCCAATAATTCCTTGAATATGCGGTCATGACCATCAATCTAGGCTTTGGTTCCTACGAAGTCCTCTGAGCCAAAGAATACTCATCCATCCATACTTTGAAAATTTTAACATAACCTAGGAAGTCTTATAGTTAGAATGCTAGCTTAGTGCAAGTGACCAGTGTCGCTGGTGCAACCTGTTGGGGAATGGGGATTTACCTTATGGTTCTTAAGTATGGTTGAAACCACTCTGGCATACCTCGTATGGGTGGGTTTTTCCTAGATGGTGGGTTCCTGATCTCAGAGCCATTGTTTTAAGCCATTACCAACTATCTATAGGTTTGACATTTTGAATTAGTCATGATCCCTACGATTGCATCATTTGTTGAAGTGAAAAATTGCCTAAGGTGTTTGCATATGTCCATATATGTATACTTAAATATATAGTATGGCCTTGAAAAATATTTTTAAAATAATAAATATGAACTCTTGTGTATTCCTATCCCCATTGATCGGGTAACCTTTTCTTTGATACCAAATGTAATAACCCTTCCTGAAACGGGCTAAAAATTTTGACCCAATAAAAGCCCATGAGACCTTAGGTCATTTCGGGCTGGCTATTGGTTGGTATAATCGATAAAACTATATGCAGAGCTATGTATCCGTGCTTTTAGAATCTCATAATGGAAGGAATAAAATATAGTAATAAAATAAATACCCATTCTTTAAACCAAATCATAGAAGTACAATGTCAAAATAGTTCATAAAACATGTTTGATACATGGTCTTGATACATCAAAGTAACATAAATAGATAACTGATAAAAATAACTATCCACCAAGCTACCGCAATCTTCTCTACACTCATCTTTGTTCCTAACCTATGTGTTGCAATGAGGAGGGGATCATAATAACAAAATCCGATGAATGAGAACCTCGAGTTTTACAACAATAGTATATGGATAATAGTTGTTCGAAGAAGTATTATGTCTTACATACTTAATATATATTCCATAACTGCAAAAGCGGGTTTAAAAAAACTATAGAGTATATCTAGTTCAACAACCTGCCTCTCATCCAATTGTATCCTAACAATGCAAGAGGAAGTACCGAGGTTACTTAATACCCTTAAATTGGAAAATACGCAGACTCTATGTCATTACTATCTAACCGTAGGTGAGCCTCTCCTATCCTAGTACCTCCTAACAGTCATCATACCAGTCCTCTTACAGGACACTTACTACTTCAATAGGGAAGAGGTGGACACTCCTAAATGTCATTTAGTACCTTAATCCCGAACCAAACCTCCCTTAAGGGATCTTCACTAACGCAAATAAAAAATAATCCCTACCATACAGCCCATGACCCAACTTGGACGTCTCATATTAGTTCAAATATTTGTTGGTACCGGTAGCTAGATTAGCTAGACAGACTAAACTTACAAAATTGGGACTAACCTCATATCCACTGTAGGTACTTATTATAGGCGATGTCTCATATAGGAATAAAAGTCACACTACTGGTAGCTATATTAGCTAGTTGGAAATCTATATGCTTTTTACTAACCTTACTTCCCTACAACTTAGTCATATTTTCACTCCCCGACATTCTACACTGAACTATGCCCACATCTATGTATGATATAGATAATCAGTGTGTACTGTGCCATCAGGAAGCGAATCACATGACCACTTGCTTTCCATTATAGCTATTTCAGTTATCTGCTGAACTTCCTTGGCCTCAAACTTGGACTTTCACAAACTCCTCATAGTTTTCTACTTGAGGCGATTGTCCAGTTTAAAGCCTCATTTAGGCTAAAGAATGTCTTGTAGCAACTAGATTTTGTCTCACTTGTCACGTTGATTCATCGTATATGGACATAGAGAAACATGTGTATTTTTTAGAAGGACATCCATAAGTTTCAACGTTCTAAAATTATAAAACGAGAGTGGTAGCTTTAGTGATTCGCAAGGAATTCGACCATTATGATGAAGAGAAGCAAGATACCTTGAAATGATGGGGAGTGGTAATGAATGATGGTGGATGATACTTGCGGGTAAGGTTTATTCATTTTGTTTGTTGGTTTGGGCTTGAGGGGCAATACATTTTTTTATAGGCGATGTTTATTTGGATATTAATTCGAGTGTTGTTATTATATTGGTGATTAGTTGGCAGTTTGACTGATTTCTTTACATGTCATCAGTAAAGTATGCGTTCTTCTAAAAAATACACCTTGCCTATATTTAAGGCCTTATAAAGTAAACTTCTTATTTCGCCTTTATTTATGGATTAATCTCCATGATTTTCTCCAACTCATATCCATTAGATTGATTGTTAATTATCTTTTATGTGTCTTAATTATTATATACGTTACAAATCTATATTTATAATTGTAAGTTTTGATGTTTAAGGGAATATATAACGTAAATAGCTTTTGTTCTTTATATAAATTTATTACGTTTGTCCGTTCTCTATTCGAAATGGTATATTATTAATAACTACAATTTCTATACAAGTCGAATCAACACATTAGTTTCATGACGGCTAACATTATCGATATTTTAACAACATAATTCAGACTTCTACTTAAAAAAGGAATATGAACATACAATTTTATTTTATGTTAATATATTAGGACTATGGCTCATTTTCCAAAGAAGAAGTTTTATGATATAAACCTTTTATACTCCATCCTAAAATTTGAACTTATGGCATTAAAACAACAAGGAAATCAAGCTTGTTACTTTAAAATAGGTGGTGCAAATTACAGATAAGAGTAGAAACCTCTTTTTCTCTACTTTTCACACCTATTTCTGTCTATTTGTTCAAGAGTTCTTTGTTATTACAATGACAGAGTGAAAAGTGGAATCAAATAGAATATAAAATGTTTATCGCATAAATATTATTGAAACCAAATCCTATTAATTAATATAAAACAACCAAAATTTCAGCTAATCCAATAATTACATAATATGGGAAGTTTTTAGGTTTATGTTATTGAATTTTCATATGCAAAATCCCCTAAGGCACAATATAAAGCCACATATCAAACTAAAGAATACTATCAATTAAAAATTAAGATTCCCACTAACATATGATTCCCTTTTCTCAATTTTTTATCTTCCCTAAACTCCTGAATCTGCTATATGCAGTTGTTCTGAAATTTTTTAATTTAAAAATTGTATTGAGGAGGTGGAAGATGGTAGAGTTTAGTCGGTTTGTATGTTTTTTCTGGGTAAAAATGAAGTCGATGTCCTCTTATATATGGTGGGTATAATGCACCTAGAATGTATGATTAAAATCTATCAAATCCAGATCATTATGATTAAAATCTATCAAATCTAGGTTATTAGAGCCTTGGAAATCCCAAGCTGCCTTACTACAACCAGTCGACCAGTTCTTATTTGGCGTTTGACTGCTAGCGGTCGACCGACCTAATGAAGGCAATCGACCAGCCTTGGGTCCTGGCACTAATTGGTTTATTTTCCTTTAATTTACATATATTACATGTTTTTTTAACATATGGTTAATAGTTTCTAAATGTTTAATTTTGAACATTAAATTTTAAAATATTTATTTTGAATTATTTCATATTCGAAAATTTCAAACGTTGATAACATTTTCATTTAAACTCTGATTGCAAAACTTTATAAATGAATGCTCATATAATCGCCATGAAAAGAATGGTATAAGTCATATGGTCTAATTCTGATGTTTGCAAAATTTTCTTTTTTGCAACATTATTAATTAATTAATTTTTCTTAATTAATTTCCTGTTAATTTTGCAAGGTGTTGCATTAACTATTGGAGGACAGGGCGCGATCCTACCCCAATGTCCACCCAAAAATCTATTTTTAAAATATCCAAGAGTCATGTCTTTTGATCAGTCCAAGGCAACCTAACATATCTTCCCGATCTCCTGGAATCAATTTTACTCATTCAATGGTTTAAATTCGACCATACTCACTACTGGAACAACCCTAGCTGGTCATCAGTTCCCAATCTCTAAGGTCAAGGGTTGGGTGATAACATTTAACACATAAGTGAGTATTTCAACAATTTGTCATGCAAAAGTAACCGATCAAGGTATGAAGGTGAACATATAACACATCATCAATCATTATAATTATATGTTTATGTCATAGCCAATATATACACAAAATTACTTATAACAAAGCGATACCTTTCTTCCCAACTCTTATAAAAATAGGCTAATACTATTTTTATTTCTTTTAAAAACTAATAAATAAAAGAACAATTTAAGACTTTGAGATAAATATTCTAATTTCTATTTTAGTTTTCTATCCTTTGGAATTACGGAATGCATCGATAACCTGGAAGGATAAAAATCGTATAAGATTAACAAACTGCATGATTTCAGTTGGAAGATGAAGTAAAGAAGTTGCCTAGCTTTATTAAACTTATAGATCTAGTGATCTATTAGTTTCTTATAGTAACAAGCATGGAAAGCAATTATCAAAGCAGTAACAACGATTAATTTGCATGGCAGGAGATAGTTTTTCTTCAGATCTTTTAGAGCTCACTAATTTGGAGAAAAGTTACTAAAGTGGAGTAGTATTTTCCAAAGATGAGGAACCGCCGTTAACAAGTTTTTTAGGAAAGTTGAGTTTGAAGTAGAAAATGAGAAAACGTTTCCAGTACTCTCTTCTTACTTAGAGAGGTTTCCTACATGAAGTTTTCAGCAAGTTTGTGTATTGGGCCAGTTTGTATTTTTCTTAATTCATATTTAGGCCTACATGTTTTCCTTTTTTGTATAAGTTTTATATATGGAACAATTTTAGTTTTAATGAAAGAAATTAAGGACCCTTTATCTACAAAACTTAGAAAATACTTGACAAAAACCATCCTTTTTGTTCAAAAAAACTATGCCCAACATATAATTGTAAACTTCCAAGTGCCATAAAACTATCTACCTTTCTATTATCCATCTTTTGACTAGGCAATATTTGAACAGATTGAACGAGTTGAACTTAGAGTTATCAAGGAATAAAGCCCAACAGATAACCCAGAAGTCCAGAAACTTAGGATAAACATAGTCGTAAGGCTAATACCAAAATAATCCAACATAGCAACCAATCCACCAAAGTTAGGGTTTAGAGGTCGGTACCAACTCCTATTTCCACCTCAAGTAGACCCTATCTTCTGCCTGTGACATTTACGTGATCCCGAATCCTATTTCCAATGCCGTTTTGTTGGTTCGATGTAATTCTCCATCATTCTCCATGAACACTTGAAGTTGAAACTCTATTTTTCCATAACTCCATCATTTGGACTTGGAAACAAGCTAATATTGGTGTGAAAAACTATGGAATCACGACGCTAACAACAAGATGAGTCAAGATGAAGAATTGAAGACAATCAATATGGCCATCTTTGGGATCGGTACCGACCCCTACCCCCTAATGATATGGCATCTACTTTTGTGGGAGAATTAGAATAAATCTTGAGTAATGGCATGGAGATATTTTATACGAGATTTTAGGTTCCCTACCTTTATAAGTAGGAAGGTAGGGTTCATTTTTCAGGATCTTTTGGCACCGATTCCTCCCTACTCTATATTCTTTAATTCTAAAATCTGGATGTCGAGTTGAACCGACTCCTAATAACTTCTGCCTCCAAGTCAGACATAATAAAATTTTAAAATGGACGCAAGCCTTGCTTTGCCGAACCAACATAAACAATTGTGTCTTGTTTGTTTCTCATTTTCATTTCTTCATATTTTATTCTCTACATAAAGTTTTGGGTATTTATGCGTTTTTTAGTTCAAATATTTTGGTGCTTTCATTGAGAGCTATATTCTCAGGCTACTTGAATCCATCATTTAATATTGGATTTCCCATATCCAAGAGATTGATTTATCTTTTAATTCTATAACACATATTTTCAAAGATCTACTAGAAGCTTCCTGCTATGGCCCATCAAGAAGAGACCGTTCTACCAATTAAAAAGCTGCCACTGAAGTAGAGAATCAAAATTTTCAGCATGAAAGTGGAGTTGTAAGACCAATTTAACCTAAGATCCAGACTCCAACTGACGTTGTGACTAGAATGGAGATGGATAGGATGATGAAGCAGATGGAAGTTAGATTCCAGGCTAATTAGAATGAGATTAATCCAATGATGCAGCAGAGCCTGAGATTGTTGAATGAACTAACTCAAAATAGCTATAGAAGGAGTAGAAGAGATTCTAGTTCTTCAACTGAAAGTTCCTTATCATTGGAACAGAGATGGAGGGATAGGTAGTAAAAGAGGACTTAGAATGTTGTTGAAACATCGAATCTGGAAGGAAAACGAGCCCCAGGCTCAAGTTTTGGGATCGATATCGACCCAAGTAGGGGTCGGTACCGACCCCTCCAATGGTGGGCCCAAAGACCATCCTATGGAAGGTGGCATGGACTTGGCTTCAAGACGCACTGTTGGTGGTGAGAATATGGAGAATCATGGCGCTATTGATGATATTGCCCATGCGAATCAAATAGTGGGAACTGCTGTATGAATGGATCTCTCAGAGGTTGGAGAACCTAGGTCTAAAGAGCCAAACCGAGAGCGTTCACCAGGCTAAACACTCGGGATGGATCCCGATTACCGCCATTCACTCAAACCTGTTGACTTAAGCTACTTGGAGGATATAGTCACGAGACTTGTTAGCAAAAATTGTTTCAGAAGCAATGATGAATGCGGTACCTCTCCCAGTCTGAATCCGTCTACCGAGAACATTCTATGTTAGAGATACCCCCAGAGATTCGCAACACCAACTATGCCACTGTATGAAGGAACGAATGGATCCTAGATAGCACATGATGAGATATTAATGGAATATAGATTCAAGTTGAGCTTCCAATGTCGTGAATTCTATTGTTTTTCAATTTTGTTAAAAGGAGTAGCTACGATGTGTTTCACTCGATTTCCCCGGAGGTCCATATCAACTTTCGTCGAGTTATCAAAGATGTTTATATAACAATTCTATTTACAGACTGCACTTTCGAAGCACATGATGTCTTTGTCAAACCTCTTCTAATCTGAGGGAGAGTCGTTGAAGGATTTCTTGAATCGACTCCATACAACCGTGACATAATTATAGATAGTGTTGATGGCGTTGATCAGGAGGATTCACCGCGATATAGAGTTTAGGGAATGGTTGGAAAGGAAGCCCCATATCGATAATGGAAGCTTTTTATAGAAAGTTTAATGAGTACTTACACTTGGAGGAAGCATGCAAACTTCCATGGAGGACTGGTGCTAGGAATTTGGACGAAATGATAAAATACAATGTTTTTATAAAGCAGCCTAGTGGAAGCTTTGGAAATGTAGATGTGAATATTGGTAGCCAAAACAATAGTCGGAAACGAAATAGTGATGGGGATAAGAATAAGAAGCCAGATAACAGGAATTGTATTAGGACTCCTAAGTATGATAGCTATATCGAATTGAATAACTCGATAAAGAATATCTAACTTCCAACTCAAGACACTTAGAAATATAGAAAACCGGCTTCAAGAGAGTCGATTGAGAAGGAGAGGACGTCGAGCAAGTTCTGCTGTTCCATGAAACCTACGGTCACAATACCATCGAGTGTAGACACTTGTAGGATATGATTGAAGATTTGATTTGCAAGAAAAAAGTTACAGCAATATGCGAAAGCCCCATAGAACGGTGGGCAAGGAGACTCTATGAAGTCTTGTGTCAATATTGACCCTATTATGGGTAGGTACCGAGTCTTAGATTCCTAAAAAAATAAGGGAGGAAAAATATAATAAATACACACACACACACATACACACACACACACACACATATATAGGTGTGTAAAAGAATAGGCAAGTGATAGACCATGTGTATGTACTCTTATCTACTCAAGAATATGCACATGAATATATGTATGTATGTATATCCAATACCCGACAACCAGAATCAAAGGGAAATCAAATTTAAACCTGAGAAATCCGTGGAAGGAACTTGTTCCAAATTGTAAAGCTTGGAATGATAGATTATGAGATTACGTTCCAAATTTATGATTCTAAATGCTGGTGGATCATCACGGTAGATGACTATGGACATAAACTTTCATTGAATTAGATTTACAAAAAGGATAGGACGATTTGAAACACATAGTGGAATCCTTCAGGGCAATTCCTACCTATCTCGATTCAAAGCACAACACATTTGGGCGAGATGTACTTTAGAGGGAAAGTGTTATCCAGCTTTTCAACTGGGCAATATTTAGACTGGTTGGACGACTCAAACTTGGAGTTATCAAGGCAAGAAGCCCATAGAGATAGCCCATGAGTCTAGAAACTAAGCATAGACGATGTTACAACAAATGATAGGCTAATATGAGAATAATCCAACATGATAATCAAACCATCCAAGTTAGGGTTCGGTACTGACTCCACCATGTAGGTCAATATCGAATCATATTTCCACCTCAAGTGTACCTCATCATTTTCCTATGACCTCTGCTTGATGCCTGAAGCGTATTTCCAATGTCATTTTGTTGGCTCGATGCAATTCTCCATCGATCTCCATGAATACTTGAAGTTGCAACTCTATTCTTCCACAACTCCATTATTTGGACTTGGAAACAAGCCAATATTGATGTGAACAATTATGGAAACAACAAGATGAGTCAAGATGAAAATTGAAGACAACAAATATGGCCATCTTACGGACCAGTATCGTACCATCTCTACTTTTTAATGATGTGGCGTCTACTTTTATGGGAGAATTGGTCTAAATCTTGAGTAACGACCTGGAGATATTTTGTACGAGATTTTAGGCCCCCTACCTCTATAAATTGGAAGGTAAGACTCATTTTTAAGGATCTTTTAGCTCTAGTTCCTCCCTACTCTGTATTCTCATATTTTAAAACCTAAGTGTTGGAGTTGAATCGACTCCTAAGAACTTCCGCATCCAAGTCAGATATAAGCAATAAGCCTTAAAGTGGACATTGGCCTTGCTTTTCCAAACCACTATAAATGACCATGTCTTGTTTATTTCTCATTTTCATTTACATTTCTTCATATTTTATTCTCTACATAAACTTCTAGATGGTTGTGCCATTTTTGGTTCAAACACTTCCCTTATGTTATCAAAGGTTTAGATATATCATGCTATCACAATTTGAAATTAGCCTCCCAAGTCAAAGAAAATCATAGATAATTCATATTGGCACTATATGAAGCTTTCACATACTGAGATCTATAGCTGTTGCATATCAACATATATAAGTCATCGATATTGACAAAACATATATAGCTATCACAAGTTGACAAGGCATATAGCTATCGCAAGTTGACAAGGCATATAACTATCTTAAGTTGAAAAATCAAAGTTATCAAAATTTAATAAAAAATAGGTATCACAAATTGGCAAATTATAGCTATTGAAAGTTAACAAAATATAGCCATCACATGTTGATAAAATATATCCATCGCATACTAATAAAATATAGCCATTGCATATTGATAAATCATTAGCCATCGCATGTTAATAAAATGTGGCTATCGTGCATTAAGAAATATGGGCTATTGCAAGTTGAATAATGGATTTCTAAAATTATTTACAAAACTGATTTACTTGCTTTAAAAGCAATAACTTTTAACCAAACTAATTTCTTTATCGAACTCTTATTGGTTGATGAAAAACTTTTTAGAAATTTGGCAGCAAATCAAAGAGAAAGTTACGCTTATTTCATAAAATTTTAATTTCTTTTAATTTTTCCATCTATTTACCTTTTTGCAACTAAAATCTTTTTCATAACATAATTAATATCATATAGTAGTTACTTAGGAAAATCCTCTTCCAAAAATAATAATTTACTTCCATAACTTGATATAAAAATTTAGAAGCAAATTGCACATTCTAAATAATTAAATTTTATAAATACCCATTTTATTACATGGAAAATTCCTAATAAATTCATAATAATCCCAAAAATTTTTATGAAACATAAAACCAGTCTCCAAAATATCATTCCAAACATCCTATCAAAAATTCATAGCATTTGGAGATCAAAAACTAAATTTTTTATATCAAAACCCATTAGGTGAATTCCACAAAAATCTCAAATGATAACCATAACCATACAAACGATTATCCAATCTACATGCATGTTAGACATCAATCAACATTCAGATTTTTCACTTGAATCCGAATCAAACATAAAAAAATCATTGAGATGGAAATATTATTCGCCTTTTGTTTGTTGAAAGGATGATATTTTCCTTAACTGCTTTCCCTTAAGCTTTTTCTTCATCCTTTTAGTTGAATAGTGTTTGCGCCAAATTTGGTTACAAACACCCAATCATGGATGAAAGCACCAATTCGCAGTCACAGATCACAGATAGAATATAAGAAGAGGATGTAAATATGAAGAACAACAAAAATTAAAAAGAAAGTAGCAAAATACGAGATTTATACTGGTTCGACTGACTCTAGCCTAAATCCACTCTAAAAAATTTCTTTTCATTGATTAGAGAATTGATTACAGTTACAATCCAGAGTTTTTGAAAAAAAAAAGGCTGAGTAACTTTTACAGCCTTTGTTAAGGAAGTTAAGGAAGAGCAGAATGAGAATCCCTTTTTTGAGTCCCCGCCTGCTGTATTTATAGACAAAATCCTGGCTACTGGGCTTCTTGAGTGATATGTGCTCACCTAAACCCTAGCCGAACCCATACCCTTCATCACTGCCGACCCCGAGTTCTGAATATGCCAACCTGATGTTGCCCTAGGGATGACTCGAAGTAGACGTACAAATGACCTAAAGCATGCCTACATATGACCCGAAGTAAATTATGTTATGACTCGAAGCAAAATATTGCCGACCCAATGCCATTTCCTGTATGCTGACCTGAGTCCCTAATGCCGACCCGAAGATAAGCCACATCCAACCTGAAGAATTAAGCATGCCGACCCGGAGCTAGTGTAAACGCTGACATGAGGTTGAACAAACACCAACCCGAAGTAGCTGATCCCATGTATTTTGCCGACCCCAGAACTTTGCTGACCCCTTGATGTCAATACCGACCTGGAGTAGGAAGGATGCCCACCCGAAGTACTTGTAACTTGCCGATCCCTTAAAGATGTCGACGCTAGAGTGAAACGCCGACCCAAAGATAGTATATGCCGATCTGAAGTAAGTAAGATGCCGACTCGAAGTAGGGCCGAGCCCTTGGAAACATGCCGATCCCTCCAAGACCCGAAGTTTTCCCTTGCTTGACTTGAAGTAACCAAGGTGAAAACCCAAAGTAAACCTAAAGACGACTTGAAGCAAGTATCCCGAATCAACTAGACTTTTCTTGAAACCCATATTCCAAGTATCCCATGCTTTTTGCCCATCGACTATGCCGAATCCCAGCCACATATTCATGCTTATCATCCGTGGTTGATCATCTATCCATCATCTGAACCATTACCATTATATTCCAGTCTCAATAACCGAGCAATAATTTGAGTTAAATCCTCCTACATATGGCTTTGCCAAAAGGCGGCTTAACAAATAGGGGTTAATAATGATGGTGGCCAGCCAATCTTTCTTATGTTTACTTTTGAGAATGAAAATAAAATGAACAAGGGGAAAGGAGAGAGAATAGCATTTACCCTTCTTTAATTATGTTTATATTTTATTTCTTTTAAACTATTCTCTTTATTACTTAATTAATGGCCGAATGCATTAACTTAGTAACACATTTCCTAACTAATCCATATCATTAATTTAATTATCCTATAGTCAAATATTTAAAATAATACGCAATAAAAATTAAGGGTGTCATAGGCTCCCCTCCATAAGGAATTTTGTCCTCAAAATTCCGGTAAGGAAAACGACAAGCACATCAATCATCCAAAAATGTGTCCTAAGCACATGAAGTCAGCAATACTTGCATAACTACTACTCAAAAGTCTATATAATAATATAGATTATACAACCAAAATAACTCAAGGTAAGCTTCTCAATTCCCTTCTCAACCTCCCAAGTACAGTCTTCCTCATAGTGGCTCCACTAGACATTTACTAACTGACTATCATATTCCTTAACTCCTTCATATATTTATCAACTACGAATTGCTCGCCTAATGATAGTCATATTAGGATCTACTACTAAATCTTCCAAAAACATTGTGTCCAACGACGAGTTTTCTATCGGATTATAAAATCGTTGAACGAATTTATAATAAAAATTAACCGTAAGTGCATGGTGTACGATTGTAGTACGTATGCGAGTACGGGTCGATCAACAGGGAATTGTTTAGATTTTGAAATTCTATTCAATCAAAGTAAACCAAAGTCGAGGGATTGTTAAGTAAGTGAAAGAAAGTAAAAACAAACTAAAACTAAGAAGAATAAATATATGAGATTAAGGAGCAATTTGGAGGCAAATCCGCTCTCATGATCACATAAATCAACATAATGAAATTGTGATTTCCTTTTGGTCATTTATGAGTTTAGTTGATGCATTTATCATATGCATGGTCTAATTGTGTTATTAATTAACACACTTAAACCATCAAACTTTAATGCACCTTCTAACCCACTTACTAACTTTAATGAAAATGACATGAAATTAAAAGTAGAATCTATTTTAAGCATGGATTATTAACTATTGAATTAGAAACATAAACCATCAAATTTTGATTCTAAATTCACTTCCATTACCATGATCATATGTAGATGAAGAGGTAATTAGTAATTTATATGACTAAGCATAGCCTATTTGTTTTGAACAACATAAGCTATCAAAATCAATATTAAACACGAACATCTAACTTTCCATTAAGCACAAAAGAGACATAAATGAAAAATTACGTTGCATCTACATGATTCAGGAGATCTTCATTACCCCTAAATTGAAGGGATTAGGCTCTCATATTTGTTACCAAATCAACAAATGTAGCTTGCAACGTAGAATAAAAAAGAAGAAAAAGAGAGTAAAATGAAATGAAAAACTAATCTTCTTCTATAAATAAATATATGTTGGACTCTCGATTTTACATCGTTTTGATTTTGATAAATATATAAGTAAATATTTGTGTGTACTAATCATTTATGTAGGAGATTTGTTGCAGACTCATATTTAGACGGTTTTAAAGCTGATAGCTTTATCTAAAGTCCTTGTATCATTTAGTAATATGCTAAAATCTCTCCTGAAAAGATATGTATATATAAGAACACATACACACATGCATTACCATACAAAACAGGCTGAATTCAGCTGCCTGAGTGCCTTCATTCAGACGGCTGTATGCGGAAACAAATTTATTGTTTCACAATATTCAGGCGGCTGAATGAATTCATTCAAACGGCCGAATTAGGCCAAAAATAGCCTATTTCTTTGCTATTTTCGATTTTTAAAATTCAAAAAGCTGAATAAATTTATTTAGTCGACTAAATATTTTCAACGGCAATTTTTTATGAAAAGACACATCTCTTTATCGAAGAGAAACGTCTTCGAAACAACAGTTGCACCTGTTTCTTTTCATTGTTACCTTTCAACAAAGGTTGCAATTTTTAATATCTATAAACATATTTTAGAATTCAACCAACAATTCATCGAAACTAATTTTAATATTCTTGAATACTTATCTATTCTATATTTTCAAACTGCACTCAAACTGCTTACATTCTTTGATCGTTGATCACTTTATCTTCTACAATTCTCAAAGCATACTACACTATTTGGATTCCTAAAGCAAATAACTCCTCAATTAGATATAAGTATATAAAATCTTTTATAAAAACTGTTCATAAAAACAAAGATTTGTTTTCAAAAGGAATTCTGAACCCTCTTGGGTTTGACTTCCTAAAACTTAACTCTTAGGACCCAAAATAAAATGGTGGGTACCAATGTTAATTCGTTATTTTGTAGGTACCATCCAAAAAGAGAGAAAAATGGATACTATACAGTGGTTGCTCGAAACATATGACAGGAAATAAAGGGATGCTAACAAGTATAATTTCTCAGATGGAAGTTCTGTCACATTTGGAGATAATGCCAAAGGATATGTCATCGGCAAAGGCGATGTGAGCAATAGCGGTATATCTAATTCACCTCTTATTACAGATGTCTTATTAGTTAAAAATTTGAAGCATAATTTACTTAATATCAGCCAATTATGTGACAAAGGATTCAATATTTCTTTTTCTGAAAATAAATGTAGAATTTTTGATCAAAATAAAAATCTTATTTTTGAAGGTTTTAGAGATAAAAATATTTATGTTTTAAATATGAGTATAAATCACAATACAAATACGTGTTTAATAGCCAAAGAAAATGATCCTTGGTTATGGCACAAAAGATTTTGTCATATTAATTTCAAAATTATAAATAAATTATCTAAAAATAATTTAGTAAAAGGTTTACCAAAAATGAACTTTAAGTAAACAATACTTGTGATGTTTGTCAATTAGGAAAATGATCAAAATCGCCCTTTAAATCAAAGAAAAATATTTCTACTATACAACCACTAGAACTATTACACTTAGATCTTTTTGGTCCAACTCAAATTCAATCTATAAATCATAGTAAATATGTACTTGTTATAGTAGATGATTTCTCAAGATATACTTGGACTATTTTCCTAAAAAATAAAAGTGATACTTTTGAAAATTTCAAGGTTTTTGCAAAGAAAATTCAAAATCTCAAAAGTTTAAAATTAAGAATATTAGAAGTGATCATGGAGGTGAATTTGGAATTGAAGCATTTGAACATTTTGGTAATAAAAAGGGAATTTACCATAGTTTTTCTTTTCCTAGAACACCATAATAAAATGAAGTTGTAGAAAGGAAAAATAGAACATTACAAGAATGTACAAGAACTTTGTTAAATGTAAACACATTACCAAAACATTTCTCGGCAGAACCTGTAGCAACTACTTGCTATGTTCTAAATCGTGTTTCCATTTTTCATCAATGAAAACCAGACATTTCATATTTTAAAATTTTTGGTTCAAAATATTTTATCTTAAACACAAAAGATCGGCTTGGAAAATTTGATCCAAAATCCGATGAAGGAATCTTCGTAGGATATTCAGAAAGAAGCAAAGCTTATCGAATTTTCAATAAAAGAACAAAAACAATCGAAGGAACGCTTCATGTTTCATTCGACAAAAAATCTAAATTTAATAATAATTTTAAGGACGATGAGAATATATCTAAGACGATCACAAATACGGTTACTCAAAATAATTTTGAAGAAGATGAAAACACTGTTTATAACTTTGAAGAAAATGAAAACATTGTTTATAATGAAAATGAATTGAGATCTCCTTCCAGGATTTTACGAGATCATCCAGTAGAAAATGTCATAGGAGAAATTGATTCACATGTTAGAACTAGAAATCAACTTAATCAAATGGGCCATGTAGCTTTTCTTTCTAGAATCGAACCTAAAAATGCAAAAGAAGTATCTACTAATGACTATTGGATTATAGCTATGCAAGAAGAGCTAAACCAATTTGAACGAAATGAAGTTTAGGAACTAGTTCCTAGACCAAGTGATCAAACTGCCATTGGTACTAAATGGGTCTTCAAAAGTAAAGCAGACGAACAATGTAACGACCCAGAATTTCAGTCATTTAAAATTCGTATATTTAATTTATTTTAAATATGCACAAGTTAATTTTATAATGTCAACAGTATTTCGAATAACTTGATTTAATTGGATAATTAAATTGTTAATTTCATATTCGAAATTGTGTAAATAATTGGAATTTGAATTATTTGTGAATGAAAATGATTTATAAAGTTGAATTAAATTCTATTTGAGTTAGAATGATGTTAGTAAACTTTTAAAATTGATTTAAAAATAAATTTCTAGAAATCAAATATTTTAATATTTAATTAACGAGTAAAAATAGCCATTTTTCATATAGTCTCAGATTTTGACGAAATTAGTTTCATTGGATCCGTAATGTTATATTATTGCAGGATTTCTAATTTCATGCCATTCGGATTTACGGTTTAGTCGTTGCAAGCTAAAACGTGTAGGAATTTGTTTAAGTGAATTTCAAATTTAAACAGTCGATTCGAAAACCTATCTCCCAAATACGATTGAATTTGATATATATTCCATTGTGTTCAAAATAGGAGTAAAACATTATAAATGTTAGGCGGCATGCTCCAATTGGAGTTCGGAAAAATTTCAGGTGAATAGTGTCGTAAAATTTTCTATAAAAGCCCTCCATTTTTTCCTTTTTTCACAAACCCCAGAAATTTAAGCCTTGTCCGCCATTAACTTTTGCATGGCCAGAAATTGATGAACTTCTCCCCTCGCTCTCCGCAAATGTATCAAGCGAAACATCCAACCAGAAAAGCGTTAAGCATATCGAGATTTTCAATCTCAATGGCTACGATCGAAAATGGTGGAGCTGATCGATGGTAAATCTCGTGTGAAGCCATACCATTCATGAGAAAATCATACGCAATAGGCATGACCGAGTTCAATAAGGCTTCATCCGTGGGTGGCGCACGTATAAGCAGAGAGAATGGTGGTCTCTGATCGTCGAATAAGTGAGAGATGATGGTCGAGCGATCGACTTCAGTTCAGCGTGTTGATGGGTTGTTTGACCTGATGATTCGAACGGGAAGAAGAAGTAAGACGCGCCTAGATTTGGTCAAAGAAAAATCGACGACCGAGATAAATCAAAGGTTATAAAAATAAAAATAATTTGTAAATTGAATGTATATAATTCATATAAACTTCGTAACGTCATAACATTGTCGTACGAGGTCCGTTTTTGACGAAACGAATTTCGTTGGGTCCGTATTGATGAGCACTACATTTTAAAGCTAGTTTGAAGTTGATTGGAGCTAGTTTAAATTTTGGATAAAATTAAACGCTCGTTTAATTTTATTCAGAATAAAACACTACAACTGCTATTGGAAGCAATGTGAGTACAACTCACTCTTTCTGACTCACTGATATTTTTGTATAAGTAAGAATAAATTTATTTATGATGATTGATGATTGTTTGGATGATATATGATATGTTATCTATATACTGATTGGTTTTTGGATATATTCCTCCCTATTGGAGCAGAAGAGACGCTATAAGTTCCCACGTATGAGGGGATGACCCTTTGTACGCGCGTCTGCCTCGAAGTGGATATTGTACACATATTTTAATATGTATATTTGTTGTAGGTGACAGGTTGGAAGGATCCAACTAGATTCCTCATTAGTATTGATTTTATTTACAGATATTGCGATATATGTTGTTATCATATGATATATGATGTTTTGGATGTTGTGATTGATACATTTAGTGTTGTTGCAGCATTGAGCCTATTTTTGATAATTTTAAAATATTAAAGTGATGATTTCAAATTAAAATGGATTTTCAAGTGATTTTGAAAATAGATGTCTTATTAATTTTTGAATGGTTAAAGGAATGAATTTATTTTAAATAAATAAAAGTTATAATTTTTATGTTATAAAAATTATGATTTTTGGGAAATAAAATCAGAGTGTGATTTTTGAATGGTGAAGTTGATTATTTTATAAAATAGTTTAAATTGAGATTTTTGAATTTAATATAAACGGTTTATATATAAGATTTATAAAATTGGAATTTATAAATCAAAATTGTAACGACCCGATATTTTCAACCCATTCGCATCTACACATGTCGGATTTGAATTGCTTTACCGAATTGTAAAATAATTTTGGAAAATCTTATAATATACGGCAAATAAATAAATCACGGAATCACAGGCACAGAGTAATATAATGCAGCGGAAGTAAAGAGATAGTAGTTCATGAAGCTACTATATAAATACATCAGAGTTGAACAAGGGTACAACATAAATTTAATACAATAATCAAGTATAAAGCTGAATACATCACTGGAATCAACTGAATAACCGGAATCAACTGAATACTTAAATTGAAATAGATAACTGGATCTTCAAGAAAAGCTCCAACTCCGAAGGTGAGTCTCGAATGCTCTATCGCTCAGTCTGACCCGAGCGTAAAGCAAAATACAAAACACTCAAGTCAGGACATATATACTTATACAATGTAAACCAACTCAAGTGAACTATAATATAAGGTACAAGTAATTCAAAGGATGCTCAGGACCACCCATCCTCTGAGGATCTGTTAAACTATTTACTATGTAAAAATATTTCGCTATTATAATAATTTCTATAGTAAAATAAACTTACTTTTAAATAGCGTTAAGGAGTTACCCAATATCTCCCTTAACACATAATAGTGCCAATAGTCTATACAGTACCGTAATACCTCCTAATCAGGAGGCTACCAGAGGATACTCCATAGGTACGACACAAATCAAACTCGTACAAGGCGCGATAGGGTAGGTGACACGGCACAACTAGGCAATGCCAGGGTAGATATACCAATTACTATCCGAACTGGTGGTGACGCATAGCAGCACTACCGCCCACCTCGAGCCATACCTCCAAATCGAAATTAAAAGTGGCCATCGAATCAATCTCAAAGTCAGAATAGTATCGAAGGAGTGTGTCCGATAAAAGAAGCTACATCACTGGCCCAGAATCGCTCCTGTTTTAGCCACCTCATGCCAACTCACGGGAGTCGGGTCAACGTATATACCTCAAAAGAACGTCGCCACCATCTTAATTCATCCTGGAATCTCCACCGCGTACATGGTTGTTAAAGTGGTTTTCGGACTTGGCAGGGAGTATGACAACTTTCGATCCCGGTCTCTTTACCAACCAAACTTTATTATAACCCATGGATATTTATTTCAAAATCATTTATACTTTCAAAACCAAACTAGCATATCAATTTCAAAATCATATCATTTCTTTCAAAATAGTATATACTTTCAAAACCAAAATATCATACTCATTTCAAAACTATATCACAATAGTATCATTTCCATTTCAAAACTAATTCAATAATATATCATTTAAATAAAACCCAAACTTCCAAATCACTGAATATTTCCTTCAATTTATTAAACTTGAAATATTCCTTTAGATTATCATAGCATTTTGGAAATGTAACCTTAAGGAATCATAGCATTTTTGGAATGTAATACTTTCCACTTTAACATTTTATATGGTCAAAGTATTTATATACTTACAAATTTTAACATGGTCATTTTATCATAGCCTAATAGTTAAATAAACTTTGTTACTGTAATATCAAATTTAAAGCTGAAATTCTTATGTTAAGTTAAAAGTACCTTATTAACTTACATTATTATTACAATAAGAAACTTTATTATTTTAATCATTTAAATATGCCATTTACATTAGTTAAAACTTACATATCAAATGTACATTATCAACTTACATTTTATTATTACAGTAAGCAACATTTATCATTTTAATCAATTTAAACTATACCATTACATTAATTAAAACTTACATGTAAAATGTACGTTTTAACTTACATTTATTACAATAAAGAGCGTTTATCATTTTAATCAATATTACACTAATTAAAAGTTACATTATTAAATGTACGTTTTAATTTACATTTCTATTACAGTAAAGAGCATTTATTATTTAATCAATATTACACTAATTAAAACTTACATTATCAAATGTACATTTTAATTTATATTTTTATTACAGTAAAGAGCATTTATTATTTAATCAATATTACACTAATTTAAACTTACATTATCAGTACGTTTTAATTTACATTTCTATTACAGTAAAGAGCATTTATTATTTAATCAATATTACACTAATTAAAACTTACATTATCAAATGTATATTTCAATTTACATTTCGATTATAATAAAGAGCATTTATTATATTATTCAATTAAAATATTTATTAAACTTACATCTCACATGTATGTTTTAACTTACATTTTCCATTTTAAAGTCATGGCTATTTATCTTACAAAACATAACATTTCACAAAAGAATATTTTATCATAGTTAATATAATAATCAAATTTTCTTCATAGATCTATTCATTTACACATCAATTAACTATGATTTTCTAGTTAAATAAATTTTATTACAAATTGTCCAATTTAATATTGTATTCCATTTTACCAGTTCAAAATACATTATTTATTATACAAAACATGTCCATTTCATAAAGTAAAATTCATAACAATTTCTAGGCTAGATTTACAACTTCCATATTACGTCAAACTCAATTATTAAGTTATTTATCACCAACAAAGATCTTTAATTCATCTTAAAACCAATTATTAACTTACGAAAATTTGAATTATAGAAAAACCAATACACCTTTATAATTAAAGCATTACATCAAAATTTTAAGTCAAAATTTCATATATTTATAAAACTCAAAAATACGTAAAAATCTTTTAAGGAAATATTATTTAATAATACTTAATAAAATTTTAGGAAAATATTGCTTAAAATATAACCATGGGCCTGTATAATATTTTCTAACCTAGGTCAAGTGATACAAATATTTGTCATCTTAATCCGTAATTTAAAAAGAAAAATCTGGGTTCTATCGTTTCAAACCAGCAATCCCAAGTAAATAAATGCAATAAAAATCACTCGAGCCTATCATTTCAGCTCACAATGATTTTTCCTTATTCTAAAGTCCATTCGGGTATGTATCATTTCAACCCATAGTGATAGGGAACTTGCAGTGTGATAAACATGAAATAAATATAACAATATAGCATATGATATCATAATAGACGATGTAACAAATATATAAATAGCATTTAACATCATATAATCAATCACAGGCATGTATGAACGTAGCATAATAATTTCTATAATTCACTTGTCATCATTTCACAATTATAAAAGTATGTATATCTAGAGTGAAAAATCTCACCTTTTTAAAGCTAGGATTGAAATTCAAACCCAAATCTAAACTCCGCAAAGCATAAAAAGGCACGACAAAGCATGACTATATTATTTTGAGTGGATGAAGAGTCGGATCTAAATCGTGTATACAAACAATTACCCAAACATAAGTGTAAAATTCAACATACAAGATTATGAATCAAATAATGAACAATATGGATCAAAGGGACATAACCTTTTGATAAAACAAAGAAAGATGAAAACTTGAGTAAAAAGAGAGCCAAAATCCACATCTTGTACATAACAAAATAAAGCAAACAAATATCGCAAAAATAATAACATGATTCAATATAAAGAATAGAGATTGCAACAATGAAAAGATAGGAAATAAAATGACATAACCTTGATAAATCAAAGCAAGGTGATCAATACATGGCTTGGTTTGGTCAAAGTTTTGGTGATGTTGTCTTCATGGTGGTCACGGCCTTGGATGGTGGTGGTGGAGATGGTGTAGTGGTCGGCTATAAGGGTGAGGCCAAGTTAGGCATGAAGGAAACAAAAGAAAAACAAAAATAGAGAAGAGGAAATGAAGGAGGAAGCCATACCTTTCTGTATTTTTTTTCTCCTTTTTTTCTAGAATGCAAATGAGATGAGAAGTTTTTCTATACGTAAATTTGATATGGAGTGGTGGCTAGGGTTTACAAATAAAAGTGAATGGCTAAGGAAAGATCAAAAGGCAAGAAAAGAAAAGGCAACAATTAAAGGAGAAAGAAACTTGTATATATTTTATTCTTAAATGCAAATGAAAGAGAGGAGTTTTGAAATGAGAAATCTTCTTGTACGTGACTTGTGGAATAATTTCTCATGGCTAGGGAAAAGAAATACACGGCTAAGCAAGTAAGAAAGAGGCCATGCAAATGAAAAGGCAAGAAATTAAAACATGTAACCTATGACTCCTTGATTTTCTCCAACCATTTATAAAAAGATATAAACAAATAAAAAATTCAATAAATGATCAAAGTGCAAGCTAAAATAAAATAACATAACATAGAAAATAAAAATATAGGAATGAACATAGAAAAATAGAAATTGAAATACAGAAAATAACTGTGTGTAAAATGCTATGCATTATCTAATTTAAAAAGTATAAGTTTTAAATTCCCAATAAATCCATATATTTGATTTCTCAATCTTGTTATTGAATCAACTATTAACTTATCCTCTTGTGGGTAATATTAACATTTGTTTATATACTAAAACATTAGTAATTTCCAAATTCATTCAAATTTCAATTTACATAGTATTTAATTTCATTTACCTACAATAAATTCATCTATTACGGATTGAATTCTAATTAATTAATTCCCAATAACTGCCTTGCTTCAATTCTACTCTTTTTATTAAATCTATCACCATTCTATAAACCTAGTTATTATTTGTTTACCTTTTATCACATAAATATTTTCAAATTTTCATCTTTCTTTTGTAATAACTGTTATTTTCAATTACATTGAATATCCCAAATATATAAAATTATTATAATTAAAACCTCAATCAATTTATTCGACTTGGTTTCATTCCTATATTTCATCTTATGAATAAAATATACATTTCCATTTATGTCATTACATTCACACTTTACAGTTACAGTCCTATCTCACATTAATGAACATTTATCCACATTTAAATGTAATCGATTTCCTACTCTGAATTTAGTAGCCTAGATAAAAGTTGACTTGCATAAATGTCATCACTAACTTTATATTGCACTCAAGTTTATTGTTTCCACTAATTATCAGAATTGCTTATATAATGTTGAATTCATTCAATTACCATACATTTATTTACTTACATTCAATTTTATACCAAATGTAACAGTTACAACTACATTAATAGACCAATTAAATAGTAACTTACAGCCGTTACCAATTGTTTTATAAAATATAAATGTGATTAATAAACATTGTTTAATAAATCCGAAATCAATTGAATTTGATAAGTTAAATATAGAAGTTTATTAAAGGTATTTTATCCACGATTTTGGACAGTGGATAACCCTTTAATAAATATGTAGAAGTAATTAATTTTGTAAAGGAATTTTCTCACGTTGGATAGTGGATAATCCTTTAATAAATGTGTAGAAGTTTTGAATTTGGATAAGAATTATATTCATAATTTGGACAGTGAATAATATACTAAATAAAATGTATATTTTTGGGAAGTGATATTTTAAACAGAATAAAATGGTTTGAAGATGTTTTAAATTTGTTAAGTATTGAATATATAGATTTCAACATTCATTGTTGAAATACATGTTTTCGAGAAGTAAGGAAATGATGGACTATAACAATGTTGTTATAGTAAATGATTTCAAAAGGAAATGTTTTGTATAGTATATGGGATTCATATATCTATCTAATTTTCGAATCCCTATACTAGTGATCTTGGGTTGTCGTAGCGATATTTTACGCAACATTCGTTTTGACCCAAATAAATGTGTTTAAAGAGAATGTTTTCCTTAAAGAATAAAATATATACTTAATCTTGATTTAAGTATATGTAATTTTTTATAAGTACTGAAAATAAACTAAATTGTGAATTACTTATTATTAAATAAGAATATGAAAATGTTTTCCAATATAGAAGTTGAAATGGTTTTTGAGAATACTCTTTTTTAAAGATAATTTGAAGTGAATATTTAGCAAGTGATTTAATTAATAGAAGATTAATTAAAAGGGCCTATGATTGCTTATGGTGCTAAATATTTATTTGTTTTCTTTGATATTTAAATAATCGACTATCAAATTTGGCCATTTTAATTCCTCAACTTGATGTGGGACTATTTAGTCATACACTTAGTATGTATCCTTCTTGTAGGCTTGACTATCGTTTGTGTTGAGGATGTTGATTCGTGTAGTGTGGAGTATTACTCCAATCTATCGAGCTTTCTTCTTGGCCCAAAGGATAGCAAGTTGAAAGTTGGAGACGTGATAAGTCTATGAGACTTAGTTTCTGTGTGAGGTTGAAAATTGCTTTCGCGTTATTGGTGTGAAGAGAAAGGGATCAGATTTATCTGAAAACCACTTCGGACCAACATTTATGCGACGATTGTGTAGGTTATTGATGATATTGATATTTAGGATTTTCATAATAGAGGACCACTTGTTGATCGTTTGGGATTAAAATCCCAATATACATCCAGTAGCAGTGGTCTCTTCATTATGAAATACCCAATGAAAGGACTATTCGCTACTAATCCTAAGGATTTCTCGACAGGATGTGGTAGGAAAGTACCTTCGGTTTGTCCTGTTTCCTAACAACTTGTATGGATGTTTGTCTGACATTGCATTTCTAAAGACTATGCACATTGGTTTTTACAAATGTACATCAGTGGTGGCGAGGAAGGCAACTTCTCTTAGCTCAACACCCTCCTTGAGAAGTATGAGCTTATGGGTTGTATTTTTATGGAAGGTAATTAGTAGTCAACGGAAATGGCCGTGTGACATTCAAAGTGCTGTGATTGTGATTTGTGAAAGGTAATCGTTACCTCTGGCCTCATTAACTGGAAATGACCAAAACAGGGTCAGATGCAGCAAGGCTAAGTGGGTCGCTCCCAAGTATGGTATGATCATCCTCTTCTAGATATATCTTTTCATGTTATGACGTCATGTATTTAATTATTGTGGTTTTTATGCTTAGAGGGCCCTCGGTAAAGGTCGGTAACGACCGGAGGATGATATATTTGGTACCATCTAGTTATAGAGATGGGCCGGTCTTGTGTTGGTAGAGGATCCTTTGTGATGATCCTTGGTACATTCTTCTAGAGATGTAGTGCCAAAAGGTAGTCCCTTCACCTAGTCATTTGTATGGAAATCCAAACCCCACTATGAGCTTGCGGTTTTGTTTATAAAGGCGTAATGAATAGCCTAGAATTGCTATATGGGTAACCATTTCGACTATGATTAATATTATTTGTATATACTAGACACTAGTATAATATAAGAGGATTTGATATGAAATGTTTTAGTTATCGTAAGGTAAAAATATGTCCGCGTTTATGTGTGGGCGTGTCTTACGAGATACTTTTGTTTTGATAAAAGAAAAGTTTGTTAATCTAATAAATTCATTTGAGTGTGTTTCTCTTGCTGGTTTACCAGACTGATCCGGGCGTTCTTCCCTTTCAATGCTCGGGTAGTATATATTACAGGTTCAGATTTTGTGCTTTTGGAGCTTCAGTAGGAGAGTGCTGGAGATCTTCATTTCGTATGCACGTATTTGTCTTTATTATCCACTGCTTAGTTGTTTATATTATCGGCAATTGTAAGGACAGATTATTATAACTGTCCAGGCTGATAATTATTGTTTAATTGTTGTACTCTGATTGATGTATGTATATACAGTTTCTATTTTGTAAAGATCATTGATATGATATTATATGTTATGAGATTCTGTATTGTTCCGTTTTGTTCTATCTTCTCTCTTTGTTCTCTTTTCTTCTTCTTTCTTCTTTTTCTTTCTCTTGACTTTCTGCCAATTTGTACTTTTTGGGTCGGACATGTGTGGTTTATTGTCGATTCAAAGGGTATGGAATTGCCGGTCGTCATAAAAATGGTAATATAACTAGGAATAAAGCTAGATTAGTTGCATAAAGATATAATCAAGAAGAAGGAATTGACTAGAAGAAATATTTGCTCCAGTTGCACGACTTGACGTAATGCGTACCTTACTGGCCTTTGCATGTTTTCATAATTTCAAACATTATCAAATGGATGTTAAAAGTGCTTTCTTAAATGGTTATATGAAAGAAAATGTTTTTGTTGAACAACCTTCATTATTCACTCATGAAAAATTTCCAGACCATGTCTATAAACTTAAGAAAGCCTTATACGGTCTAAAACAAGCACCTCGTGCTTGGTATGAACGTCTTAAGAGCTATCTAATAGATTCTAGTTTTGAAATTGGAAAGGATGATCAAACTCTTTTTATTAAAAGAATTAAAAAGGATATTTTAATTATTCAAATTTATATAGATGATATTATTTTTGGCTCCATAAATGAAAAAATGTGTCAGGAATTATAAAAAATTATGACCAAAGAATTTGAAATGTCACATATGGGAGAATTATCTTATTTTCTTGGATTATAAATTAAACAAAAAGAAAATGGAATTTTTTTAATCAAGAAAATAATATAATAATCTAATTAAATGCTTTAATATGGAAAACACATATACTAAATCAACTCCAATGAGTACAACAGTCCATCTCGATAGAGATGAAGATGGCAAAAGTATTGACCAAAAATTATATCGAAGTATAATTGGATCATTACTTTATCTAACTGATAGTAGACCTGACATAACGATGAGTGTTTGTATATGTGCACGATTTCAAAAAAATCCTAAAGAATCACATATGCGAGGAGTAAAATGTATATTGCGTTATCTAAGCAAAACCAAAGATTTTGGACTTTTCTATCCAAAAGAATGTCCTTTCGAGTTAGTTTCCTATAGTGATGCTGACTTTGGAGGATGTCGGTCTGATCGAAAAAGTACTAGTGAGACTTGTCACTTCATGGGACAATCTTTAGTCTCTTGGTTTAGCAAAAAAAAAAAAATGTGTTTCACTCTCAACTTATGAGGCAGAATATGTTTCTACTGCCTTAGCTTGTGCTCAAGTTATTTATATGCAACAAACCCTTCAAGATTTTGGTTTTAATTTATCTAAATCAACAACTTTTTGTGATAATACTAGTGCTATAAACTTATCCAAAAATCATGTTAATCACTCACGAACTACACATATTGACATACGTCATCATTTTCTTCGTGATAATATTGAAAAGGATTTAGTCAGACTAGAATTTGTATCCTCTGAAAATCAATTGGCAGATATATTTACAAAACCTTTAAATGGAAATATCTTTATAAAATTAAGAAGAGAATTAGGAATTACATCCATTAATGATTTATAATTTTTTATAATAAAAAAAATCAAGACTCGAACTCGGGATCTCATACTTGAAAATATGGTGCTTTACCACTACACTACTCTTTTATTTACATCTATTTTTGAAATACATTCTATTTTTTTATTGTTTATTCTTTACCTTATAATTTTTTTCCCAACCAATATTTTCTCTAGTTCCAAACATCTTAACCACCAATGTTCTTTCTATTTATATGAAAGTTTACATAAAAAATTCCTCTACTCCTTATCTTTCTTTTGCATTCAATTAAAATAAAAAAGTTTCAACTCTCTTGCTTAACAAAAATATGTCTTCCCGGCATAATTCTGAATCTTCTTCTCTATCTTATTCTTCTCCTAGTTCGGGATTGGTGAATTTACCTATTCCAACACCGATTTATGAACCAGTACCAATTGTTCCTCCTTCTACTCACACAGGTTATACTTCACCTTGTAAAAGAACAAGACTGTCTCTATTTTTTGGTTCACCATCTACCAAAGAAAAGGTAGATGGCATTCATCATTACCAAATGGAATCGCTGGAATTACAGTGCGAACTTTATTATGAACAAAAAGTTAATGCCATGCGTTTAAGCTTTTTGGAACTAATCGCATTGAAGTTCTGTGGTTCCTCATCCAAAAGCATGGTTCATCAACAGTCTCCTATTTGTTCTCCATCCCAATGCAATACTTGGGAACTATTGCCATAGCATCCACCAATATCTCCGAATTCATGGGAACGCGATAATAGATGGTTACCACTCAGGCCATTTCAAGATAACACGAAAATAGAACCGGATGAATATTGCACTCCAAGCTCTTCTTTCAAATCTGTTTAAAAGTATTTGTAAATTTTGTAATCTTGTTTTTTTATATAAAAATATTCACATTGTTCTTTTAATAATAATATTTGTTATAAAAGTAAAGGCAACCATAATTTTTTACAGAATTCAGCCAGCTGTCTGTAATAAAACAGACGGTTGAATATTATCAAGGGATTTTTTTCCCCAGATTCAAACTGCTGAATCAATAGAAACAGCCGTCTGAATTAGTTCAAAAATGAACTGTTATTTTATGGGATGAAATTCAGAGGAATCCAGATGTCTGATTCCAAAAATTCAGTCGGCTGAATTGTTCCTGAAGTATTTTTTAACTAAGCCCTACACTTTTTTTCCAACTTCGCCCTTACTTTTCACCAACTATATATTCATTTTTTCACCATTTACCCATTCACTTCAGAACGCTAGCTCATCTTTCTCATTTTTTTTCAACTTTTACTCCTCATTTTCACTCTCTAGTGGCTCCTAGATCCAAATGCACAAGGGAATCCACCTTCGGTCCTTCCGAAGATCAGATTCATCATTGGCTTTGGAATTATATTGCAATCTCCCGATTCAATTCTATGAAAAATTCAAATATCTTTGTAGGGGCTTTCTTAAAATTTTTGAATTTTGCAGCTTATCGAATTAGAGAATTAGCGGAGCAATTTCATTTTGATCATCTCATAGGGTATGCTCCCAATAATGTTAAAACTAATCATCTTTTAATTAAACTTTTTCTAGCAAATCTCAATCTAGATCATCATAACACTCAACATCGAGAAGATTGTGTTTGGTCAATTGTTTGTGGCACTAAAATCTTTTTGCCTTTGCAATGATTGGGGAATATTTTAAATTGTCCATATCAAGGTGTTGACGTTGATGATATTGAAGTTGATATGGATCATAGGGATGAGGTTTCACATCGTTTCTTGTCCGATCACATTACAAATTTAAGTGCATTAAAATCTAGCACCTTAAGGCCGCAAGCACGCCTTCTTCACTGTGCCTTCATTCGTTCTCTAGAACCTCAAACGGGACATTATGAAAAAGTCTATAAAATAGATTTTCTAGCCCTCTATTCAATCTACTACAACCAATAAGTAAATTGGGGAAAAATCATTTTAGATGAATTTCAAGACATCACACTCCGAAGGAAATATAAAACCATCCATTATGGTGCTTATATTATGCGTATACTTCTCAACTTCGGCATTCCAATGCTCGACTCCGAGTTTTCAAGCTTTAATGAGTTAGGCACAAAAACTTTGGGACTGATGGGTCTACCTCATCGGCCTTCTCCACAACAAATCATCTCTTTCCAACAATGGTCTCACAATATTCAACAAGGTGTTCCATAACCTCGTGACACTAATGTTGCCTTCTCTTCAAATACCCAACATGAAGAAGAAGAAAAGGACGATGATTCCATTCAAATTGTTGGCTCGAAAACATCTTCCAAACAAGTTATCATCACTCTCTCCCGAAATCAATCCAAACTTCATCGGGACATTAAGGCTCTTGAAAAGAAAATGGAAAAGAAATTCAACTCCATAAAAGGTTTTCTTAATAAAATATGGGATAAAATTTCATGTTCCAGATCTACATCAACCGAAGTTCATAACCCTTCTCCATTTCAAGGGCCATCTTCGATTTCGGATTCAAATGATGATGAGCATTCTCTCTCTACCCAGTTTTAATTTTTCTTAGATTCAGTTTGTAATATTTTTTTCAAACTTTTATAGATCTCTAGTTATTTATATAATGTTGTATGAATATATTTTTTCTTTAGTAAAGACGTCTCGAGTATGAGTTATTTACATAATGTAATCTTTGTTCAACAATGATTCTGTGCATATCTTTTTTTTTGTCGATGACAAAGGGGGAGAAAGTTAGCTAAATATTTGTGCATATTGACAGGGAGAGTAACAATGTTAAGGTAAGTGCTTATGTAAATATATTATTTCTACTTATATAGTTGTCATCATCAAAAAAGGGGGAGAATGTTGGAATCTCGATTTTACATCGTTTTAATTATGGCAAACTGTATAAGTAAATATTTGTGTGCACTAATCATTTATGCAGGAGATTTATTGCAGATTCATATTCAGATAGTTTTGAAGCTGATAGCTTTATCTAGAGTCCTTGTATCATTTAGTAATATGTTAAAATCTCTCCTGAAAATATATATATATATATATATATATATATATATATATATAAACACATACACACATGCATTACCATACAAAATAGGCCGAATTCAGCCGACTGAATGCCTTCATTCAGACGACTATTTGCTGAAACAAATTTATTGTTTCACGATATTCAGCCGGCTGAGTGAATTCATTCAGATGGCTGAATTAGGCCAAAAATAGCCTATTTCTTTGCTGTTTTCGATTTTTAAAATTGAGAAGGCTGAATAAATTCACTCATCCGGCTGAATATTTTCAACGGCTATTTTTTATGAAAAGACACTTCTCTTTATCAAAGAGAAACATCTTCAAACCAACAGTTGCACCTGTTTCTTTTCATTGTTACCTTTCAACAATGGTTGCAACTTTTTAATCTCTATAAATAGATTTCAGAATTCAACAAACAATTCACCGAAACTGATTTTGATATTCTTGAATTCTTATCTATTCTATATTTTCAAACTGCACTCAAACTGCTTACATTCCCTGATCGTTGGTCACTTTATCTTCCACAATGCTCAAAGCACATTATACTATATATATCATAAAGGAGAAGATTATAAGAAGATTGTACTTAATTGACTTATCAGTGCTATTTAAAAAGAGCGTACTACAGTCAGATACTTTTGTTATTTGCAAAGAAGTCATGTTTGGTTGCTCAGGCGGTAGCCTATTCGGTTGCTTAGGCGGTATAAGGCCTGTTGGGCTACTCAGGTGGTGTAAACCTATTCCTCTGGGTTAAGTGAGGGTTGCTAGTTTAATTCTAGAAGGAGTCTGGAACTGGACGTAGAACGGGAGTTCGAACCAGTACAAAAATCTCTGGTGTCATCTTTTCTTACTACTTTAATTATTTACAGACTTAGTTTGTATTCCGCATAAGTAGCTTATCCATATTACACGATCCTATAGCATAATAACTTACAATATACACTACTAACATGAAAGGAAATAAACAAGGAAAAGAAAAGAACATGTATTAACTTGCATAAAAGTAAAGTACATAAAAGAAGTGGCTAAGTAACCATGAAAAGAAAGAGAGCACTCATTATATTTCTGAGGTAAAACTAAAGAGAAAAGAGCCCAAGAGAGACTAAAGAAGAGGAGGTTACATGTAACATAAGGGGTATTTATATATGTATGAAACCCTAATTTATATTTTTGGGGAATGCCCAAATTTCCCTTGAGGTAGTGTGGCCACCAAGTAATCATTAGCATATATTAATTCTCCCCTTAAACATGCATGAAGCTTTAATGGGCTTTTAGCATGTGCATTAGCTCCTAATTGAAAATCAAGGTAAATGAGTAGGTGGGGTCCTCCATGTTCATGAGTTTGAATTATTTTCATCTTCATTTGCTTTGTTTCCTTTTGTGCATGCATATCTTCATGAAACCACTTGTAATTTCCATCCAATTATCCTACAAAATTATATAAAAATTTCCGACTAAATTTTCTCAAATTAATATATGCACAAAAATGAATATTTTGCCCCTATATGAAGGTGAATATGTGACGTTTTGAAAATAATTTGAATTTTGATTTAAACATGTAAATATACCCAATATGATCGTTTAATTAATTTAATCAGATTAAATATGGTGGTAAAAATATGCACATTTACGTGCACATCAAATACCCACACACTTATCTTTTTATTCCTCCTCGAATAAAGGAAAAAACCAAGAAAAATCCATTTTCGTAGGGAACATGATTGCATTGAGCGTATGCAACAAGCCGTTAGACCTCTGGAAGTCCCCAATAGGATGAGTGCTGTCTCATGAGGGTTTTCAGTGGATACTACCCTAAAAATCAAAATGCAGGATGGAAATATTTACACAATGCAAGATTTATTTACAAAAAGATGAATGCAAGTTTTTGAAAATATTTACAAATGAAGAATTTACTATAAATTAACACGAATAAGTTAGGTCATTATATTGAAAATTAAAGTCATTTACTCATCAAAATTTCCAACAAAAATCAAGTTATCATAATAAATAGACTACTGTTTAACTCGTTATTTCGGTTGATTACACAGTGTAACTATGAAATGGATCCTTAGTTGATTATCAAAGTTTATCAAAATGATATATTGATTTCTTTTCAATAACAAGTCAAATCAAATAAGTAAAAATAGTGCTCGGATTTCAATTTCTTACTCTCTTTATTTTATTTTGAAAATTTTATTCATATTCACAATATTTACATATGCCCAACTCAGATAAATCAAGGCCAGATATATCACCCATGTACTGCCATTCGGACTTATGTGAGGGGAATACAAAGCGTGGCGAGTGAACACATGAGTGTCAACACCTATCGCCTGTAGGCATTATTAATAAAAGATTTTTTATATACATACACCTAGCTCGGATAAACTAAGGCCAGATATACCGATCATGCACTGCCTTTCGGGCTTATGTGAGAAAGGTACAGAGCATGGCAAGTATACACACAAGTGGGTACACCTGTCGACCGTAGGTATTAATAGAAAATATTTACATATATATAAATGTTTTGTTTTTTTATATGTTTTTTTGGAAAGAGGGAGCTTTGCAAAATCATTTTATCACCATTTAACTTAAAAGACAAAAAATGTTATATCATTTTATTTGAATTCACCACTTTCTGAAACAAAGATTTTCAATTAGGATGTATTTCATAATTAACACGTATGAATCTTCCTATATACTAGTTAATCCAATTTTATTTGTAATCAAACTTCATTTTTATTTTTGTTAAGACGAATAAATTTTCAAAAATTTCAATTTAATAAACCAAAACCATATATTTATCTTATAATGTTTCTTAAAAAATAAATCAAAAGGGTTTAAAAAAAATAGTTTTTGAAATTTTTTATATTTCTTTTGATTTTTGGAGGAAAAATGAAAAATTAATCATGAAAAATATCAAAAGAAGACGAGTCCCCCCCACACTTGATTTTGACAATGTCCCCACAATCAACCAAAGTGAAAGGAGAAAAATAAAAAGATGACATATATTTACGTGAAAACGAAAAGATTATAATTTACAAGCGTTTGAAAAGTATGTCGTCAAAAAGTAAATGAAACGATCTTCAAAATACCGATTCATTTGTCTTGTCAAGTATGCGAGACACTGCTTAATCTCAAAAAACCAAACCATAAATAATTTCAAAGTTGAATGTTGATTTGGGAAAACGAATATCGTTTTATTAAAAGTCCTACGAGTTGTTTTATTTTAGATGATTTTCGAGGTTGATAAAACGATTGATTGAAGTTCAAGTTTACTTTCACCAAATTGAAAATTAAGCTCATCATCAACAAATTTTTCTATTGATTTCAAAATTTAAATGTTGACTCAAATTTTCCTCTTCAGAATTTAACAACTTGTTTTCAAAAAGTCCAAAGAAATCATGTTCGTTAAATTCATCATCCTTTGTTGGATTATCAACAACTTCATTGCATTTCTCAAGTTCAAAATCCAACGTTGTTGTATTAAAATTTTTGAAACGGAGAAAAGGAAGATCGAATTTTAAATTTGGTTGCACAACCTCAAAAGAATTGAAATCCAAATCAATTACCCTTTTTTTAACAACTTCATTAAGATCGTCATTTTCCATTTTAAAAGTTTTTATTTGAAAATTATCGATTTGGATAAAAGATGGATTATTGTTCGACTCATCACACGCTGGGATTTGATTTTGTTGCCAAGACAATCTAATAAAAAAGGGCCTAATATACTAGATCGGTCACCTATAAATAGAAGCTTCTTTCAGTCTCTCTTTAGCAATCCAAACTATTCTTTAGAAGTAGGTGCGAAGCGAGCTTTGAGTAGCCATGGCTATCGCTAATAGACTTGCGAGAATTGAGCAAGAAATACGTCAGGTGGAAAACGAGAAGCTCCAACAGGAGCAAATGCTGGGTGCATTCTAGGAGTCTTGTTCAATTTAAACCTTCGAAAACTAAAAAGAGTCGACAGAATCATCTATTCTAGTCTCCCGAGGATCGCGGATGACAGGACGCACAATTAGTTCACGTTGTTTCATATATGACTCAAATAACAAATCCATGTGATCATCGCAAATTTCATTCATTTGTCACAAATCCAATTTATAATTATTAACTTGAGAATTTTCAATTTGGATGTGTTGTGAAGAAATTTTTTCACTCGCATTGTAATCAAGATTATTCCCATTGCCAAAATTATTTGAAAAGTGATTCACATTTCCATTTTGGAATTCTTTTTGGAGTTCGAAGTTGTATATGCATGAGTTACACTCGAAATCCTTTGAATTTAGAAGTGAATTCAAGTTTTGATCACTTTGAAAATCTGGCCTTGAATCATTGCACAAATATGAATTACACAAATCATTTATCTCTTGATTTTCTTGTGTAGAAAGTTCGAGTAAAGATGAAATCATTTCAATGTTATTTTCAAGAGACGAAGGTTGGTCATCGTTTTGAAAACTTTGTTGTTCAAAATTCGAATTATTTATACAATGGTTGTCGTTAAAATATCCAAATGAATTTGGAGTGGAATCATATGGATTATATTGATTTTCACAACTATTGTAAAATTCACGTAAGTTGGGAAACTCGGACATTTTTAAGAATTTTTTTTTATAAAGAAAAATATTTGCAGATGGAATTTATTTTTCAAAATGAAAATTTGATTTTTTTTATTATTAAATTTTTTTTGAAAAGATTTTATATATTTTTTTGGATTTTTTATTTTCTAAGTGATTTTTTTTTAACTTTTTGGATTTTTGGTTTTGAAAATTTTCAAAGGAAAGGAAACGGAATATTTATTTTTTTAGTTTTGATTTTTGATTTTTTTGTTTTTTAAATACGCATGAACTAATGCAACTACATGAATGCAAGGGTTAATTACAAATTATTTATCCTAAGTTAACCTAAAATTGTATAACCACATTTTGTCTTAGATCAATAAGATAGTTCTCAGCTAGGTAACTGATAGGATTTATCGGTGCACCACGAATCACCGTAGCAATGCAGCCGAAGGTTTAAGTACCTTCAGAGGAACAACCACTATAATATTTACAAATCACCGTAATATTTATAAATGATTATTACTCTGTCGTAGCCTAGACACTAAGAAATTAAATTGTTCAAAAAAGACAATTTGCCAATATACAATTAAGTGTTATCGATGTCTAAGCGTTATTACTAAACAAAATTCTAGAATGTAATGCAAAACAGAAATTAAATGTGTTATTAACAAAGAAACTACGAATGGATTTTGTTTTTGTTTTTGGTTTTCTAATTTTTTTTTTCAAATCCAAGTAAACAAAAATGCAAGACAAACAAAACAATGGATATATACAATGCAAGAAAATAAAAAGAAAATTATAAATAAGCAAGCAGTTATTTTTTTTGGCAAGCTTGACAAATCAAGCAATTTATTTTAACAAGCATTTATGCTCCTTCTGCAATTCTGCTTTGGCAACCTAAAATAAAAAAAGATTTATACAGTTTTTGTTTTTTTGTGATGTATAAAGATAGAAATTAAGAACAAATTAAAACGAAACAAAACAAATTTAAACTAAATTTTTTAAGGGTAAAATAAAAATAACTGGAAGAAAACAAACCCTCTTTTTTTTATTTGAGAGAAACAAATGTCAAATGAAAACAAAGACAAACAAAACAATTTTCTTTTTACAATTTTCATTTGTTTGGAGAAGAGATAAAAAAAACTTAAAACTTAACAAAAGAAAAATACACGGCCTTTTATTTTTTATTTAAACTCGGCGCACTTATATCCCTCTACCCAAAACAAGATAATTATCCACCCCGTCCACAACAAAGCACGAATGTCTCCCCAAAATCGATCGAATTTTCACAAATTTCACAAAACAAAACACATTAAATTTCGGCAGATTGAAATCGCGAGTGGTGGATGGGGATTGAGGAGCGGTGAGGGGATTGCAGTCGCTTGGGGTTGGTCGCGAGTTTCGATTGGGGTGTCTGGTGGAGATTCAATTTGGGGATTGTGGTGTTCGAATCATGGTGGTGGATGAGTTGCTGGAGGCTGGGAAATCGAGGCGATTAGATGAATATGAGGTTGGTTCAGAGGTTCAATGTGTAGAAGGTGGCGACCGATGCGCTCGCGGTGGTTTGTAGAGGCAAGGGTGTCGCGGTTTGATGGAGTGATGGGTGGTTGATGACTGGTAGAGTATCGTGGGTGGATGGAGTTGCGTGTGCAAGCATGGTTGCAGGAGGTGGTTACGGGTGGTTTGCGATGAGGATGGGAAGTGAATTGTGTAAGTGGTAGCAGAAGTGGTTGGCAGTGGTATTGCACTGGTGACTGAAATTGTCTGAAGTGAGATTTGATGGAACAAGTTGTATCAACGAAGGCAGGGGTGTGGGAATTGAATGGTAAAGCAGCAGTCAAAGAGCAGCAGCAGTAGGGTGACAGTGGAAGGTTAGTTGAAATGCAGAAAGATAGTTGCACCGCTGGTATGGGTGGAACTGCACAATTTTGTATGAAATGGTCAAAGTGCTGTTGGAATTTGTATGTAGATGTATGTATTTGGGCGGAAGTCTGAAACAAGTGATCGAGGCAAATGGTTTTGGGGTTTGTAGTAGGAGTTGCTTTGGTAGAAATAATATGGTGAATGAAGTGATATTGTGGAAATTTGAAGTTGCTTATTGCAGACAGTTATTGTGGAGTACAGGCGAGGGGCGGTGGAATAGTGACAAGTTTGGGGATATTAGATTGTGTTGTCGGTGAAGTGGATTGGTGGATGATACTGTTGTGACACTGATGAGGCAGGGGGGATGAACAGGCTGTTGGTTTGCGGGGTCTTTATGTATAGCGGTAGCTCAAAGCAGCAGTGCAAGATGTGATGGTTGATTAATTTGGTTTGGTGATGTAGATGTATGCTTATTTGAAGTAGTGAAAGAGAAATGATGGTTTGCGGCACTGTCGTCAGGAGTGTGTTGCTGCAGAGGGTGGATATGATATGTGTAGGAAAGTTGGTAAGGAGTAAGGCAGTAACTTGAATGGCTGTGAATGGTTTGCGTGGTATGTATTGTGTGTATGGAGATGTGAAACTGTAATGAAGTTTGTATAATCAGGGAATGTGGTTTGTATAAGGCAGTAAGTATTGTGTACACAGTTGTGCACAACAGGGTGTTTGCACAGTTTGAAAGGCAGAACAGTGTAAAAAAAAAGTGTAATTTTTTTTGGTCAATGTAATGAAAGAAGAAAATAAAAAGAAAAAAATGTAAATGTAAAAAGATATGAATGCAATAAACTTTTTTTGAAATTGTATATGCCTTTTTTTCCAAATATATAAAATGCAAATGCAAAGAAAACTAGAACAACAAATGCAAAAACAACAGCACACAAAAATCAAACAAACACACAATATTTTTTTAAGTACAAATACACATAAAATAAAAATACACAAAAATCAAAAGAAAATAATTCGAAGAGTAGAAAATTTGAAATCAAAACAAATTCTCAGAACCGCGCTAAAAACTTGTTCAACAACGAGTTTTCTATCGGATTAGAAAATCGTCGAACGAATTTATAATAAAAATTAACCGCAAGCGCAAGGTGTACGATTGTAGCACTTATGCGAGTACGGATCGATTCACATGGAATTATTTAGATTTTGAAATTCTATTCAACCAAATTAAACCAAAGTCGAGGGATTGTTAACTAACTAAAAAAAAGTAAAAACAAACTAAAACTAAGGAGAATAAATATATGAGATTAAATAGCAATTTAGAGGCAAATTCCCTCTCATGATCATATAAATCAACATAATGAAATCATGATCTCTTTTTGGTCATTTGTAAGTTTAGTTGATGCTTTTATCACAAGCATGGTCTAATTGTGTAATTAACACACTTAAACCATCAAACTTTAATACACCTTCTAACTCACTTACTAACTTTAACGAAAATGACAAGAAATTAAAAGTAGAATCTATTTTAAGCATGACATATTAACCATTGAATTAGAAACATAAACCATCAAATTTTGATTCTAAATCCACTTCCATTACCATGATCATATGTAGATGAAGAGATAATTAGTGATTCATATGACTAAGCATAGCCTATTTGTTTTGAATAACATAAGCTATCAAACTCAATATGAAACAAAAAATCACACAAACATCTAACTTTCCGTTAAACACAAAAGAGACATAAATGAAAAATTATGTTGCATCTACATGATTCAAGAGAGCTTTATTACCCCTAAATTGAAGGGATTAGGCTCTCATATTTGTTATCAAATCAACAAATGTAGCTTGTAACATAAAATAAACAAGAAGAAAAGGAGAGCAAAATGAAATGAAAAACTATACTTGCATAAATAAATAAACATACACTACTAACATGAAAGGAAATAAACAAGGAAAAGAAAAGAACATGTATTAACTTGCATAAAAGAAAAGTACGTAAAAGAAATGACTAAATAGTCATGAAAAGAAGGAGAGTTCTCGTTTTATTTCTAAGGTAAAACTAAAGACAAGGGAGTCTTAGAGAGAGTAAAGAAGAGGAGATTACATGAAACAAATGGGCATTTATACATGTATGGAACCCTAATTCATATTTTTGAGTAATGCCCAAACTGCCCATGAGGTAATGTGCCCACCAAGTAATCATTAGCATATGTTAATTATCCACTTAAATGTGCATGAAGCTTTAATGACCTTTTAGCATGTGCATTAGCTCCTAATTGAAAATCAATGTAAGTGGGTAGGCGGGGTCCTCCGTGTTCATGAGTTTGAATTATTTTCATCTTCATTTACTTTGTTTTCTTTTGTGCATGCATATCTTCATGAAACCACTTGTAATTTCCATCTAATTCTCCTACAAAATAGTATAGAAATTTCCAACTAAATTTTCTCAAATTATATATGCACAAAAATGACCATTTTGCCCCTATATGAAGATGAATGTGCGATGTTTTGAAAAAAATTGAATTTTGGTTTAAACCTGTGAAAATATCCAATATGGTCGTTTATTTAATTTAATTAGATTAAATACGGTGGTAAAAATATACACATTTATGTGCACATCACGTTGGCTCTATAGTAGTCTATAGATCATGCATGTATTTCCTTAAATGAGATACATAATAAGCAGTATGGACTCTTGTCAAGTATTCGATAACTCGATGATAAATGATTTTCCCATTTCTCTCTATGCTAGGAAACAGACCATCATATCTTGATGTCAACTTTTCTGTCTTTCCAAATCGCATAACTCCCTTTATCGATGATATTTTCACAAAAACATAATCTTCAGCTGAGAATTCCAAGTCCTTGCACCTCTTATCTGCATAATTTTTCTACCTTGATTGAGCTTCTTTCATCCTAGTGTGGATTAACCTAATCTTTTCCATGGCTTCATTGACCAAACCTGGGTCAAGCATTGGACAATCACTTGCCTCCAATTAACATGCTGGTGATTTGCACGGCCTTTTGTAAAGTGCTTTGAAAGGTGTCATTCCTGTACTAGTTTTATAACTGTTATTATAGGAAAACTTGACAAAGCGCCAATGGTCTTCCACGAACCTCCAAATTTCCATACACAAGCTCTTAATGATTCTTCCTATTTTAACCCTTTCTGTTTCCCATCATTTTGCGGATGGAAAGTGGTACCCATCTTTCGGTTTGTCCTCAATTCATTATATAATCTTTTCTAGAACTCACAAGTAAACAAAGGATATCCATTACATACAATGCTACTCGGTTTTCCATGAAGTCTCACAGGATTTGACAACTTACCTTCCATACAATCATATCCTAATTAATGCAAGAGGAAGTACCCAGACTAATTAATATCCTTAAATTGGGAAAATAGGAAGATCCTTTGTCATTTACTAACTAAACCTAAGCGAGCCTCTCTTATCCTAGTACTTCCTAACTATCATCGACCAATTCACTTGCAGGCCACTTACTGCTTCTTGAATAGGGAAGAGGAAGACTTTCCCAAAAGTCATTTAATATCCCAACCCTAAAACGGACCTCCCCCAAGATATCTTCACTAACGCAAGTCAAAAATACTCCCTAACTTATGGCCCATAAGTCACCCGTGACGTCTCATATTAGTACGGCTATTTGTAGGTAATGGTAGCTAGATTAGCTAGGTAGACTTACGTACAAAATTGGGGCTAACATTGTGTCCACCATTGGTACTTATTATAGTTTACATCTTACATTAGAACAAAAGTCACATGGTTGGTAGTCAGATTAGCTGGACAAACTTCTATGTGCTTTTAACTGCCCTCGCGTCCCTATAACTTAGCCATATTTTCACTCTCCAATGTTTTACATTACACTATGCCACATCTATGTATAATACATACACACAAAAATATATATACACACACAGATAGATCACCCATATTTATGCATCTAAGGCCTTATAAGGGAAACTCCTTGTTTCTCCTTTATTTATGGAATAATTTCCATGATGATCCCTAACTCATATTTATTTGATTAATTATTGATTGGAAACTGTCTTTTGTGTGTCTTAATTATTATATAAGTCACAAGTCTATATTTATAATTGTAAGTTTCGAAGTTTAAGGGAATACACAACCTAAATAATTTTAGTGCTTAATATAAATTTATTACGTTTGTTAGTTGTCCATTCAGGGTGGCATATTATTAATAACTACAATTTCCATACAAGTCGAATTAACATAGTAATTTTACGAGGGTCAACATTATTAATAATTTAACAACATAATTCAGACTTGTACACAAAAATGGAATGCTAACATGCAATTTTATTTTATATTAGTATAACTGGGCTATGCCTCCAAAGAAGAAGTTTTATGATATAAACCTTTTATATTCCATCCAATAATTTGAACATACAATATTGAAACAACAAAGAAATCAAGCTTGTTTCTTTAAAATAGGCGGTGCAAATTACGAATAATATTAGGCGCCTCTTTTTCCCTTCTTTGCATACCTATTTCTATGTATTTGTTCTAGAATTCTTTATTATTACAATGAAAAAGTGAAAAACGGAATCAAATGAAATATAAAATGTTTATTGCATAAATATGATATTAATATAAAACAACCAAGATTTCAATTAACCCAAGGATTACATTATATGGGGAGATTTTGAGATTTATTATTAAATTATCATATGCAAAATCCCCCAAGGCACAATATAAATCCAAATGTCAAACTAAACAATAATATCAATGAAATATCTAGATTCCCACTCACACATGATTCCCCTTGCTTGCTTGATTCCTTAATCTTTGTTACACTCTTGAATCTTGTATGTATAGTTGTTCTTGAAAATTTTGATTTAAGAATTGTATTGAGGAGGAAGAAGATAGCATAATTTCGTCAATTTGAATATCTTTTCTGGATAAAAGTGAGGGGGCTAGCCTCTTATTTATAGTGGTTAGAATGCACGTAGATAGTGTGATCAAAATCAACCAAACCCGGGTCGTTCGGGTCTTGGAAAACCTTAGCTACATTACTACCACCGGTCGATCGGTCCTCATTGGGCAGTTGACTGCTAGCGATCGACCAACCTTTTGTCCTGGCACTAATTGATTTGCTTTCCTTTGATTTATATAAACATTCAAGTTTTAACATTAAATTTTAAAATATTTATTTTGAATTATTTTCAATTTGAAAATTTCAAATGTCGATAACTTTTTCGTTTGTACTCCGATTGGAAAACATAATATATGAAAATTGCTCAGAAAATTATCGCTAACACAATGGTCAAGGTTTTGTGATCGATTCTGAGGTTTGCAAAATTTCCATTTTTAATGTAATTATTAATTAATTGATTTTACTTAACTAATTATATGTTAATTTTATGGGATGTTACATTCTTTCCCCTTAAAAACCTACATACCTGAATTCCTAAGGAACAAATAGTGTAACATGCATCCACAATCATGTTGTACAACTATGTTATCTACACAACCATCTATACCACCTAAAATACAATGTGATTATATATGCAACATATCTGTAGGTGAGCTCAACCCTTGCATGAATGTAAGAACGTGACAAATAGGTATGTATGAAAACAACCTAAATATGCACAAAATTCTAACGAGTGTAAAAACAACATAAAAATGTATGAAAACCATCTCTTACCATCCAATCTAGCAACCATGATGCAATCAAAATCTACGTAATATTAAATCTAGAAAGAGAAATTTAGCAGAGAAGTGCTCTGGGTGAGAAGCCTTCGTCTTTTCCTTCGTTTCCCAGGTGGTCTCTAACGGATTATCTCCCCATTGAACTAGAACCATCCTAATTTCTTAGTTACAAACCTACTTAACTTCATACTCCATTATGCATGCGGTGGCACAGTATGTCATTGGCTCCATCACTATATATGTCAGCTGATCATGCTCAACTATGGTAACTGTGCTATATAGACACTTTGTCAATTGTGATATATGGAAAGCATTATGGATTCTAGCCAACTTGGTTGGAAGCTCTACCCTGTATGCAAGTCTCGCTAATCTTCCAAAATTGGGAAAGGTCCAAGAAATCTTGGTGCCCACTCCCTCAAGGTTCAAAGCCTCATAATTTTCCTAAGAGGGGAAATCTTAACAAACACTATGTCTCCAACTAAAAATTCCAACTCCTTCCTTCACCTATCAGCATAGGATTTTCGTCAGTCCTGAGCGGTCTTCATTCGATGTCTAAATACCACAACCTTCTCTATGGTATCACATATCAAATCTGGCCCAAGAAGGATTTTGTTGGTATTCTCCCACCAACAACTAGAGGACTTTCTTGGCCTTTCATATAAGGCTTCAAAGGGTTCAATACCTACTGTTGCTTGATAATTGTTATTATAGATAAAATCTACTAAAGGTAAATGTTGCTACCACTGTCCTTCAAAATCCATGATACAAGCCCTCAAAAAATTCTTTAAGGTTCCGATTACCCTTCCTTCCTATCCATTGGTCAAAGGATGGTAAGCGGTGTTAAGATTCAATGACACCCCTAAAGCGAAATCCAGACTCCTTCAAAACTCTCTAGTGAATAAGGGGTCCCTATCACTGACTATATTGTTCGAAATTCTATGTAATTAGACTACCTCATTGGTGTAAATTTGTGCTAGCGACATTGCAGTCCTATTACTCCTAACTGAAATAAGAAATGGGTACTTTAATGAGCCTATCAACTAAAACCCAAATAGCCTCATTATCTTTTTGACTACTAGGAAACCCATCTATAAAATACATTGTTATGTGCTCCTACTTCCAAGTTGGGATCTCCAACGGTAATAACAAACCTCCATGCTTTCCTTGCTTGACTTTGATGCATTGGCATGCCAAACACCTTGCTATTTACTCCGCTTCTTTCCTTTTTATTCTTCGACAATAGAAAACTCGCTTCATTCCATATACATCTTATCCAATCTTAGATGAATGGTCATCTTAGAAGAGTGGTACTTGGCTAGTACTTCCTTCATAACGTCCTTTACCATTGGAACACAAAGGCATCCATATCTCCTTAGCCATGCCCTTTCATTGATGGAATACCTGCCTTCATGGCGGAAATACTCTCCTATATTCAACTTTGCCTAAATATCTACTGTTATTGCATCGTTCTTCCGATCTTGGCAGATGTGGCCTATCAATGCTGGCCTCACTTCCATTGTTGCCAAATATCCTGGAGTGAATTCTGATAGCTATTGGAAATTAAAATTCAAGAGGAATTCCAACTGCCTCCACTCATATATAGCAACTAGAGTAGCATGTCTTCGGCTAAGGGTATTGGCAATGAAATTTCTTTCCAAGGAATATTAATCCTCAAAGTCATATGATGTTATAAAATCCATCCACCTTTGTTGCATAAGGTTTAAGTCCTTTTGGGAAGATGGGTAGTTAATTAAGAAAATTAAGATCCGTAAAAAGTTCAAACCTTTCTCCCAAAAGACAATGCCTTCATATTTTCAAGTGGTTTCCATGCACCTCTTACTTCTAGAGAGTACTAGAATATCATCCACAAATACTATGACGAACTTATTCAGTTCCCTCTAAAGACTCTACTCATCAAATCTACAAAGTAAGCCGGTGCATTTGTCAATGCAGAAGACATTACCTCCTATTCATATGGTCCATTTGGAGTGCGAAAAGTGATATTCTCCTTGCTATCTTCAACTATTCTCAATTTGTGGTCAAACAAGTCATCTATTCTAGGAAAGGGGTACCTATTCTTTATGATCAGCTTGTTAAGTCTTGGTAATCGACATATAGTCTTAAAGAGCCGCCTGCCTTAATGGCAAAGACAACAGGTGCTCCCCATTCTAAAGTACTTCGATAAATAAATTTCATTTTTAATATCTCAGTAATATAATTATGTAGTTCTTGTCTCTCATTGGAGGCTATATGCCTAAGTGGCAATGTCGTAGGTCTAGCATCTTTCTTTAAAACAATCCTAAAATCTATTTTCCTTTGTGGTGGGAGGCAAGAGACTTCTTTAAAAATATCCAAATTTTTTGGAACCATGGGTGCAGATGAGAGCTCATCTCATGACATGCTAATATAATATAGTTGGCTCAACTCAGCTGAGCTTTGGGGTATGCAATGAACATCTATATCTCGAATCCTATAACTCTTAACTATACAATCCCTCGATCATAATCTAATACAACCCGTAATATGATAACCAATCTATTCCTAAGATAAGACCATATCCCTCCAAACCTTAAACATACGCATTACATATAAATTCTACATTGTATGTATGTGTGTGCGTGTGTGTGTATCCACACCTAAGTCTTTGCAATCATAAAAAGATGTGTCGACCCCCATAGGATACGACACAACTATAAGGTTAGTGACAGGTTTGGTTTTGAATTCTAAGGATTTAACTATATTTTTGGCTATGAATGAATGTAATGCTCTTGAATAAAATAAGATACATATAGTATTTGCAAAAATAGTAGTTTGTGCCTTCCATAACAGCTTTTCCTTTGTCCTTGTGAGGAGGTTTTTTTGAGCAAGGTATAGCTTCAATGGTATAAGCCTGCACAACCGGCCCCCTTGGCTAGTTCCAGACATTAGTTATTGTATTGTTCTTGGTGGAAATGGTAGCGTTTCCCCTTACACGCCTCCTTTAACAAGTTTACCCTGTAATCCTTACTGATTTGTCCCTTCTTGCTGCATCTATGGCATGTTGGTTCTTTTTTATTGCACCTTTCTTTGGCCTTTTTATCCATGCATAACTTTCCCTTCTTTGATCTAGCTTAGTCATCAAACTGTCCTACATTCTCCTTTTCTTCATTACCAACCTTCTATAGTAGGGGAATTTCGACTAGCATCTTATAGGTGGATCCTGTGGGAACTTAGGTTAAGAGAAGTTCCCTTAAGGGAGAATTTGGGCTCTTTACAAATTTAATTGCCTTCTTCACATAGGTGTTAATAGGACTCATCCTAAATTTGTCCAACTCCTTGAACTTGTTAGCATACTCCTTTACTATGTTGTCCCCTTGCTTCAAGTGGATCAATGCCTCAAATTGAAGGTTCGCTTCTACATTGGACATGAATTGCGACTCGAAGCGAGTATTGAATTCAGCATAATTATGCTTTCCTAGGCTTTCTATATGGTCACTATGGTCCACCAATTAAACATTTCTCCTTTAAAATTCCATGTAGCCAACTTCTTCCTAACTCAATCATCCAATTATAGTTTCTTGAATATGTGGTCATGATTATCAATCCAGGCTTTGGTTCCTACGAAGTCCTCCGAGCCTAAGAATATTCATCCACCTATAATTAATACCCTTAAATCCAAAATACAAGCCTCAATATGTCTTCGAGTACCTTTTTAACCCTTTTAGTTTTCCATTGGTTTACAGATGGAAAGTGGTAATTATCGTCCCATTTTTGCTTGATTCATTATATAATCTTTTTCAGAACTCAATAGTAACAAAGATTCTCTATTACTTACAACGCTATCAATATTCCATGAAGTCTCACAAGATACTTCATGAATAGCTGTGACGACACACCTTTCTGACCCCTAGAAATGACATTTCACAAAACTATAGTGTTCATATGTTGTTACCCAAGCATCCAAATGACAAGTTGTCATGGGATAAAATAAAGAACATAAAAGGACAGAATAAAAAGATCACAATGGAACGGTTATAAATAATATAAAATAATATAGTACAAAAGATATCTTCTTACATGGAGTTATCAGAGTTACACAAAAGTACTACAACTATCAGACTGGGCAGTTATACACTCTGCCTTTACACATGATGATACAAAATATACATGCAAAATAGACATAAAAGCGGAAATAAATAACCAGATAGCTACGGAGCCTCCTACTCATCCATTACCTTCAAAAAGCCCAAAGTAAACCTACTACTTTCGGACTACTCAAATATAATTAAGTGTCTGAGAGTTTAGAGAAAATAAACAACTCAGGTCAGAAAATACATCTATTATGAGTAAATCTTAAAAAAAATGGTGGAAATAAATACAATATGCGAGACCATGCTGCTATCTACGGCATAAGTTTTTCCCGCATAATAACAACGTTCGATCACAACAATGAATACAAATAATTAAACATCACGAAGTTCTCACGACACTTCTCGATGTAAATAAGAAAGAGGTAAATTTAGAAATTAGGAATCAGAGGAAACCAGAGAAATTTTCCAACAAATGACTAGGAGGTTGTGTCCTCCTTACCGAAAGTATACCTCTAGTCAATGTATTTGAGAGGGTCATTCTCTTCTGTGATTCCTCTTGGGAACTCCAAGCCGGACCCTGCCAACCTTACCTAAAATCCAAGCATTTCACATCTTAATGCACATAGAACCGCAGCAACCTAGAGTAGATATGAATATGCCTTAATGGAAGTAATCCCACATAACTTGTCCCTCACTCGCTTTCTAGTTTTAGTTATTTCCGACAAAGGATAACAAAGCTCAAATAAGTGATAAATCATTTGAAATCGATTATATCCAAAGGAGAATGCTAAACCAATAATAAATAAATCAACTATTGGAGATAACTAAAAAATGATAGTATTTGGAAATTAAATTTCATATTCATACCACTACTCGTCGATTCCAAACAAGTGTTATCCCTGCATTATAAATGAAGCTGGGCAAGTTAAGGTAATATTACCTTTAGGCATTTCCTTGACAACATTTTTTTTACCTTCAAGATAGAAATGAATCCATGCCTCGACATTTAGTGTTAAAAGTATCCCAAAATACTTTTTATATAAGCGATATCGTTTGTGGGACTACTTTTCCACAACCGAATTGAACTTTTACTTCTAAAACCAAACTTGATCTGGAGTTTCACATTAAAAATATTAACTTTAAACAACTTCGTCAAAATGATTTATTGACTTTAAATGCTAATAAATTCCTTTAGCATGATTATTAAAATGATTAATCAACTTCAATCAATGATTAGCTACATTAAATATCTTCATTTAAAATAATCAATTAGCTTTAATCCTGATTAGTTACTTTAAACAACACTATTTAAAATGATTAATTAACTTTAATCACCATGTTTAATTGATTTGTTAACTTTAAAACATCATTATCTGAATAATTTGTTAACCCTTAAACACCATTATTAAAATGATTAATTGATTTTAAATATCGTTATTTAAAATAATTAACTGAATTTTAAAACTTTATTATTAAAGTGATTAACTAATCTTAAAACATCATTAGCAAAATAATTAAGTAATCTTAATACTTCATTTATTAAATAACTAATCAGCCATAAACATCATTAGTTAAAATGATTAATTAATTTTAAACTATCATTAATGAAATTATTAATTAATCATAATTACATCATCATTTAAATAATTAATTAACTTTAATCATCATTATTTAAAATGATTATTTAATTTTAAAATATCATTATTAAGATAAATAATTAGTTTTACTCATCTTTGTTTTTAAAATTAATTATCTTTGTAAAACCCTTGCACAAGATATAAAATATTTCAAAGGGGATAACATTTTCAAAGTGCCGATATAACAATAGTCGCTATACATATATTTCCATATATACTTTTTATGAGTCGTTTATTCAATCAAACATCACAACATAAGGGTGAGAATAGATATAAAGGCAAGTAATAATTATACACATATAGAGAACATCCCTTATCCAACATGAATTTATTGGCATATAATTCAATGTCCAAAGTAACGTAGCATCAAAACGGGAATTTATTCTGCTAAATTGATGCCTAAATAATGTACTTTATTTAACTGTAGCAGAATGTGGATTTATTCTAAAAATTAGATGTCGTCTATATTTTTTATAATTAAATCATAGTAGAACGGTATTTTGTTCTGCTAAATAGATGTCCAAGACAATTTATCCATTTAAGTTACAATAGATGTCATCTATGCAACATTCATACTTATTAGGCTAACTTAATGGCATAGACAAGAAATCCCATATTTACAAATCAATTTACTTTAAGAAAGTAGTTTTAAAATGGAATTGATAGAGTTTAAAGTAAACCTTTAATTAATAATGATTTAATCTTAACTTAATGTGTAACAACCCTGTATTTTGTGGTTATTTTAATTGTATATTTTAATTATTTCAATTGAATTTTCTAATTTAAAAACTTTATTTTATTTATTAAAATGAATAATTTTTGTTATTTTAAATATAATTTTGTTTTGTATGTGAATTATAATTCCAAACATGAATAAATTGAATATTTTCCAGAAATGTGAATTTTGGTCAATATAGTCAAACTTTAACTTTTAAATTTAAAATTAAATTTTTTTGAATTTTTGAATTTTATATTTTATTATGAAAATAAATAAAATTTTAAGTACACTACTTTTCATTTCGTTGAAATCCGATTAATATTATGAAGGTTATGCTTTTTACAATATTGTGTGTAAATTGATTTATTTAACAAAATTGTTTATTTTAATTTATATAAATAATATTTTTGTTTGTTCTAATTTGTGTATATATGTTTGATATGACATGTTATATATATTTTTAAAACATTTTTAAAAGTGTTGTTATAATTTTTAAATGTTTACTGTACATTGTTTATATTTTTAAATGCTAGTTTTAATATATTAGCTATTTTCCCAATTATTTTCTATTTTTCCTTAAATTATTTATTTATTTTCTTTTTCATTTTTTTTTATTTTTTTTATTTTTATTTACTGAAATTTATTTGGTTTATCTTGAATTAAAAGAAATTGGAAATCAAAGAGACAAAAGATTTTCATATTCCTTTTCTTTTCATTACCTTGCCTTTTCAATTCCAATTGCCTTTTCATTTAGCTTTGGCCGACCATTTCTCTTTGCTGTAGCCGTGTTTCCCATTTCACTTTCACGTGAAAATACTTCCCCTCATCTAAAACTCACGGCCATGAAAAAAAATCCTGGTAATGGCCTCTTTTCTTTCTCTCCTTTTTCTTCTTACTTTTCCATTGAATTTTTCCTTCCTCTTCATCTAACATAGCTGGGGGCCACTCTCCACCATCACCACCGACCATCACCTCCTCCATCTATAGCTACAACCTCCCTTCCTCCTCTGATCAATCCAGGCCGTGCCATCCAAATGGAACCATCACCACATCCTTGCACAAAAACTCCACAAATCTTGCCTAGCCGACCTAGAAATCCACCATCACCTTCTTCTATCACTTTGGCTACCCCCTTAGCCACCACCACTAGCATGTTCAACCCCTCTGGCTGCTGCTCCAGACATGTCCAGACCTATACAAGCATGAGCCGAGCCATATGTGGCCAAGCCGAGCCTAGTGGTGCATCCAAACCCTTCCTTTTTGCCTTGTCCTTTGCATACTTCACTTTGCAACTCTTCTACCCCTTCACTTCATGTTTCCATGCTATTTTGATGCCACACCTGAGTTTATCATCATCATGGCTGAGCAAATGAACCTCCTTGGTCGAGCTTTTGAATAGTTGTAGCAAGGTCAAGTTATCTTGTCTTTATTGCTTTTTAATTTCAATTTATTTCAATGTATTTTGGTTGAATATTCATATGATATATTGTCTTGTTTTGAGTTTTTTACAACATGATATCTTGGCTCTCTCTCTCATTTGAATCAAGTCGTGCTATGTCGTTCCATATCGTGCTTTCTGGAATTTATTCGTATAGTTTATTTTGCTAACTCCAGCTTGAAAAGGTGAGTCTTTCTTACTCTGACATGTTTACTTATGAAATAGTGAATTATGACAAGTGTTTAGTAAATTGAAAATGTTATGCAAGTAAATGATGATATTATGATATGCTATGCCATGTTATTACCATGTTCACCTTGTTATTCATCACCTGACATATGATATATGACATTTATATTGTTTATATTGTATATGTATATGTTCACACTACAAGTTCTCTGTTAGAATAAAATCACTATGGGTTGAAATGATACATACCCGAACGGACTTTAGAATAAGAAAAAATCATTATGAACTGAAATGATAGGCTCAAGTGATTTTTATTGTATTTTTATTTGACTTGGGACTGCGGGTTGAAATGACAGAACCCGGGTTTTTTTTTAAATTGCAGATTGAAATGATATATATCTGTATCACTTGACCTAGGTTAGAAAATTATATACAGACCCCATGGTATATTTTTAAATGATTTTTCTTAAGATATGTATTTTTAAAAATATAATTTTTGATTTAAAAATATATATATTTTATGGTTTTGTGAAAGCTAAATATTAAGTTTTGAATTTATGAATTTAAGTATGTAAATTTGAAGTAAAATGTGATTTTTAACTTTAATTTTTTTTAAATCACTACACCAAAAAGTACTTTTGGTGGCGCACAAAAAACGCAACCATAACGTATGGTGGTGTTTTATAGAATGCCGCCATACGACATGCAACTAAAAAACTAATATTTTTGGTTGCGTTTTTTTAAACGCCGTTATAATGTGCCTTATTGCGGCGGCAAAAAAATGCCACCGTAAATCTTTTTTTGTAGCATGTTGAAACGCCACCAGAAGTGATGTTTGGGTTACAACTTAAACCCAAACCTTATTGCCGCGTTTATTACATATTTCGCCGCAACAATATTTTTTTCGTTGCGTTTTTTCTGCCACCATATATTTTGGCAATGATTTTTTTTGCTATTATATATTTTTCATAGCGTTTGATAAACGCCACAAAATATTTTTGCTTTTCTTTGTCTTTTCTCACATTCTGCTAGCTCGTTCACTCTCCAATTCACTTTATTCATAATTTATATTAAACAATTGTAACAACCCGCAAATCCGTACCCCTTGAGTCAACACTATTCTACAACAATCAACTCAAGTTGCATAGAAATACGAACCATTTGGATTAAAGAAGAAGAGGTAGAAAGAGAGAAATAGAAACAACATCAGAATCTAACCATCGCAGCGAAATAAAATATAATAGATAATAAAAATCTTTACTCAATCCAAATATATCTGTTCATATATTACATCATCAGAGTACAACAATCACAGCTCAACAACAACATCATACAAATGGATACACAGCAACTCAACACCGCGGAATATATATATATATATATATATATATATATATATATAAACAAGTACCTGTCGTCATCCAGCTCGTCTCCTGAGCTCCACAGCATCATATCCTGTATCCTATAATACTCGGTCTGACCCGAGCATTACAGTTAAATAACACCCGAGTCAGTCTGGAATACCAATGTGAGAAAATCACACCCAATTGATTATTAAAGTTTCAAAGATCCTTTGAAAAACAAAAGCATCTCGTAAGACCACGCCACAAATAAACATGTTGGGTTTTTACCTTACGATAGCTAAAACAATATTATAGAAATCCTCTGATATTATAATAGGGTCTATATACAAATACTTATAAAATAGCCGAAATTGTTACATTCATTAAATTCCATCTACTAGCCACAGAGTGGGTAATACAAACAAAACTCGTACAAGACTTGTAGGGAGAATGGATTTCCAACCAATGACTAGGCACTGGGGTACCACCTGTCACAGTACGGGGCCTAGATCACCGTACCGAGGAGTACGCCCGCTCCCCTGCAACACAAGGCTGGGACTACCCCTTACTGGATAATCCCGAGTGACATCACCCCGCGGTTGGGATCAACAACCGCCCACTAAGCCGAAATAAAAAGGGACATCTAGACTGGAATGACCTCACCCTGCTTGGGTGCTAACCACCTAGCCTTGCTGCATATCCCCTGATTTTCAGTCATTCCCATTTGATGAGGCTTGAGGCTAAGCGTTACCTTTATAGAATATATCCCTTAGAATTCCAATCGTCCTCCTGACGATGTTTCGCAAGCATTCATCCATACAAGTCCGTCCCGGGTTCGAACGGAACCGAAGGCACTATTCCTACTACATCCATTTTGGAAATATTCTCAGGATTAGTACCGACCAGCCCTTGCACTTCACTGCTCCATCTTCGAATCCAAAATCGTTTTTCACGAAACGTACAAACCGGATCGAAGTGGTTTTCGAGAAAAAATCTCGATCCCGGTCTCTTCGAAACGATCAACGCATTTTTGTCCAATATTGATAGTCGGTTATTTAACTACCAATTTATATTCACAAACATCCATCAAACAATAAATATTTTCCCAAATTATTTATTAACCTCAAAATATCTTCACAAGATATATATTCTCTTTCAAACCCTTTTGAAAACAGTTTTCAAACTATCTTCCTTTTTCTCAGAATAAATTCTGAGTATTTTCATTTCCACTGGAATCACCAAGCACAAAACTTTAGATTTTTAAAATAATTTAAAACACTTTACTTTGAAATATACTTTAAAACATTTATTTTAAAAAGTACTTCAATAATTTAATAAAAATACATACTATATGAATATTTGAAAATAAGGTTACTTAATAAAATATACAACTAGATTTACACTTTTTAAAACAAATACTAAATCACTCTTTAAATAATTGTTGCTATAATAGATCAAAAGGAAATAATTACTTTAGAAATTAAATATTAGAAATAATAAATTTTACAAAAAAACTTGCTTTCTATAAAAACAACTTTAAACCATCAAATTACTTTTTTTTAAAGATTTACTTTTTAAAACATGTACTTGGCTATCCAGAGAAAATCCCAACTTCAATCACTTAAATCAATTTCCCCAAATTGATTTCCAATTTATTTTATTTGAAATAAATTTCTTTAATTACCTAATTCATTTCAAAATTCATTAAGTATGGACTTAATTATTGTTGTTGTTATTATTATTATTTTCCATTTGATTTTAAAACTTTTAACTGAAATATACAAATTCCAGATTTTTCCCAACTTTTTCCTTTATTCTTCTAATAATTTAAATATTAGCTTTTAAATAAATGCTTTGTTCTTTTAAATAATAATACTGAATTTTAAAATTCATCAACTTCCTGTTTATTCAAATTTTCCTTTTCATCCTCAGGATTCATTTATTAAAATTTTAAAGTTACTTTATTTCTTTTCCAAGTCATTCTTAAATTTATTCTATAATTATTTTACTTGCAATTTCACTTCTTTATTTCATTCAAAAATCAAATTTATATTTTTGGTAATTCATTATTCTCAATTATATCAACCAAGCCATAACATTCAATACTTCCACATAATGAATCATAGAATATCCAATAACCAGAGCAGAGAATATTAAATAATTTAAATAAAAGTTGAGGGGTCCAGTTGGATCCCTCCAACCTGTTTTTCCTGCATCCACAGACATTAGCATCACATAATATACCAATTTCGAATTATACTATACTATGTCACATCAATCAATTCAACCATACAATCAATTATTTAAATTTAGTCATTTTAAATTTAAATTTAAACTGAGTGAGATTAACTCATCTTGGGTTTTTGTTTTGCAATCCGCTTCAGTATTGCATTGGATTTCCTAATGTCTGACCTTGAATAAACCATTTATATAATTTATTAATTTTTTTTGAATTAATATATAAATAATTTCACTATTTAATAAATTAAATTGATCATTATTTAAAATAAATCGTTTGGTTTTTAACTAATGATTAATTTTAACAACAACTACTTCCAAACTAATATCTCCTTTAAAAACCTTTTAGTAACAATTTAGTTAAATAATTTAACCATCACAATCTTTGTTTCAAAATGGAATAGTAGGTTGTAATTATATAAATTTATACCTATGCTCTCTTTTTTTGAAACCTCATATGTATATATACTTATAAAAAAAAATTATATTACCATTTGAAGTCTTTTATTTTCCTAAATCCTATCTATATTATCATTATTATTTTAAACAGTACACCAAAATGTAAATATCTGTATATTTTGTTCTTTTTAAACACATATATCACAAATCACAAAAAGTACCACCCTGACGATTCCCAACCCGAGATCGAGCTGCCCTCCATCTCGACTAAAATCCTAGCCGTGCAGTGCCATAACCTTATTGCACACTGCCGACGCCTCATGGAATACGAAACCCTAGATCTGCAGCCGCACTCCATTGCCTTGGCCACCACTCCGATGTCACGACTCTCCCTCCCATCTACGCGCAAGCATACTCGCGCTTATCTCCCCCCAAATCAAGCCCGTATCTAGACTCCCTCCGCCTTGCTCTTCCAGATCCAGCACGTCAATCGCGAGCTCCACATCCCGGTTGCATCCCCCCTAAATCCAGTTCGACCGGTTCTACAACGCGTTATTACATGGGCCGCAACCGATAAATTGAAAAATGGAAACTCGTTATACACGAGATTGAAGAGGGAGAGGTATTGTAGAGGAAGGAAAAAAATAACACGCAACCCCTCTGATTTGTTTTTTTTTTCTTCTTTTCTTTTTATTTTATAATGTTCGAATGGTGATATTGAGAAGGGGAACGAAAAAGGTAGAAGGGGGAGTACGAAGGAGACACAATGGAGGCGGGTTGTACATATTGTCGATAAAAGAAAACAATTATATTTTATTAAATTTCAATTTTCCTTAGAATAAATTTCTATGCGTTTATATATCGTACGCTCACACACAACTCCAAAAATTACGAAAATTGAAATCCGATAATAATTTAATGTTACGGACCCAATGGAACTGGATTTGTCGAATTCCGAGACTGTGTCTCGGAAGGCTATTTTTAAATTCAAATTAAACGATATAAAATTTTAAAACTGAACAAACCACTGCTAATTTCAATTTTACAACTTCTATTATATCCAGTACTATCAATATAAATTTTATGAGCCTTCAAATTATTTTTAACAAGCTTAAAATTTCAGATTCAACATTTTCCCTACTTCAAATTATTTAATTCAATAATTTAATTATCAAATAAATTGTGATATTCGTAATACAAGTTAAAATTATTCTATTGAATATTTAAAATCAATTAAATATTCTGATTTTAAATGCTTGAAAATTCCGGGTCGTCACATTCCTCTCCCCTTAAAAGAATTTCGTCCCCGAAATTACTAGTTAGGAAGGATGGTCAAATACCCGTTACTATTTTCCCTGAACTAAACAATCCAACATCAAACCAACTATCTTTTTATAAAAGACTCATTATCATACTTATTAACTTCTCAACTCTCCCATTGTTCCAAACTATACTATTTGTTTAACCTTTCAAGTTTCAATTTAAAACCAAACCTTGAATTTTTCAAAATATTTCTAACTCCCTAAATTCTCGAAAAATTTCGCCAGCGTCTCCTTTGCGCGGCTGACTCGGTACAACTACAAAATGGCTCTACGGCCTCCCAAATCCAAAAAGACAACAAAAAGCCAAGTGGCTCAATCCAAAATCCCAAATCAAATTTCATAGAAATTTAAACATATACCTTTTTGTCGAGCATTTCAAATTTTTATCTTTTGAAATCAATCCATTTCTCTTTTCCCTTTATATTACCTGCATATCCTGCTTAATACTAATATCCGATCACAATATTCCCAAATTATCATATCAACTTTCTTACAAAATGTCAGTATTTATTCATTCAAATATTAACTTAGATTATATTTGTAGTACCAATTCCCAATTAAGAATTTACCATTCCCTTCTTAAGTTAGTATAAGCATTTTATATGTTTCTTATATTTATTTTCATCCCCCACTTTAGTTTATATCTATTTCTATTCACATTGATTCTTTCATTTCCATACGAATTCAATTTATCTTTAACTCAAAATATGTAAATATTATTTGTCATCTATTACTAATTCATGTCATTATTTTAATTAGTTTCATTTACTAACTTATTTCAATTTCTAGTTTGAAATCGTTTTGCTGTTAACTAAATTTTCAAAAAATTTCTAACTCCCAAAATTTCTGAAATTTTTTGGCAGAGTCCCCTTTGTACGGAGGAGCTTTTGCAATTTAACAAAAGATATAAATATATATACATCGACCCACCTGGTCGGAAAAACAAAAAACAGTTCATATTTCCTATTTTTATTACGTAGGCGTACCTTATTTAGCATTTTAACCAAGCGGCTTATTAATTTTAGTAAATAGCACAACCAAATCCAGCCACATGGCTTCCAGGTACCTGTACTTACTCAATTTAAACATGTAAGTGCGATATAAATGAAGTTTAACAACATTTCACTTATTTGCAACAGTTAAAACATATGAATTCTAAAATAAATACACACCAAACATTTTTCCGTAAGCAATTTATATAGTTTTCACACTAATTCAACTGTTTCAATTAATTTATAACCATTTTATTAAATTTGAATGGTTTAAAATTCAATCGCTTACATTTAATTTATTTTTAAGCAAACTGAACTCATATTTAATTCAATTGCTCTCAAAATCAATTTATTTTACTCCCATCAATTCATAGAATTTTTAATTACTTCCATTTACATCAAATGACATTTTATTCTATGCAATTCAACGAGATTTATTGGAATAAATAAGTATTTATGTTTTATAACCATTTTAAATGGATTTTCAACTCAGTTTATACTTAATTCTATTCCATTTTTAAATTTACCCACAATCCATATATTCACATTTTCATTGCATTTCAGATTTGAATACATTCACTTGTATTTCATTTATTAACCCAAACTAGTTTCATTATTCAAACAAGTTCCATTCAAAACCATTAACAACTTAGGTTCATCTTCATTACCAATCAAATTCCCCTTTTATTTAAATTCATTCACGTCCATTTATTTAGCTCGACCCATTTCAAGCTTGCACATTACTATACATTCCCGAATTAATTCAAATCAAGCTTGAATTTAATGATCTTCCAATTTTACTCGTAGTCGAGCTTCTAATTATTCTCAACTCAAGTTAATTTATTCAACTTACTCCACTTCAAACCTAAGTTCACTTCCATTTAATTCTTATTTATTCCATCCATTTATTTATTCAATATAATTAGTTTATCCTCTCAATCCATTTTGAATTTTCATTCCATTAAATATTATCGGCATCTCACCGAATTTTATTTCAATTAAAATCCTTTTTTTTTACTTAAGCTCATTTCATTTTGCAAATAAATTTCTCCTTTCTATTAAACTTGATTCTATTTTAATCCAATCCCATTTCAATTTAACTTTTTAGATTTAGCTCATTCAATTTATTACAAGGTCATTTCCAATTTATTCCCATTTATTTGGAATTTATTTACAACTCCTACCATTACTATTTTAATCTATTTACATTTTTATTCGATACATTTCAATTATATTTAATTTGTTAACACTTCAAGTTAAAATTAAATTTATAGCTCAAGTTCTGAATCCACTATCCATTTTCGATTTACCACCCAATTTCATGGACTCACAATTCAGTTACATTTACTTTACTGACCACTCAAGTCGAATTCAATTTATAACTTGAGTTATATTTCCATACTTCATCATAAATTCACAATTCAGCTTCAATTAAACAACATTACGTTCCCATTTACACATTTTATTAACTAATTTATTATAAAATTAGCTCTCTCCTATTTATAGTTCAATACTTAATTTTTGATTTCAAATATCACTTCATTTAATTTTCTTAAGTTCAATTTATTTTATAATTCAAGTTTTGATCTTCATTTTATTTTATTATTACTTTTCCAATTCATCGAACAATATTTATTTTGGATTTTGTATTCCATTTTCAATTTTATAAGTCACAACTTATTATTTACACAATTCCCTTCATTCAAGGCTTAAATATATTCATCCTTTATTTTTAACTCGAGCCTTCTATTTATTTATAGCCCAAGCATATTTTTATTACACTGGATTTTTTTATTCTGATTTATTTATTTCAATTCAATCCTTATCCAACTGATTTTCCATTTATTCAGGTAAGAATCTAATTCCATTCCATAATTCAATTGAATTCTTATCCCAATTCAATTTTATTTTAACTCGGTTTTATTTAACTCAATTCGATTTCAACTTGATTCGAATACAACTGGATATTATTTCAGCCTTTTCAATTTATTTCAATCCAGTTAAATTTTTATTTCCCAATCCAAGTTCATTTCATTTTTCTTTTTTTTTTTAACTTTACACTTTTAATTCAAATTCCAACATTCAAAGCTTACATTTCCTTCCTGATTTAAAAATCATCTCTATTTATAAGCTTACAACTATCTCATCTGGATTTTTAAACAGCCGACTTTTGGGTTCAAATCATTTTGAAATCTTCAACATCTCAAATCACATTTCTCAAAAAATTTAAAACAATCCTGGTTTTATTCTCAACAAATTTCCCTTGAAATTTTCAAAAACAAACAGGTTTTCCTGAACAAATCAAAATGGCAGCAATTCATCACTTAGAAACTTGAAAATGAACATCGATGATGCTGCAGTCATCACCGAAGTTATTTTCCAGCGACTGAAGTAAATTTAATGCTATATCCCTTTCCAAAATTTATTTAAAACAATTTCCTTTCAGAAATACCCCAAAGACAACAATGCTATCATTTATCTTCAAAATACTTCCAAATCTCCGGGATTTTAAATTTCCAAATCCTGCTTAAATCAAATTTAACTATAATTCATTTGCATAGCTTCCCATTTGATAATAATTCAATTCATAAATTACATTTATAATTTATATTTATAAATTTCATTTTATAATGAATTTATTCCCTTAACTTTAGTTATATTTTCAATTTCTAGTTAAATTCTCACTTAACAAAGATAATACTTTAATATTATCATTTCTAACATCCAAGCAACCATATATTAGCTAAATAGTTTTCAAAAACTATTCTTTATATCAAAATATGTTTTGGGGTAAAATTATTTCATTTACCCATACTTAAAACAACACTGTGTCGACTGTTCTATTTAAGTGTTTAGAAACCCCTTCAATACAGTTGCGCAAACTGTGTCGACGAAGGTTCATATGCCACTCAATAAACCAATCAACACAATATTAAAACAATTTATATTCACTAACAAATACGCGCTCATATCTATTAATACGCTCAAACTCATTTTAGAGTACTATAGACTCTAATTTAAATGAGTAATTCCCACCAGAGCCAAGGTTATCACCAGCCTAAGCTCTGATAGCAACTGTAACAACCCGCAAATCCGTACCCCTTGAGTCAACACTATTCTACAACAATCAACTCAAGTTGCATAGAAATACGAACCATTTGGGTTAAAGAAGAAGAGGTAGAAAGAGAGAAACAGAAACAACATCAGAATCTAACCATCGCAGCGAAATAAAATATAATAGATAATAAAAATCTTTACTCAATCCAAATATATCTGTTCATATATTACATCATCAGAGTACAACAATCACAGCTCAACAACAACATCATACAAATGGATACACATCAACTCAACACAGCGGAATATATATATATATATATATATATATATATATATATATATATATATATATATATATAAACAAGTACCTGTCGTCATCCAGCTCGTCTCCTGAGCTCCACAGCATCATATCCTGTATCCTATAATACTCGGTCTGACCTAAGCATTACAGTTAAATAACACCCGAGTCAGTCTGGAATACCAGCGTGAGAAAATCACACCCAATTGATTATTAAAGTTTCAAAAATCCTTTGAAAAACAAAAGCATCTCGTAAGACCACGCCACAAATAAACATGTCGGGTTTTTACCTTACGATAGCTAAAATAATTTTTATAGAAATCATCTGATATTATAATAGGGTCAATATACAAATACTTATAAAATAGCCGAAATTGTTACATTCATTAAATTCCAGCTACTAGCCACAGAGTGGGTAATACAAACAAAACTCGTACAAGGCTCGTAGGGAGAATGGATTTCCAACCAATGACTAGGCACTGGGGTACCACCTGTCATAGTACGGGGCCTAGATCACCGTACCGAGGAGTACGCCCACTCCTCTGCAACACAAGGCCGGGACTACCCCTTACTAGATAATCCCGAGTGAGATCACCCCGCGGTTGGGATCAGCAACCGCCCACTAAGCCGAAATAAAAAGGGACATCTAGACTGGAATGACCTCATCCTGCTTGGGTGCTACCCACCTAGCCTTGCTGCATATCCCCTGATTTTCAATCATTTCCATTTGATGAGGCTTGAGGCTAAGCGTTACCTTTATAGATTATTTCCCTTAGAATGCCAATCGTTCTCCTGACGATGTTTCGCAAGCATTCATCCATACAAGTCCGTCCCGGGTTCGAACGGAACCGAAGGCACTATTCCTACTACATCCATTTTGGAAATATCCTCAGGATTAGTAGAGACTAGCCCTTGCATTTCACTGCTCCATCTTCGAATCCAAAATCGTTTTTCACGAAACGTACAAACCCGATCGAAGCGGTTTTCGAGAAATAAATCTCGATCCCGGTCTCTTCGAAACGATCAACGCATTTTTGTCCAATATTGATAGTCGGTTATTTAACTATCAATTTATATTCACAAACATCCATCAAACAATAAATATTTTCCCAAATTATTTATTAACCTCAAAATATCTTCACAAGATATATTTTCTCTTTCAAACCCTTTTGAAAACAGTTTTCAAACTATCTTCCTTTTTCTTAGAGTAAATTCCGAGTATTTCCATTTCCACTGGAATCACCAAGCACAAAACTTTAGATTTTTAAAATAATTTAAAACACTTTACTTTGAAATATACTTTAAAACATTTATTTTAAAAATTTCTTCAATAATTTAATAAAAATACATACTATATGAATATTTGAAAATAAGGTTACTTAATAAAATATACAACTAGATTTACACTTTTTAAAACAAATACTAGACCCCTCTTTAAATAATTGTTGCTATAATAGATCAAACGGAAATACTTACTTTAGAAATTAAATATTAGAAATAATAAATTTTACGAAAAAACTTGCTTTCTATAAAAACAACTTTAAACCATCAAATTTCTTTTTTTTAAAGATATACTTTTTAAAACATGTACTTGGCTATCCAGAGAAAATCCCAACTTCAATCACTTAAATCAATTTCCCCAAATTGATTTCCAATTTATTTTATTTGAAATAAATTTCTTTAATTACCTAATTCATTTCAAAATTCATTAAGTATGGACTTAATTATTGTTGTTATTATTATTATTATTTTCCATTTGATTTTAAAACTTTTAACTGAAATATACAAATTCCAGATTTTCCCAACTTTTTCCTTTATTCTTCCAATAATTTAAATCTTAGCTTTTAAATAAATGCTTTGTTCTTTTAAATAATAATACTGAATTTTAAAATTCATCAACTTCTGTTTATTCAAAATTTCCTTTTCATCCTCAGGATTCATTTATTAGAATTTTAAAGTTGCTTTATTTCTTTTCCAAGTCATTCTTAAATTTATTCTATAATTATTTTACTTGCAATTTCACTTCTTTATTTCATTCAAAAATCAAATTTATATTTTTGGTAATTCATTATTCTCAATTATATCAACCAAGCCATAGCATTCAATACTTCCACATAATGCATCATAGAATATCTAATAACCAAAGCAGAGAATATTAAATAATTTAAATAAAAGTTGAGGGGTCCAGTTGGATCCCTCCAACCTGTTTTTCCTGCATCCACAGACATTAGCATCACATAATATACCAATTTCGAATTATACTATACTATGTCACATCAATCAATTCAACCATACAATCAATTATTTAAATTTAGTCATTTTAAATTTAAATTTAAACTGAGTGAGATTAACTCACCTTGGGTTTTTGTTTTGCAATCCACTTCAGTATTGCCTTGGATTTCCTAATGTCTGACCTTGAATAAACCATTTATATAATTTATTAATTTTTTTTGAATTAATCTATAAATAATTTCACTATTTAATAAAATAAATTGATCATTATTTAAAAAAAAATCGTTTGGTTTTTAACTAGTGATTAATTTTAACAACAACTACTTCCAAACTAATATCTCCTTTAAAAACCTTTTAGTAACAATTTAGTTAAATAATTTAACCATCTCAATCTTTGTTTTAAAATGGAATAGTAGGTTGTAATTATACAAATTTATACCTATGCTTTTTTTTTGAAACCTCATATGTATATATACTTATAAAAAAAATTATATTACCATTTGAAGTCTTTTATTTTCCTAAATCCTATCTATATTATCATTATTATTTTAAACAGTACACCAAAATGTAAATATCTGTATATTTTTTTCTTTTTAAACACATATATCACAAATCACAGAAAGTACCTCCCTGACGATTCCCAACCCGAGATCGAGCTGCCCTCCATCTCGACTAAAATCCTAGCCGTGCAGTGTCATAACCTTACTGCACACTGCCGATGCCTCATGGAATACGAAACCCTAGATCTGCAGTCACACTCCATTGCCTTGGCCACCACTCCGATGTCACGACTCTCCCTCCCATCTACGCGCAAGCATACTCGCGCTTATCTCCCCCTAAATCAAGCCCGTATCTAGACTCCCTCCGCCTTGCTCTTCCAGATCCAGCACGTCAATCGCGAGCTCCACATCCCGGTTGCATCCCGCCTTAAATCCAGTTCGACCGGTTCTACAACGCGTCACTACATGGGCCGCCACCGATAAATTAAAAAATGGAAACTCGTTATACACGAGATTGAAGAGGGAGAGGTATTGTGGAGGAAGGAAAAAAAAATAACACGCAACCCCTCTGATTTTTTTCTTTTCTTCTTCTTTTCTTTTTATTTTATAATGTTCGAACGGTGATATTGAGAAGGGGAACGAAAAAGGTAGAAGGGGGAGCACGAAGGAGACACAATGGAGGCGGGTTGTACATATTGTCGATAAAAGAAAACAATTATATTTTATTAAATTTCAATTTGCCTTCGAATAAATTTCTATGCGTTTATATATCGTACGCTCACACCACAACTCCAAAAATTACGAAAATTGAAATCCGACAATAATTTAATGTTACGTACCCAATGGAACTGGTTTTGTCGAATTCCAAGACTGTATCTCGGAAGGCTATTTTTAAATTCAAATTAAACGATGTAAAATTTTAAAACTGAACAAACCACTGCTAATTTCAATTTTACAACTTCTATTATATCCAGTACTATCAATATAAATTTTATGAGCCTTCAAATTATTTTTAACAAGCTTAAAATTCCAGATTCAACATTTTCCCTACTTCAAATTATTTAATTCAATAATTTAATTATCAAATAAATTGTGATATTTGTAATACAAGTTAAAATTATTCTATTGAATATTTAAAATCAATTAAATATTCCGATTTTAAATGCTTGAAAATTCCGGGTCGTCACAACAATAATAATAAATAGTTCAATAATAAACAAAAAATACATGAACAAATGAACTACCATAAACACAAGTAGTACATTACCATACATTGATACAGAAGTAGTACATAACCGTACATAGTCACACAACTAGTATAGTAGTTACAAGACAAAAGTTAACATAAAATCCATACGCAGAGAAGTTTATACAACTGAAATACTAGAAACAAAATGAAATAGACAACTGAACTACCGTAAAATCCATACGTAGATGACTAGCTAAGCAAATACCATAAACAACTAGCTAAGCAAATACCATAAGCAACTGATAATTTCTTCGGAGAAGTTCATCCACCCGTAGACAAGTAATAATCAACAATGAGGATCTAAAACTTGAATATTAGAATAAAAAAGGTATAACCATAATTTCTAGTGTTCTTAGCTACCCTATTAGAAATGTACCACTTACCCATAGACCATCGTAGACTTGCTCAGATTTGAATTTGGAGCCACAACTTCTTCTAGCCTAGACTTATCACTAGTAAGCTTATTGGTTTCTAGGTGTAGACCAGCCCTCTGCTCATCTTTTTCAAACTCCATAATCTCCACTGCAACACTCCTCATTCATCCCCCTTTATTCATCTAAAATCACATAAACAACCTGACCATCATCTCCATACCACTAGAGCACATATACAACCATCAAAACTGTCACTCAAACAATCTCATCACACAATCTCCCTGCTCCTCCTTGCTACATCACCTCCTCCAAACTACATTACTTCTACCACTCCTTCTACCACCACCCTTATCTGCTCCTCCTCTCCACTACTTCTAGCTGCCAATACATCATTTCTTCAACCATCTTACTGCAACAGTCCCACTTCCACAACATCAACAAAATACAACCCACTACTTTACATACCACCATCATTCAACCACTGCTACTACACATTCTGTCATCCCACCGTCAACATCAAGTGCAGCACCACCATCATACAACTCACTATCATCATCACCTCCTCACAGCCATCTACATACATGAACAAGAAAACTTCAATGCCACAACAAGCATTTTCAAACTTCATCCTACAATAGTTCTCACATCACATTGCCTACAACACTTCACTTCATCCTTAAACAACTACTGCTCCTTACCGAACTCATCTGAACTTCACAAAAAATTCCCAACCACCCATCTAGCAAACTCCAAATGCCGAACTTAATTCACTCCTAAAAACTATTACATCCTCCAACAACAGTGCTCCAACACCAGCACTACAACTCCATTAACAACATCACCATCTTCTACCTATCACAACAACAACTTCAACAAAACACACTCCATCACTGCTTACAGACATATTTCCACTTCCACTTCCTCATAAAATTCTTATGGACAAACAACCACTGCCTCTACCTTCATTGACCACCCTCGCCCGAACCTCCTCCTCCCTAAAATTTGCAATTACAGATGTGCAACCTGTACCCGAATTGCCTCAGAAACTACTCCTCCATGTTTCGAAACACCCTAGTGATCATTCCAAACCATAGCCTCAGCAACTACGTGTTATAAAACATTTTTCAAGAGTGAAAAAATGATGAATTTACCTTGAGTCTCATAGTAGGGGCCCATCCTAACTTTTCCTTGATGAGAGTGGTTGCGACCTCGAACAACCTCAGGACCTAGAATGTGATGAATAGCAAGCTTCTTATCTTCGAAGCTTAAAACTATCTCTGCCATCTCGTTCATGCTTACCATTTCATCGCTACCGATGTTCACCGGCTCATGGAAATCCGATTTTGTCAACCTTTATATTCGAAACAATAATATTATGTAAGCAACAATTTGATCACATTTTATTATTATCCTGTGCATTCTTTTAAAATTTTGGAATGTCTTTGTATATTATAACAATGCAATTGCATTCAACATGAATGCAAAAACACAAAAAATGTCATGAATGCAAAAACACAAAAAATGTTGGAAAAATGTATTGTGTTATGTATGATATTTCAGAAATGTTACCTTAAAACTCCTTCCACATACTTTGCATTCGTATTGTGTAATGTATGATATTTCAGAAATGCTGGAAAAATGATATTTCATTTGACAAATTTTTGACATAGCAGAGGAACAAAACTAATTGCACAACAACCCTCCTTCGAAACTTTTTAAAGAAGTAGAATTGGTTTTCCCTAGATCAGAAAATAAACTTGAGCACTTTAAAAATAAGCAGAAACATATTTGAGCATTTTAAATATGCACACATCTTAATGGTTATGTTTATGAATATGCAGATTTCTGAAGTGCACGAGTTCTTTTTTTAAAATAAATATGTTCTCATGCGTTTTTAAAATATTCAAGTTCATTTTTGACATGGTGAAAATCATGTCTAATGTCCATTGTTGCGGTTACCTTTTTTTTCCAAGCTTATTTCAAAATTTTATCCTGTTATCCTATTTCAAATGCATAAAATCTACCAGATGCAAATATCATGCAAAAGTTCACTTATAATACTGTATGTAAAAAAAAATTGAGTTTGATTCTCCTAAGAATATATACCAGACAAGTTGATAAAGAAAATTTACCTTTCCATGTACCAAAAGGACCATATATGTTGTGAAATGAATTCAAACTAATTTAATACACCAGGTTCGTTTGGTCATTGGATGAAATTAGTTGAAATATAGTACATGAAGGTTGAAATGAATCTGGCGCAATAATTTAATGATATAGAGTTTAAATGAACGAACCTCAGCAGGCCACGCATCAGATTCTTTAAGGCTTACATTAGTTTTCAACTGCTTGAATTCAGGATAAATACAGGCACATGATGCATAGAAAAATCTAAAGATCAGGTCGTAACATGAATATGCTCACTTAGGTTGTAACAACTTTGACATTTTTTATTCCAATATGAAATGATGTGAAGGACTGCTAGCTTAGGTGGTAGGATCCCTAGACCGTGGTTCTAAAGATCAGGTCGTAACATAAATATGCTCACACAAACCTAAGAACAACAAAAGATCAACTCAATGATGCAAATTCAAAAGTGAAGGGAACAAGAAAATTCAAACAAGTGTAAACCTTTTGACCCCATTAATCCTGGATGCTTCAAGAACATTTAATCATAGTATTGTTGTACATAATGACTGAGTGATTCGACTGAATGAAGCCCATACTACCCATATCAGCAGTAAGATTGAAAACATGATCCACACCATTTGTGATCTTAAGGTAGTTATCCATGGCCCTTAAATCAGCCAAATGAAACTCATGGCAGAACATGTCTTCGGGCATGTGTTCATTCTTTTTCCAATCAGAAGCAATAATGTAGTGGCCTTCATTTTTCAAACGCCTTGCAATGTGAGAGTCAATGAAGCCTCCTACTCTGGTGATCGAGATTTTGAGCTTCTCGGTTGGCCAGTATGGCTCTCTTTCTAAATTTGCATAGGTGTATTCTCCATATGTGGCGTTGTCTGTGTTACTACCCATTCTGAAATTTTAAGAAGATAGTTACCTCTGTGAGAGAAGATTCTCCATAAGCCTTTTGTTCAGTTATGTTACGTTATGTACAAAAATGAGTGTTACTAAGGAAATAAAGAAGTATGCTTTTTAACACCATGTTTAGCATGTCTGACAACTCTTTATACATCGTCAAAACTACTTACAAGTAGCTTATTTAAGTCTGTGTGCTTGAAAACTCCGTATAAAGAAGTAATATAAGTAGTTTAGAATTAAAAGTATGACAAACAAATATTTGTTTCTTGCAATTTAAAATAGAATTTCATTTGTAATTTTTGACAAGTTAATAGCTAAAACAACCATGTTATTTCAAACAATATGAAGCAAAATTACACTATTTAACATATTCACCATCCTTCTACATGGATCTGTAATCATATACACTCACTACGTACAAATCATATTATTCAACTTTTTTGAAGCTAAAAGTCAAATTATATTCAGACACTTTTACTTATTACTATTTAATCGAAGCCACTTAAAATTACTATTCTAAACCTCCTTTTAAGAAGAACTAACACAAGCAGTTGTCAAATGGGTTCCAAGTGTTCTAACTGGTATATCATCTTTCAATACCTTGATATTATGAAAAAACACATATGATTTTGTTGGTGTTCTTAAAATATGGTATTAAGAAGAGTTCTCTTAGGTGTTAATAACAACATACGAGTTTAAGTATGTTTAGAAGCCAGAGCTACTTATTCATCTACTTGTATCTTTTAAGCACCTTAAAAGGATAAGAATTTGGTAACAACTTTTTTGTATTGACTTCTAAGTTGGTTTTACAATGCAAATGAGAAGTAAAATAGATTCACTTATTAGAGTTCATGTAATATTTCATTCTATGAAGAAAGCATCATAGAAAGTGACTTATATTCACAGATTTTACAAACATTTGACATATATACCTTCATTTAAATTATATCATAAACAAAGGTAACAAAATCTGAATCGCACAACATATATAAAGAGGCAAACATTATCAATTCTATGCGCAAAAATTCAATCTTTATTACTGGCAAGTCGTCAAAATTACACATTTGTCGTATAACATTTCGAAGCCAGATCCAGGATAACAAAATAGGATACAAAACAGAAATATTTTCAAGCCATTGTAATTTTTCATTAAGAAAAAATCTAATCGCAATGGTGATTCATTGATTTATTCCACCGCTTAATTCTAGCTCCGCAAATAGAAAAATAACAAAAAACAGGTAATATGAGTTATAGAAAATGAGGTATGCAGCAAAATAAAAATTAAGGGCCAATGGAAAATTTACCTGAGAGACTGAAGCAGCAAAAAAAGGTAAAAGATACTGACAAGGGAAGAAGATGAGGATACACTTTTCCCAAAGCGATGTTTATATAGAAGAAAAAATAAATATAAAAATCATAATATTTGGTAATGCATAAAAAGGAGCGATTGTCATCGTATCAAAATTTCAACTATTCCAGTTAGGGTTTATTCCAATTGGGCGTAAATCAACTTTTCCAACTGGGATTTACGCATGAAATGGAATAGAATACGCATATAGAATCATATAAAACCCATAAAGAATCACAAAATCGGTTTATAAAATTCATACCTTATCCGAGGAGAACACGTTGACTGAAGTGCTATGCAATGATGCTGAGCGGAGTAGAATGAAGGAGGGCTCCCGCGACGATGATAATGAAGCGAGGTGGATTCTGCTGGAGGGCGAGATGGATTTTGCTGGAGCGAAAAGGAAAACGGAAGAACAAAATTTTTGAAGTAACGAAGATGAAGGGAAACGTGACAATAAAAATGAAAAGTTTCCTGAAATATTTTTAGTTAGGAGGGATGGGCGGCAACTTTTGTTGCGCTAATAATTTAGGGGTAAAGTATTTTTAGTTGCACCTAGGTGTCACACGCCCCTAATTAATGCAACCAAAAGCTAATTTTCTTGTAGTGAATGTAAGTAAATAATGGAAATTTAATTTAAAGTTTGAAATGATATTTGAGTAAAATGTTAAGTTTTAATAAATTTATAAGTTAAAAATTAAATTGTGACTTAACAAATGAAAGTGAGTTTTAAATCGAATATTTGATTTAAAAAATCTGTTGTGCTAAATCATATGTTAGAAGTATTTAAATGTGAAATTTTGAAGTCTAGAAATATGATTTATATGTTTAAATTTGGTAAAATTGAAGTTTTATTATTTTTGAAAAGTCATAATAAAATCTAGAATTTTATTAATAGCATTTCCAAAAATGATGTGGTCTTATGACAGCATTTTTAAATGTTGTTGTTTTTTAATTTAACTATGTTTGAAATAACTAAATATCTATTACGGCATTTTATAAATGATGTTGTTCCTAAACTAAACTATTTTGAAAAGTATAAGCTACGATAGCACTTTATAAATGCCGTCGTTGCTATATTTTGACAATGTTTGAAATATTATACATTTTAACACTATTTGAGTTATATTTTAAAATGTTAAATGTTTTAACTTTTGAAATTGATTATTTGTGAAATTTTAGGAGTTTGAATATATATTTATTATTTAAACTTGAATTTTTAAGAAATTTGAATTGAATTTAAATTTAAATAAAGTTTACTTGGTTATGTGTTAAATGGAATGAAATGAGATAAGTGATTTTTTTAATGGAATTTTGAAATGTATTTTGTAATGATACTTGGAATAATAAACGAATGATATATTTGATTTTAAAATGTTATTTAAATTTTGAATATTTGATTTGAATTCAAATAATGATTTGATAATGAGGTTTTGAAAGGATATGATATTTTAAATGATTTTGAAATGGTTTTGAATGACATAATCTTTATTTTGATAAAGAATATAAATTTGGAATGATATTTGATTTTGATAAATGAATATTTGAAGTTTACATTAGTATGAAGGATATTTGGTTTACTTGTAATTATGGTTTATTTAAATGATATTGGATTTATGAAATGAATATTTCAAAACTAAGTAATAATGAAGTTAAGTGTGAGATATATGAAATTATAAAATTAGTTTTGAAATGAGGGTATATTTTACCTTTGAAATATATTAAAAATTGAATAGTTTATTTGTGGATCAAATCTATAATTGAAATTTATAATATTTGAAATGGTTTGTAGGAAAACTAAATTGAATTGAAACTGATGGTTTGAATTGAATTAAAATTTGAAATTTGAAGATTTGGGTTTAATTGAGTAAATTAGTAAATGTAAAGAATTAAAGGAATGTTTCATGGTTTCAAATGTATGATTTAGAAATGTTATGATTTTCAAAGTGTAATGATTTCATGTATTTTGGTTTCGAAAGAGTTATTACTATGAAAGTATTATGATTTTTGAAAGATGAATATATAGTTAAAATGGAAATGATATAGTATTGATTTGAGTATATGTTTGAAACGGTTTTGATTTCGAAGTATAAACTATTTTGATTTGGATATAGTTTTGAAATAAAAATGGATTTGGTTTCGAAGCATAAACTATTTTGAAAGGAATATAGTTTTGAAATGAAATGATTTGATTTTTGAAGTATAAACTATTTTGAAATGACCACGACGTTATAATAATGTCTGATTATTAAAGAGACCGGAATCGGAAGTTGTCATACTCTCTGCCAACTTCGAAAATCACTTTAACAACTGCATACGAGGTGGAGATTACAGAATGAAGTAGGATGGTGGCGTCATTCTTAAGGTATATTACGTGGACCCAACTCCCGCGAGTTGGCATAAGGTGGCTAAAATAGGAGCGATCTCAGGCCAAGTGAGGTCATTCCTTCTATCAGACACATTTCTTCGATACTATACTCTTACTTGTGGTTGATTTGATGGTCATCCTTCAATTTTGATTTGGGAGTGTGTTCCGAGGTGGGCGTATGTGGCTGCTACGTTACCACCAGCCCGTGTACGTAATTGGTATATATACCCTGGTATTGCCTTGTGTGTCATGTAACCTACCATACCGAGCCTTACTACGAGTTTTTTTCCTCCCGTAGCTCATGGTGTATTTAGGGTAGTCTCCCAATCTAAGATATGCTGATACTGGATGGGCTACTGGGACTATTACGTGTTGGGGGCTATATGGGTAACCCTTCAATGCTATTTAAAAGTAAGTTTGTTTTACTGTAGATATTATTATAATAGCGCAATATTACTACGTAGTAAATAGTTTAACGGATCCTTAAAGGATGGACGATCCCAAGCATCCTTTAAGTTACTGATGCATTTTGTTACTGTTCACTTGAGTTGATTTACAGTTCATAAGTATTTATGTCCTGACTCAAGTGTTTTGTGTTTTGCTTTACGCTCGAGTCAGACTGAGTGATTCAGCATTCAAGATTCACCTTCGGATTTGGAGCTTTGCTTGAAGATCCAGCCATCTATTTTGCTTTCAGTATTCAGTGTTTCGAGTGATGCATTCTGATTTGTAGCTGATATATCTTGTTTCTCATCTGTTGTATTTTGTTTAACTCTGATGTATCTTATATATGTATATGGTAGCTTCATGAACTACTATCTCTTTTATTTCCGCTGCATTATTATTTACTCTGTGTCTGTGATCTGTGATTATTCTTTTATTGTATATTCTAAGATTTGCCAAATTTTATTTACAACGCGGTATTTTGAGCAATTCAAGTCCGACATGTGGGGATTGAATGGTTGAAAATATCGTGTCGTTAGAGAATGACATATTAAATCTTAATTAACTTTTAATTAAACCATAAATAATTAACAGTTAACCCTTAATTAAATATTAATAAATTGCTTAATAATTAAACCCAAATTAATTATTTAACCCAAATTAATTAATAATTAATTGCAAAATTAAACCTTAATTAAATAACATTAAATACTTAATGAACTCTTACTTAGTTAATAATTAATTAAACTTTCTTAATTAATTAAGTATAATTAATTAATACTTAAATACTAATTATTTAACTTAATTATTAATTAACCACTAGTTATCGTTAATTAATTAATTAGTAATTAATAATTATATTTTATACTTAATTAATTGTTTGAAATAGGTTTTCAAAAACATTTAAAAAGAAAATACTTTAAATTTAGAAAACGTTAAGTTTTTTGACTGCATGCATAACAATTATCGCTATGGATAACATAACTCAGAGTTAGTTTTCTAAGCTAACATTTTAAATTGTACTCTTAAACCTTACTTTCCTATCGAACAAAACCAAGGGTATTGAAAAACTAAAATAAAGTTAGAAACTTTGAAAGTTCGTAATTTAACTAGTAAAAACATAATTTGTCTTCCAAAGGATCTCAAGTCATTTTACAAGTTAAAGAGCTAACCTTTTAGCATACTTAATACCATAACATATATTTACAAGCCATCACAACAAACACAAGCAAGATCATAACCTTTTAACTAATCACTACATTCAACCTCATTTCAAAACTAAAGTCAACATTATACCAAACCTTCACGAAAGACCATTAAACAACCACATTTAACACCATATTAAACATCATAAATAAACGCTAAAATTTCCTTAACATAATTGAATTTATACTCACCAAAGCTCACTAACTTAAGGTAACTTCTACTAAACTTGTATACGTGCTAGGTCTTTACTTTAACTAGGAAAAATGGGGTTAGATGGTTCGACCAAAAGGGGCTGTAAGGCTCGGTCATGCTTGCTTTGAGGTGGTATGGGTCGTATTTTGGTTAGCTAAGGGATGTAGAGAAGAAAAAAATGGTCTTTAATGATTTTAATTAAGGAAGAAGTGAAAAAGAATGGATTTTTTCATGTTTGAAACTTTGGAAACCATGGGTGGATGCTTTGAGAAGCTTGAGAAAGAAGATAGGTATTTAGAAAATAAGAGAATGAAATGGAACATGAGAAATAAAATACAGAGAATTGTTTTTATTAAAAAGGCAAAATGTGTGAATACCAAAATAACCTTCCTTACATACCCACCACCCATTGTGCGTAACCTTCCTTACATACCCACCACCCATTGTGCTCCACATCATCACTTCCCTTCCTAGCCTATTCCACATGCAATACATGAAAGCCCCCCTTTATCCATCATGTTTTACAATACCTTGTACCAAGATGTGAGATGATAATGTGACATTTCATAATTTACATTTTATTTTGATTTAAATCTTTGAAAATTGTCACATCTTATTTCTTAACAAAAGTAAACATTCTTTCGCCTTATTATATACTAACCACACAATTTAAAACATATTGGATAATAGGATCATCTTATACCATGATGGTAAGTGAAAGGTGACATATCATTCTTAATTTTATTTTGACTTAAACATTTGCAAAGATGTCACACCTCCTTCTATTTACTTAAGTAATTATATTTTCACCATGTTACTAATTTATCCATACTTATATTATTTGTAAATGTGTGTATGTGTTAACTCAATTTGAACAACGTTTTCGACAACTTTTAGACACCGAAAAATAAAAATGTGAAAAACGATTTTCGATCACATTTACTATTTTCCTTTGAACTAGTTGTTTTTGTAAACACATTTTAAATAATCATTTTACAATCACTAGTTATTAAAAAAAAGAGGGTTATTTGACCATTACAAATTAATAATTGAATATTTAAATTAAATATTCATATATCAAAGCGATAAAATTCTAGGTTGTTACAATTTTTTTGCTAAAATGGATGTCATCTTAGTCAATGTAACAGAGAAAAGTGTCTCATGTTTAGCCCATTATAAAGTAATAGTTACTTCAAGGATTTAAGATTTGTGAAAAAACTCAAATATTTCTCCCAAAAGAGGGTGCCTCTATTCAATGCAAAGATCACCACTTCTAACTCTATATCATGAGTAAGATATCTAACTTCATATGGTTGAAGCTAACCGGAAGCAAAGGTAATGACTCACTTCTCTATATTAATACAGTTCCTAACCTAGATCCATATGCATCGGTAAACACTACCAAATCTTGATTCCCATCTGGAACAACTAACATGGGCCCATTACTCAATAAATGCTTTAGCTTTTGACATGCTTCTTCACATTTATCGGTCCAAACAAACTTCACATCCTTCCTTGTTAGCTTAGTCATCGATTCTTTTATACAAGAGAAATATTTAATAAATCTCTGATAGTGGCTAGCCAATCCCAAGAAACCTCCAATCTCAATCATGGTCTCGGGACTTTTCTAATTATTAATAGCTTCGATCTTCGAAGGATGCACATATAACCCATTCTTGAAACTACTTGTCAAAGAAACTTCACTTCTGTTTTCCAAAAATTACATTTTGAAAACTTCACTGGTGTTGCCTAAATGTACCAAGCACTATTCCAATTTTAACTTCATGCTCTTGTTTACACTTAAAATATATGAAAAAGTCATTGATAAACACTAACACGAATCATCCTAATGCTCTTGGAAGTGTTGATTCATCAAATCTATTAAGAAAGCATGCACGTTGGTTAGTCTGAAGGGTATGACTAACCATTCATACTAACCATTTCTTGTTTGAAATGCCATGAATAGTATATTTTCCTTCGCCACTCTCGATAGATGTAAACCCATTACTAAATCTAACTATGAGAATACCTTGGATCCACTTAATTGATCAAGCAAATCATCAATTCTAGGAAAATGATACTAATTCTTTATCATCTTCTCATTCAACTTTCTATAATTAATGCATAACCTCAATGACTAATCCAGATTCTTTAGGAACACCACCATGGCTCCCCAAGGCAACCTGCTTGGTCTAACAAAATCATTTCCTTCCAGTTTCACTAGTTGCACCTATAACTCCTTCATCTTGGCTGGTGTCATTTGCTAGGTGGTCTACTTATGGGTTCAGCTCCAAGTATTAAATTTGTTCAAAACTCCATGGCATGTTTTAGTGGTAGTCCCATAATAGGCTCAAAACATAAACATGCCATTTTACTATGAAAGCTTGATTAATCTTATCCTACACACATTACATAGCACCCAACATTGCATATAAATCAAGACTCGGCTCTTCAAATGAGTATATAATTTGGTCATTGTAATCATGGTATTTTAAGGATATAACTACACTAGCATCATATCATCTTGACCAATCCATAGGCATAGACACAATTATCCTGAAACCCACAATATCAAACACATACAAATTGCAGCAAAATATATAACCTAAAATATCAAACTCTACATGGCCATATCTCATTCCAGGAGTTGCATAGCTACCTATCGAATTCACAACCCTAGAGAAGTAATAAGGTATGTCGGTTAATTTTTTTAACTTATCTACCAAACACCTAGATATAAAAGAATGTGATGCTCAATATCGAACAACACACTAACATGAATGCTATGAATAAGAAGTGTACCACCTAACACAGTCTTTCCCTTCTCTTCTACAGTCGGTCCAAAACCTATATGTTCCAAGCGAAAAACTTTACCTTTCGAGCTTAGGAGGTCTGGACATTCATCTTGAAATGCCCTATCGTTTTTCAGTTATAACACCTTACACCTTTCTTATCAGCAACCCTCTTCCTTTCACTAGAATGAAACTCATTAGCAAAGTGCGACTTCTTACCACATCTGTAGCAAGTCACTTCAGCCCTTTCCTTTTTTGAAGCCCCACTCTTCTAAGCTCCCTTCTTGACAAAGAATTTTCTTGTCTTGTAAAACTGTAGTTTTCATAGACTGATTCTCCCCAAAAGATGCAAGTAAATATTCATTCCTCATAGCCATGTCCACCATGACATTAAATGGATCTCTACGACGTGGGATAGTTGCCCTAGCGATCTCCTGCATCAGTCCCCTTATGAACATCTTGTTTTTCTTAAGCAGAGTATTAAGGATGCCATGTCCATGCTTTGACAGCTTTTCAAATTCCTTGACATACTCCAACATAATCATCTCACCATGTTCTAATTCTGAAACCTTTCTAACCAAAGTTGACGTAGCCTCTTTAGACAAAAAATTCTCTTCAAACCTTTTTCTAAAGTCAGTCCAGTTGAGCTTCTCCTTTGGAACCCCCTTTGTTACATTCATCCTTCAATAAAGAGAAAACCCATGCAACTGCTTCAATGCTAACCTCCTTATTTTGATCATCATTCAACACCGTATCAACAAAGATCCTCTCACAGCTAATTTTCCACTTTAACGACATTCTCTATTCCCAAGAATGGTTATCTTTCAAGCTAGTGTAATCTCGACTTATAGTGGCATAGTTACTACAGATAGCCCTTCTTGTGTGGTATCTCCCACATTACCAGCGTTACCTCCAGTCTATCCAATCGCTGTTCTACGTGGAGACATATTAACGAAGAACAAATACATCGTTCCTATATTAACTTGTGCGGCACTATACCCAGATTAGCAATATATTAGCGTTGGTGGTTTAGTTTGCATTTCTAGCATTGGCTTGAACGTTCCCAGTAGTTGTGGGGCTCCCACCTCCACTTCTGGTATCCATTTCTCATAATCTACATACGAGTCTTCCTGATTTACCGAAGAATGACATAAGATATACGGGGGAGTGTAGATAGATATACACACATATATATAGCAAGTAACAAGTACATTAATATACATACCTTAATTTATTCTTTCTTATTTCATTCAGGTTATATTTTTCAAAAATCTTATTAAGTTTTATGTAAACCTATGCTCGAATACCAAGTTATAACATCTCTTACTTTAAGGCATGAAAATAGACATTTTTGATACCGTAGTTACCCTTAGCGTTATTTTCCAATGACAAGATGAGATTAGTTATTAACATCACGAACATAAGGATCTAAAATTTAACAAAAAATTTCCATTCATAATTTGCAAATTCATTACATTACGTGGCCTCACGACTCTATCGTTTTGATAAAACATAATAAGTACAAATATATTCCAAGATCAACATATGACGATGCCTCTTTGGATGATTGAAGTCTTAACTACTGAGATGCTTACAATACCCGTCATTACATACATTTATCAATAAAGAAAAGTAGTAAATATTGCACAACGTATATAATAACTCCTAGATAGTAGCTTGCCTCTTGTATCTCTCCGCAAACTTATTCATCTAAACCTGAAATACTCTTCTCTCAGCCTACCCAATCTGAATTGAGTGCCTGAGAGTTTGGGGGAAATCGAAAACTTTGTGTCGAACAAAAGTCTGGTCTGAATATTATTATTCCATCTCAAACCAAAACATAGGTGTTTAGTGAGACCACATCACTGAGCGGAACTAGTTTCCCCCACTAGTTCCTTATCAAATAATATGTTTTCTGTAGTAGGTCCTACAATTGAAATGATAAAACATAATCATAACATTAATATCATATCATTTGTGTATAGGTTAAAATAAATAGTTTGTTATTTACTTGGGTTAAAGGATTACACATTCCCATAATTACCTAATTCCATAAAATGGTCAATTCAGTGGCATAGTTTTCAAGGTCCTTATTAATCTATGTTAGTTTTCTTAAGCTAAATATAAACCTATCAAGCTAATAGGGGCAAGATATTGTAACACCCTCTAATTATTATGATAATTAATTAAAAAGAAAATAATTAAAAATTAGTATGTCGAAAAATAGAATTTTACAAATTTTGGAATTTGGCTACGATAATTGCATTATTAGGTTCGTGATGATTTTCTAATCAATTTTCATATATCAAATTTTCCAATCGGAGCTCAAACGAAAAAGTTATTGATCCTTGAAGTTTTTGAATCGAAAATAATTATATATGTAATAAAAGGAAATAAAATGCAACTAACAAAATAAATTAACGACAATTAACGCTAATGGTTACTTAGCACTTATGTAAGTTAATGGTAATGAAAAGCAAAAAGAAATTATATAAATCGGGTCATATAAGGAATGAAGTTAACGAACGTTGATCCTTTGACCCTAACTTAGGTTGATCGACTGGTAGGGGAACGAAAGTCAATCGATTGAAGTTGTAGGCTATGAATTTCGATGTAGCCAAAAAGCCCGAATTTAAAATAATTTAATCAAATAGCTTGCATTGATTCGAATCCCTATAAATATGGGCCTAATCCCTCACTTTTCTTCTCATATTTTCTATAGCAGCAGCGAACCTGTGCCATTTTCTCTTCTCCATGAATTCTTAGTTCTATTTAAAGTTATAGTTTACACACACACACACACACACACACACACACACACACAAGTGGAGAATAATAGAGAAGGATAGGGTCGAATCGAATCATCAATGCCAAGGTAAATTATAAATCTAGATCTAAATTTGAACTAAATCTAAGTCTCATCTTAGATCTTGATTTCTAATAGGTATATGAATGCTTGCGATATATGTTTTCAAATAGAGAGAATAAGGGCAGTCAAAATGGAATTACAGGGATTAGATCTGGGGATTTGGAAGGCCAAAAAGGTGTGTAGGGAATATATTTTTTATATAACATTGGATTTATATCGTTGTAAATTTATTCCCTATTCCTAAAGGCCTAATTATATACATGAAATGAATTTATAAACCCTACTAGCATACTCTATAAATAATAATTTGGATTTAATCTTTCATGCACTTGAATCTGGAAAGTATTGGATGGTAGTAGTTCCTAAAATAGATAAATTTTATAGTAGTTCCAGATTTTTCGTTTGTATGATTTATGCAAGTAAATATAAAATTGAAAGTTATTACAATAAATTATTGGGATTTAAGTATTATATTAATTGATTAGAATGTAGGGTGTTGAAATGTAAATTTCTATAAAGTATCATGTTCAAATTAATAAATAAAACTATATCGTTTGAAATAACAACGAATATGCCTTAAAGAAAGAGATATATAAAATAGGTATATTTATAGTATTTTGTGTAGTCTATTTCAATAATTATGAAGAGATAATTCCTTATAATTCCAAACGTAACACAAATTCCCTTTTTGGGTAAGATATAGAAATTTACAGTGTTAACATTTCTACTTGAGGGAGATATAATTCTAATGTATTAAAATGCAGAAATCCCTAGGTATGAATTAAAGAGATGTAATTGTGATAATAACGTTAAGTTGTAAAATTAGTTTATATACAATAACGACAAAATAGAAATAAAATAATAAACGATAAAAAGGTAGGCAAGTAGTAGAATGAATAAAGGCAAGTAATAATTTAAACAAAAGAGTAATGGCAAGTCCACCAAATAAGGAAAGGTAGTAAAAGTTAAAAAGAATGGAAATAAAGATTTAATAATGAGAAAGGGAAGTAAAAAAGAAATGAATATTTAGACCGTTTAAAGAAGGCGGTATGAAGTAAAGAGTTCGCCAAATAAAAATAATTGAATGAGAGTAGTTGAACATTGGAGGCATAATAATGAAATGAGAATGGTCTGCCCACCTCAAGGGGATACTAGCAGTTGTCTATATGCCAATGTGGGACATATCTAACTGATGGACCCTATAAGAGTCCCTTAATATGTACAATGACGACGACGTGATAATGCGTTGATGATGGATACTAATGACATGCTAGGTAACAGATACTAGTGGGTATGGTATCTTAGTCCAAAGGGGGACTGTGGTACTTATATATACATATATATAAACATGTAATTGTTTTCTATCCAGGATAGATGGGCCGTATCATACGTGTACGTAGAGTCAAGACGACTAAGTAAAGTAAAAGACATAACATGTCATGGAAGGCAATCGACATAGATTTGATTTATGTATAAAGTATGTAATTTACCAGTCACCGGAACATTATTCTGACCTCCTCGTTATTCCAACCCATAGGACAGCTTTAGAAGGACATGTATTGGTGCAAGGTGGGAACAATGGAAGGATATATTTCCTTATGCTTGCTTGACGCTGACAAGGGCACTTGATTCAGAAGTGTCGACCTTGGTCAGTAATTATATGTTTTAATACTTTATTACTCTACTGTGAGTTTATACCGATAGTGCTCTGATATACATTTGTTAACCAATGATCCATAATTTGGTGGACTTGGGTTTTCTATTTAGCAAAAATTCAGGTCCAGTAGGGTGCTGGTCGCCACGTATATTACATATTCTTATGGCCTTATAGTCCATTCAGTAGAAGATAATAACGTTCTCCTAAGATCGTAGGTAAAAATAACAACGGCCTCCTAAAAATGGTAGGACAAAACATAGGTGATAGATTTTCTGTGAGTTCCTTTGGATGTGTAACTCCTATTTCTGTCTCAATATCAGCAAAGCCTTAAGCATTAGAGTCATGTACTTGACTCATGTTATCCGACCTTTTGGCCCGGCTATATTCAGACTGACTAGACAAGTTAGACTAGACGATCATCTAGGAAGACAGCCTAGAGAGACTATTATTAGACTCAAAGATCAGTGCAGGTAATGATATGAAGCGACGATCAACGAGACCAAGAGATAGACTCTCTAGAATTTTCCAAGTATGGAATAATGTCTTCCCTAGGTGGATGATCAGTGTATATCCCTTTCCTAGGGATCAGTACATATCCTCAACTAATATCTCAAACTTGGTAAGATCGATACAAAGTGGCAAGGAAGGCCCCATAAGGCTACATTTTAAGTTTCAAGTCATTTAGAGTTCGTATGCTCAAGTTATGGGCAAATTACTTCACCTATCAAAAGGGATTGGTATAAAAGGGATCGTCCATATTCAGCTTTCACTACATATTGCAACAATGATCGGTCAATAACTCAAAACCTATTAGATGCTATCAACATAAAACTTGGAATATAAGCTAATTAGGTCATGTGGAACTCCTTGTAGGGATCATACGGCATTTGGAGCAAATTGGAGGGATCGGTACCTATCCCTCTAGAGGGATCGGCAGAAATCAGAATTCAAGCAAAACTACTTCATAGGAAATGCGATATCTCAAAAATTGAACGTCGAAATTGCACGAAATTTATAGATAAAGTGGCTAACATTGTGGGGGCATCCCACATAGGGTTCGCAGCCCATTTGGATGCATTTATAGGGATCAGTACCGTTCCCTATTGTGGGCCACGATAGGCTTGCAAATTTTTGGGTTGCCTCATCTTGGTTTCCTGAAACTTCTGTTGAAATTTCGGTCCAATCCGTGCACGTCTTCCCCTATAAATACAACGGGCTTGGTATAAGAAAAGAGATCATGATTTCCCTATATTCAAGTGAAAGATCAATAAAAATATGAAGTGGACGTAGGTCAAGATTGCTGAACCACTATAAAAATTTGTGTATTCATTTAATTTATTCTATTTTACTTTTAATTCCATTCTTTGATTAATCTCCATGAGATTATATGGGTGTTAATGCTCATTTTTGGCATCAACAACCAACCAGGGGCTTAACTGTTGGAGGATAAGGCACAACCCTGCTACAGTCTCCACTCAAAAATGTAGTTTTAAAATATCCGTGAGTCATGGCTTTTCATCAGTCCAAAGTATCCTAACATAATTTGGTTTTCCCCATCTTTTGGATGTAGTTTTACTCACTCAATAGTTTAAATCTGCCTATACTTAATACTGAAACGACCCTAATTAGTCATCAGTGCCTACCCAAGGCCAAGTGTTGGGTGATAGCATTTAACACATAAGTGAGTATTTAAACAATTTGTCATATGCAAAGGTAACCAATCAAGGTATGAAGATGAACATTTAACACATCATCAATCATTATAATTATATGTTCATGTGATAACCAATTATACACAAAATTCCTTCTAACAAAGCAATACCTTTCTCCCCAAGTCTTTGAAAAATGGGCTAATACTATTTTTCTTTTCTTTTTTTAAATTTATAAAATACTTGAAAAAAACAAACTTATTGTTAAATAAAAAACAATTCCCAACATATATTTGTAAACTGTTAAGTGTTATAAAATTAGTTATCTTTCCAAACTTATGCTATGCGCATTGAAATATATCATGCTATCGTATATTGAAAACACAGGATATCGCGTGTCAAAGAAAATCATAGTTATTGCATGTGGACACTACATGGAGCTATCACATATTGGCATTTATAGCTTCGCATGTCAACCAATATAAGTCATCACAAGTTGACAAAACATATATAGCTATTGCAAGTTGAAAAGGCATATAACTGTCACAAGTTGACAGGTTTATAGCTATCTTAAGTTTGAAAAATCATTGTTATTTAAATTTGGCAAAACATAGCAATCGCAAATTAATAAATCTTAGCTATAAAAAGTTAAAAAAATAGAACTATTACATGTTGATAATATATAGCCATCGCATATTGATAAATCATTATTTGTTGCATATTGATAAAATATGGCAATCACACATTGAGAAATAGGGATTGCAAGTTTAGTAATAACATTTCTAATATTATCTGTAAAACTAATTTACTTTCTTTGAAAGTAAGACTTTTTACCAAACCAATTTCTTTATCAAACTCTTATTGGTTAATCAATATTTTTTAAAAAGTTTGGCAGCAAATCAGAGACAAAGTTTCTCTTATTTCCTAAAATTTTTATTTCTTTTTATTTCTTTTTGAGTTAAAATCCTTTTCACAAAATAATCTATATCAAATTGTAGTTACTTGGAAAAAATCGCCAAAAAGTACTCAAAAATTAGGATTTACTTCCTTAAAATATTACAAAATGTAGGAGAAAAATTATTATTTTTCACATATTAAATAATCAAATTTCAAAATCGCCCATTTTCTTACTTAGAAAATTCCTAATAAATTAATAATAATTACAATAATTGTGAAACTTAACACCCTCCTTCAAAATATCATTCCAAACATCTTATCAAAAATTCATAGCATTTGAAGGTCAAAAACTTAGCATTTACATCAAAACCCTTAAAGAAAATTCCCTAAAATCTTAAATAAAAACCATAAACCATATAAATGATTATCCATTTTGTATGCACATTAAACATCAATTAACATTTGGATTTTTCTCTTGATCTAAAACAAACACACAAAAATCATGTGGATGGACATATTATTCATCTTTATTTGTTGAAAGGATGAGATTTACCTTAAGCTTCTTTCCTTTAAGCTTTTTCTTCCTCTTTTTTTTTGAATAGTGGTTAATAGTGATGATAGCCAGCATTTCTTTCTTATGTTTACTTTTGAGAGTGAAAATAAAATAAACAGAGGAAAATGAGAGAGAATAGTATAAGATTTTCTCTTCCTTATTTACCCTTCTTTACTTATGTATATTTTTCTTTCTTTAAACCATTTCATTATTAGTTAATTAATGGCCGAATTCATTAACTTATTAAATCACACATTTCCTAGCTCTTCCATATCATTAATTCAATTATCCCATAATTAAATATTTAAAATAACATGCAATAAAAATTAAGGGTGTCATAGCTCCCCTCTTTAGAGAATTTCATCATTGAAATTCCGACAAAGAAAACAATAAGCACATCAATCATGCAAACATGTGTCATAAGCATATAAAATCAACAATACTAGCATAACTACTAGTCAAAAGTCTACATAACAATATAGATCATACAATCAAAATAACTCTGGATAGGGCGCCTTAAACATATTCTCAATCCCCTAAGTACAGTCTTTCTCATAGTTGCTCCACTTAAATTTTACTAACTTGACTGTACTATTTCTTACCTCCTTCGTACATTTATCAACTATACGAGTAGATTGCCTAATGATAGTAATATCAGGCTCTACTACTAAATTTTCCAAAACTGTCGGCTCTATAGTAAGCTCTGGATCATGCACTTACTTCCACAAATGAGATACGTGATAAACATATGGACTCTTGTCAAAGTATTCGGTAACTCGGTATGATAAGCGAATTTTCTAGTTCTCTCTATAATAGGATGAAAAACCAACATGTCCAGTTGCCAAATTTCCCGTCTTCTCAAATCGTATAACACCCTTTATCAGTGATAATTCCAAAAATACATAATCTCCAAGGAGAATTCCATTTCCTCGCTCCTCTTATTCACTTGATTTTTCTACCTTGATTTTGCTTCCATCATCCTCGATCAGATTAACTCAATCTTCTCCATGGATTCTTTCACCAAATCCAAACCAAGCATTAGTAGATCACTTACCTCTAACAAACATGCATGCGATTTGCATTACCTTCCGTAAAGTGCTTCGAAAGGTGTCCTATGCTAGTCTGATAACTTTACTATAGAAAAACTTGACTAAGTACAAATGGCCTTTCCATGACCCTCGAAAGACCAGTAATCAAGCTCTCAATAAGTCTTCGAGTACCTTTTTAGCCATTTCTGTTTGTCTATCAGTTTGTGGATGGTATACGGTACTCATTTTCCTCTTAGTACCTAAGTTAATATATAAGCTCTTCTAAAACTCACTAGTAAACAAAGAATCTCTATCACTTACAATGCTACTCGGTATTCCAAGAAGTCTCATAACATTCTTCATGAATAATTTCGCAAAACTGGGTGTTGTCCTTATCAACTTAATAGGGGTAAAGTGTGTACTCTTAGTCAGTCTATCAACCTAGATCCAAATGCTTTCATTTCCTTTATTCAACCTTGGAAACTCATAGACAAAGGTCATAGATATAGAATCCCATTCCCGCAGTGGCACTTCCAAAGGTTGAAGTAATCCACTTAGCTTTTGATATTCGGCTTTTACTCGTTGGAAACTCATACATTGCTTCACCCATAAGCCTGCATCTCTCTTTATTCCTTCCTAAAATAAACTCCTCTTTATACCTTGGTACATTTTTGTAACCCCTGGATGCTTAGTAAACTTTGATAGATGACATTCTCCAAGAACTTTCTTTCTCAGATTACCCACATCTGGAACACACAATCGTCTCTCCTATCTTAACCATTCTCTTTAATCAAGTAAAAAATCTTTCAAATCATCAGTCTCACTCCTTCTTATAGCCTCTTAATCCAATCGTCTAGTATTGGATAATCCTTTTATTTAATGCAACTCTTTCGATCAATACTAGTTGAATTTCTAAACAAGAGATCATTACAGTACTCTGACTGGAGCTGGCCCTCGATCACATCCTAACTCCATATGAAGCCAACGCCTTTAAATCATTCCATTTTAGAGAACATTGCAAATATAATGTTTTGATGTTTTCTACTAAACGCATCTACAACTTTGTTTCTTCCCTCGATGTATACTCAATCCCAAAGTCATATGTTGCTAAAAACTCTAGCCATCTTTGCTATCTTATATTCAGCTCCTTCCGAGACGATAAATACTAAGGACTTATGATCCATAAATAGCTTGAATTATTCTCTCAAAAGATAGTGTCTCCACATCTTCGATGTAAGAATATCGCTGCTAACTCCAAGTCATGAGTACGATATCTAACTTCATGTGATCAAAGATGTCAAAAAGAAAAGGCAATGAGTCTACCTCTCTATATCAATACGCCTCCTAAATCAAATCCCATGCATCGATAAACACGACCAAATCATGATTACCATCTGGAACAATTAACATGTGCACATTGGTCAATTAATGCTTCAGCTTCTGAAATGCTTCTTCTTATTTATTGGTCCAAACAACCTTTACGTCCTTCCTTATTAGCTTAGTCATTAGTGCTACTATATGGAAGAAATTTCTAATAAATTTTTGATAGTACCCAACCAACCTCAAGATACTTCTAATCTCAATCATGGGCTCGGGTCATATCTAACTATTAATTATTAATAGCTTCGATCTTCGATGGTCTATAGATAACACATTCTTCGAAACTATATGTTCAAAAGACTTCACTTCTCTTTTCCAAAATGACATTTTGAAAACTTCAACTTTAGATGTTTCTGCCTCAATGCATCTACCACTATTCTAAGATGAACTTCATGCTCCTGTTCACTTTTATAATATATCAAATGTCATTGATAAATACCAATGGGATTTATCCAAATGCTCTCAGAAGATCTATTTCATCAAATCTACAAAGAAAACAGGTGCATTGGTCAGTCTGAATAGCATGACTAACCATTCATACGAGCCAATTGATCGAGCAAACCATTTATTCTAGGCAAAGGATACAGATTCTTTATCGACCTCTCATTCAGCTTTCTATAATCAATACACAACCTTAATGGCCCATTCAGTTTCTTTATGGACACCACCACAACTACCTATGGCGAACTTCTCGGTCTATTAAAATTCTTCCCTTCTAATTCCACTAGCTACGTCTTTAACTCCTATATCTTGGTAGGTATCATTTTGCTAGATAGTCTACTTACGAGTTTAACTCCAAGTACGTGTTTTATTCAAAATTATATGGCATATTTCGATGGTTTTCCTATTATATGCTCAAAAATATCAACATACTTTCTTAGTATGAAAACTGATTAATCTCATCCTTCACGCTTTCCATAGCACCCAACATTGCACATACATCGAGACTCGACTCTTCAAATGAGTATATAATTCAGTCACAACAATCTGAATGTTTTATGGATATTATTCTATTTTAAAAAAAATAACCAAGCATCATATCGGTTTAACCAGTCCATAGCTTTATTTATCACAAAACCTACAATATTAAACACATATAAATTGCAAGCAAACGTATGACCTAATAAATCAAACTCTACATGGTCGCATCATATTCCAAGAGTTGCATAGCTACCTATCTGATTCACAACCTTTAGAGAAGTAATAAGTTATGTCGATTCAAGGTTTAACTTATCTACCAAACATCTAGAGATAAAAGAATATCATGCTCTAATATCCAACAACAACCTAAATATAAATTCTATAAATAAGGAGTTTACCCCTTAGCATAGTCTTTCTCTTCTTTTCTACAGTCGGTCCATAGGCTATAGGTTCCAAAGTGAAAAATTTCCTTTCTGAATTTTGACCGATTTGGGATATTTATTCTTGAAATGTTCCTGTTGTTGTAGTTATAACACCTCACACCTTTCTTATTAGCAACCATCTTGCTTTCACTAGAATGAACCTCATTAGCAAAGTGCCCTTTCTTATCACATTTATAACAAGTCACTTGAAAATTTTCCTTTCCTATAGCCCCACTCTTCTCAGCTCCCTTCTTGCCAAAGAATTTTCTTTTCTTGCCTTGGAAATCCATAATCTCCACCGACTTATTCTTCCCTAGAGATGCAAGTAAATATTCATTCCTGAATGCCATGTCCACCACAAAATTAAATGGATCTTTAAGATGTGACATAGTTGGCTTAGCAATCTCCTATACCAGTCCCTATATGAACATCTCACTTTTATTAAGTAGATTATTAATGATGTGATGTCTATGCCTCGACAGCTTTTCAAACTTCGTGAATACTCCAACACGATTATCTTACCTTTTTCCAATTTTGAAAACTTTCTAAACAAAGTTAACTTGGCTGCTTCAGACAAAAACTTCTCTTCAAACCTTTCTTTGAAAGTTAACCCAATAGAGGTCCTCCTTTGGAACACCCATGGTAACACTATTCCACCAGTAAAGAGCAACTTCATACAGCTACCTCGATGCCAACCTCCATTTCTACTCATCGTTCAACCCAAGATCAACAAAGATCCTCTCACACTAAAGAAGCCCATAATAACCAACCCTTTGTAATACCCAAAAATCACCGCCTTACAACATTGCTCTACTTTGGAATACCATAAATGATAGATTGTTAGGGTAGAATTAGAGCAAAACCCTAAGTTAAGACATCAATAAGTTCTCACAATGGAATGATAACATATAATATACTAAACATACACAAACAATGAACAATATATATAAGAGAGACCGCACTAGCGGAAGCAATTGATAAATGAATATCAATACCGAATGTTAGAATACATCAACTCCCATTAATACGGAGTTCTAAATTTCTAATACAATAGGTCTCATATACAAATATATATCTACCATAAACTACCATTATATCAAGTATATATACAAAGTGTCAACATCGCCTACATGGGATGCTCCAACTGCCCTGAAAGTGTATCCCCAAAGCGGCCGACTTTCAAAACTACTCTCGAGTACCCAATAGTTGTCATGACATAAACAGACAAAGACAAAACGCAAGTTGGACATAAAGCCTAGTGTGTGGGGAACTATCTCAAAATATTGTATGTTAAAGTAATATACAAATAAATACGAGACTATAAATTTAGAGTCAGCCCTCTCCACAAATGTGGCTTAGGGGTAGTCCGGACTGTCCATAAACAAGTAAAGTAAACCCATCTAAAAGATAGCAAATCATACCATAACCTTCTCTTCTCGTGTAATCAACGAATTGGCACAACTAATATAATGTAACTAATTCATGGCGGTATACCATGATATGCTGATTCAATATATACATGCAAAGACACTATAAATACCATAATATAAGCATATCCCAGAATACACTATGATATAATCATCCAACTAATACAACATACAATATAACAATGAAATGACAACCAAAGAATACATATCGACACCCACCAACACTGAAGGGGGAAGTCAACTACTGACATTTATCGTAATCCAATGATTCCCTTCAAGAGTTCAAGATAAACAGAGTCAGTATCTAATCATACCATAAACCCCGAGCCACATCCTAAATGATGAGCCTTATATAGATCTCATTGTATCCCTATAATGAGCTCCGGTGATATATTATCTACTCTAAATACTAGAAACATATTCCCGTAATATATACAGTCAGTACTTGAATGTACCATATACCTCAAGCCACATCCTGAATGACGGGTCTCGTGTAGATCTCTCTGTACCCTTATAATGTGCTTTGGTGATATATGATCCACTCTAACTACTTGGTAACTTTGTGGATTACACTGTACTCCTGTAATAAGCTTTGTTGATATTTGATCCCGTAGTAGATTATTATTATCACCCCACTTTAAGAAATCAAGGATTTCTCGAATGGCTTGTGTATGCCTCTTATTAAAAAGAGAACGATGGTTGTGTCTCGTGTAATATGGGGACTACAAGGGAACCTAGCCATATAGATATACATATACATTGAATATAACATCGCGAATGAACTCTAATATAAGACTAATAATATGCAAAGTTGCTAATATAAGGCTAATACTACTCATCATACTATATGTACCCCGAGGACAAAGCCCGAAGGTACGAATTTACTTCGTTCGATCGTACATGCTCATCGGATGTGATCGTGCGACCAATCATCGTACCGACCCATGCTTGATCATGTCGATTATTATTAATCACATATAATCAAATAATGTTAGTGTCTGAATCCTAAACTTTGTCGTGTCTTCCATTGCCCAAGTAGCCAAATGTCTCCCTGAAGTCAAGCCAAAGCCACATGAAGCCCGTACCCGAAACCTAGGAAAACCCCACTCGAAATTGCACCTGACCTAAGCATTATTCCTTAGATACGTCCAACATCAGTCAAACGGTAGTGGAAAGTCCTAGATAGTAAAGTCCAGGTCAGGTACAAGACCTACCGTCGATCACTGATTCGAGCTCCATCTTCTCCATCGCTTCACACGATGAGCCGCCTAACTCCCGCAGCCTATCTTTGCTGCATCAGACCTCTTTCGAAGTTCATTGGTTGATGCTTTAGAAGTCGTTCCTTATGTGTTTGGAAACTGATTTCACCACGAAATCTACAGTTGCATGCATAGAGTTCAACAACTGACCATAGCAACCCGCCTTCCTCTAACAACACCAAAATGCACTCAACCAACTATCTAGCCTTATATGATGCCTATATGTGCTAGGACACTCATTCTTGCACACATACACACACGTATAGAAACACACTACAACACAAAATCACATTTCAGGCTTCGCTGGAGTGATTTTCCGACCCGGTATACTCCCATGCAACTTAACGCACACGTTGGTCCCTAAGGTTATGTGAGATGCCCATAATGCACTTATATGCATTAGCATATCTATATAGTCAAAAATTGCATACATACATAAAAAAACACAATAAATTTTAACTATAATACACACATCATTTTGATTGTTATATTCTTGAAATACACACACATATCCGCTCATGCACATATGCATAGACATATATTTGAGTAAGTAATTCAATCATCACTAAATCAAACATTACTTTTATTTACTAAATCTTTTCAATAGAAGTAAAACATCTTTTTATAGCATTTTACAGAGCCCCATGACCATTATATAAAACATCTTCTTCGTACTATTTTATAACATCTTATACTTATAATAAAACATTTCATACACACTGTTTTATAATATCTCTATTTTATAGAATATAATTTTTATACTATTTTATAAAATCACTTCTTTTATAAAAATATCGCTTTCATACTATTTCATAAAATATCTTATTTTATAAAATATCTACTTTATTTATTAAGTTATTTCTTTGCACTAATAATGTTTATAAATAAATCATTCACTTATAAAAATCATTCCTTACTTAAAAATATATTTATAGATAATAATAATTATTAACTTAATTAGTTTACTAACTTTTCTTTATTGCTAATTAATGGTATACACTAGATTATATCATGTAATTAACCTCTCATCAATCATAAATCAATCAAAATCAATTATTTACTCCATAATCAAAATTAGGGCTTATTAACTATTTCCAAATATGGGAATTAAGGTCTCAAACTAAAATTAAGTGAACGTAGACATGTTTAAGGCCTAAACATAAGCCTAGTTACATTACTAACATCCTCTAACTTCCTCCAAAACACTTCATAATCATTCAGAAATTAATTAATGAATTACAACATGTAAATAAATTAAGAGAATCATCCCACTCACCTTGCTTTCCCCTAAATCAAGTTCTAATCACTAAAACCCAAGCTTTCCCCTCTCTTGAATTTCGAATCGAACATCCAAACCCTAATTCAAGTAATTCCTTCGTGGATTTTGTAGAGAATAGGATGAGATAAATGATGGTGATTTTTACTTGAGTTTAGGAAATTTATTTAAGGGGTTTACGGCTTGGGGATTATGAAGGGATTAAGAAGATATTAGTGGAGTAATTTGAGAAAGAGTAGAATAAGAAACATGAATGAAAAGTGAATAAGGAAAATGAAGAGGAGTTAGCCTCTTATAGGCAACTAATGGGCTTAGCCCAAATCCTCTCCATCTAGCATTATTCATTCCCGAAAACCGCCAAGTCCAAACACGGCCACGTTTATACTCATTTTACTCACATCGAAAAAGAAAACTCAACCATGGGTGTATCAAGTCTTAATTCACTTGTTTGTAAAAGTTGAGTACAAGATGCGCTCTATTATTTAATGATTAAATATTTAAATTAATCATTTAAACATTCGATCATTAAAATTGCAGGATGTTACATTCTTCCCTCCTTAAAAGAATTTCATCCTTGAAATTCCTATAAGTATGAGAAAATAACAGGACTAACCAAACTCCTCGAATCTCAGTTTTAGAAAAATCCAACAGTACATTCCCTTATGCTATCAACATCCTGGAAACTCCCGAATTAGAACGCATCACACAATAGGAAATATGCAATGACCTACATCATCCCACATTCCCAAAAATTCATACCACTCTTAGTAAAGCTCCTCACTATTTAAATGCCAGTCAAAACAAACAAGCATTTAAATGGCTATATATCAGCTTCTAAGTACCTAATTGTACCATACAAAGAAGATTGAAGATATTTGCAACATCATATTATGAGTCCGAGCATGCTAAATCATATATAGCAATTATCTCAAATAAGTATGTCATATCAATTAAATTTGTTACAACAAACTATTCAAGAAGCACATCAAGTAAAACAAGCGTCCATAATAACCATATAGTTACAGATTCTGCAATAAGCATTTCTATTGCAATAACTTAATATCAACACATGTAGAATCAAGCGTAGTAACAGATACAACCACAATCCTACATGACTATCAATTGAAGATAAACACAAATGAGTCGATATCTAAATATACCATCAACTCCGAGTCATATTAAAAAGGTAATGGATTTGTATAGATCTCATCACGACTCCTCAAATGGAGATGGATGACGTTTTACCTATTTTAGATTACTATAGTTATCACTTTCTGAAAAAACTTAATTATGAAATTATAATTAACACAGAAGCAACAAAACGCATAAAATAACAACCATCAATCGATATCAATCAATGACAATGTGTAACAGACAAGGATCAAACGATGGAAAATGACAAACAAATAACAAGCAATCAACAAGCAACTATAACTAGTATACAAACTACCAAACATGCATATAAGCAACTAAATCAATAGTAATCAAAATAATTTGACAATCAAAATCAAATAACAAAAATGCTAGAAAATGGCAACCAAATATAGGCAATAGTAAAAAAACAACAATCAAGAACAACCATCAACAATTAATAATGAGCGATTAGGATACAATCAACAAATAGCTAGCAAATCAGCAAGTAACAACAATCGTACAAAACAATTAAAAATTCAATAAGAGTCTATATTGACATGCACGGTAACCTATCAATAGTCCAACATCCGTACTAAAATCCAATGAGTCGGCTCGACATCAAAAATGAACAAAATGCCTAAATGGTGAAACTCCCAATACATGGAAGCTTATTACAATGCCCACTATTAAAGGTAAAATTTATAAAATCTGTTGGACCATCGAGTCACAATTTTTTTGAATAAATCCAACAACTCAAGACTCAACTTTCCTGCTCTTCGAGACAAAATTCATTCTCAAAGGAGAAAAATCTACAAATTAAATCGTCGTTTGATGACAATATATAAATGTTGGGGTTTGCTCGGGTTCAGACTTACCTCAACTGCACAATGTCAATAGGGATAATATACTAAGTGCACTACGGTGCTTGCCCAGGCAAGAAAAGTCTCATCACTTAGAAGATTATTCAAATTGCCACAAAATCAATTGAGAAATCCTTTCCCAAATTATCACACACAACCTTAATTATACAATGTTAAAATTTTACAACAACTAAAAATCATCCCAAAATGTCATGGTGCCCGTTCCAACCGTTCACTTTCTTGCAAGATTTCTTTGCTAAATCCATGTCGGCCACTTAACTCCTTTCATGCAAACTCTGATCTAGTTCCTTGATCTGACAACTAAATCTTCTCGCACGACTAAGGTCATGCTTTAGAAATCTCTCAGTCGTCTTAAGAATCTGACTCAAGTGCTCATCTATCAAAATTAAGTGAAAAACCATTCCTAACTAGTGCAAATCACCTAAAAACTCTACACTAAAATTATAGGTTAAGAACTGACACATAAATAGTTCTGGCATATGGTATTACTCCCATCATCTGAGTTTATTAACCTAAAGAAAAACATTTTTAACATGAATGACTTTAGGTGAATGCTTATAAGTCATCCACTCGGTCTTTGATCATTACTAAGCATCCACCGAACCCTAGCTGGATATAAATCCAAGTCACACTTCATTGACCATTCCCACTCAACTTAGAAGCTCGTGCAACAAGTTCGAGAGGTAGTACTTTTTTGTCGCTTTACCTCAATTTTGCAACTAAGGTGATTCATAAAAGGCAGATATCTCTACCGAAGAATTTACCAACTATAGATGGTGTCAAGTTTAGCCTATTTACCAAGTAAGTAGCAACAGATAAAATATACTTCTTAGTTGTCAAAAGGAATAGAAGTGTGTTCCCAAAAAATAGAGTATACCTCACTATAAGCCCCTTTTGTTTCTCCTGAGCCGTAGGCCTGCTACGACCCACTAATGCCTGAAAGGCACAAGTCATCGTCGCTTACACACTCTTTAAAAATGTGGGATATGTTGAATATGCGCTTACATGATTTTTGTTTGATGATAATAAACATATATACATTCGTTTAAAAGTATTTGTTAATGTACCATTTTATTTTTCATAGATTAAATAAATATTTGCTGAATAGAATTAAATAACACAGAATTGGAATTCAAACAAAAATTTTATTCAAACAAATATTTATTACAATTTTGAATAGTACAAATTCAAGCTCTCACTATGCATATACAATTTTGATTACAATTTCAATTACATCACAATTTTACATTATAGTTGTACTCACTACATATCGCTCACACTCATAATTTATCTTCAACTTCATTCCAGTTAGAATCCAGCATCTGAGCAATCTGCAAAAATATTCACTAACGCAGTAAAATTGAAAAAGAAATATTTTTGCAATATAAAATAAAATATGATTTTTGAAAATATTATTTGCCTCAGTTATTTGGGTTGTTCGTCATGATTTATATTTGAATTCATCACACACGAACAATGTGACATGCACAGTGTATCACTGTACAGGCCACAAGGCCGTGCACACCGATATACACTTGATAATGCTACAGGACAGGTGAGCACAAAGTCAAACCCAAATATACAGACAAGTTCAACTCAGGTGCAATATATTCAAAATCTCGTCAACAGCACAAGGTCGAACTCGAGTTTTTGAAACTGGATTCAACACAAGTGAAATTTCAAAAATCAACATGAACGGATGCAAAGACCAGTAATGCAACAGTGATATGCACAGATGCATTCAAAGTCAAATCCAGTTACAACAGAGAATCAAGTCGACCAGGTAGCAATGATGATAATGCAACACAGTGAAGACACCAATGATACATGAAAAATGCACAACTCAATGCATCAAAGCACAAATACATGAAAAATGCAGTAACAACCAGAATGGATGCAGTGAAACAAGGCAATGCACTATGCAGTGCACAACAACAAGTCCAGCGGTTCAAGTAACAAAACTCGAGTGCAACAGTGAACAAAACAGAAATTCAAATACCAACTGCAAATATCCAAGTACAGCATGAACAAGACTACATGAACACTATAGGCCAAAACAAAATACAACAAAAACAAGTGTACATCGACAATAACCAAGCCACAATGGAATGTCAAAATTATACATGCAAATTCGACAAGCAACTGAAGGCAACAGGTCCAGTTACAACAAAGACCAAGTGCAGCATCAGGTCGGGCACGAAGGAATGTGAAAGAACAGAATTACTCACATATATGCAACATTTTTTTTATGTACCAATATACTATGCAGTGAAGCCAAAATAAGCTACAGAGTAACCACGGTCAAAATCAAGTGGCCGAAGTCAAATGAATACAACATCGCCGGTGACCACAAAATTAATCAGCAAGCCGTGGATAGCAAGAATATGATGAACAAGTCAAAATCGTGGTGGCAAAAGAAAATTGACCAAGTTAAACATCAATACCGTATGATTCAAGTAAATAGAAGAAGTCAGAATCAATCTCAAACATTCAAGCATCATCAAGTGGCCGAGATGAAAAATTGACAAATTCAAATAAAATATATACAACGAAAATACATGGGGGTTGAACCCTATAAAAGTGATTAACATCATCGGCAATTTAATGATTCGAGTTCGAGCTAAACTGAGAATAGTAATCATTCATCTCGAATCAAATCGAGTTCAAAGTTCAAGCAAGTTAACAAGAAAAGCAAAAAGCATAAATTACATACCGGATTCTTTGAACCGAACTCGACGAAATAGAAGCAGCCATATGCGAAATCGAAGAGACGATTATTCGACAAAGCAAGCATCCAAGATCAGAAACTCGAATCATCGAAGCGGCGCTTCAATTTCAGAAAAGCCCTAATTTAAGAGAAAAGAGGAATAAGATCGAAGGAGGCCATTATTTTCACAGCAAAGTAGCGTGATAAAATAAAAGAAGAAAAGGGACGGCGCATTTTTTCTCGTGATTATTTGGGCCGGCTAAGAAGTTTGGGCTAACCTTTTATAATTAGGGTTTTATTATTTAAATTGTTTTAAACTTGCAATTTCTTTTTTTAAACGATTTTAATTTTCTAGTCGTGTGACTAGGGGACACACTACATGTCGTAGTTTGGGAATTCGCAACTCGGGGGCTGAGTTGTGGCAAGGTTTTGAGCGTAGAGTTAGGATAGTCAATAGCTGGCATAGCGAGTTTACGTGTGTAAGCGAGGGACAATCTAATTTCTAGTAGAAACCTTGGGTGCAGCATGTAGGTAGGGTTTTGCCAAAGCTGGGTAAATTCTGTGTCGTTCTATTTCTGCATTTATTATTCTGCTATTATCTGTGCTGCTATTGTTCTGTGATCTGTGTTGAAATTATTTTATAAGCTTCAGCAATTAATTTTATAATTTATACTATCACCCTATTCACCCCCCCTCCAGGGTGAAATCAATCCTACAAGTGGTATCGAAGCTAGGAACAAAAGCCGTTTTTGTTTTAAAAATTTGATTTTACAAAAACCAGTTTTTGGTTTTAAAAATTTGAATTTTTAAAATGGCTTCTTTTAATACTGCTTTTGCTAAGGGTCAATCCATAGTTAGACCACCAATGTTCAATGGTGAATATGCTTATTGGAAAAATAGAATGAAAATTTTTCTGAAAACCATTGACGCATGGAATATTTTTGAGACAGATTATAGAATACCAACTATAACTGTAGATAATCAAGAAATAGAGAAACCAAAGGAACAATGGACAAAACTAGAAAATAAATTACAAAATACTAATGCTAAAGCTATGAATTCTATTATTTGTTCATTGGATCAATTTGAGTTTAATCGTGTCTCACATTGTCTAACTGCGCAGGAAATATGGCACACACTCGAAGTGACTCACGAATGAACATCTCAAGTCAAAGAATCTCGCCTTGCCATGCTAAGCAGCGAATACGAGAACTTCACAATGGCGAAGGAAGAAAATGTCAAAGAGATGCATGGACGACATTCCAATATCGTTTACAAATCAAAAGCTCTTGGAAAATCATACACAGAGTTGGAGATAGTCCGAAAAATCCTTAGAGTCCTTCCACAAAAATTTGAAGCAAAAGTGACTGCCATTCAAGAATCAAAAGATTTGAAACAAATGAAAGTCGAAGAACTCATCGGAAATCTCACCACTTATGAGCTAGAAATGAAATTCAAGGAAGAGCTTGAAGGAGGAGATACTCGAAAGAAATCAATAGCGCTCAAAGGAACAACCGAAAGTGATGATGATAACGATGATGATGAAGGAGCAGCAGAGCTGGCACTACTAATAAAGAAATTCAAAAAGTGGAATCGCAAATATGGAAATCCAGCTCGAAATCAGGAATTGAAAAGCAGAATAGGTAAAGCACTGGACTACTCAGAAGAACAAAAGATTATTTGTTATAATTGCAACAAACCCGGTCATATCAAGCCCGATTGTCCACAAATTAAAATCAGCCATGGAAAGAAACAGAAAAAGAAAAGTTTTGCAGCCACTTGGGATGAAATAGACAAGGATGATCAAAGCACTGGCAGTGAAAGCGAAAAGGCAGAATTGTGTCTTCGAGGTGATACAACTGACAGTGATGATGACGAGCCAAGTGTGGTAACAAAACTTACCCATTCTGAGTTGCTTATATATTTTCATGAAGTAAACGACTATTTTCAACGACTTAGGAAAAAATACGCTAAACTTGAATCACAAAAAGACACTTTGATAGATTTAAATAAACAACTTGACCAATTAGTTAAAACCTATCAAAGTAGGATCCCTAAGTGTGATAAGTGTCCTACATTCGAAGAAGAAATTAAAAAATCAGAAATCAATATAAAATCACTTGAAAATGAAATTCTGATTTTAAAAGAGAATGAAAATACTAGGAGAGAGAATTCTATTAAAAAGTGCACACAGTTGTTAAATGAAAATGAATCTCTCAAAACACACGTCCAACAATTGTCAACGATTTTAGATAAATTTTCAAAAAGTGAAAAATCGTTGAATATGCTATTAGGAAAGCAAACTGTTAATACGGTTAGACAAGGACTTGGATATAATAATTCGAAAATTTTTGAAAGCAATATTAATCAAGTTAATTCTATGTGCACAATTTGTAGAAAATATGGACACAATCACAATAATTGTTGGTATAGACCCAAACATGTGAAAACTATACCGATTTGGGTTCCTAAAGGCACAAATATAAAATCTCTCAAAGTTAAACAAATTTGGGTGCCGAAGGGAACAATTATAAATAGTTTTGGGTCTCCACAAAAATATTTTTCGAAATATTCTGCCACTAACAACCATGGACCTATGAAAACAAATAGGTCACATAAATCTTTTCCCGTGTAGGTGTGGTGGCAGGCTAAGGAACAACAACGGTGTTCTCTGGATTTTGGCTGTTCCAGAAACACAACGGGCGACAAAGCAAAGTTCCTTAGCCTAGTATAAAGGAAACAGAATCACAATGGACAACAACGAAAAATATCGTAAAGGTAAAAACAGGTAAAGGTATATTTATTTGAACGATATATTAAATGTGATAATCTGCACCATATTCTGAATTAAAATCAGCCAATATTGAGATGATGAAAAGATGATGATTTTGACTCTGATTTTTTCAAAATTATTGGCCAATTATATTCTTATGTCAAAAACACTATAAAATTCTCCACATTCTTTGAATTACTTTATATATATCAGTTTGGATTAAAAATAGTGTTTTTGTTGGACGATAATACATTTGGTGTAAAACAGCTAATTCTATATTCATGGTTTCTTTTATTTACACGGCTTCAACTTAAAATCCTAATGAATTCTATTTAAAAAATTATGAAAAGGATTTTAAGAAATTGTTGAAACTTTAAGAAACTGATTGGAATGATAATGATTGATCATGAATATAGTTATTCTACGGCTTCTAAGATTGACACTATGATATGTTTTTGATTATTAACACGGCTTCATTTCAAATTCAAGAGAATGTCATTTAAATTGCTGTTAAAATTGAGTTTGAAATTTTTGGTGCACACTTCATGGTTTGGTCAATCAAATTCAATTAATGATGATTTTGAGTGAAAGAGAAATTCAGATGCAGATTACACTGGTAATCTAGTTGATAGAAAAATTACTAGTTGAACGTGATTTTTGAGACATTTAGTAAATGTATCATTTTTCAAAGAAAATATCTGCATATTCTTCATTTCAAATAATTTTCAAATAGCAGAAAATTTTCTTTTAAAACCCCCTGGAGAAAATCATTTTTGACCATATTTTCAGATTTGTCATTTTTGAAAAATTAATTTCATAATTATTTTTGAATTTGATTTTAAATGACTATTTTGACTAATCTGACTTCCTAATGTTTATCGAAAAGAAAAATGGTGATTGAAAAAGTGATGAGTGTTGATATTTATTATATATTATGACTCGAGACGATATAATTAGTAAATTTCTTTAGAAATTTAAACAAGAGTTATAAAACTTTTTGTTTGTAAAAATTCCATGACCATCTCAATATCTATCATATTTCTAATGACCATCACTCATCAAAATTCTATATAGTTTGTCGATATGTGGTACTTTAAACAGGAATCGTTCATTTTTCATTTTTACATTTTTATTTAAAAAATTAATAATAATAAATAAATACCAAAGTATTCACTCTCATTTAAAAGTCCTCACGGTTATGCATGGGTGAATTACTTGGAATTTGTTATGTGCTTCCATGCTTATTTAAAAGTCCTCACGGTTATGCATGTACGGAACGCATATCAAAAGTTGATTTTTTAAAATAAACAATGTGAAGAACCGCAAATCCATACACCTTGAATATACACTAATCTCCATAGATTAACTCAAGATAAACGGAAATACGAATTCTCAATGTTTAAGAAAAAGAAAAAGACAGAAGAAGAGATAAGAAAATAGAAAATAGAACGGAACAAAACAGCAGAACAATAACAGAATCTCACGATCGCAGTGGAACAACATATAATAGATAAATGAATAATCTTTAAACAAAGAACTATATCAGTTATTACATTTTATAAATTACGTTAAATTACATTATATCATCAGAGTGTACAACAACAAACAACACCAAACAATGCAGCAGAAAAAAATATACTATATACTAGTAATACGCCATGCCATCCAGCTTGCCTCCAGCAACTCATGAATTCCAGAATATTCTGATAAACCTGTCTCTCGACTGCCCGTGCGGAAATTGGTGGGCACCCAGAGTTTAGGAAGGAAAACAATAAACTCCGAGTCAGTCATGTGACTGGTGTGAGAACTCAAAACAGTTTATTTATCTTTAAAATCAAAATAGAGGAATATTTTTATAGTCAATTCGCAATGCTTTTAAAAATGAGACTACCATAAGACCTCCCACCACACACACAATGCAAACGCAGACTTGGAGGAGATTTCTCCTTATGATAGTCAAATATGCTTGATACGCATTAAAAAGAAACATTTGATATTATTATTAGTGCATAGTGTAGGGAAAATCATTTCGAAAGTAGAATATAAATCTTAGCCAGCATAGGTACCATTATATTATGCCTACTATAGCTACCATATTAAATGGCAGGTTCTACAACTAAAACCGTACAAGTCTCGTATTGTTTCTTTGGATTTCCAACAAATGGTCAGGCCAAGGAACTTCCCATTGCCACATGGAAACGCCTCTGGAAGGACGCCCCCGAGAACCAAACCGGATCTCTGCCAACACAAGGCCGGGTTACCCCTAACTGGGTAACTACTGACACGAGTATGCCATCCCCCTGTCCTTTGGGACCTTTATCCGAGCGCTCGTAATCAACGTCACACCAAAATAATAAGTGTTTCAACATGAGTAAGCATCTGGGATCCATACCATGATACCACCCTTTTCCAGAAGGAAATGCACATACCCTAAAGGGAGCTACCCCTCATAACCTTGCCTCATCTTTCCTGTTTTGACCATCCCGGGGTGTGAGGCTCGACGAAGTCTCGTCCACAAAGCCACGCTTTATACAAAAGCTGTGCTTTGGGTCAACAAACGATCATAGAAATGATCACAAAGATAAACGATCAAACAAATGATCATATCACAAATGATCAAACAATGATCATTTCACAGCAACACTCAGCATGTCACATTACCAAATTGGGAATATATCGCTGATAACCTTCAACTACATAACCTCTGAGCTCGTACGTCTCAGAGAAGGGTGTTAAGCTAAGAGAATAAATTCTCCGCCACCAACAGAAATGTATTTGAAAGAAATCAGCTTTATATCTCAATTTGTAATGTCAGACATACTATCCATACAAGTCTGTTCCGGGCTCGAGCAGAACCGAAGGCACTTACAAAGAAGTCCTTGCAATCCGGATATCCACAATCCCGATCGGATTCCCCATCACATATGGAGAACTCTATACCGGAGCAACTCGGTGCAGAGTCAATCGACAGGTCATCCTATCGCTCTCGCAAATACCCGGTCTTCAACACCGGTCTTCAAATGCAATCCATAACGACGTATCACATACTCTGAATGGGTTATACGACCCCAAGGTCCTTTCCCGGCTTACCCAAATAGTGAGCGCTTATTCAAAAATAATTGTGGCATTCAAATTCAAACAAATCACAACAAATACCCATTCAAAGGTAAAAATCGATAGTCAGTTATTGAACTATCAATGGATATGCACAACATCACCAGATTCCAAATAATTTTCCAAATAATTTATTTCCCAAAATTCATATCTTTACAAGATATATAATTTCAATACATCAAAAATAAATCAATATTTATTTTTAAACAAATTCCCCTTTCTTTTATAAATTCCATAGTGAATTTACATTCCAAAATATCTACTAATATACGATTTTAATTATTCATTTTCAATTTATCTTCAAAAAGATAAATTCTCAAAATATTAACTTTATATTGGAAAACATTTCCATACTTATTTATTAATAAGTAATTCACAAATCTATTTATTTTCAACACTTGGAAAATATTCAATATACTTAAATCGAGATTAAGTATATATTTCATTCTTTAAGGAAATCATTCTCTTAAACATATTTATTTGGGCCAAAACGAATGTTGCGTAAAACATCGTTACGACGTCCGAAAATCACCAGTATAGGGATTCGAAATTAAAATAGATACATAAATCCCAATATTATACAAAACATTTCCTTTTGGAAATCATTTACTATAACAACAGTGTTATAGTCCACCATTTCCTTCTATTTCTAGAAAACGTCTATTTCAACAATGAATGTTGAAATCCATGGTTTCGAATCTTAACACATTTTAAAACATCGTTAGATCGTTTTAATTCTATTTAAAACATCACATCCAAAACATTTTCTTTAACATATTATTCACTTTTCAAAAACGTGAATATACCTTGTTAACCCATTTCATCCTTTCTATTCATTTTACTTTAAAGGATTATTCACTGTCTAAAACGTGAATATAACTCCATTAATAAGTTATAACAATTTACTTATCAAAATAAGTCGTTGCGAATTTATAAAACAATGTTTATAAATTCCATTTCTATTTGTTTTATAACAGCTTCCTTTTATAAATCTCCTTTATTAACCTATTCAATTTACAATTCAATTATAAACCAAAAGTCCATAATTTTAGTTAAATATTTACAACTTATTTGTTTACAAAATCGTTCCTTTAACTTCCCAAATTATAAATCTTATAACTTATAAGATTCATTTATTTACCCAAATATATTCCTTTAATAACTTTACAAATTTTATAAACCTACTGCTTATAAAATTCCATTTATAACTTCACCGTTTAAAATTCTATAAACTTCATTCATTTATGAAATTCATTCACAATTCATTCTAACACTTATAAAAAATCGTTATTATAATTCAAATATTTTAATTTATAAATATCAATTTATAAATCTTTTATGTAAATCAATTTATACTATTATTTTAAAACGTCTTCAAAGTCCTTTATAATTTCATTATTTTGATTTATAAAATAATTAAATTTTATAAATCCTATTTTTAAACTTTTCACAATAAATTCGAAAATCCCAATTTAAGCTATTTTATTAAATCATTAACCCCTTATTTTCAAAAATCAACTTTTAACTATTTTTCTCAAAAAAAACAAAATTTTATAACATTAAAATTATACGTTTATTTTTTAAAACGAATCAATTCCAAAATTATTTTATAAACGTATACTCTTCAAAAATCACTTTAAAAATCCTTTTAAAATTCCGAAATTTGGCCCAATGATGCTACATACCAAATAGTCAATCACGACAACAACGACATCATGTATCGTATATGATAATCAACGAATATCAAAATATCAATAATCAAATAAATACTGTTGAGGAATCCAGTTGGATCCCTCCAACCTGTTTTCCTGCATCAAAAGATGTTAGCACAATACCAATTCCGTTCCAGCACGAAATTATCGCGGTATATGGGATTTAAAATATTATCCGCTTAATAGGCGGCGCAATAGGGTCTCATCCGCTATATACTGCGGGAAATCAAATCCAAGTACATAAATAATACCAATTTCACTGTTTATGAAATATTCGCGGTATATGTTTTTAATAAATAAATCCGCTTACTAACGGCGCATAATGTCTATTTTAACAATCAACAGATAACAATCATCATTCAAACATGCATTCAAGTATTTTAAATATAACTATTTAAAATTAAAATCGAAACCGATTCGATTGAGTGAGAAGTTCTCACCTTGATTTCTATTTCGTTTTAGCGATTTATTTCGAATAAAATTAAACGGACGTTTAATTTTACCCGAAATTTTCACTAACTCCAAACGACTCCAATCCAATTCCATAGCGTAGTGCTCGTCCATACGATTCCAACGCAACTGGTTTCGTGCGTTTTCGACCTCGTATGAAAAGGATATGAATATTTGAAGTTACCCGAATTTATTACTTAATAAATATACAACTTTCTTTTAAATTTTTATAACCTATTTCAAATCACAGCCACTAGATCCCTCCTCCTGCATCATGACCGTCCACAGCTTCATCTCCCATGCGCGACCTACAGGCCATAGAACCCAAAACACGCGACCAAAACCCTAATCAACGCAAGTACTACGAACATTTTTGCATCGATCAAGTTGCATCGTTTCGAAGCCTCACTCAAATGCTACCCACGGCCGCAATACTAGCAAGCTCGGCCCCCTGTAGCTCGAGAATGACAAGCTCGAATGCACGACCTTCAAGGCTAAATTGCCGATGATTCGTCTCATAATTTTCGATCTTGACCGTTGATTCTATAGAACTCAAGTAGCTCTACACTTTCCATGTTGAAAGTTTCTTGGATTGCTTCACGGTTTGGAAGAAATTGGAGGAGAAAGAAGAGAAGATTTTGTCCATTGATTACATGGGGTGGCGGCATGCAGTTTCAAAACCCTAGGGTTGTGTATTTTGTGAAAAAATGAATAATTATGGGCTTTTATAGATAATTCACGCGACACTATTCATCCCAGATTTTCCGAACTCCAAACGAAGCGTGCCGGTTGGCGTTTCTAAGGTTTACCCTACGTTTCGAACACAATGGAACATGTTTCGGGAGCTAATTCGGTCATCTGTGCGAGTTATGGCAATAAACGTTCAATTTAAAATTAAACCGATTAAACGATTTTCTATGCGTTTTAGCTTGCACCGGACAAACGGTAAATCCGTTTGACACGAAATTTGAAACCTTACAATAATATCATATTAAGGATCCGATGAAACTAGTTTCGTCGAAATCCGAGACTTTTTGAAAAATGGCTATTTTAACTCGCCAAATTAATATTAAAAACAATTTCGATGCGTTTCGAGCTGCCACGGTCAAACGATAACTCCGATTGCTACGAAAATTGAAATCCGATAATAACTAACTATTACGGATCCAATGGAACTAGTTTCGTCCAATTCTGAGACTGTTCGAAAAATGACTAATTTCACTAGTCGATTAAATATTAAAATATTCAATTTTCACAAATAAATTTTTAATTCGATTTTAAAAGTTCACAAACATCATTCTAACTTCAATATGATAAAATAAAATTTTATAAATCATTTTCAATCATATTTAACCCAATTTCAATTATTTCTGTATTTCCAACTATTAAATTATCGATTTAATTATTCAATTAAATCCAATTATTCGAAATAAAATTTATTCGACTTATAAATTTCACTTATTAATATTTTAAATTAATTAAATATTTAAATTTAAATTAATAAAAATTCTGGATCGTTACATACTTCCCCCCTTAAAAGAATTTCGTCCTCGAAATTACCAAGTAAGAAAAATTACAGAAGCTATCAACTTTCTAAAAATCCATAGTTAAAATTCTTACAAAATCTTTACTAAGTTTCCAAATCATACTTAGTTATCTTTTCAAACCAAACTATATCGTTTAACTTTCAACTCCAAACCAAAGTTATAGTTTTCACAAATTTTCCAATTTTTCTCAAATTTTTCTAACGCCTTAAATTTTCGGAAAAATTCGCCAGAGTCTCCTTTGCGCGGCTCGATCCGAAAAAAAATGACAGTATATATATCACAAATATACATCTCATCAAGTGATGAGGCATCCCACAGGGAAAAAAAGTGTAAAAGTACGGTATGTAATCCGAGATATGTATCTTATTTATTATTAGCGAGCATATACGGCTAATATAGCGCGAAAGCGAGCTCCAAATGCGAAGCAAACACGATCCGCACCTACTAAACACTCAACAAACAACATGAGAACATGTATATATGAAAATAATATCAATATACATCATATAGCAACATAATGACTATATATGCCAACATAGCAAATACAGTAAAAGCAATATATTCAACCATCAACCAACTAACATTCATAAACAATAAATATTCATTCATATTCTCATTAATATTCAATGAAATAGGTTTTCAATTTAATCACATTTGATTCATTTACATTGGATTTTTACTAACATTCATTTTTAATTAGTTTATATTCACTAATTCGTATTCATGTTGGTTCACTTCCAAATCAAATTCAATTTTATTTAAGATTCACTTAACTTCCAATTGAATTCCAATTACTTTAGCTTCCAATTTCATTAATACTTAATGAATTATATACAATCAACTAACAATCATATAACAACCAATGTATATTAATTACAACCAAATTCCTTTGCTTATATTCATTCAATTTGGTTTAACACCTTTACTTTCAATTGGTTTAATTAAATTGATTTTCATTCAATTATTCAACTTTCAATAATATTAGATTTTAATGAACTACACTTACATTCATTATTTCATATCAACTTAATTTACATTCAATTGATTAACATTTAATCCATTAATTCAATTCAATTACAAAAGTCGAATTTCATTACATAACTCAAGTTCATATCTATCACTTAACTTTATTAATTTACTTTGATACCAATATCAACTTCATTCAACATCACTTAAGTTATACTTCATTTTATAAACATCACTTGGTTTTACATAACTTAAATTCCCACTTATAGATCAATTCAGATTCCAAATTCTAAAGTAAATTTTCATTTAACTTTGAATTCATTTTTATTTACAACTCATATTTCTCAAAAAAAAATATTCATATAGTTTCACTTCTTATATATATAAGTTTATTTCACAATTGTAAATCACTTTAGTTATAATTCAATTCTTATAATTCTTTTGCTTATACAATTATTCTTTTATTTAGATTATTCAAACAACTAAACAATCAACTTATATACACTTCAATGATTCTGAAAAATTATTCCTTTATATATAAAATATAATCAAGGTAAAATTATTTCATTTACCCAATTTTAAAACAATATTATGTCGAATTGTTCTATTCAAGTGTTTATAAACCCCTTCGGCATAGTTGTACAGACCGTGCTGACGAAGGTTCATACGCCACTCAATAAACCAATCATCACAATATAAAACAATTTTATATTCACTAACAAATACGCTCTCATAGCTATTATTACACTCAAACTCATTCTAGAGTACTACTGACTCTATCTCTAATGAGTAATACCCAACAGAGCCATGGTTTTCGCTTAACCATATGCTCTGATACCACCTGTGAAGACCCGCAAATCCGTACTCCTTGAATATACACTAATCTTCATAGATTAACTCAAGATGAACGGAAATACGAATTCTCAATGTTTAAGAAAAAGATAAAGACAGAAGAAGAGATAAGAAGATAGAAAATAGAACGGAACAAAACAGCAGAACAATAATAAAATCTCACAATCGCAGCGGAACAACATATAATAGATAAATGAATAATCTTTAAACAAAGAACTATATCAGTTATTACATTTTATACATTACATTACATTATATCATCAGAGTGTACAACAACAAACAACAACAAACAATGCAGCGGAAAAAAAATACTATATACTAGTAATACGCCATGCCATCCAGCTTGCCTCCAGCAACTCATGAATTCCAGAATATCCTGATAAACCTGTCTCATGACTGCCCGTGTGGAAATTGGTGGGCACCCAGAGTTTAGGAAGGAAAACAATAAACTCCGAGTCAGTCATGTGACTGGTGTGAGAACTCAAAACAGTTTATTTATCTTTAAAATCAAAATAGAGGAATATTTTTAAAGTCAATTCGCAATGCTTTTAAAAATGAGACTACCATAAGACCTCCCACCACACACACAATGCAAACGCAGACTTGGAGGAGATTTCTCCTTATGATAGTCAAAGATGCTTGATACGCATTAAAAAGAAACATTTGATATTATTTTTAGTGCATAGTGTAGGGAAAATCATTTCGAAAGTAGAATATAAATCTTAGCCAGCATAGGTACCATTATATTATGCCTACTATAGCTACCATATTAAATGGAAGGTTCTACAACTAAAACCGTAATAGTCTCGTATTGTTTCTTTGGATTTCCAACAAATGGTCAGGCCAAGGAACTTCCCATTGCCACATGGAAACGCCTCTGGAAGGACGTCCCCGAGAACCAAACCGGATCTCTACCAGCACAAGGCCGGGTTACCCCTAACTGGGTAACTACTGACACGAGTATGCCATTCCCCGGTCCTTTGGGACCTTTATCCAAGCGCTCGTAATCAACATCACACCAAAATAATAAGTGTTTCAACATGAGTAAGCATCTGGGCTCCATACCATGATACCACCCTTTTCCAGAAGGAAATGCACATACCCTAAAGGGAGCTACCCCTCATAACCTTGCCGCATCTTTCCTGTTTTGACCATTCTGGGGTGTGAGGCTCGACGAAGTCTCGTCCACAAAGCCACGCTTTATACAAAAGCTGTGCTTTGGGTCAACAAATGATCATAGAAATGATCACAAAGATAAACGATCAAACAAATGATCATATCACAAATGATCAAACAATGATCATTTCACAGCAACACTCAGCATGTCACATTGCCAAATTGGGAATATATCGCTGATAACCTTAAACTACATAACCTCTGAGCTCGTACGTCTCAGAGAAGGGTGTTAAGCTAAGAGAATAAATTCTCCGCCACCAACAGAAATGTATTTGAAAGAAATCAGATTTATATCTCAATTTGTAATGTCAGACATACTATCCATACAAGTCTGTTCCGGGCTCGAACAGAACCGAAGGCACTTACAAAGAAGTCCTTGCAATCCGGATATCCACAATCCTGATCGGATTCCCCATCATATATGGAGAACTCTATACCGGAGCAACTCGGTGCAGAGTCAATTGACAGGTCATCCTATCACTCTCGCAAATACCCGGTCTTCAACACCGGTCTTCAAATGCAATCCATAACGACGTATCACATACTCCGAATGGGTTATACGACCCCAAGGTCCTTTCCCGGCTAACCCGAATAGTGAGGCTTATTCAAAAATAAGTGTGGCATTCAAATTCAAACAAATCACAACAAATACCCATTCAAAGGTAAATATTGATAGTCGGTTATTGAACTATCAATGGATATGCACAACATCACCAGATTCCAAATAATTTTCCAAATTATTTATTTCCTAAAATTCATATCTTTACAAGATATATAATTTCAATACCTCAAAAATAAATCAATATTTATTTTTAAACAAATTCCCCTTTCTTTTATAAATTCCATAGTGAATTTACATTCCAAAATATCTACTAATATACGATTTTAATTATTCATTTTCAATTTATCTTCAAAAAGATAAATTCTCAAAATATTCAATTTATATTGGAAAACATTTCCATACTTATTTATTAATAAGTAATTCACAAATCTATTTATTTTCAACACTTGGAAAATATTCAATATACTTAAATCGAGATTAAGTATATATTTCATTCTTTAAGGAAATCATTCTCTTAAACATATTTATTTGGGCCAAAACAAATGTTGCGTAAAACATCGTTACGACGTCCCAAAATCACCAGTACAGGGATTCGAAATTAAAATAGATATATAAATCCCAATACTATACAAAACATTTCCTTTCGGAAATCATTTACCATAACAACAGTGTTATAGTCCACCATTTCCTTCTATTTCTCGAAAACGTCTATTTCAACAATGAATGTTGAAATCTATGGTTTCAAATCTTAACACATTTTAAAACATCGTTAGATCGTTAACATCACATCCAAAATATTTTCTTTAACATATTATTCACTTTTCAAAAACGTGAATATACCTTGTTAACCCATTTCATCCTTTCTATTCATTTTACTTTAAAGGATTATTCACTGTCTAAAACGTGAATATAACTCCATTAATAAGTTATAACAATTTACTTATCAAAATAAGTCGTTGCGAATTTATAAAACAATGTTTATAAATTCCATTTCTATTTATTTTATAACAACTTCCTTTTATAAATCTCCTTTATTAACCTATTCAATTTATAATTCAATTTAAACCAAAAGTCCATAATTTTAGTTAAATATTTACAACTTATTTGTTTACAAAATCGTTCCTTTAACTTCCCAAATTATAAATCTTATAACTTATAAGATTCATTTATTTACCCAAATCTATTCCTTTAATAACTTTACAAATTTTATAAACCTACTGCTTATAAAATTCCATTTATAACTTCACCGTTTAAAATTCTATAAATTTCATTCATTTATGAAATTCATTCACAATTCATTCTAACACTTATAAAAACTCGTTTTTATAATTCAAATATTTTAATTTATAAATATCAATTTATAAATCTTTTATATAAATCAATTTATACTATTATTTTAAAACGTCTTCAAAGTCCTTTATAATTTCATCATTTTGATTTGTAAAATAATTAAATTTTATAAATCCTATTTTTAAACTTTTCACAATAAATTCGAAAATCCCAATTTAAGCTATTTTATAAAATCATTAACCCCTTATTTTCAAAAATCAACTTTTAACTATTTTTCTCAAAAAAAACAAAATTTTATAACATTAAAATTATACGTTTATTTTTTAAAACGAATCAATTCCAAAATTATTTTATAAACGTATACTCTTCAAAAATCACTTTAAAAATCCTTTTAAAATTCCGAAATTTGGCCCAATGATGCTACATACCAAATAGTCAATCACGACAACAACGACATCATATATCGTATATGATAATCAACGAATATCAAAATATCCATAATCAAATAAATACTGTCGAGGAATCCAGTTGGATCCCTCCAACCTGTTTTCCTGCATCAAAAGATGTTAGCACAATACCAATTCCATTCCAGTACGAAATTATCGCGGTATATGGGATTTAAAATATTATCCGCTTAATAGGCGGCGCAATAGGGTCTCATTCGCTATATACTGCGGGAAATCAAATCCAAGTACATAAATAATACCAATTTCACTGTTTATGAAATATTCGCGGTATATGTTTTTAATAAATAACATCCGCTTACTAACGACACATAATGTCTATTTTAACAATTAATAGATAACAATCATCATTCAAACATGCATTCAAGTATTTTAAATATAACTATTTAAAATTAAAATCGAAACCGATTCGATTGAGTGAGAAGTTCTCACCTTGATTTCAATTTCGTTTTAGCGATTTATTTCGAATAAAATTAAACGGACGTTTAATTTTACCCGAAATTTTCACTAACTCCAAACGACTCCAATCCAATTCCATAGCGTAGTGCTCGTCCATACGATTCTAACGCAACTGGTTTCGCGCGTTTTCGACCTCGTATGAAAAAGATATGAATATTTGAAGTTACCCGAATTTATTACTTAATAAATATACAACTTTCTTTTAAATTTTATGACCTATTTCAAATCACAGCCACTAGATCCCTCCTCCTGCATCATGACCGTCCACAGCTTCATCTCCCACGCATGACCTACAGGCCGTAGAACCCAAAACACGCGACCAAAACCCTAATCAACGCAACTACTACGAACATTTTTGCATCGATCAAGTTGCATCGTTTCGAAGCCTCACTCAAATGCTACCCAAGGCCGCAATACTAGCAAGCTCGGCCCCCTGTAGCTCGAGAATGATGAGCTCGAACGCACGACCTTCAAGGCTAAATTGCCGATGATTCGTCTCATAATTTTCGATCTTGACCGTTGATTCTATAGAACTCACGTAGCTCTACACTTTCCATGTTGAAAGTTTCTTGGATTGCTTCACGAATTGGTAGAAATTGGAGGAGAAAGAAGAGAAGATTTCGGCCATTGATTACATGGGGTGGCGGCCTGCAGTTTCAAAACCCTAGGGTTGTGTATTTTGTGAAAAAATGAATAATTAGGGGCTTTTATAGAAAATTCGCGCGACACTATTCATCCCGGATTTTCCGAACTCCAAACGAAGCATGCCGGTTGGCGTTTCTATGGTTTACCCCGCGTTCTGAACACAATGGAACATGTTTCAGGAGCTAATTCGGTCATCTGTGAGAGTTATGACAATAAACGTTCAATTTAAAATTAAACCGATTAAACGATTTTCTAGGCGTTTTAGCTTGCACCGGACAAACGGTAAATCCGATTGACACGAAATTTGAAACCTTACAATAATATCATATTAAGGATCCGATGAAACTTGTTTCGTCGAAATCTGAGACTTTTTGAAAAATGGCTATTTTAACTCGCCAAATTAATATTAAAAACAATTTCGATGTGTTTCGAGCTGCCACGGTCAAAGATAACTCCGATTGCTACGAAAATTGAAATCCGATAATAACTAACTATTACGGATCCAATGGAACTAGTTTCGTCCAATTCTGAGACTGTTCGAAAAATGACTAATTTCACTAGTCGATTAAATATTAAAATATTCAATTTTCACAAATAAACTTTTAGTTCGATTTTAAAAGTTCACAAACATCATTCTAACTTAAATATGATAAAAAAAAGTTTTATAAATCATTTTCAATCATATTTAACCCAATTTCAATTATTTCTGTATTTTCAACTATTAAATTATCGATTTAATTATTCAATTAAATCCAATTATTCGAAATAAAATTTATTCGACTTATAAATTTCACTTATTAATATTTTAAATTAATTAAATATTCAAATTTAAATTAACAAAAATTCTGGGTCGTTACAAACAAGTTGATTCTAATCCCATTTAAAAGTCCTCATGGTTATGCGTGGTTAGAAGCTACTTGAATTCATTTTTTTTTAAAATAAAATTGGAATACTACTAATCTCATTTAAAACTCCTAATGGTTATGCATGGTTAGTAGATATTCAAATTCCTGATATAAATATACCACAAATAGACACAACTGTATGGTTTTATATGATGACATCATTCCCATCATTCTAAAAGTGGAATACGCGCCTAACAAAATATTTATGATTTTTGTTTGATTTTTTATCGAAATTTAATATTTATATTCAATTGAGTTTTAATGTTGAATTAATATCGATCACCTTATCTCTATTTTCTCTAACACTATTATTCTTTTGCTGATAACAAAAGGGGGAGAGAAAAGTTAAGATTTTGTCAAATAAAATCAAGCAAAGGTCAAATAAATTTCTATTGCATCTAGGCTCATTTGCATATTTCTATTTGTATGCATATATGTACGGGGAGCTTTGTGTAGAGAGGAAGCATTTAAATAGGGGGAGCAATTAGAGCATATGAATGATCAAATACATTTAACATATTCAAAATCTTAAATATATGTTTGTTATCATCAAAAGGGGGAGATTGTTTAATATGCGCTTACATGATTTTTGTTTGATGATAATAAACATATTGTCACGACCCGACTTTCCACTCCCGGAAAATCGCATCATTTTTAAGAAAGAAAGGGATAGAAAAGGGAAAAGAAAGAAGAGAAAGAAGAAACAACACAAGAATCTCAACAGCGGAATGAATAAATTATATTTATAACAAAGTATAACATAGTATACATCAAATATCAGAGTACACAGACATATACAACACATACTAGACAGTTATAAATACCTGTCTAGTTATTACAACTCAATACAAACACAACACTCAGAGATACCAAACACAGCGGAACTAAATAACTATACGCAGAAGCCTCCTGCTCCATATGCTCCTCCACAAATCGTCAAAGCAATCCTGAATCCTAACCTGAATTCCCTTGACTACTCATAAAAATTTGAGTACCCAAGAGTTAAAGAAAAACAGAAAATAACTCCGGGTCAGACATGGGTCTGGTGTGAGTAACAGGTTAAAGTTGCTTAATTTTCAAAACCTTTTGAAAGAAAGGTATCACGTAAGACTTCCCACACATAAACTTGGAAAAGTTTTTACCTTACGCTAACCAAAACATTTGATAGGAAATCCGATGATATTATAATAGTGTCTAGGGTTTTCAAATAAAATACAGAAATAGCTGAAATGCTTACATCTCACATTCCAACATAGTTGGGCACAACTAATACGTACGGCACTTATTGTATTTTGGATTCCATCAATGGCAGGGCTACTGGGGTACCGCCCGTCACAGTACGTGGCCTAGATCACCGTACCGAGGATTACTCCCTTCATCCCCTGCAACACAAAGCCGGACCCATTCCTTACTGAATAGTTCCGAACAAGACAACCCCGCGGTTGGCCTAGGTTCCAACCGCCCACACAGCCGAAATATAAAGGGACCTCTAGACAGGGATAAATCTTGCTCTCCAGTGGGGGCTACCCACGAAGCCTTGCTGCACCTCCCCTGTTTTAGCCATTCCCGGTTGATGAGGCTTGAGGTTACGATTACCTTTAGAGAACACATCTCTTAGAATGCTCATCGTCCACCTGACGATGTTCTGAAAGCATTCAATCCATACAAGTTCGTTCCGGGTTCGAATGAAACCGAAGGCATTATCTCGTTACACTCATATTGGAATCACCCTCAGAGTTGACGACGATAACCCTTGCACTCTGATTCACCATCTCGAATCTATAAGATCTATTCCGTCAAACTCATTACGGAATCACCCACAGAGTTATACTTGACGTATAGCCCTTACACCTCGAGTCTTCACTCGCTCCACTTGGATAACGACCTAACGTTAATTGGAATCGATGTGGTTTTCGGATGTCCAAATATGGAAACCCGATCCCGGTCTCATCGAAAACCAAAGCGTGTCTTTTATGTCCAAGTTGTTTTAAGTTTAAAACAATTCAATTCATTATCTAAATATACACAGATAGATAATTCACAACACAATAGATAATCAATCTTATCATTATCAACAGATAATCATATCAAATCAGATAATCCAAATTATCATCCAAGAGCAACCAATGCATCCATATCACATACACTATTCATCTCACAACTGAGATTACAATCCAAACCAGACAACCAATATCATTCAACCAATACCAATCATCAAACATAAGCAAATGATCTAATGATCACACCTTCTATAATTAATTTAAAATGAATTAAATTAATTACTCAATCTCTAATTTATTTAAAATGAATTAAATTAATCACTTCATCATCAAAATCCTGTTTAACTTAATCATCTATGGATTTCAAATCAATTTATAAATAATCATCTCAATATTTATTTCAATTAATCCTTACTGATTAACTATCTCTAATTACAATAAGTAATTAGCTTATAAGTTGATTACACAAGTTAATTACTTAATTGATTAATAATTAATTACATTAAACATTCATTAAGTATTGATTTAATTAATCCATTCCAAATCACATCATTAATTAATTCATTAATGATTTCTATCTACAATTAATTAATTACATAAGTAATTAATCTAATATCAAACCATACATATATATTAATCACCCTTGATTAATAACCATTCAGTAATTAACTACATTAATTACTCAACCCAAAAATTAATTATTCTTAATTAATTATCTAAATTAATTCCCTTAATTAATTTCAAAGTAATTTAAATCCAAATTACTTCTATATCAAATATCTTTAATTACATCCTGTAATTATTAATTACTTCCTTAAGTAATTACAAATTTCTAAATTACATAAAGTAATTATCAAACAATCCACAATTGTTTAAATCAATTAAACTTAATTAATTAAACTAAACAAATCACATTAACCTTAATTAATTACCTTTAGTAATTAATTCACTAATTTTTTTTTTTAAGTAATTAAATCTAAACAATTTGATTATTATTAATTAATCTAATTAATTATCAAAAATTAATCACATTAATTAATTGTTAATATCTTAAGTTAATGACCTCATTAACATTTCTTAATTACTTAATTAAGAGATTAACTTATATTAATCATTATTAGTCATTAAGTAATTAATATTTAATTACTATTTAATTTAATCTCTAATTATTAATTAACTAAGTGTTAATTAAAGTCTTAATTAATCATTAATCACTTGATTAAATAAATCTTAATCATAAATTAAAATTTAATTAACCACCCTTAATCATAGATTAATTAAACTTAATTAATTAATCTCAAGTTCAATTAAAAATCATTAATTATTTAATTAAACATCCACATTATTAATAAATTAAATAATTAACATTCATCCTAATTACCTTAATAATCAAATGATTCCAATCATTAAACTTTTATTTATCTTTTAGATAAAACATTCCTATTAATCAAGCATTTAAAAACAAAATGTTTTTAAGTTTACATTAAATTCAATTTAACATTTCTTTTAAACTTAAGATCCAAATTTATTTAAAATACAACTAAATCTTATATGTTTACAAGAAACATCTAATTAATTGATAAGTTTAAAAAGAATTTAAATTTCAATTCAAATCAAATTCAAATCAATTTAAAAACATCTTTAAATTTCAAAATTAAAATATAACTTCCATTCTCAATTTAGTTTTAAATTCTTTCAAACTCTTCTATAATTTACACCTTTAATTCAAATGCAAACCATTTGAAAACAATTTAAATTTAAACTTTATTTAAAAACTGAAGTTTAAATTTTAAATTCAGATTTAAAAACTCAGTTTTGGATTCATTTTGAATTCCTAAATTAAATACTTAACTTTTCAATTCAATATGCAAAACAACAATGCATTTACACTTGAGAGTTTAAAATCAAATTTGAATTTAAAAACATAAATGTTTTCAAATATCTGACAAATTAAATTTGAATTCATATCCAAATTTCAAACTAAACTCAGTTTTAAATCTCCACTTAAAAATTTAAACTTACCTTTTATTTAAAACAGAAAACAGTTTTCTGTTTATTTAAAAACTTAAACTTTGAATTTTTTTCCAGAACTTAAATAATTTCAAAGAACAAAATTTAAACTTATTTAAATTCATCATTAAATTCAGTTTAAAATCCAAGTTGACATTTTAAGTTTGCAATCAAATTTTAAAACTGGAAACAATTCCCTGTTCTTCTTCTTTTATTTTTTTTTTATTTTAAAACCAAATTTGAATTCTGCAATTAAATTATTTCAACATCTGAATTCAAATATTTTGAATTCATCTTCAGATTCAAATTTAAATCCTAATCTAACATTTAGTTTAAATTTAAACTTAACTCTCAAATTTACTTAAAACAGAACAGTTCTGTTTTTAAAACCTGAAGCCAAAAGGTACTCGAGTCACCAAAAATTTTGCTTCGAGTCAGAAGCTTGCTTGCTTCGAGTTTTTTCCCAAATTACCCGAGATCTACCCGAGGGAAAAATCCCTGCAACTCAACATCAACTTCAACCTGAAACATCAACCCCACTACCATCACAAACCTGCACACACCCTTGTACATTCTCAAACCACCTCCGGCCACCTTGACCTTCATCTCCGACCATCCCCTAACTATCAGAGACTTCACTACAACATCAAAACCCCAGATCCCCTAAGATTAACTTGAATTTGAAATCAAGTTTTAAAACTAAAAAACTGTAACAGTCTATTCCCACTTTCCTAAACCTGTCAACTCAAATCTCTCCACCTCTCGACCACCATCAACATCCAAACTCCGGTGGTAGCTTCATCACTTCACCATCTATCAATACCCACCACAGTTTTGAACTCGATGCACCCTTGAAACCACAGCACCCAAAATTTTATTTTTACAGTAACTAGGGTTCTTGACAGAAATTTTCAAATTTCATTCTCAAATTTGAATTGCAAACAAATTCAATAAATTCCTATAATCTTTGATGAATAAACAATCTCCTAAATCAAATTCACCCAAACAAATTTCAAGCTTCAACTATGCTTAGCTAATATATAAGACACAGAAGTTTCAAAACTGCATTTTTAACAAAGCATTAAAATTTGTAATATAACTCAAGTACAAATTTTAATCTGAATATTGTAATGAAGCAACCATATTTGTTTAAGTCATAACTCAAATGAAGGATCAAACTAAAAGACAATGGGATGTATTACATCTAACTACAACTTGAATCAGAGAAACCAGAAATGTTCAGGGAATAAATCATGCACACACACACAAACATATCCATATACATATTCACAGCATATTTATAATATAAGTTCATATCTAAATTCAAGTATGCAATCAACTTTTACCTATTTAAATTCTTAAAAGTTGAGTTACTCACCTTATTTATAAAATGCAGAGCACATTGTAGTTGCAGGTTCCAAATTATGAAATGCAGACTCCCTCCTTGCTTTTAAATGATGCATGCAGGCCTTTCTTCAGATGCTTAGAAATGTAAAGCTTCAACTTGAAACTGCAGATGTCTTGCATGTTTCAGATCCAAGAAATGCAAACCTCCTTGCTTGCAAATTTCATGTATGCAGAGCTCAAATCTTAAAATTGCAGAGCTCTTTGACTTCATATGCAAAAACATGCAGGTCCTTTTTAATCTTTGATTGAAAATGAATATGCAGATTTTGTTCTCTTGCATTTCCAGATTGAAGATTAATGCATGCAGGCTTGTTTGAAAATTCATGTAGGCCTCAGCCTTTTTGATTTATACAAGCAGAGCTTTGATTCAATTTGCAAATGATATGCAGATGCCAAAGAAATGCAGAGCTTATACATAATGCAGGTTTGAGTTTGAAACGAGGAGTTGCATGCAGGTTATACTTGATGAAGGTTTGAAATGCAGATTTGAATATTTTGGGAAAGAGGAGTTTGCAGGTTTGTAATTTGGAATATGCAGATTTGTAGAAGTTGTATGCAGACTTGTATATAGTTTGTGAGAATGTAATTTCTGATTATAGATGTGAGGATGAAGTTTAGTTTTCTTTTTATTTAGGAATGAAACAAATGCATATGAATGAAGAACAAGTTCATATGAATGTAGATTTTCAGAAAATGAAATAAAAGAAAATAAAAATGAAATATTGACACTTGTAAACATAGAGACACTTGTCTTTTAAGCTTTAATATTTACATACACATGTCTTTATGAATTAATTTAATGTTTAATTAGAGTTAAATAAGTATTAAGATTAGTTAATTAATTCCTATACAAAATTATGTGTTAAATAATTCTCTAAAGAAAAAGCAAAGCATTATTATTATAAATAGAATGATATACAAGTTATTCATTTTGAAAAGAAACTTTTTTTTTTTTTTAAAACAATTTATAAAAGAGCTTGTAACATAATTTAATATACAACTTGAATAAAAATTGAATTTTAAACTAATTAAAACATTTATCTCAAATTTAAAATCATATAGTTATTTAATTAAATATTTTTGAAAAGCTCAAATTTAAAAATAAATCACCATTTCTATTTTTAAAACATAATAAAACTATACTATACTAATTTAACTAAAACAAATTGTCTATTTAAAATATATATAAATACATATACATTATTAAATAGAAAACAATTTAAAATCTTATCTAAAATAATTTCACAAATTAAATAATTAAATAAAGAAGATTATTTAAATAAATATCAAATCTATTAACAAAATTATCAATTCAATATAAATTTAAATCCAGATTATTAAATTTATATTGTCCAAAATTCCGGGTCGTTACACATATATACATTCGTTTAAATGTATTTGTTAATGTACCATTTTATTTTTCATAGATTAAATAAATATTTGCTGAATAGAATTAAATAACATAGAATTGGAATTCAAACAGAAATTTTATTCAAACAAATATTTATTACAATTTTGAATAGTACAAATTCAAGCTCTCACTATGCATATACAATTTTGATTACAATTTCAATTACATCACAATTTTACATTTACAGTTGTACTCACTACATATCGCTCACACTCATAATTTATCTTCAACTTCATTCCAGTTAGAATCCAGCATCTGAGCAATCTGCAAAAATATTCACTAACGCAGTAAAATTGAAAAAGAAATATTTTTGCAATATAAAATAAAATATGATTTTTGAAAATATTATTTGCCTCAGTTATTTGGGTTGTTCGTCATGATTTATATTTGAATTCATCACACACGAACAATGTGACATGCACAGTGTATCACTGTACATGCCACAAGGCCGTGCACACCGATATACACTTGATAATGCTACAGGACATGTGATGACAAGGTCAAACCCAAATATACAGACAGGTTCAACTCAGGTGCAATATATTCAAAATCTCGTCAACAGCACAAGGTCAAACCCGAGTTTTTCAAACTGGATTCAACACAAGTGAAATTTCAAAAATCAACATGAACGGATGCAAAGACCAGTAATGCAACTGTGATATGCACAGATGCATTCAAAGTCAAATCCAGTTACAATAGAGAATCAAGTCGACCAGGTAGCAATGATGATAATGCAACACAGTGAAGACACAAATGATACATGAAAAATGCACAACTCAATGCATCAAAGCACAAATACATTAAAAATGCAGTAACAACCAGAATGGATGCAGTGAAACAAGGAAATGCACTATGCAGTGCACAACAACAAGTCCATCAGCTCAAGTAACAAAACTCGAGTGCAGCAGTGAACAAAACTGAAATTCAAATACCAACTGCAAATATCCAAGTACAACATGAACAAGACTACATGAACACTATAGGCCGAAACAAAATGCAACAAAAACAAGTGTACATCGACAATAACCAAGGCACAAAGGAATTTCAAAATTATACACGCAAATTCGACAAGCAACTGAAGGCAACAGGTCCAGTTACAACAAAGACCGAGTGCAGCATCAGGTCGGGCACGAAGGAATGTGAAAGAACAGAATTACTCACATATATGCAACATTTTTTTTATATACCAATATACTATGCAGTGAAGCCAAAAGAAGCTACAGAGTAACCACGGTCAAAATCAAGTGGCCGAAGTCAAATGAATACAACATCCCTGGTGACCACAAAATTAATCAACAAGCCGAGGATAGCAAGAATATGATGAACAAGTCAAAATCGTGGTGGCAAAAGAAAATTGACCAAGTTAAACATCAATACCGTATGATTCAAGTAAATAGAAGAAGTCAGAATTAATCTCAAACATTCAAGCATCATCAAGTGGCCGAGATGAATAATTGACAAATTCAAATAAAATATATACGACGAAAATACAGGGGGGTCGAACCCTATAAAAGTGATTAACATCATCGGCAATTTAATGATTCGAGTTCGAGCTAAACTAAGAATAGTAATAATTCATCTCGAATCAAATCGAGTTCAAAGTTCAAGCAAGTTAACAAGAAAAGCAAAAAGCATAAATTACATACCGGATTCTTTGAACCGAACTCGACGAAGTAGAAGCAGCCATATGTGAAATCGAAGAGACGATTATTTGACAAAGCAAGCATCCAAGATCAGAAACTCGAATCATCGAGCCGACGCTTCAATTTCAGAAAAGCCCTAATTTAAGAGAAAAAAGGAATAAGATCGAAGGAGGCCATTATTTTCACAGCAACGTAGCGTGATAAAATAAAAGAAGAAAAGGGACGGCGCATTTTTTCTCGTGATTATTTGGGCCGGCTAAGAAGTTTGGGCTAACCTTTTATAATTAGGGTTTTATTATTTAAATTGTTTTAAACTTGCAATTTCTTTTTTAAAACGATTTTAATTTTCTAGTCGTGTGACTAGGGGACAAACTACGTGTCGTAGTTTGGGAATTCGCAACTCAGGGCTGAGTTGTGGCAAGGTTTTGAGCGTAGAGTTAGGATAGTCAATAGCGGGTATAGCGAGTTTACGTGTGTAAGCGAGGGACTATCTAATTTATAGTAGAAACCTTGGGTGCAGCACATAGGTAGGGTTTTGCCGAAGCTGGGTAAATTCTGTGTCGTTTTATTTCTGCATTTATTATTCTGCTATTATCTGTGCTGCTATTGTTCTGTGATCTGTGTTGAAATTATTTTATAAGCTTCCGCAATTAATTTTATAATTTATAATATCACCCTATTCACCCCCCCTCTAGGGTGAAATCGATCCTACTGGATAGTCCTCCTTCAAGTGATTTAGCCAATATCCATTGAAGCACTTACGGTTCGCTTTAGTTGGATGACATTTCGTAGCAAAATGTCCCCATGTGCCATAGGACTGACATGACAGGTTAGCTTTCTTTTTCCATATTAGCTCTATCTTCCCTATATCATGGTCTTTACGCTTTGGTTGGAGCTTCGGTTTCTTTCTATAGGTCTAGGATCGAAAATCGGGCTTTGATATCTACTGTAACAACTTTCCCTTCTTAATACCCAAAAATCAATGCCTTACAACATCACTTGACTTTCAAATATCACAAACGATAGATTTTCAAGATAAAATTACAATAAAATCCTAAGCCAAGATGTCAATAAGATCTCACAATGAATGATAACATATAATATATTAAATGTACACGAACAAAGCCAAATGAATAATATATAAGAGACTATACAAGCGGAAGCAACTGGTGAATGGATATCAATACAAAAGGCTAGAATACATTAACTGCCGATAATACGATGATTAGTGGAGTAATTAAAGATAGAGGAGAAGAAGTAATGTCAATGAAAAGTGAATGAGGAAAATGAAGAGGAGTTAGCCTCTTATAGGCAATTAATGGGCTTAGCCCAAATACTCTCCATCTGGTGCTGTTCTTCCCTGAAAATCGTCGATCCCAAACGTAGTCATGTTTATACTCATTTTACTCTCGTCGAAAAAGCAAAATCAACTATGGATGTATCGAGTGTCGACTCGCTCGTCTGCAAAAGTCGAGTACAAGAGGCATTACATTACTTGACAATTAAATATTTAAACTAATTATTTAAATATTCGACCATTAGAATTATGGGGTGTTACAGAGAAATCCTCTACTTCAATGGCATTCTATATTTCTAAGAATGGTTTTCCTCACAAGCTAGTGTAATCTCGACTCAATGAAGCATAGTTATTACGTGCAGCCACTTTTAGTGTTGTAGCTTCCGCATTACCAGCAGTACCTCCAATTAGTCAAGCTGTTGCTTCAGCTTGCATCACATTGATAAAGAACCGATACATCACCCCTAAATCAACTGATGTGGCTCTAGTACTCATATTGCCATGAGTATTAGCATTGGAGGTTCGGTTAGCGCTCCTATCATTGACTCGAACGTTTCCATTAGTTTTGGTTCTCCCACCTCCCAATTTTAGTCTTCCACTTTTGGTATCCATTTCTCATAATCCACATATGAGTCTTCATAAGGTACATTAGAATGGTCTATGACAGAGGGGATAGTATGGATAGATATGCGGACTTATATATAGCAATGAGCAAGCACATTAATGTGATACAATCCCATACCCTAATTTATTCAATCTTATTTCATTTGGGTTATGTTTTTCAAAAATCTGATTAGGCTTTAAATAAACTTATGCTTTGATACCAAATTGTAACATCCCCCATTTTAAGGCTTAAAAATGTATATTGTTGATGTCGAAGTCATCCTTAGCATTAATTTCAATGACAAGATGAGATCAATTATTGTATCATTAGCATCCTGAGAAAAAAGTTTGTTGTACTTTAACAAAATATTTTCAAAAATTAATTTGCAAATTCATTACATTCCAATTTCATTACATAACATAACCCTATAATTCCATCGTTCTGATAAAATATAGTAAATACAAATATTATTCCAAAAGAGACACATGATGATGTCCTGTTGGATGATCAAAGTCTTTACTACTTAGACGATTACAATATCCTTCATTACATACATTAATCTATAAAGAAAAGCAGTTAGCATTACCTAGTGCAAATAATAACCCCTAAATAGTAGCTTTCCTCCTACAAACCTTTGGAAACTTATTTGTCTAAACCTAAAACACCCCACTATCAGCTTATCCAATCAAAATTGAGTACTAGGGAGTTTATAGGGAAATCAAAAATTTAGGTCAGACAAAAAATATGGTGTGAATAGTATTAGTCCATCTTAAACCAAGTATAGGTACCTAGTGAAACCACGCCACTGAGCAAAATAGATTTCCCCTCGCTAATACCCTATCAAACAATATGTATTCCATATAATGTCCTCCAACCAAAATTATAAGAACATAACCATAGCATCAATATCATATCGTGCATATATGGGTTAAAATGAATAATCCATCATTCACTAGGGTCAAGGGGTTACACATTTCCATAATTAACCAATCCCATAAAATAGTCCATTCAATGACATAATTTTCCTAGGATCGCTATGAACCTATATTAGTTTTCTTAGGCTAAGTAAAAACCTATAAAACTGACCTAGGAAAAGAAATATAACATATTCCAATAGTCTTCTAGTCCATTTAGAAGAAATAATAATGGTCTCCTAAGATAGGTATGAGAAAACGACAATGGTCTCTTAAAAACGATCGGAGGAAAACATAGGTGAGCAATTTGCAACGAGTTCCTTTGAATGCCCGACTCCTATAGCCTTAATATTGCAAAGGCATAAGCATTGCAATCGCAGACCCGACTAACCAGGAGCGTAAAGGTTGGAGGATATGGCATAACCCTACACCAATCTCCATTAAAAAATATATGGTTTTAAAGTATCCATGAGTCATGTATTTTGATCAGTCTAAGGCATCCTAACATAATTTGATCATCCCGTTCTCCTAGATGCAATTCTACTTGCTCGGTAGTTTGAGTCTGGCCATACATATTATTAGAACAACCCTAACTGGTCATCAATCCCTAATCCCCAAGATCAAGTGTTGGGTGATAGCATTTAACACATAAGTGAGTATGTCAATAATTTATCATATGCAAAAGTAATTGATCAAGGTATAGAGATGAACATATAACACATCATCAACCATTATAATTATATGTTCATGTGATAGCCAATTTATAGACAAAATTACTTATAACAAAGTAATATTTCTCTTCCTAACTCTTTTAAAAATGGTCAAATGCTCTTTTTTTCTTTTAAATACTTACAAAATACTTGAAAAAAACTATCCTTTTCATTCAAGAATAACTCAACCCAACATATAGTTCAAACTGCCAAGTGTCATAAAACCAGCTATCATTCCTTCCAAAAACTTATGTTATCACAATTTGAAATATATCATGCTATTGCATGTTGAAAATAGAGTCTACTGTGAGAAATGTGGATTACGGATCTTAAGGCTAGGATAAACACTAGAAGGGGGTGAATAGTGTTTTAAGGAATTATTAAATATTTTTGAGTTTTTGTTAATTTGAACACAAATATATGCAATATTCAAACACAAATATGATCATAGAATCAAACACAGATGCAGAAATAAAGTAAAAGTAGTAAAGGAAAGAACAAACCGGATTTTATACTGGTTCGGAGTTACCCTACATCTAGTCCCGCACACAAGTACCTTTCAAAAGAAATTGTACAATTACACCCTCGATTTCAAGGCTACGAGGTACACCCTCCAGATTCACAATCCTTTGGGTAGAGATACTTGATTTCATGGGCAACAAGTTCACCCAATTGATTTCCAAGGCTATAATCACACCTTTTCTCGCTTGATTGATTTCCAAGGCCACAATCACACCTTTTCTCGTTTAATTGATTACAAAGAAGCCTATAACTCTGAATAGCACTGAGGATCTTGTTGAGATAGTGATAGAGAATCAAACCAGAGATAATCTAGTTAGATTCAATGTTGATTTCGACAAAGTAATGGTAGGGATATGTATAAAGAAATGTGGAAGAAGAAGAGAAATGAAAATTAGAAAATATGATCAAAAATTCGTTAAAAACAGCCCCTATTTATAGAAGAACAACAGCCATGTCCATTCGTGAAGAGATATGACAAATAGACACTTCTTTTGAAATTTAAAATTTGAAATTAACTTACACTATGTCGGCATAGGTATATTGAAAATGTCGACATCCCAAAGGAATTTTTGGTGGTTTGTTTTTCTTTTGAAATAACTTTTATCTTATATTAAAAACTATTTTAACCTTTATAAATATACTTGACTATAGTTAAAATACATAAGTAAATATAGAGAATATTATATATAAAATTTTATATTTGAATCCAAGTATAAATATTAAAAGTTAAATATATTATTATTAAAGATAGTTTTAAAACTAAGAATAAATTGATTTTGAAATTAAAGATTATTTTGAGGCTAAAAGTATTTGAAATCAGGATAGATGCTTTTGATTCTTTTAAAAGGAAGGTTTTGAAAACTTTTTGAAAACAAGATATAATTTTGTAAAATTATTTTGAATAAAAATTAGAGGATACAAAACAATGTTCCACTAGATTTTTTGCAGGTTCCATCCTACTTAGGGTTCCATCCCTTCAACTGGCTCGAAGTGGATTCCATTCCACGAATAAATTGGATTTTAAGATGTCAGTGCTTTTCTAGGAGTTTTAACAAAAATTCCTTTAAAATTACTTATTCTTGAAATCTTAAACTCTTGACAATCTTGATATTCTTGGTACTCTTGATACTCATGAGTCTTCATTCTTGATATCTTGAATCTCCATACTGTATAGTCTTCATTCTTGGTACCTGCATGGTTAAATCTGGCACATACATATATTTCTAAACTATAATGTTAGTATTTATATTTTATAATCCTATTCTAAGGTTGTTGTCATCAAAACCATCATCTCACGGACTAGCAATCTCCCTCTTTTTGATGATGACAACCTTTGTTCATAAAATATTACTTCTATCCTAATAACTCCCCCTGAATCTATGCCTAACTATCCTATTTTATATTTCTCCCCCTTTGTCATCAACAAAAGCTAACTCCAAACTATATAACTCCCCCTCATTCTTGGACTATAGTACTAGCATTAATAAACTATACAAATGGAGTATATAATAGATAGTTAAGATATAATTATACTGATAGGCATGATAATTGACTAAAGATCATATAAATATTAAGTCATATTTATACACGTTTTTCACACCAAATATCAATCCAAATCAATTCAAATCTAATCAAATTAAATCAAATCAAACAATTCAAATCAAACAAACCAAATCAAACAAACCAATCAAATCAAACATTACGAGGAACTTCCACCCATCCTTCTTCTTCAAATACAGGGTCTGCTTTAATGACATCCCAATTTTTCATTATCATTAGCGAGAGAGACTGGAGGATGTGCTTCGTTATCATCCTTGTGCAGGGAGGAAATCATCCGTCGTATTACATCGAAATGCCTTTCTTGCTCTTTGATCATCTGCATTTGACTCAATTCTAAGTGTCGTTGGTTACGAAGAATGAACGAAAGAATATTCTTGAAAGAATTAAAAGTCTCTTCAGGATTTTCTGATAGATTATGAATTGGATTGGCCTATTCGAGTTTGTAAAAAGAATGAGAGACAAAGTGGATAAGAAATAATATTCAGTGATGAATTCTGGAAGAAATAGGTATCTATAGGTGTAGAAATTCGTTTGAAATGAATAAACATAAGGTAGTTATTCAAATTTCAAAATCAAAATGAAATGTCATTTCTGACCAGTACATGTCGACATGGACATGGGGGGGATGTCGACATGGTGTAGCGAATTTTGATGGTTTATTTTGATTTTGTGAATAGTTGTGTGTATATATATATACACACACACATTTACATAATATACTAACATTTATTCTAGAGATAAGATAAGCTAGATAACAGAAAAGGAATTCAACTTCATTTCATGATAACATGATACAACGATTAAACACAAAGAACTACACGAACATTCAAATCAAAATAAACGAAAACAAATACAACGAGATACGAAAAGGTAGAACTAGTTAGAGGATGATGGCGATGAAGATAATGATGACGATGAAGATAATCCAAGCTTCATGCTGACTTTGGAATTAAACTTGTTCATCTTGGATGAAATTTTGTCCAACTTCTTACTAACAGATCGTTTAAGAATCCGCTTATTCTCAACAATGGTCTTTTCATTTTTGACAAGGGTTTTGTTGGATGGATTAGGAAGACAGTCGATGCTTTCCAAAGAAGTTTCACCTTCTTCTTCTTTTTCAATTTTCATTTCATCCCCTACTTCTTCTTCTTCCTCTTCCTCTTCTTCCATCTCCTTATGAGCCAAACGCTCTTCCTTTTCGGCAAGAGTCTCGTAGGGTTGAAAAACAAATGGAATTTTCATAAGCGAAATGTTGGAATGATTAAAAAATTATACAAAGTATTCTCACCCATTTCAAGATTTTGGGACGAAGTTCATCCAAAATAACTTGCGTCCAATTAATATCATAATTTCCAAAAATAGCAAAAAGTGCTTTGCAAACTTTTGAAGTAGGATTGTTAAAATTTCCCGATCTTGGGGTCAAAGTATGTTGTAAAAGAAGATTGAAAATTCTAGCTTTTGGTCGAAAGTTCCGATTTTTGAATTCAAAATTATCATTTCCTTTTAAAATGTGATGAAATGTCTTACGATCATTTTCATCGATTTTAAAAATAGAAAGATCCATTCCCGTACTCTTGCAATTGAGAATGGTACCCAAAAGATCACAATTCAAAACAATTCTAGTGCCTTTGACACTATTCCAAATTTCATCATCATTTCCAAAATAAAATCCACGGTTTAAATTTGCATAGAAAATTTTAACAAGATTTGGATAACAAACATAATCATTTTGAGAAGCGTCAAGAAGGCGAAGAATTTGATTGTTTGCAAAAAGAGAATCAATTTCATAAGAAGAGAAATCTTAAAATATAACTTTCCGGGATGGACTTTTGCATAGTTAGCATAATTGATGTATGCTTTTATAGCCTCCGGATCATTGAAGAGTTGCTCTTTTATCTTTCTGGAAATTCTCATGGTGGAGGGGTTGCTTGAAGAAGCCATTAGAGTAGAGAGCTTGAAGTTTTGAAGAGAGAGTTTGAATTTGAAAATGAGAGTGAAAAGATGTGATAAAAGATAGTGAATAAATAGATTCTCAAAGGACATGTTGTCTGGTCAAAAGATGCCTTTTCAGAGAATTGAATGAAGTGAAAAAGTGGAAGGAAATTCAACCATTTGAATTCAAATTTCGAATTTCAAATTCTGTACCCATGTTGACATCATGGTAGGGACCATGTCGACATGTGCTTGTATATTTCTATGATTTATTTTTCCTAAGTACTCTAATATATATACATAAATATATATATATATACTTATTATTTTTAATGTCTATATATATCTGGAATATTATTAGAATTGTTGTATATTCCATAATATATTATTATACTAATAAAAATAATAGTAAAAAAAAAATTTAAAATTCAAATAACACACCAATTCAAAGTCAATCAATCAAGCAATCAAGCATCTAATTCTAAGCATGCAATTTCAATCAATTGAATTGTAAATGTGTACCTTTTTGTGAGTCCGTTTCTTTGAATTCGTCGGAGTCGTGAACCGCCGTGAAACACAAATTTGAGTTATCTGTCTTCTGATCATCATCGCTTGAGGACGAGTCCGAGTCATCTAGAGTAGCAATAAATGCACGCTTCCGTTTCTTTACTAAATCATTGTTTATAGGAGGATTTTGCCTTTCTGGATACGGGAAATCTTTTTGATATGGCCTGGTTCATCACAGTTGAAACATTTGACTTTGTTTGGAACTACATTCTGATTTTTAGAGTTCTTATAGTCGTTTCTCTTGAGATTATTCATCTTTCTGTATTTCAGAAATTTCCGAATATTCCTGGTCATCAAGGCTATTTCTTCATCATTATCGTTATTTGAGTCTGATCCATCATTCAATGCATTAAATGCCATTGATTTCTTTTTAGATGCTTTTCTTTCTCTTCTCTCGATCTTTTGGACTTCAAACGACATTAGATTCCCAGCTAATTATTCTATCTTTAAGGTGCTGATGTCATTTGCCTCTTCGATCGCAAGTGTCTTTTGATCCCATTTTGGAGTGAGAGAACTTAAAAATTTTCTGACTTGATCTTCTTTCGAAAATTCCTTTCCCAAGGATATTAGAGAATGCACAATATCCTGAAATCTACTATACATATCGGAAATAGACTCATTAGGATTCATTTTAAATAATCGAAACTAATTAGTGAGCATGGAAATTTTGGTTTGTTTAATTTGCTTGTTCCTTCGTGAGTAACTTGCAAAGTTTTTCAGATTTCATATGCAGACTTACAAACTGACACTCCATTAAATTCATTTCTGTCAAGTGAATAAAACAGAATATTCTTTGCTTTAGAATTATTTTGTGCAAGAGTCTTTTGCTCAATGGTCTACTGTGCAAAATCAGTTGTGGGTTCAAAATATTCAGTTTATGTGATATTCCAAGTGTCTAATCCAACAGATTGTAAATATATTTTCATCCTACATGCCCAGTATGCATAGTTATTGCCATTAAAAAGTAGTAGTCTGACAGTAGAATGACCTTCTACAGATGAACTAGTGACATGGATACTAGTGTTAGTAACAGTACCAGTGATGGTAGCCGTTTTGAAAACTTTTCAAAAATCAGATTATGAAACTTTGAAAACCTTGCTCTGATACCAAATGTGAGAAATGCGGATTACGGATCTTAAGGCTAGGATAAACACTAGAGGGGGTGAATAGTTGTTTTAAGAAATTATTAAATCTTTTTGAGTTTTGTTAATTTGAACACAAATGTAAGCAATATTCAAACACAGATATGATCATAGAATCAAACACAGATGCATAAATAAAGTAAAATCGGTAAAGGAAAGAATACATCGGATTTTATACTGGTTCAGAGTTACCCTACATCCAGTCCTGAACACAAGTACGGATTTCCTTTCAGAAGCAATTGTACAATTACACACTCGATTTCAACGCTACGAGGTACACCCTCCAGATTCACAATCCTCTGGGTAGAGATACTTGATTTCATGGGCAACAAGTTCACCCAATTGATTTCCAAGGCTACAATCACACCTTTTCTCGCTTGATTGATTTCCAAGGCCACAATCACACCTTTTCTCGTTCAATTGATTACAAAGAAGCCTATAACTCTAAATAGTACTGAGGATCTTGTTGAGATATGATAGAGAATCAAACCAGAGATAATCTAGTTAGATTCAATATCGATTTTGGCAGAGTAATGGTAGGAATATATATAAAGAAACGTGGAAGAAGAAGAGAAATGAAAACCAGAAAATATGATCAAAAATTCATTGAAAACAGCCCCTATTTATAGAAGAACAACAACCATGTCCATTCGTGAAGAGATATGACAAATAGACACTTCTTTTGAAATTTAAATTTTGAAATTAACCGACGCTATGTCGACATGGGTATATTGAGCATGTCGACATCCCAAATTAATTTTTGGTGGTTTTTTTTTCTTTTGAAAATAACTTTTATCTCATATTAAAAATTATTTTAAACTTTATAAATATACTTGATTATAATTAAAATACATAAGTAAATATAGAGAATAATATATATAAATTTTTATATTTAAATCTAAGTATAAATATTAAAAGTTAAATATATTATTATTAATGATAGTTTTAAAACTAAGAATAATTTGATTTTGAAATTAAGACTATTTTGAGGCAAAATGTATTTGAAATCAGGATAGATGCTTTTGATTCTTTTGAAAGGAAGGTTTTGAAAACTTTTTGAAAAGAAGATATAATTTTATAAAATCATTTTGAATAAAAATTAGCGGATACAAAACAATGTTCCACTAGATTTTTCGTAGGTTCCATCCTACTTAGGGTTCCATCCCTTTAACTGGCTCGAAGTGGATTCCATTCCATGAATAAATTGGATTTTAAGATGTCAGTGCTTTTCTAGAAGTTTTAACAAATATTCCTAATTAAAATTACTTATTCTTGAAATCTTAAACTCTTGATACTCATGAGTCTTCATTCTTGATATCTTGAATCTCTATACTATACAGTCTTCATTCTTGGTACCTACATGGTTAAATCCTGCATATACGTATATTTCTAAACTATAATGTTAGTATTTATATTTTATAATTCTATTCTAAGGTTGTTGTCATCAAAACCATTATCTCACGGACTAACATCTACCACATGTCAAAGAAAATCTTAGCTAATGCATGTTGACATTACATGAAGCTGTTGTATATTGACATCTATAACAAACGCATATCAACAAATATAAGTCATAGCAAGTTGACAAAACATATATTGCTATCGCAAGTTAACAAGTTGTAAAGCTATCGCAAGTTAACAAGATGTATAACTATCACAAATTGACAAATCATAGCTATCGAAAGTTGACAGAATATAGTTATCACAAATTGACAAATTATAGCTATCGAAAGTTAACCAAATATAGCCATCGCTTATTGATAACATATAGCCATCGCATGTTAATAAATCATTAGTTATCACATGTTGATAAATACGGCTATTGCACATTGGGAAATATGGGTTATCGCAAGTTAAATAACGACACTTCTGAAATTATTTGCAAAACTGATTTACTTCCCTTAAAAGTATTAACTTTTTACCACCTATTTTCTTTGTCAAAATCTTTTTTAGAAGTTTGGCAGAAATTCAAAGAGAAAAGTTTCTCTTATTTCCTAAAAATGAAATTTCTTTTTGTTTTTATTTACATTTCTCGAATTAAAACCACTTCACAAATTTTTTTATATCAAATTGTAATTTCTTAGAAAAAATCCCCGAAAATTCCCAAAAACAAGAATTTACTTCCTTAGTACCATAAAAAAAATTAGGGAAAAATAATCAATTTTCATATTTCAAGTAATTAATTCCAAATTTACCCATTTCCTTACCTTGAAAATTCTTAGTTAATTCATAATAATCCAAAAAATTATGAAACTGAAAATCCATCTCCAAAATATCATTAACATCCTACCAAAAATTCATAGGACTTGAAAATCAAAAACTTAGTTTTTACATCAAAACCTTTTAGGAAAATTCAATAAAAATCTCAAATAGTAACCATAAACCATACAAATGATTATCTATTCTACATGCATGTTACAATCAATGTTCAGATTTTCAATTTGAAATCTGAATCAAACAAACAAAAATCAAAGGGATGGAAATATTATTCGTTTTTTTGTTGAAAGGACGAGATTTTCCTTAAGCTTCTTTTCCTTTAGCTTTTTCCTTAATTTTTAGTTGAATAGTGGTTAATAGTGATGTGGAAAACCTTCTTTTCTTATGTTTAGTTTTGAGAACGAAAATAAAATGAACAAGGGAAAGGGAGGAGAATGACATAAGATTTTTTCTTCCTTATTTACCCTTCTTTACTTATGTTAATCTTTTTCTTTCTATTAAACCATTCTCTTTATTACTTATTTAATGGTCGAATTCATTAACTTGGCAAATCCTACATTTCCTAGCTCATCTATATCATTTATTTAATCATCCCATAATTAAATATTCAAAATAACGTGCAAAAAATTAATGCTGTTACACAACTACTATAGCTAAATTAACCAAGAAAACTCTTAAGTACGAACTTAAGTTCATTTTGATATGCATTATTTAAACTTGATTATCATCAATCTTGAACACAAATCTTTTAACGTGGCTATGGTCTTTATTATTGAAAATAACCATCACCATTTCAATCAAACCTTTTATTTACTTAATATAACATCATAACATTTGGGATAAACTTCTAATGCATAATTTTTCTAGCAAAAAAATTCATAAAGTACACAATATCATAACATGGTCAAATATACTACATTGAAAGTTTAAGAAAAACAATCTATTAGTGAGCATATTTTAACGACTCGAAAATTTAACGTTGTTAATATATAATTAAAAATGGAGTTTTAATTAAAAGCTAAATTAGGTATCGTGTTTATAACTATTGCGAAGATCTTTCCATACTGACCAGATTGATATATAATTTTGAGATTTGGAGTTACTGTTTGCAAAATAGAAGCGATACAATATTTAAATAGAATATCCAACCACTTTTGGGGCAAACAGTTATGCAAAAATGAACCTATTCGTTCAGTTCATAAATAAAAGACCCTAGAGAGTAGCCATTACATCTGTCGTCTCTTTTTAATCTGAAATTCACCTTGATCAAAATTTAATGGTGGATGATTTTTGCTAATTACAAACTGAGTTAAAATTCAAAGTTCCTAAACACTTGGTTGTTATATATCGCTGCTAATCACCGGACAAATGGGATCAATAGGTGTTGTTCATTTGTCGAAACGATTTTCAAGTAGCCAGAGAACCTAATCAAAGTTTAACGGGTCGGGTTTGACTTGAGTGTTGATGGTGGTAAAGTTAGGAGGCGAGGATGTCATGGTTAGGTTCATCTTGATAAATTTAAACCATTGGTGGTGGTTATCTGCAATGCAAGTGGTTGTGATGGTGGAATTAGTTAGATTAGGCTTTTGCATGAGTGGTAGTGGTTGGAATCGTGCGACGGCTAAGGTGTGAGGTTATCAGGGTGGTCGGAGCATCGAGATGGTTGGTGGCAGTTCCAAGGCCATAGTTGCTTAGACAATGGTAGCCAAGGTCAGGGTTGGCAACTAGTCAAATTGGTGTTGTTGGGTTGCAAGGTTTGAACTGGGGAGAAATGATGTAATTCTTCCATTGGACCCATAGCCAAATTCTAAAAGATTTGGCGTGGGGTTTGCTGAATTCTAAAGATGTTTGTGAAAGCATTGGTATAGTTCATTTAATTTAATTTAATCAATTGAATTTTAAAATATAAAATCCATATCTGATGAAAAATCATATTTATTGATATATGTTATGTTTTATAGATGACTGTTTGGTTATTATAATATTTTGGATGTATTGTGCATAAATTGGATAATTATTATTGATTGTATTATTTTCAGGTGTTTAATTAAAATAGAAATTTAATTAGAATTAGAAAATAATCGATTGGAATAAAAACCGCAATAATTAGAAAAATAGATATATAAATGGTAATATTACGGATTTGATGGTATTTGTAAATAACCATGATTTTACAAGCATTAAAGAAATTATAGTATGGAATTAAATACGGTTATTATTTATGAATTTCTAATAACTGAAATTATATTTTAATTAATATTTGAGAAGTTTATTATTTATAAAATAGAATGAGACGTTAAATAATAATAATTATAATAAAGAATGTTTTTCAAAATTGTTTTTGGATAAAAATTTACTGTTTTGTGATAAATAGAAATAAAAAGGAGTTTCAGTGAATTAAAATAAACCACTGTCTTTCGAGAATAAATAGTTATAAACTGATTTTGGTAAGTATTAAAGAGGTTTAAATATGTATTATTATATTGATATAAGATAATAATATTATCATTTTAAAAAGCGATTTGACGAAAATTACTATTTTTGATTCAAAATACATGTTTAGAAGTATTTAAAGAAATAGAAGTATATAAAGGGTTTTTGAAGTATATTATCATTTTAGAAAGATTATTATTGTTTTGATATATAAATAAAAGCGGATTTTATAATAAATAATAATATGATGATTTTATATGTAAGAGAGAAACAATTGTCATGATATAATGTTTTGAATGGATGCGGTTCGTAGTTAATCATTCATTTAAATAATCATATGTTTGTTTTATGACGATAGAATCACATTACGTTGTGGATGTGATATTGTATCCTTTTTGCTAACAAACGATGGATAGTTTATTATAGTTAATTGATGACTGATGTTGTGTTACTATTATAAGGTGATAGTACACGTTTGATGATTTCTGCTTACATTGGTAATGCATTACTATAATAGATGCTTAACATGAATATAAGTATATTTATATTGTCGTTATTTTCTTTGATGATTGGGGTTGTCATTATGTGTTGCTGATGTTGAATGGCTAAGTATGTTTGTTTCTCTAAATGATGATTTGTTGTAATGAATGAATAGAAATATCATTTCTGCTACTAGTATTTGTATTGGTTGCATTAGTTGTGATGTTTGCAATGGTTATGGTTGTTGCATGGATGCTATGGTTGTTTTGTACTAACAAGCATTTAGATGTAGGAAAAGAGCAGAAAATAGAATTATGGGGGCTTGGTCCCCCAAAAAGGATACATAACTATCATTTTCTATGCAATAGCCAATAGTTCCCTTAATGTTGGGTGTATAGAAAATGGACCCTAGAAACAGTTAACACATTTTCCCTTTTAGTCTATGTATAGGTATATTTAAAAGTTTGGAGGTGAAAGTATCGAAGGGAGAAAAGGGTCTAAAGGAGCCATAATCATACGATAGATTGGTATATCTCTTGCATTGTAGTTACATAGTTGTTGTTTTAATAATTGATGTATTGAAATGTACATTATGTAAGTTTATGAGGTTTAAGTAGTATCCAATTGTTAATATGATATGTATGCATATGCATACATTGATTTATAAATTCAGCTATGAGGTTTCCTTTTTTATTCATTATTTAAAAAAAATTAAATTTATATATCTATGATCTTCATAATTATTTTTAGACTAGTTGTAAGCATCTAAATTTATATACCCACGGTCTTCATACTTATCTTTAACGTTCAAAATTAGTTGTAATCATATTTGTTGGCATTTATAGTTATTTTTAGATTTGAAAAATAGTAGGTCGTCATACTTGGAAATATCATTTAAAATGTTTTTATTAAATGGTATTAAGATTAAGAAATTATTTATTAAAAGTGGAAAAATTTGTCGAAGAAAGAAAAGTTTTGTTGAGAAATATTTTATTTAAATATGTTTATGGAAGGATGCTCGGTTTAAAATATTCATTTTGTTAGGAATATTTAATGGGAAATTTTTGTTAAATTATGTTTAATGTGGGAACATCCCTTAAATAGGGTAACTTGTAGCCTCATTATGACTTTGAATATTTTGTTGAGGGATATTTTGGAAAGAAGTATTTTTGTTAAAGGATTTTTTTTAAATATGTACCGTAAAGATTGAGGAATATCGATTTAATAAGATGTTTTAAGGAAGATAAAACTATTTTGATAATAGTATAGAATTTAAAATGCTTTTGTTATAAGTGTTTTGAGAATATTTAGTGAGAACTCTTGTTTTGAGGGAGAAGAATATTTTGTTAAAGCATTCTTTACCATTAATTTTATACGATTTGGAGATGATTTAATAGGAGAAGGTTATTTCCACAAAAAGATATTTTATTTTAAATGAATTATTTTCTCGAAAGAAGAATTTGAAAACATATAGTTGAAATCTTTTTATTTAAGAAATTATATTATTAATGGAGATATTTGAACATAGTTTGATGGAGGTATTTTATTTAAAAAGTATCTTTTATAGTTAAGAATGCGATATAGTGTTTATTTGAGAGAAATTTTTCATCAAATGAGTATATTTGTTTTCAACAAAACTTTTATTTGGAAATCGATTTTGGTTGTAAGGATTTTCACTTAAAGGGTACTCTTTGATAATGGTATTTTGAAAGGAAAATACTTTAAAATAAATAATTTTTGCTAAAAAGACATGATTTGAAGATTACTTTACTGAATATATTTGGAGATATATTATGGAGAAAAGATATACACTATAAAGTATATAGCTTTATAATTCTTTAAAAAAATAAGATGAGGGTGATATGATTTGGAAATTAAATGGCTGAAAAAGTAAAATATTTAATTTTAAGGTGTTTGTTGAAAGGTGTAATATTAAAAGGTGATTTATTTGGAAATTTCAACTGACAGCTATAAAACTAGGCTTTGTAAAGTGGGTGTAAGATGACGAGGTATAATGAGTTTTAAAGCAACCTAACATCCATTTTAACGATATTACCTTTATGACCGTTATGTGTGACTTTCCCTAAGAAAATGTGGGAATATTTGGTTATTCCCTTTCGTAGAAGTGGGTGTGATATGGTGTAGGGACTACACATTTTGATGTTTGAGATATTATGCTTTTTATTATATTTGTTCGTTTTGATTGAATTGTACGCACTGATTAATTTCTTGCTGGTTTATTTTGATTCACTGTTTGTATTGTACTGCTTGAATATTTTTATTGTGCTAGTTTGAATTGTTTCCGCTTGTTTGTATTATGTTGAGTGTTTGACTAACTACGGTTGGGTTTAACTATTGTTTATACTTATTTACTTTGTTCCTTTGGCTTTATTTATTGCTATGTATGGAAAATATAGAATGATGTAGTTATCCAAATTTAACTTTGATGGGAGGCACATTGGAGAACTAGAGAACTGATAAGGGACATATTAAGTTTAGTCACAGTGGGATAGCATGTATGAATATGCGCTTATATGTTTTTGTTTGATGATAATAAACATATATATTCATTTAACTGTATTTGGTAATGTACTTTTTTGTTTTTCATAGATTAAATAAATATTTGTTGAATAAAATAAATTACACAGAATTTGAATTCAAACAGAACAAGTTACACAGAATTTGAATTCAAACAGAAATTTTATTCAAACAAATATTTATTACAATCTTGAATAGTACAATTTCAAGCTCTCACTATACATATACAATTTTGAATACATCACGATTTCATATGTACAGATAACCTCACTACATATCACTCACACTCATATTTTGTCTTCAACCGCATTCCAGTTTGAATCCAGCATCTGAGCAATCTGCAAAAATATTCACTAACGCGGTAAAGTTGAAAAAGAAATATTTTTGCAATATAAAATAAAATATGAGTTTTGAAATTATTGTTTGCCTTAGTTATTTGGGCTGTTCGTCATTATTCATATTTGAATTCATCACACACGAACAGTGTGACATGCACAGTGTGTCACTGTACATGCCATAAGGCCGAGCACATCAATATACACTCGATAATGCTACAGGGACAGGTGAGCACAGGTCAAGCCCAAATGAAAAACCGGGTTCAACGCACGTGCAATATATTTAAAATCACGACACGAGCACAAGGTCAAACCTGAGTTTTGAAACTGGATTCAACTCAAGTGAAATTTCAAAAATCAACATAAACTGAATGCAAAGGTTAAGCCATTGTTGTCATGACTCAACTCAAATGCAAAGCTTCGACAAATCAAAACTGCATCAGATCACAAATGCACTGCTCAATGCACAAAACCACAAATGTGCAACACAGTGAAGATGACAAGTGCATCCAGAAGTTCAACAAAGACCAAGTCAAAGTCCAGTGATGTAAACAGTGAAGAACATGGATGTCAAAGGCAAGACACATGTCAATGCAACACTGCATGCAACGTGGTGCAGAAACAAAACTAAGGAAGATACAATACAGTGTACATGGAACAATGCAACACAGACCAAATGCTCAAGCCACCAAGAATCAGTACAATGACCGATGAACAAAGAACAGAGACCAGAAAGGTCATAAGCTCAAGTACACCAGTGAACAAGTGTCACAGCAAATAATTTGCACCAGTGATGCAGGCTACAAATAAGCAAAGCAACAGACTCAAGTGAATGCCAAGTGAATGCAACTATAATGCAATTAAACCAACATGGCCAAGACTACAAGTGCAAATGCACATGTCAACAGCAATGACACAGCAACAGTGAAGCCCAAATATACAGAAATCAATGATCAGACTACCATGATCAGTAATACAAGCAAACAACATAAGAGTGCATGCAACAGCAGTAAAGGAATCAACATATACAACAGTGAAGACCGCATGAGTGATACAAGTCAGAGCAACAAAATCATCACAATGAAGACCACTATGCAGTGTACAATAGTGACATGCACATCAACCAAAGAACCTATAAGGTCAGGGAAGCAATGACCAGACCAACCAAAGAACTTCAACCAAACAAGACAGTAAATAGTTCAGTGCATCAAGACATGTCAACAACAACATGCTTGAAGACTACAACACGACCAAGTATGGAGTGTACAAGTGCAAATGTCCAAACCACAACATGTAGGCAAACATGAAGTGAATACAATTCGAATGAATGCAAGTTCATATGTACAGCAACCCAACAACCAGTGAAAGTAGCAAGATTAACAAATGCAATGTTCAAGTGAAATGAAGAATGAAAACAGTGATGCGCGAAAATGATGCAGAGTCGTGGAGTGGTATACAAGAAATCAACGCAGTACAAAAATACAAATCAAGCCGAAGTTTAAAAAATCAAATTCATATCTTTGAAAAAGTCAGGAAGTAAAAGGGGAAAGTTGTTGTCGTGTGAATCAAGGAAAATCGAACGTTACATAATCAAGGCCGTGATCATCAAGTAGTAAGTATATCAGGAAAGCCGTGTGTATCAAGTTGTAAAAAATTAGGAAAGTGACGAAGTCGCGTTAATGAACACGAACGAAATCAAGTCTCACGAATTCATATAAATACCACACCCAAGTCATCATCATCGGCATCGAGTAAAATAGCAAGCAATTTAAACGAGCAACGAAAGAAATTACATACCGAATCAACAACTCGATCATCAGAGAACGAAAGGGCCCAAGCAATGAAAATCAGAGAATCGATCAACAGAGGAGCAACGCAAACCAGGCATACGTCCATCAGAGAAGGAGCGACCAACAGAGCAAGAGAATCTAGCATTTACAGTCGCAACCTCCATATTCAGGAAGCCCTAATTTCAGAAAGAAGATCGGCCGCAACTAGCAAAAGAAAGAAGATCGGGCTAGAGGAATAAAAGAGGGACGACCGTGATTTATAAAAAAAAAAGGGTTTTATTTTTAAAGGGCTTTAGTCAAATTTTAATAGGGTTTCTTAATTTTTATTTGAGCAAAAATTAAGCATTCAAGTTTGTATTTTAATTTTTGCTCCTGTTTTATTTTTGAAGTCTGTTTTTTTTCTTTTTGAGTCAAAGAATTTGTAAATCACCACCTAGATTGTAGGTAGTGTCAGATTGTCTAGTTAGAATTAGTTCGGTGAGCAGGGTGTGCGAGTTTGCAAAACTCTATAGGCGGAGCAGAGTTTGTGAGTAAGCGAAACTCTATAGGCGGAGCAGGGTGTGCGAGTCTATGAGAGTGTTTGTGAGCGGGAGCAAAAAGGTTTGTGAGTCTAGTAGAGTGTTTGTAAGTGGGATACTGTTTAATTCTAATATAAATCTGGAAATGCAGCAGTAGGCAGGGGTTGCCGAAGCTGGGTAAATTTTGTATGTGATTTACTTTTCAGCTTATTTATTTCTGCTGTTTGTTTTTACGTTTAAATCGAGAAAATTAGCTATAACCCTATTCACCCCCCTATAGGGTTAATCTAGATCCTACATAGCGTAGTTTCTCAAGCTGAGGAAGTCTAGGTATTTAGAATGATTAAGAGATTTGAAGATGTTCCTCGAAGATGAGAATAGTAATTAGAGAATTCTGGTGACTAAAGACTTGATGAGTCCCACTAAGGAACCAAGATAATGATTGGCGAGGTTCAATATATATTTATCAAAACATACGTTTCGAAACCTACATTTTTTACATTTTCAAATAAATACTATCTTCCACAAATATTTTGGATGAAGAGTTTCCATTTTGAAATTTTTACAAAATGATATTTTCTCAAAAATTATTATGGAATTTATTTAAAATTAAAATATTTGAAAATTATTTTATAAAATGGTGGTGATATTTTTGGAAGAAAAAAGACATTGGTTTCAAACGTAGATAGAATCTTTGACTTAAAATAAAAATGTTTTTCTTTGAAGATATATTGGAACACATCCTCGCTAGTAGATCCCTCTTTGGTATTTTAGGTGGGTTATCCTTGTCATTAAATGAAGAAATTACTATAACTAGAATTAGATTTTTCGATGTGATCTAAAGATTGGAAGACATGAGTTCCGATGTTGATGTTCCGGACTTAACGACTCAATGATGGGAGTTATGATGATGATCCATAAGGACACATTTAAGGATGTGAACTTGTGAAGTAAAGCGAGGACGTGCTTTACAATGGATATAAAGTGTGCTGAGGGATTGTTGATACTCGAATGTTTTGACGTATGCTCGCAAAGCAAGGGTATGTGGTGACGCTCATCTACCGAGGACAGGCCTTAGATCTTCAGATGGGAGATATGTCTTACACTGGACGCGACAATGTGCGTTTTAGTTCTTGGCCCTTTAATTGGCATGGATTCGAGCAAAGAAACCGAATGATGACGAGTACCCATATATCCTAAAGTACAATACTCTATTAATGGTGAGTATTTATTAACCTAACGGTGGTGATCATTTGGAAGAGGCCTTATGATGTGGGAGCGAGGATTGGGGATTAATGCAGTTGTAGTATGAGTAGATGACCATGTTATTTTTTGGACTTGGCCATGACCAGACATATTATTTTGATGATGCAAGCATGACTACACACATATTATTTTAAGGATTAGCCATAACTAGGCATATTTTTTTTAAGGATGTGACCATAAGCGAGTGCACTAGATATTTTGTATGGTCTGAAAATGCAGTGGTACACCAATTTTTGTGAAGATGAGACTATGAGGAAGTTCATCTACAAATTTGAGGATACACATATTATAGAGGATGTGTAGTTGGCATATGAATTAACACACATGTTTATTGGTTGATTGGTTAGTACGGTGAAGATACCATATGATTTTAAATGTGTGTGTTTATTTGATGAGCTATGCTAGTTATTAACTTATGTATATTCATTTATTTGTACATACATGTTTTGAGCAGCTTTGTTGTGGACTTTTGTTATGGTCACTTATGGTTGAATTTTGAGATGCATGATATGTGTTAACCTATGATTGGGATTGTTTCACCCTTTGTTGATGGAATGTTATTTTTACATACTGTAGTTTAGATTGTATGATTGAGGAAGTTCATGTGTTATTATGGTATGTATATGTGGAAAATTAAATTCATTATTATGAATATATTGTACTGTATCATGATTGATGGTATGATGTGGTCGCTATACACTGATTTTATAAGTAGTTAAGTTATGGTTGACGTATTTTCTAGTATTTTGTAATTAATTTCATGATGATACTTTATTAATTTAGTTAAAGGTTGTATTTGGAGAATAGTGAAGGTGCAATTCTTTTAAGAGGGAGAATGTAATGACCCGAAAATTTATCGTTGATAAGATTAAATTAATAAAAATGGAGTTTAAATTAAAAGACAAATTAGGTATCAAGTTTATGACCGTTGTGTAGATCTTTTTGAGACGATCGGTTTGATATATAATTTTGATGTTATGATTTGCGAAATAAAGGCGATACAATGCTTAAATATAGTACGTTACCACCTTTCGGACAAAGGGTTACATATAACTAAACCCACTTCATTTTCTATATAAATAACGCTTAGAAACCCTAGAGATTAACCGTCATGTCAATCTCTCTTCCATAATCCTAAAATTCTTCTTAATCGCAATTTAATGGCAGATGATTTCTGCTAATTTCAAATTGAATTAAAATTAAATTGCCCAAATCCCACATATTGTATATCGTTGTGAAGCTCTCAACAAGTGGGACCAACTGGTGGTTTTATTTTAATGAAATGACTTTCAAGTTGTGCAAAAAACCCGGTCAAAGTGTTAACGGGTCGAGTTTGACAAAGGTGTCGTCGACGACTCAGTTAGGAGGTGTAGATGACATGGTTTGATCGGCTTGACAAATGGAGGCCATTAGTAATGGTTACCAATGATGCAAGTGGTCGTGGTAGTGTAATTAATTTGATTAGGGTTTTGTATGAGTGGCGGTAGCTGGAATTGTGCAGCGGCTAGGGTGATTTAGGGTTGTCAAGGGAGGTCGGAGTGCGAAGATAGAGTGGTGGCGGTTCCACGGGCGTGGTCGCTTGGCCGATGATGGCTAGGATCGGAGATGGTGGCCTATCAAAATTGTTATTTGTTGGGTTACATGGTTTGAATGTGTGAGAAGAGATAAAGATTCACATGCGGTTTCTTCCGTTGGACTCATGGCGGAATTCTAGACAATTTGGCGCTGGATTTGCTGAATTCTAAGGTCGTTTGAGAAAGCATTGGTATGGTTAATTTTATTAATTAAATTTAAAATTATAAAATCCATACCTATTGATGAGAAAAACATACTCATTGATATATTTTATATTCTATTGATGACCATTTGGTCATTGTAATATTTTGGGTGAATTATGCATTGATTGGATAATTATTGTTAAATGTAATATTTTTGGGTATTTAACTGAAATAAATATTTGATTTGAATTGGAAAATAATTGATTGGAATAAAAAGTATAATGATGAGAAAATAAATAGAGAAATCGTGATAACCTGGAATTTTAGCAATATTGATTTGATAATTTTCTTATATAATCATTTAAAATGTGCCAAACATATTCTTTTTAAACCAATAAATGTGCTATTTATTTTCTATTATTCATATGTAAATTTTGAACAAAATTTTGATTTGAAATTCTATATGTATATCTTAAAAATAAATTGGATTTAAAAACTCTACATTTAAAACTAGTATATATATAGTTATTAATTAAAGTAAATAGCTTAGGTTTAAAATAGGAAGAAATAAGAGATTTTATCTTATTAAATAAACATAAAATAAATAAAAAGAAAGTATAAAAAGAAAATGTATAAATAAAATATGAAAACATAAAAATAAAACATAAGAAAATATAAATTGCACGCATTTGACATTTGTAAGCTTAGGATGTCATGCAAATTTACAAGTGTCTAGTTTATTGGTTTTCTTCATAAAATATAATAATAAAAGGCTGTACAATGTATATACTTATATATATCTCCCTTCTTTCTTATACCTTTCATTTTCTTTCATTTTTCATAACTAAACCTGAGAAAAGCCAAAACCAGAAGAAAAAATAAAACAACTAAATCAAACAACCTCTTTCCAGTTTCAAACTAAGCAAACTTCCTGATTCAAATCTAAGCTTAACAAAGTAGATCAAATCAAGTTTCCAGTTTTCAAATTTCAAGAGCATTTCTAGATTTTCAAAACTATTCCTTTGTTTAACAAAATACAGTGAGTAAGCATCACTTTTAAAAGCTAAATCTATTTTATATCCTGATGCATGTGATAAATTCTTGAAGTAATGTTGAGAAAATGTTTGCATGGATGAATTAATATACTTTACATGTATATTGCTATATGCATGTCTATATATAGATAAGAAAACCTCCGTTCTTATCCAACAAGCTAAAATAAGTTCAAAAATACAATTCCCTTTTTCCCGTTCTTTATTAGATTATGATGTCTATAGGAAATGTGTTTGTACTGATGAAGTCCTAATTCTAAAAATGGTTTCAAGTTAAAATAATTAGTATTATTTGGGAAAAAGTAATTTACTAGTAAAAACTAAAACATATCATAAAAATCTACCATCATGATTTCTTGTTTCATCTATATAATCTAATTCGAGTTTGAAAACCATGATTTTTAACGGTAATAACAAGATTTTTAAATTTGTAAATTAAGAGAATTTGTGGGTTGAACAGAAAATAGAATTTCATTGATTTCTGGCGATCGGTGAAGGGCGGAAGGTCTAGTTCGCCGCTGGAGGTAGCTCGAGGGTCGAGGTGTTTGGGAAAAATGGACGTTGATTTTTTAGATAACCATGGTGGCGAAAAGATGGCGAAATAGGGTTTAAAACCCTGACTTGGTCGACGTTGGTTTCAAGGCCAATGCGGGGTCGTCATCGCATCGGACTTGATCGAAGGTGAGGGGAAAGCAGCATAGGACTCTGGCGAGGGTTTGGACGCGATGGCAAGGTTTCAAATAATCGGAGATGGGAGGAGCGAGATGTCTTGGTGATAGGGTTATCGTTTCAGATATGGCTGTGATGTTCAAATTCAATTTGGATGGTGATATCGGGTTTCTGAGTAGTGGGATCGATCATGTGTGTCGACGTCAATTTACTGGTGATTGCGGCGGTGATAGGAGTGACGACGATCGTGTGTGCATGTGCATGGGTTTCAGAGTTGTGTCTGGGTTTGGGTTGTTGTTGTGTTAAGAAGGAAGAAGAAGATAGGCTCGGGTTGGACTCAGGGAGGCATCGGGTTTGTACGCGAGTAGAGAGAAGAAGAGAGAGAGTCGGGGAAAATGAGGGGGAAGGCTCGGGTTGGTCTCGGGTTTCAGAAGTGTTTTGGCAAGTTTTTAAAGTAAAAATAAAATAAGTTTTAAAACAATTTTCTTAACCAATTCTTTAAATGGTTAATGTTTTACTTAATATTTGGGTTAAAAGTTGTATAATAATTTATTTTTAACTTAAATAATTAAGTTTGGAATATTTTATTATATGTCTATTATTTAAATTAATTCTTAAGTTTATTAAAATAAAATTAAATAATGTAATTAAGTAAATAATTAAGATAAATGGTTTAAACTTTAATTAATTAAGGTCTTAAATAATTACAAGTGGTAATTAAATAATTCGAATAATTAATTAAAATAAAATAAATGGCTTGCAATTAATTAATGACAATTAAGAAGGGTTATAAGTAATTAATTTATTTTATGTTTAATCAAATTAATTATAAATTGTCTGATTAATTAATCTTGCTTATGGATAATTAAATTGTATTGAATGCTTGAATTGATTAATATCTCTAGTCTGTTAATTTGTGATTTTCTATGATGTGAAATTGCTTGAATTGAACTGTTGATTAATGTGAGATGGTGTAGTTATCTGTGATGAATTTCTGTGTGGAATATGAACTTCTGAATTTAAAATAAATCGTTTTACTTAAAACAATTTGGCCTTAAAAGACGGCGTTTGAATTTCAATGAAACCAGGATCGGATATCATATTGTTATCCGAAAACCACATCGATCCAATTAAGCGATAGGTCGTGAAATCTCAAGTGAAGATCGAGAACGAAAATTCAGAATGCAAGGGTTATTTGTAGTTAACTCTGAGGGTGATTCCAAAACGAGTGTAATGGAGATAGTGCCTTCGGTTTCGTTCGGACCCGGAACGGACTTGTAGAAACGAATGCTATCAGACCATCATCAATGAAGGACGATGAGCATTCCAAGATATGTGTACTATAAAGGTAATCGTAGCCTCAAGCCTTATCAACTAGGAATGGCTAGAACAGAGGAGGTGCAGCAAGGCTAAGTGGGTAGCACCAAAGTAGGATAAGATTTTCCCCTGTCTAGAGGTCCCTTTTATTAGACTGTGTGGGTGGTTGTTGGCCACAACCGCAGTGTTGTCTTATTTGGACTATCCAGTAAGGGGTAGCTCCGGTCTTGTGTTGCAGGGGATCAGGGTGGATCCTTGATTCTCTAATCTAGACCAAATACTGTGACAGGCGGTTCCCCATTAGCCCTGCCATTATATGGAATCGAATCTCCAACAAGTGCCCGTACGGTTTTGATTGTGCCAAACTACGTTGGAATGTGAGATGCAAGCATTCTAGCTCTTTCCTATTTTATATTGAAAAACCCTAGACACTATTATAATATAACTGGATTTCCTATCAAATGTTTTAGTTATCATAAGGGAAAAACTTGTCCGTGTTTATTTACGGAGAGTCTTACGAGATACCTTTGATTTCAAAAGATTTTTCAAGTTAAACAACTTAAACCGTTTACTCACACCCGATCCATGTCTGACCCGGAGTTTATTTTCTGTTTTTCTTAAACTCTTGGGTACTCAAATAGTTATGAGTAGCCAAGTGATCCGGTTGGCTTGACGTATTTTGGAGAAGACTTCGAGCAGGAGACCTTGGCTTATATATATATATGTATGTATATATATATATATATATATATATATATATATATATATATTCTACTGCATTAGTAGCTCTATTTGCATTTTGGGTTGTAATGCATAGGCAAGTCATTCCGTCTAATGTGATGTTGTAACTAAACGACTCTAATTTATGATGAATATCATGTGATATCAATGTGATGTAATATATATTTTCCGTTCCGCTGTGAGATTACGATGATTGTTAGTTCTTTCTTTCTATCAATTTCTTTTTTGCTTATTCCTTTCTAATTTATGATACGTCTTTCTATGGAATGAAAGGCGGGTCGTCACAGTTGGTATCAGAGCACCAGGATGAGATAATACCTAGGCTTTTTGGGTTAATACCTATCATGAGAGAGCGTATTTGTAATTTTTTATATATCTATATATACATATCTAATTATTGGGTTACCTGTCTTGGTTGCCAATATGAGTTCCAGGGAAAGAAGAGGCAGAGGTGTGAGTAGCATGACGACCACAAATGGAAGAGGTCCAAATGCTAAAGGAGAAAGAGTAACTGGCGAGGCCGTAAACCCAATACCGTCTCGGGTGATCTTTTTGCAGCGTTGTGTAAATACTTTACCAATCTTGGAAGAAAATCATTTAAGAGTACGGAGTCCATCATTGAAGTTCAAACCTGGTGGCGCTCACGTGAGAGGATTGTCAAGAATTTGGATCTATCAGATGAGAAAATGTGTGTTATGGCATCATGGCAACTTCAGGAAGGAGCAGCTGCATGGTGGGTTGCAGTTACCATGAATGTTCCTGAGGTCAATATCTCTTGGAGCAAGTTCAAAGAAGTGTTTGAAGAGCAGTTTATGCCTACCGTAGGGAAGACTCGATTGTAAAGAATTTTTTTGGACCTTAAGCAACGAAGTTTGTCATTATTGAAGTATGAAACCAAGTTCAACGAGTTGTCCCGCTATGGACCTAGTCTTATTGACACACCCCTTAAGAAGAACGAGATGTTTGTGCTTGGAATGAGGCCCGAATTTCTTGAAAAGATGAATGCACATCTTAAAGGATCATTTGTGGAATTGGTAGATATGGCGTTGAGGTACGAAGAGCCTATGGAAAAGAAACCCTTGGCAACAGTTGTAGCACCGAGTGGAAATTCTACCAATCCGAATAAAAGGAAATTCAACCCGAACTGGAAGAATCAAAGTAAAAGGAAACTTGGAGGCAACAATGCAGCTTGGAAGTGTTATGTGTGCCAGTAGGAAGGTCATTTGGCTAAGCAGTGTCCTAGAGGTGGAGCTTCGAAGCAGCAGAGGGGAGCCATTTCCACGATGGTTCAGAAATTTTTATGTTTCAATTATCAACAGCTCGGGAATATGGTGAAAGCTTGCCCACTTCTCCAGAGAGATCAACCGACCAAAGTGTTTTCTATTTAAGGTGGACCGTCAACTTCAACCGATGGAAAATGCAAAGGCATTCTCGAAGGTACTTTTCTTTTAGATGGCATTTATGTTAGAGTTTTGTTTGATTCTGGTCCTTTCCTTGGTTTTATTTCTTTGGAAAAGGTAGAGAAATTTCATCTTACCCCTAGTATTGTGGACCGCCCTATTTTGTAGAAATTTCATCTTACCCCTAGTATTGTGGACTGCCCTATTTTTGTATCTAACCCCATAGGGGGTTGACTAAGTTAGATATGATCCGTAAAGGTCTAAGAATTTCTTATATCCTATAGTTTCTTGTGCGACCTATTTGTATTGGATTTTAGATGGATTTGACCTTATTTTGGAAATGGATTGGTTAGACAAGCATAAAGCTATTCTGGTTTGTGAAGAGAGAACTTTGTCATTAGAAACTGAACTGGAAAGGATTGCAAAGTGACTTGCGATAGTTCAGGAATTCACTTGGGTAGTCTTTTTCATAGGATCGAGGCATCTCAAGAAGAAGTAGGATCCATCGAAGTTGTTAGAGACTTTCCAGATCTCTTCGAAGAAGTCAAAGGTTTGACCCCACATCGGGAGATTGATTTCCGTATCGACTTAGTTCCAGGAGCGATACCGGTGGCTCAACCAAGTAGAAGGATGGCTCCGAGTGAGAGAAGAATTGGTGAAGCAGACTCAGGATTTCTTGGAGAAAGGATTGATCAGACCTAGTTGTTCTAGCTGTGGTTCTGCTGTACTATTTATGACCAAATCAGATGGGTCATTAAGATTTTGCATAGACTATTGGGAATTGAATAAGGTGACTATTATGAATAAGTACCCCTTGCCTCGTATAGATGATCTTTTTGATCAACTTCATGGAGCTTCTGTGTTTTCTCAATTCGATCTAGCTTCGGGCTTTCACCAGCTAAGGGTAGCTAAAAACAGTATACCCTTGACTGCGTTTAGAGGACCCAACTTTTTTTATGAGCGGCTGGTTATGCCTTTTGGGCTAACCAATACTCCAGCTTATTTTGTGTATCTGATGAACCGCGTCTTCCGAGATGTGTTGAACAAGTTTGTGCTTGTGTTCATCGACGACATTCTCATCTACTCCAAATCAGAGGAAGAGCATAAGCGTCGTTTGGAAATAGTATTGGAAACATTGAAGAGACATGTCCTGAAAGCTAAGTTTTTGAAATTCCATTTTTGGAAGTCAGAAGAAAGATTTTTGGGACACATCATATCTGGAGAAGGTATTTTTGTGGATCCATCAAGGTGGCAGTTGTTCAAGAGTGGAAGCAACTGTAGACTCCTATGGAAGTTCGCAGTTTTCTTGGCTTGGCAGGTTACTATAGGAAATTCATCCGAGATTACTCTAAGATTTACTCCCACTTGACCAAACTGACTAGGAAGAGTGCAAAGTTTAAATGGACTCCTAAGGGTGAAGAAGCGTTTCTAGATCTGAAGGCAAGGTTGACTAGTGCACCTGTTCTGGCTATTCCAGATGGAAAGAGTAAGTTTGAAGTATACACCGATGCTTGTGTAGTAGGGCTTGGTGCTGTTCTAACGCAGAATGGAAGAGTGATTGCGTACGTGAGTAGGCAGTTGAAGCCGCACGAGAAGAACTACGCTACGCATGATTTGGAATTACTGGCCATCGTCTTTGCGCTAAAGATATGGAGGCATTATCTGTTGGGTGAGAAGTTCGAGCTTTTCACTGGTCATAAGCCCTTAAAGTATCTGTTCTCCCTAAAAGACCTGAACCTAAGGCAGCAGGGATGGGTGGAATTTTTGGCATCATACGATCTAAACATTTTCTATACTTCGGGTAAAACAAATGTAGTAGCGGATGCTTTGAGTAGAAATGCAATTTTGCCTATTTTGGAAGTTATTCCGCCTCTACAAGAAAGGATTGTAAGCAATCAAATGAAGGACATAACTTTATAGGAATTAATCCTTGGAGCTAAGGAAGGACAGTATTCATATTTCAGGATAGACAGTCAAGGAGCTTTAAGGATCGATGGACGATTGTGTATGCTGGATGTGGATGGATTGAGGCAAGAATTTTTTTGGAAGGCCACAAATCAAGGTTAAGTATCCATCCAGGGATCTCGAAGATGTATAAGAATATGAAAAGAGTTTTCTGGTGGTCGGGCATCAAGAAGGATATTGCTACCTTCGTAAATGGATGAAAGATCTGTCAACAAGTGAAGGGTGATCAGCAGTAGTCTACGGGATTGTTGCAACCTCTGGAGATTCCTAAATGGAAATGGAAAATGATATCAATGGACTTGATCAACGGGTTGCCAAGGACCAGGAAAGGAAATAAGGGAGTGTGGGTAATCGTAGACAGGCTGACCAAGAGCTCCCACATTATCCCAGTTAAGGCAACCAAAAATGTAGCTTCTCTAGCAGAGATTTTCTTGAAAGGGATCGTCAGGTTGCACAGAGTTCCCATCGGCATAGTGAGTGATCGTGACCCAATTTTTGTCAGTAAATTTCAAAAAGCTCTGCAGGTAGCTCTTGGAACAAGGTTGAGTTTAAGTACAGCTTATCATCCCCAAACCGGTGGTCAGACTGAAAGACTGAATCGTATTCTTGGAGATATGTTGAGGGATTGTATTCTGGATTTCGGCAGATCTTGGAAGGACCATCTACACTTGGTAGAATTCTCGTACAACAATAGTTATCAGGCAAGTATTAAGATGGAACCATATGAAGCTTTGTACGGAAGACCTTGTAGATCACCGTCTTATTGGGTAGAATCCAGAGGTTGTCTTGTTCTTGGTCCAGACTTGATTCGAGAGGCATCTGTGAAGGCTCAACTGATCAATAAAAGAATGAAAGCAGCCCTGGATCGTCAGAAGAGTTATGCAGATAAGAGACGAAGAAATTTAGAATTCGAAGTCAGAGATTTGGTATTGTCAAGGTTTCCCCGATAAAAGGAGCGGTTAGATTTGATAAGACGGGAAAACTTTCCCTGAGATATATTGGACCTTTCTATGTTCTCGAGAGAATAGGTGCTTTGGCCTACAGGATTGAATTACTAGGCCGAATGGCTAGAATTCACAACATATTTCACGTATCTCATCTAAGGAAGTACGTGTACGACCCATCACTGGTTGTAGAACCAACAACCTAAGGAGATTTAGAGGTCGAACCAGACTTAACAGTGGTCGGGCATCCAGTTCAGATAGTGAATCAAGATGAGAATAAGCTCAGGAACAAAGTGGTGAAGTTGGTTAAGATTCAGTGGAGCGAGGATCCCAGAGATTGTATCTGGGAAACCCTAGATAGTATTAGGAAGGCCTATCCTGAATTGTGTCAGGATAGTCAGATTTGTTTGTTTGAATGAATTGTTTGCTTTGGTTGTTAGTATATGGCTGATGTGTATGCTTTGATTGTTTGAACATAAAGCTTTAGACTATCTTTTGCTTTAAAATTTCGGGGACGAAATTCTCTTAAGGGGGGAGGAATGTGATAACCTGGAATTTTGGAAATATTGATTTGATATTTTTCTTATATAATCATTTAAAATGTGCCAAACATATTTTTTTTCAAACCAATAAATATGATATTTATTTTCTGTTATTCATATGTAAATTTTGAATAAAACTTTGATTTGAAATTCTATATGTATATCTTAAAAATAAATTGGATTTAAAAACTCTACATTTTAAAACTAGTATATAAATATATATAGTATTAATTAAAGTAAATAGCTTAGGTTTAAAATAGGAATGAATAAGAGATTTTATCTTATTGAGTAAACATAAAATAAATAAAAAGAAAATATAAAAAGAAAATGTATAAATAAAATATAAAAACATAAAAATAAAACATAAGAAAATATAAAATGCATGCATTTGACATTTGTAAGCTTAAGATGTCATGTAAATTTACAGGTGTCTAGTTTATTGGTTTTCTTCATAAAAATAACAATATTAAAAGGCAGTATAATGTATATAATTATATATATCTCCCTTCTTTCTTATATCTTTCATTTTCTTTCATTTTTCAAAACTAAACCCGAGAAAAGCCAAAACCGAAAAAAAAAACTAAATCAAACAACCTCTTTCCAGTTCAAACTAAGCAAATTTCCCGATTAAAATCCAACCTTAACAACATATCAAATCAAGTTTCCAGTTTTCAAATTTCGAAAGCATTTCCAGATTTTCAAAACTATTCCTCTGTTCAACAAAATACAGTGAGTAAACATCACTTTTAAAAGCTAAATCTGTTTTATATCCTGATGCATGTGATAAATTCTTGAAGTAATGTTGAGAATATGTTTGCATGGATGAATTAATATATTTTGCATGTATGCTGCTGTGTGCATGTCTGTATATAGACAAGCAAACCTCTATTCTTATCCAACAGGCTAAAATAAGTTCAAAAATTCAATTCTCTTTCCCTAATCTTTATTAGATTATGTTGTCCATAAGAAATGTGTTTGTATTGATGAAATCCAAATTCTAAAAATGGTTTCAAGTAAAAAAATTCAGTATTATCTGGGAAAAAGAATTTTATAGTAAAAATTAAAAAATATCATAAAAATCTACCATCATGATTTCTTGTTTCACCTATATAATCTAATTCGAGCTTGAAAACCATGATTTCTGGCAATCGGTAAAGGGTGGAAGGTCGAGTTCACTGCTAGAGGTAGCTCGAGGGTCGAGGCCTTTGGGAAAAATGGACTTTGATTTTTCAGATCACCATGGTGGCGAGACGGTGGTGAAGTAGGGTTTAAAACCCTAACTTGGTCGACGTTGGTTTCGAGGCCAATGCGGCGTCGTCATCGCACTGGACTTGATCGGTGGTGGGGGAAAAGCAGCATGGGACTCTGGCGAGGGTCTAGACACAGTGGCAAGGTTTCAGATGATCGGAGGTAGGAGGAGCGAGATTTTTTGGTGATAGGGTTATCGTTTCAGGTATGGCTGTGATGTTTGAATTCGATTTGGATGGCGATATCGGTTTTCTGAGTAGTAGGATCGATCGTGTGTATCGACGTCGATTTGCTGGTGGTAGCGACAATGATCGGAGCGACGACGATCGCGCGTTCATGTGCATGGGTTTCAGAGTTATGTCTGGGTTTGGGTTGTTGCTGTGTTAGGAAGAAGAAGAAGATAGGCTCAGGTTGGACTCGGGGAGGCATAGGGTTTGTACGCGAGTAGAGAGAAGAGAGAGAGTCAGGGAGAATGAGGGGAAGGCTCGGGTTGGTCTCGGGTTTTCAGAAGTGTTTTGGCAAGTTTTTTTAATGTAAAAATAAAACAAGTTTTAAAACAATCTTCTTAACCAATTCTTTAAATGATTAATGTTTTACTTAATATTTGGGTTTAAAGTTGTATAACAATTTTTTTTAACTTAAATAATTGAGTTTGGAATATTTTGTTATATGTCTATTATTTGAATTAATTCTTAAGTTTATTGAAATAAAATTAAATAATGTAGTTAAGTAAATAATTAAGATAAATGGTTTAAACTTTAATTAATTAAGGTCTTAAATAATTATAAATCATAATTAATTAATTCCAATAATTAATTAAAATAAAATAAATGGCTTGCAACTAATTAATAACAATTAAGAAGGGTTATAAGTAATTAATTTATTTTGTGTTTAATCAAATTAATTATAAATTGTGTGATTAATTAATCTTTCTTATGGATAATTAAATTGTATTGAATGGTTGGATTGATTAATATCTATAGTCTTTTAATTTGTGATTTTCTATGATATGAAATGTCTGAATTGAACTATTGATTAATGTGAGATGTTCTAGTTATCTGTGATGAATTTCTGTGTGGAGTATGAACTTCTAAATTTAAATTAAATTGTTTTACTTAAAATAATTTGGCCTTAAAAGAGGGCATTTGGATTTCGATGAGACCGGCATCGGATATCAAATTGTTATCCGAAAACCACATCGATCCAAACTAAGCGATAGCTCGTGAAATCTCAAGTGAAGATCAAGAATGAAGATCCAGAATGCAAGGGCTATTTGTCGTTAACTCTGAGGGTAATTCCAAAATGAGTGTAATGGAGATAGTGCCTTTGGTTCCGTTCGGACCCGGAACGAACTTGTATGGACGAATGCTATCAGACCATCGTTAATGGAGGACGATGAGCATTCCAAGATACGTGTGCTATAAAGATAACCATTGCCTCAAGCCTCATCAACCGGGAAAGGATAGAACTGGGGAGGTGCGGCAAGGCTAAGTGGGTAGCACCCAAGTAGGATAAGATTTTCTCCTGTCTAGAGGTCCCTTTTATTCGGCTGTGTAGGCGGTTGTTGGCCACAACCGTGGGGTTGTCATATTCGGACTATCCGATAAGGAGTAGCTCCAGTCTTGTGTTGCAGGGAATCAAGGTGGATCCTCGATACTCTGATCTAGACCAGGTACTGTGACAGGCGGTACCTCAATAGCCCTGCCATTGTATGGAATCCAATCTCCAATAAGTGCCCGTACAGTTTTGATTGTGCCCAACTATGTTGGAATGTGAGATGCAAGCATTCCAGCTATTTCCTATTTTATATTGAAAAGCCCTAGACACTGTTATAATATAATTGGATTTCCTATCAAATATTTTGGTTAACGTAAGGGAAAAACTTGTTCGTGTTTATTTGCGGGGAGTCTTACGAGATACCTTTGATTTCAAAAAAATCTTCAAGTTAAAACACTTAAACTGTTTACTCACACCAGACCCATGTCTGACTCGAAATTTATTTTCTATTTTTCTTAAACTCTTGGATACTCAAATTTTTATGAGTAGCCAAGTGATCAGGTTGGCTTGACGTACTTTGGAGAAGACTTTGTGCAGGAGACCTTGGCATATCTATATATATCTATTCCGCTGCATTAGTAGCTCTGTTTGAATTTTGGATTGTAATGTATAGGCCAGTCATTCCGACTATCTAATGTGGTGTTGTAACTAAATGACTTTGATGTATGATGAATATTATGTAATATCTATGTGATGTAATATACATTTTTCCGTTCCACTGTGATATTCTGATGATTGTTAGTTCATTCTTTCTATCTATTTTCTTCTCTACCTGTTTCTTTCTAATTTACGATACGTCATTCTATGGAATGAAATGCAGGTCGTCACAAAATGGTACTAAGCTTATTTACGGATTTGATGGTATCATTAAATGACGATTATTTGATAGACTTTGATTAAATCAAAGTATGGAATTGAATAAGTTTATTATATAAGAATTTCTTAGGAAATTCACAAATAATAACTAATATTATATGTTAAATTAATAATTAGGAAGTTTATTATTTATAAATAAAATAAGACCTTAAATGATAGTAATTATAATAAAGAAATGTATTCCAAAAGTGTTTTTGGATAAAAAGTTACTATTTGAGAGAAAAAGAAATAAAAAAGAGTTTCAGTGATTTAAAATAAAATACTATTTTTATAGAATAAATCATTAAAATTTGCTTTTGAAAGTATTAGGAGGCTTAAATATTATTATTATTTTGATGTAAAATAATAAAATTATCGGTTTATAAGGCGATTTGATAAATATTACCATTTTTACTCAAAATACTATGTTCGAAAGTATTTAATGAAATAGAGGTATAAAAAGGGTTTTTAAAGCTATCATTTTTGGAAAGATTACCATTGGTTCAATAGATAAATAAAATGGGGTTTTATAATAAACAATAATAAGATGATTTTGTACTTAAGAAAGAAACAATTATTGTGAATATAATGTTTTGGATGGATGTAGTATGTAGTTTATTATTCATTTAAGTTATCATATGATTGTTTTACGATAATGGTACCGTATTTGAATGTGGATGCAATATTTTACTATTTTGTTGCTACCGAAGGATGGGTAGTTTAGTATGGTTGATTGATGATTGATGTCATGTTATTATTATGAGATGATCAGTACACATTTGATGATTTATACTTACATTGGTGATGTGTTACTATAATTGATGGTTAATATGAATTTAAGTATATTTATATTGTTATTATTTGATGGTTGGGGTTGACATTATGTGTTGCTGATGTTGAATGGTTAAGTATGCTATTGTTGTTGTTTCGTCATATGATGATTTGTTGTGATGAATGAGTAGGAATACGATTTTTTGCTTCTACTATTATATTGGTTGCATTGATTGCGATGGTTGCAATGTTATGATGGTTGCAATGATTGCATGGATGTTATGGTTGTTGTGTGCTAAAAAGTATTTGGACGTAGGTGAAGAGCAGAAAATAGAACTACATGTTCTTGATCCCTAAAAGGGATTCATAGGAAGTCTTTTTCTATGCAATAGCCACCGGTTCCCTTAAGGTCAGGGTGTACAGAAATTAGTGTAGCCCCAAAAATCAGTTACATGTTTTCCCTGTTTGTTTTTTTTCACCGTTTATTCTATGTATAAGTGTATTAGTAAGTTTGTAAGTGAAAGTAAAGAAGGGAGAAAAAGGTCTGGAAGGAGCTGTATCTATAGGATAAATTGGTATATTTCTTGCATTGTAATTACACGGTTGTTTTAATAATTGATGTATTGAAATGTGTATATTATGTAATTGTATGGGATTTAAGTAATATCTAATTATTAAAATGATATGATGTATATATATACATTGATGTTTTAACTTCCTTTGTGAGGTCTACCTTTTTATTCATTGTTTTAGAAATTTTACATATCCATAGTCTACCATCATTAATGTTTGAAATAATTTGTAAGTGTATTTGTTAGCGTTTATAATTATTCTAAGATTTGCAAAATAGTGGATCATCATACATATACTAACAGATGTCGCTTTTGAACAATCATTGATGTTTATATTGCATGCTCTTCCTCAATATACAATGCATAATACCCATACACCCTATTTTGTTTGTCTTTTTTTATGAAGCTATCTTATAAGCTATTTCTCAATCCATTATGTTCAGTAGAATTTATGTTAGGCTGTATAGTTATTCTACTATAAAAGTCATGAAAATATATATAACCACTGTATATGACATTGGTTTACAATAAAAACAACAGTACCCATACAATAAATCTAAAAAGCCAATATAATTTGTGCACATTGTTTTTGTGTGTATAACACTCTAATAAATCTTATATATATATTGCATGAACTTAACTTGTTATCTATCAAGTTAGTTACAAGTGAAAATATTTTAGTAAAATCTATCATTTATGGTTTTAAACTTAACAACCCTATTATCAATGACAACTTAATACTGCCAGTATAACTATGTTGAAAATATAAAGGAGGGTTGATTGAAAAAATGAATGATAGAATCTTCTCATATGTGAAATAATGTTTATTATACTGGTAACAATATTATCAAATAGCATGCAAGTGAATGAGGTTCCTACAAAATATACCTTATAATATGAATTACAAAGAAGAAGAAAAATTCAAAACTATCAATTATAAAGGAAAAATAAAACAGTCTCTAGTCATATTCATTCAAACCACAAATTACATTAGAATGTGAGACGGATTATAATTTACCTTATAATATGAATTCTAATTTTGTACATAAACTAGGCTATCAAAGCATCTAAGGAAATTGAAAAGCTATTTCAAAATTTATTGACAATATCATGAGTAGTTGAAGGAGTTAATAAAATTTTTATTAGTAAACTTAATTGGAAGAAAGATAATTTTCCTTGATTTACTAAGAAAATAACGGTGCGTGTAAAATAATTTTTGATTCAAGAATAGAATTTACCTTATTTATAACTGTTGGAATAACATTTGGTTTGGATAGTCTTGACTTGCATGAATAAGTTATTGCAGCTAAAAATATGAAATGGGAAAATTTAAACAAGATGGATTTTAGCTTTATATACTAAGGCATTATGAAAAAAAGATATTTTTGTCATTTAACATAAGAACTTCAATAGTTACAAAATATACCTTCCTGCGAAGATGAAAAGATACTCGAGGTCCTCCAGTTAAATCAACAATAACCACTCTAGTCAACTAAAGTCATATAAAATATAATTAAGATTCAAATAATGCATAATTTCAATAAATAAAGCACATTAGTAACTAAAATAAGAGTTATGATCATAGAAAAGTGATATGATATAAGCTATTTTGAAATTTAGATGACAATGTAAAAGTGAAGAAATTTTTCAAGAATTTCTAATTGTAGTTTATTAGCATAACAATATGCACCCCATGCTTGCATCAATCTCATTATAAACACAACTGAACTTGCTCATCTTCTATTTCTATACCTTTATCTTTATTTTATCCACTTCTCTCAAATTTCCACATTCACAAGTCACCTTGCACCATTTTCCTAAAAAGGATTTGTTGGGCCAACTCATGTGCCAACATAAAATATATGTTATGATCATGGAATGAAGGGTTGGAGACAAATACTTCTTCCAAAAGATAATTTTTAATTTATATTATCAAATTCTTTTAGTCAAAAATATGATATTATTCATGCATGTGCATTGGTAAAAATTAATATTTAACAAAGATGTGGTGGTAAATCAATTAAAAAAATATTGGAACAATAATATTTTAAATTTAACATCAACTATTAAACCCCTCATCACTAAAATAAATAAATTCAAAGTTACCGCAAGGAAATCAGAATAATAAATGATACGGAACTATTCCTTGATAGGTTCACTAAGTTTAAAATATCAATCCTAGCCTTTGCTTCGTTATTCCAAATGGTCCTTTTATTTTTGATTTCACATCCATGGTTAATTTGCACTATAAACACCTTATGAGAGTCCAGCACTTGCAATAAGAAACATTTAACCAATAAAATGGTAGAAATAATATGATATTTACAAACATCATTATATTTTCTATCCAATTTAATCATATGATTAACCTAACATGAGAAAAAAAATATTAGAAATAGAGGCAAAAATCTTAACCTACAACCTACCAAATGGTACTTATACTCCCACAGCATGACAGGCATAGTGCTTCAAATTTGGGGCTTACTAAAAAAAATATTAAGCAATAAATGGTATCAATTATGTATAAAAATACTATACTTAAAAATATAAATATACCAAATAATACTAGGATGATATCAATTATTAACAAACTACTTACCATTTTAAACTATAAAAATGCAACAATTATATTATCATTTAATAGATATTCATATCAAACAATATGAGTTTGAAAGGAATAAGTGGTGTCGGATTGGTGCTTGGTGAAAAAAGATGGATTGAGTTTAGGGTTTAGAAAGAAATTTTTGAGGGTAAAATGGTTGAAATAAACAAGGGAAAATGGGCATCTTGTAAAGCAAAGAATTTTTTAGTAGAAAATGAGTTGAAATTTTCTTAGGATAGGTAGAATCGAGAACGTTGAGATACGCGAGATTTGAAGAAATTGCCATGGGAAAATTAGGTTTGAATAAAATTATCTTTAGAGAGTTTTATTTTGGCTCTCTTATAATAGACAAACCTCTCTAACAATCAGTTTGATAAAGTTATTATTTGTGTAATGTTTTAATTACTTATGTAATGTTTACCTTTAATGCTCTATAGTTAGGGCCAAAGAAAGAAACTAAATATTAAAAGTTCAAAAAAACTACCTATGTCGATAAAAGACACTGAGTCGCGACATTATAACACCACTAGAAACATGAACCCTAACATTGCTCTGGTGGAACATCAAACATCACATGTATATATCGCGAGCATTACATTATGTTGAAGTTGTGCATATTGAATGTTTTCCATTGTAAATGATACAAATGTGTTTTAATAATTCATAGGAAAATTAGTATGACTAATATTAAGTAAAACAACTCATATGTGATGACCGCCCTCTACCTTTGATACCTAATATACATTTATAACGCATTGTGGAGGTACCCAACCGATGTAGGACGATAGTCGAGGGTGAGAAGCAAAGAAAAATTCAAACAAAGAACCTATAGAACATTTTATAGTGTAGGGACAAAATATAATATAATAACACTGATTTAAAACAAGCGAGACAGTATAAGGTCAAATGAATCATAAACAAGGACATCGGAGTGCATCTGGTTCAGAAACTATACGAAAATGGAAATAAAGAGTTTATACATCCCAAATCTCAAAAATAAACTTTAAAACTGTCTCTCAAATCCACGTACCGACATAGCTCCATAGTACTACATAACAAAATATAAGCAATAATAAGATCCAAAGTATAAATATATATAAAAAATGTAACCTCCTGCTCATACTCTGTATAGCTCCATATGCTATCCAGATCTACTATCCATAATCTACTCATTTAAGAGTACCTATGATAATAAGAAGCAAAGCATAAAACCTTGGATCAAACAGCAGTCTGGTGTGAACGATACGCCATCTCAAAATATTAAAAAATTTATATAGTAAATAGGGGCATAGGGTATGAAAAACCATACCTAAAGTATCCCTGCAACCAAAGCATTAGCACACAACGAACATAATATGCTACTCTACTAATATCATAAAGGTATGCTACAAATTAAATATGATGATAGGTGTCCAGGTATCCCTATCCCCAATACCTCTCTCTGGTGATATCCCTAGAGTGATAGACTATGGAAGATGACAATCAAAGCAACCATAGCATCCATCGAATAATTTTCACTATCATTGAATGTGCTCAAGATATAATCACTCGTATGGCCTTTCCCATGTTAGGAACTAGTGGAAATCTGATTTTCAGTGTACTTGTCTTGAGCCGAAAGCAGATACTAGACCCTTTCCCCAGTTTAGGGTATACAGATCCAAACAACTGATCATAGGGTAGCCAAATAAAATACCCACGAGAGTCCCCACAATACCCTTTCTCTCGAGTATATTAGAAAATACTCTGAGTATCAACGATCCCTTAGCAGCGTATCTAAGTTATTTTCTTGCTTCAACTAGTTTCATTCACTTCAAGGGACCATTCCACTTTCCTTCATTCCACGATAGAACTATTCAACATTCTATCCATGGATCGTCCTTCCTAAAAACCAACCTTTGTGGATAACCATTCTCACGACTTCCTTCAACATCGAGCCGCCATCATCGGAACCAAACTCTATTTGCCATCGAGTTTCCATCATCGAAGTCTTGGAGCTATCCCGAAGCCGTCGCCTTTACTCCCATTCCTTCTCCCAAACATCCCTAAATGGCCCAAGTCCTACCCCAAAGCCTCGACATACCACAATGCAACCCCCAAGTTTCCTTTCTTGTTCGGCACTTGGGGCATAGCGCCACTGGACATCAAATGATGTCCGGTCTCCTATGGCATCACCGTACATCAAATGTTATCCGATACCCAATGATACCACCGAATAACAAATGTTTTTCGGTCCTCCGTATCATCATCGTACAGTAAATGATGTTTGATCTTCCATGACACCATTTGATAGAAAATGTTGTTTGGTCTTTCTCCAATGTCGAACCAACCTTACCCCGAGCCAGCTCCTTCCAAGCACGAAGTCCAAGCCGAGCCAACCAATCACTGAACAAGCCTACCACTGAACCAAACTTTTGTAGTGATTTTACCGCTGCCACGCTTTGATTTTACCGCTGCCACGCTCTGATTTTACCACATCGATTTCATCGCTATTCTCCATTCTTCATCTAAATGCCTTCCGTATGCAATAATACAACTCTCAACAATCTCGATAAATCCCGGTTTCATGGTTCCTAGCTCAAAGTTGTCCCAATGAGCATCCTCAACCATTCAAGTATATAAGAAAATGATATACGTGCACCAAACAACATCCAAACATGCAAATATACAACAATTTATGCCAAATCATCCTATATTATGACACTAACGTAGCTTAACATACATCAAGATAACTACACATCATATTAACATGATTAGAACACTTTAAACTGGCATTAGAACTTAATTTTTGACTTTAAAAACGGGTTTAAAACATGAAAACCTACAGATACATATATAGGAAGGTGAGAAATGATCAATCACACACCAAAACCTCCAAAATCATAGTTTTGTATGCAAATATAGGCAAATCCAAAAATCAATTGCCAAGCCACGATCTTTCTTTCCCAAAAATGAAAGTTAAAAGTTTTCCAATGAATTCTCTTGCTAGTCTATCTTTAATCTATGGTTTAGAAATAATTTGGAAGAGAAAAGAGAAGGTTTTATGGGTGTAGAATGAGTAAACGGAGGCATAGATCTACTTGGAACACGGTAGAAACGATTTGTAGTTGATTATTTTAGCCAATATAAATGTAAAATCCGAAATAGGTTGTTGGGCCTCTCTCCAAGTTCACTAATTACCCGTTAAGCTACTCCAAAAGTTGTGAATTTTCAAACAGTCAAAAGTCCAAATTGCTATTATGACCACTCTATGGAAAGGGAAAACCATCAAATCTTTCCAATAAAAGTGATCTTAGATGCTCATTCGACTCCTATCAAAATTTATTGTTATTACAAGATTTCAAGGGTAAAATCATTCATGAAATTTATAAAGATAGGAAATGCCACTAGTAAGAATTTCCCAAAGTTTTAGAGTCATGGAACCTCATATGAATATAAAAATAACAATTCACTATCCTCTAATACATAAAATATGGATCGTTACATCTTCCAGATTTTACAAGTTCAAGTCTCGATGGAAAGGATGGAAAACCTATGAGTAGCTTGGAGAACCTATTATAAATTTGGTACATATAACCTTAGATACAAGCGGGTTCTTTTGGTATAAACAAATCATCAGGCTTAGCAATAAAAATTTGTTAAATTACTGTCTTACTTGCTCTTAGAGTAACTTTGAAAATTGGTTAAACAAACTACTTATTACAGTAAAGGTTCATCCATCATCTTATTTTATCATGTGCCCAACACAAAATTTGAGCATGACTGAGACAAGCCTGCTTCTCCACTAAGAATAATATTTGCTTAACATAGCATGTTACATATATCATAAAATTATCGGTGGGAAAACTTCACAAATTTTTAAGGCTACACCAATATTTTCTTGTACCAAAAATGTTTGTACCAAAAATGGGCACAACACTCTTCGAAAGTATTTGAAGAGGTAAAAGTGAAGAATATAAATCTAAAACGAGGATTATCTAACAAACACTTCAAAAAACAGAGATGAAAACATGCAGAAACAGAGCAATTTAGAGTGGTTCGGCATACTGCCTATGTCCACTATGAAGTTTGATGACTTTATTGATATTCACTTGATGATTACAACTGATTCCAATGGACTACAGTGGATTCAAGTGTTGAAATTTGAGTACCACAGCAGCTATTATGCACAAAGTTGGATTCAGCAGAGTCTGGACGTCAAAGAGCAAAATGATCCTTTTTGTATAGGCCCTGGAGTTCTATTTATAGGCGTAGGAGGCTGATATCCTGCTCAGATCTTGGGAGACTTCTTCTGGCACGTGGGTAGGCCCACATGATCGATCCTATGAAGCTTTGGATCGATCCGTGATCGATACGAACAAATTTCGTATCGATCAGGATGTCACCTAATCAAGTCGAAACTTGACATGAACCTTCCTTAGGTCGCACGTAAGCTCCTATGAAAATTTTATAGCATTTGGACTTGTGGATTGCAAGTTGTGATCGACATGAATTGGTTCTTTGGTGGGCTATACTGGTTGGATCGATAAGTTTGTATCGACCAGTTTGAATCGCTCCTAGGCACATGCTTGTGAGTCAATGGCGCCTGATCTTTGGATCGATCCACTTTCGATGCCGAGTTGACCGAGTCGTTCTAAAACTTTTGCCTTGTTCATATCGATAGCAGCTGCCATGTTCATATCAAAGGAAGTGGTTCAATTCGTGATCGATTGATGTGGCTTTGTTCGCATCGATCAATGTGGCTCTGTTCGTATCGGTTGATATGGCTCAGTTCGTATCGATTATGTGGCCTTGTTCGTATAGATCGAAGTTGCTCCAACTTGATGGATATGAACAAATAGGCAATGGAATGGATACGAACAGCGGTTATTTGATTGATACAAACAGTGAATGTTTGATGGATATGAATATTGACTGTTTGACGGATACGAACGGTGACTGTTAGATGGATACGAACAGTGATTCTCTGATGGATATGAAATAGCGACACCTGATGGATACGAATTATTGTTGCTCGATGGATCCGAACAAGGCTCTTCAGCCGATGGATACGAAATGGTGCGCTCTAGATTGATGCGAACAACAGATGAAGCCGAGACTTGATGGATGCGAACTAATGGATGCGAAATGATGGATGCGATTGTGTTGATTTCTTTGACTTGTATCGATCATATCTTGAGCATACGAACTCGGATTGACTTGAAATTTGGAACGTTTGATTTTACATCTTTTCTTATTATGTCTTGTCAATTGTGGCCTGATCCGGACTTGGAAAAAATTTATCGACATCCATAGCAAACTTGCACATACTCAACATTTGGGATGAGCGATCCTCGGTTTTCAATCAATTCCTTGATATCTTGGCCTTGCCAAAAGGTGGGATAACAATTTGCCTCCTAAAGTATATCTTGTGTGAACATGACGTGCTTTAACAGTCGCATTTTTCATCCTGAATAGTTCTGTCTGACTTGCTGAATGATTATCGTCTTTCTTTGAAAGTTGTAATTTCTTGACTGATTTTTCAGTAATATGAATTGTCGACTGCCAACTGTCATACCCGGCACTGTTACAATTGATTGTTGTATGATAGCGATTAGCTTTTTGTTATTGTAATCATCATCAAGCGAGTATTCAATTCCTGTGAACTTTGAAATTAGTCTGACATACATACACGTATGTTATCCTGACTCTTGTCAATGTTTGTGCGTTTTCAAGTCGTTATCAGTTTCCTTGCATTGAATTCTGCATCGATCCTCTCCTGAATCAATGTGAAATTCGAGTTGCAACAATGCTTGACTGTTGTTTTGGAATATTCCTTCGTATCGATCCTCTCCTGGATCGATGTAAAAGGTTGAAAGGTTGTTCTTGTATCGATATAATGCGCACCAATGGATACAAAATAACCATTCGCACCGATAGTTGCGAGTTTTTATGGGTCACATATTGATGGATACGAATAGTACGGCTCGCATCGATGTGTCTTAAATAGAGACGAAAACAATGGATATGAATAGGTGCTTCGTATCGATGAAATCTATTGGCTCAAGGGACCCTTCGTTGCACACCTCGTATCGATGAAATCTGTGCTACTGGACACGAATAACCAATTCGTATCGGTCAGGGGTAAAACCGGTTGTACTCGATCATGACGACTGGGAGACGAATCGTTTTCTTCTCTCAAGTTCGAGCCCATATAAAAGCATTTTGGACTTAGCCAAATTTCCATCGTCGCCGTTTTCACTTTTCACTTCGCATCGACTCAGAAAGGAATAGAACAGTAGAAACCTTCCTTCCCAAAACACTCGGTGCTTCTCCTTTAATCCAATCCATTCGAACTAGGTAAATAGCTAACTAAATCCATCTAAACAGGACAAGGCTTGAGACTTGATGTCACCCCATCTACAATTGTGACGACCCGCCTTTCTCAACCCAGAAAGACGTTTCATCATTAAGAAAGAAAGGGATAGAAATAGAAAAGAATAGAAAGAAAGAACAACAATATCAGAATCTCACAGCGAAATGAAACAAAATATAATACATCACATAACTATTACATAGTTATACATACATCAGAGTAATACCATATCACATAACAGGACTGTCATATACATATATGTTATATCCAAAATACAACATACACTAACTACACAACGGAGCTACATATATAGATACATACGTCTAGTCTTCTTCCCAAAATAGCTCCTCCAGAAAATCAACACTCCCAATACCTATCACTTGGCTACTCATAAAAATTTGAGTACCCTAGAGTTTATGAAAACACAAAATATAAACTCTGGGTCAGACATGGGTCTGGTATGAGAAACAGGTTAAAAGTTGCTAAACTTGAAAATCATTTGAAAATAAAGGTATCACGTAAGACTCCCCACAAATAAATACGGGTAAGTTTTTACTTTACGCTAACCAAAACATTTTATAGGAAATTCAGTGATATTATAATAGTGTCTAGGGTTTTCAAGTAAATAGAAAATAGCCGAAATTGTTACATCTATTAAATTCCAGCTACTAGCCGCGAAAGTGGGTAATACAAATCAAAACCATAGGGTCTCGTAAGGAAAATGGGTTTCCAACAATGGCAGGGCTACTGGGGTACCGTCCGTCACAGTACGGGGCCTAGATCACCGTACTGAGGATCACTCCCGACCCTCTATAACACAAGGCCGGAACCATTCCTTACTGAACAGTCCCGAACAAGATAACCCCGCAGTTGTGGCCAACAACTGCTCACACAGCCGAAATAAAAAGGGACATCTAGATAGGGGAATATCTTGTCCTGCTTGGGCATGACCCACCTAACCTTGCTGCATCTCGCCTGTTTTAGCCATTCCCGGTTGATGAGGCTTGAGGCTACGATTACCTTTATTGAACATTATTCTTAGAATGATCATCGTCCGCCTGACGATGTATTGAAAGCATTCAATCCATACAAGTTCGTTCTGGGTTCGAACGAAACCGAAGGCATTATCTCGTTACACTCATTTTGGAATCTCCCTCAGAGTTAACGACGATAACCCTTGCATTCTGAAACACCATCTCGATCACCATTTGATAAGTCACGACCTAACGTTTAATTTGGATCGATATGGTTTTCGGAGAATCAAAATTGATTCTTCTGATCCCGGTCTCATCGAAATCCAAACGCCATTTTAAGGGCCAAGTTGTCTATTTAACTTAACAGTTCAATTTAATATCAGAATTCATATAACAGATATAACAGATAGATCATACATAGTTATCACAGATATCCATAATATATCATAACATATCACAGAAATATCATCAAACAAATATCAAAGTCAATCAAACAGAATTATCAATGTATACCAAACAGTTTGGTTTCTTAACTTAATTTATTGCTTAAGAATAAACTATTTTATTCTGTTTAATTAATCACTGATTAATTAGCTTATTAATGATCAATTAATTAATTAGTTATCATTAATTATTAATTTATTAATTATCTAATCTTTAACTAATTATTTAATTACTAAACTTTTATTCATTAACTTTTACTTAATTACTCAGTTTTATTTCTAATTGTTAATTAATAACTTACTTATTAAAAGTAATTACTTATTTAATTACCACAAATTACTTTAATTAATCAATTATTATCAATTTAATTAATAATATAGTCTTTAATTAATCACTTAAGTTAATTATCATTTATTAATTAATTAACCTTAAGTAATTAATTTAAATTTTCTTAAGTTAAACTGATTTAAACACAAAATTATTCTCTAATTACAAATTTAATTAAAAGTTATTAATTTAATTTTATGTATAAATTAATTTGTATTCTAGTTACTTTATATTCATCAATTATCTTTACAAGCTCTTCTTAAATAAAACTTTTAAATTAAATATTAACTTAAAGCTAACTAACTTACTACTTTGTATTTCAAAAATACTTAAAGTGATCAGGCGTGATTATAGACCCGATGTAAACCCCATACCCCTTCGCGTAAAACCCGAGTTCTCCTCTGTTTTTCCCCGAGCTTTCTCTCTACTTTACCCTCCTCTTCTCTTTCCTGTTTCTTTCTTCTTCTTGTTATTTTCTTTTTTTTTAAGTAAAAGTTATAAATCATCTGTAGAAGCCACTCACGTAAAAGACCCGAAGTAACCTCCCCTTCCCACTCGAGTATCACTCGATACGCAGTCACCCACTACCTCGCTGACACGCTCACGCCACCGTGCACGTGCACGGTGGTGCGCTTCACCTTCGACGACTCGCGACAGCCCCCACAAACCACAAATCGTCCACTCATACGATTACATCACTCAAACCAACACGATTCAGTCGAAGGCAAAAATTTGCCTGAAGCTCGAACATGCGACACAAACACCCACCGACACTTCCTTAGTGCGGCCACCATCCGACACCGGAGGTGATGGAACTCCACCAGAACTTCAATCACATCCCCCCTAACTCCACCTGAAATCGCGACCAACTCGGTTGTCTATTGGAGCCGAAAACAAATTTTTACAAAGCACCATGAATTCTTAACCCAAAACCCTATTTTCGAACCAACCCCAAAACTCTTGCATTGAATAATTTTTTTTGCATTTTTCCTGACATCTACAAGTATCAATCAAACTCCCACATGAATTTCAACTTCTCAAATTAATTGAATCATCGGATATTCTCAAATAAGCAATTTTGGTTCACTTTGAAACCGCACCTATTCTTCTTACTTAAAAATCAGTATTTTTATGTTAAAAATCTTAGATTTGAGTGTTTAATCAAGATATAAATTCAAATTAACAAACTAAAATATTTAAATTTTAACATTGATTTCCTTTTTACTGTAACTTGAAGATACAGTGTTTATAACATACTGTTAAACTCCTAAAACAAGTTTACAGGCCTATGTTTAAGATAAACCACCTATATCAGCAACAACACTAAAGTTCAAACAATTATATGAATAAGTATTTATAAATATCTTGGCTTTTCTTTGTTCAGATTTTCAAAAATCTTGAAGAACAGCTACCTGTACTACCAAAGCAACAGGAAATACCCAAGGCTATTTATATAAACAATATCAAAGCACTTACCATTTATAAATTAAAGATACAAGTTTAGATTTAAAATAGGTAAGTTTACTTACCAGAACTAGCTTTGAACAGACAGTGATGTGTTGAGAAGTCACTATAGGTGAAATTTCCTGAAACTCTTCTTTTTCTTTTCTCTGTTTCTTTTCTTTGTTTTTCTGCTTCTGAATTAATTTATCTTTGCAAAGCAAACAATGTTCTCAGGTTTTCAGTTAGGTTTTGTTCAAGTTTTTATAAATGAACATAATATATAGGTGGATATATATATATAAGTACTGAATAACAGGTTGTATCTAGACAGGGTATTTGTATTGTCATTTTTCTTTTAATTGGCTAAGTAGTATTCTGCAGAAAGAAATTATTACAAGAATTTCGGCTATAGTGCTTGTTAAACAAGATGTTGTGCTAATTAATGCTTATGCCTTAATTATGATAACAAGTAATTGATGCTTACTGATATTTACTTATGTGTTGTACAAAGATATCTATTTTTTTGTTTTATTTCGGCCAAGCATACTCTGATAGACACATATTTTGTTTTATTATATTTGAAGTGAAACTTGTGTTTTCTTATGCATATAAATTTCCTGCAGCACCTAAGTTTTATTACTGGTTTACATGTTTAGTTTTTTTTTTCTGGACAAAGCACTTAATTACTGTACATATGTATATGTGTACATAGGCACTACATAAAGATATCTTATATTAAATTTGTGTCTTGTCTCTTGCATACTTAATTTACAAAGTATCCTTGTTATAAATTTTATTAAAGATTTTGTGTTGTGCAATTGAATTTTAAAGATTATTGTTTGACTATATTACTTCTATTCCATTTGTATTTCAGATTTTATAAGCCTTTGATTCATAGCATTGTTTAGTTATATTACTTACATTTGTACATTTATCTTTTTAGTTATATTTTATAATTTATAATTATGTTTTATACTAGTTTTGTATGTTTATGTTATAATTATTTATATTGTTTTATACCTATGCATTAGATTTCCATGTTTATGTTAATATTACTATGTTTGTTAATTTTTAAACTTATCATTTTAAAAACTACAATTGTATCCATATATATTATCAAATAATAAAAATATAAAGTCTTTGATTTGATTTTATTGAATAAAACAGATTTTGTTTTAATGGTTTTGAAGCATTCTGTTTTAAATTTTCAAATCAAAACTTTCTTTTACAAACATATATAACTGTTAAATATCCAAGATCTCGTCATTTTAAACATTGACAAGCTTATATTTAATTTAAATTAGATTAAATATTTATTAAAATATGCTGTCAAAAATTCCGGGTTGTTACAACAATGGTCATCGATTCCAGCATCGTGGATGCCGGAAGTGGGGTAGAGTGAGGTCGAAGGAACGGTAATGGTGTTTGTACTGATTGGAGAAGATGAAGTATGGAGGGATGGAATAAATCCTTCACCTTTCCCTTGCATTGATGGAGAGAAGGAAAAAGAAAAAACCATCGTATCAATCTGGGATGATGGATTCGTATCGATTCTGGAACCGATGGATGGCGGGGGGAGTTCGTATCGATCGTGGCATAGTGTGATCTCGCATTGATGGGGAAAGTCTTGCTTCGTATCGATAGATGGGGTACAAAAACACTACTGACGATCGATACGAAGTAAGAAATTTCGATCGATACGAAATGACCTTGGGCGATCAATACAAACTGCAGCTTTATGATCGATATAAAGTGATGGCGTCTCGATCGATACAAAGGTAATTTCGACGATCGATTTAAATCTAACTTCTCAACAGATGTAAACTCTCTCACATACTTAAATGCTTGACTCTAACGAGCTTCTCCATTGCATAACTGGACTTTATCGTTGAACTGCATATTTGACTATCCTTCGAAGCTCGTGTAGGATCTAGATTAACCCTAGAGGGGGGGTGAATAGGGTTATAGCAAATTTTCTCGATTTAAACACAGAAATAAACTGCAGAAATAAATATGCTGAAAAGTAAATCACACACAAAATTTACCCAGCTTCGGCAACCCCTGCCTACTGCTGCATTCCCAGATTTCTATTAGAATTAAACAGTATCACGCTTACAAACACTCTAACAGACTCGCAAACCCTGCTACCGCCTATAGAGTTTTGCAAACTCGCAACCCCTGCTTACTGAACTAATTCTAACTAGATAATCAGACACAACCTAAAACCTAGGTGGTGATTTACCATGATTTGATTCATAATTTTCAAATGAAAATATAAAAGACAATAATTTAAACAAAACAAAAACAACTCAAAACCCTAATTTAATTAATAAACCAAACACCCTTAAAACAATGATCGGCCCAAAGAAAAAAAGGTATTTTTAATTCCCCCTTTTTTTTAACTCTTCGGCCCGTTCCTTTCTCTTTTTCTCTTGATAATGGCGGTCGTTTGTTCTTCTCGTTTCTCCTGATTAAAATTAGGGCTCTCGTCCTTGCGCTCTCTGTTCCAAATTAGGGCTTTTGCGAAGCTCCGATACTACTTCGATCGTTGTTGATTGTGCGTGATTTAACCTGGCTTGATCGATTTCGTGTTGCTTTCTTCGGTTGCTTCGGTGAGTTCGATTATTGCTTCGGTAACAATTTTTTTCTTCTGATACTTGTATTCGAACTCTTGCCCTTATGCAGATGATGTTGAATGGTTTATATAGGGTTCAATGCCCTGAATTTTCGTTCGTATTTCATATACGACTTCGTTTGATAATTTCAAAATTTGTTGCTTTGGCCGTTCGATTATTGTTGGATGATTGTGATTTATTCTGACTGGTTCACAATCGTATATAATTGAAATACTTGGTTAACTTGATTTGTAATTCTCGGCTTTGAATTTTGATGGCATCGTGAATTTCTCTGTTGACTTGGCTTAACGGCTTTGATTTTGACAACCACGGCTTTGAATTTTTGTGATGTCTGGCTATGCCGTGATTTTTTTTCTCTTTGACCTTGATATATTTTCACGATGTCCTCTGCCTTGTTTCACTATCCAGATGCTCTTCATACTGTAGCTAGTCGTTGCATTTTGTTATCATTGATTTGTTGTGCTTGCTGTATCTTGTAGTTGCACTTCTAGTTGGATATGTTGGCACTGGGATATAACTCGAACTGTTTTGATGTTGTCACCTGAACTTGATATTGTGGTATCACTCTGTATACTACGGCTCTGACCATCTTTTTCTTTGATCTTTTGTTCATGTTGTTGCACTTGGTGTTTGGGTTTGAACTTGCAGTTAAGAACATTTGCTTTTGATCTGCATACTTAAGCTTTGCATTTGTGTACATGTTTACCATGTACTTGAGTTTGATTCTTGTTGCACTTCACCTGTTATGTCTGCATATTTGCTGCAATCTTCATGATTGCACTGTTCTCTGCATTTACTTGGTTGTTGACACTGATCTGCATACATGTGCTTAACTGCTGGTTTGTTGACACTAGTTTGGGCCCTGTTGTCTGCACTTGTATGCTCTCGTGTATTGCCTTTGACATGATTCACTTCATGTTTGTTGCTAGTTTACCTTGAATTACTGCTTCCATTTTGACTTGGTCTTTGTTGAACTTGTCATCTTCACTGTGTTGCACATTTTTGGTCTATTCACCCATTACTGCACTTGCATTGCTGTTTGGTCATTTTGTATTTCTGGATGGAGCTATGCATACGAGTTGGCGAGGCAGTGCACACGTGTATAAATGTACACGTGTGTATTGCAGCCACTCATGATTACCTGTCTCTGTAGCGTTATCAAGTGTATATCTCTATGTGCACGACTTTGTGATGAATTCAAGTGTGAATGATGACAAACAACCCAAATAACTGAGGCAAATCATATTTACAAAAAAAAACATATTTTATTTTATATTGCAACAATATTTCTTTTTCAATTTTACTACGTTAGTGAATATTTTTGCAGATTACTCGGATGCTGGAATCTGACTGGAATGCAATTGAAGAAAAATACGAGTGTGAGTGATATGTAGTGAGGTTATTAATGTAAATCAAATGGCGATGTATTCAAAAATGTATATGTATAGTGAGAGCATGAATTTGTACTATTCAAGATTGTAATAAATATTTGTTTGAATAAAATTTCTGTTTGAATTCAAATTCTTTGTAACTTGTTTTGTTTGAATTCAAATTCTGTGTTATTTGTTTTATTCAACAAATATTTATTTAATCTATGAAAAACAAAATAGTACATTACCAAATACATTTAAATGAATATATATATATATATATATATATATATGTTTATTATCATCAAACAAAAACATATAAGCGCATATTCAACAATCTCCCCCTTTTAATGATAACAAACATATATTTAAGATTTTGACCGTGTTAAATGTATTTGATCAATGATATACTCTAATTGCTCCCCCTATTTAAATGCTTCCTCTCTACATGATGCTCCCCCTACATATATGCATACAAATAGAAATATTCAAATAAGCCTAGATGCAAATGGAAAATTATTTGACCTTTGCTTGATTCTATTTGACAAAATCTTAACTTTTCTCTCCCCCTTTTGTTATCAGCAAAAGAATAATAGTGTTATAAAAATAGAGATGAAGTGACAGACATGAACCAAACATTTAACTCGATTGAATATTCCACTTTCAGAAGTGATGGGGATAAAATCATCAAAAAAAAATAGTTCCCTCTATTTATGGTATATTTATTTCAGGAAATTTGAATATCTACTAATCATGCATAACCGTTAGGACTTTTAAATGAGATTAGCAGTATTCCAATTTAAAAAAAATGTAATCAAGTATCTTCTAACCACGCATGACCGTGAGGACTTTTAAATGGGATTAGAATCAACTTGTTTATTTAAATTAATTAATTTTGATATGCGTTCCATACATGCATAACCATGAGGACTTTTAAATGAGCATGGAAGCACAAAATCAAAAATCCAGTAATTCACCCATGCATAACCGTGAGGACTTTTAAATGCGAGTGAATACTTTGGATATTTATTTTTATTGAAGAATATAATAAATTGAAGCATAGATAATTTAATAATTAATTGAAGAACGAATAATTTCCTTTGTAAACTACCACAAATTTACATACTATATATGGATTTGATGAGTGATGGTCGATAGAAAGATGATAGAGGTAGAAATGACCATGGAATTTTTACCAACAAAAGGTTTTATAATTCTTGTTTAAATTTCTAAAGAAATTTACTAATTATACCGTCTCGAGTCATGATATATGATAAATATCAACACTCATCTTATTTTCAATCACTATATATCTTTTCAGATAATCATCAGGGAGCCAGATTAGTCGATTTCTAGAATCCCTAAATCCAAACGTAATCTAGAAAATCTGTCTTCGGGGAGGGGTTTTGTGAAAATATCAGCAAGTTGAGCCTTAGTTGAGATATGTTCAATGCAAATGTCTTTCTTAGCAATGTGATCTCTAAGAAAGTGGTGTCTCACATCAATGTGTTTTGTACGTGAATGATGAACAGGATTATTTGACAAGTCTGTTGCACTTTTGCTATCACATTTTAATGGAACTTGTTTATAAGCTAAGCCTAAATCAGAAAGAGTTTGCATCATCCATAAAATTTGAGCACAACAACTTCCTAAAGCAATGTATTCTGCTTCAGTGGTGGATAATGCAACACAATTCTGTTTTCGACTTGACCATGAAACTAATGAATGTCCTAGCATGAAACATGTCCCACTAGTGCTTTTTCTGTCAACCAATGAACCAGCATAATCAGCATCAGAATAACCAACTAAATCAAAATTTTCGCAAGAAGGGTACCATAATCCATATTTGTGTGTGTGTAATAGATATCTTAAAATTCGTTTAGTGGCTTTCAGATGAGATTCTTTAGGATTAGATTGAAAACGTGCACACAAACACACAGAAAACATAATATCAGGTCTAGAAGCAGTAAGATAGAGAAGTGAACCGATTATTCCTCGATATTTCTTCTGATCAACAGCAATTCCTTTCTCGTCTTTGTCCAACTTTGTTGATGGACTCATAGGAGTTCTCAATGGTTTGGAGTTCTCAACTCCAAATTTCTTCAATAGTTCCAACACATACTTGGATTGCGAAATGAATATACCATCACTGCTTTGCTTGATTTGAAATCCAAGAAAATATTTCAATTCTCCAACCAAGTTCATCTCGAATTTAGCCTGCATGACTTGTTCAAATTTCTCGCACAAGAGTTCATTAGTAGCACCATAAATGATACCATCCACATAAATTTGAACAATCAAAAAATCACTTTCTTTATGTAGTAGAAACAATGTCGTGTCAGCACTCCCCTTTTTAAAACCGTTTTCCAAAAGATATGTATAAAGGCAGTCATACCAAGATCTAGGGGCTTGCTTAAGACCATATAATGCTTTTTCTAGTTTATACACATGTTTTGGAAAATCATGATTTTCAAAACCGAGGGGTTGTTCAACAAAAACTTCTTCTTTCAAAGCACCATTTAGAAAGGCACTTTTTACATCCATTTGTTTAAGTTTGAAACTCTTATAACATGCAAAACTTAGCAAAATCCTAATGGCTTCTAACCTAGCAACTGGACCAAATGTTTCATCAAAATCTATGCCTTCTATTTGGTTATATCCTTTTGCGACCAACCTAGCTTTGTTTCTAATTACATTTCCTGATTCATCAAATTTATTTTTAAATACCCATTTAGTTCCAACAATTGGATAGTCATTTGGCCTAGGAACTAATTTCCAAACTTTATTTCTCTCAAATTGATTAAGTTCATCTTGCATTGCTAAAAACCAACTTTCATCATTAAGAGCTATTTCAACAGAATCGGGTTCAATTTCAAAAACAAAACCACTATCACAGCAAAATGCACACAAGTTTGTATCAAATGAAGAGCGAGTGCGTATACCTTCCGTCGGATCACCTATAACCAATTCAGGAGGATGATTGGATTTGAACTTTAATCTATCAGTATCAACCGTCCTACTTTCAGCTTTCTCACTAGATGTCCCTTCTTCAATGCCTTCATGATCTATCCCATCGTCAATCGTTTTTTCAGTCGTCCTTTCCAGATCAGATTCATCAAATTTCACATTAATTGATTCAACAATTGTCTTTGTTCGTTTTGTTGTATATCCTGTAAGCCTTACTCCTTGTTGAATAGCCCACGAAAATTCCCTCATCAGCCTTTGATTCAAATTTTCCAAGTTGATCACCTGTGTTAAGAATGAAACAAGGACATCCAAATATACGAAAATAAGAAATGTTAGGTTTCCTTTCATGCCACAATTCATAAGACGTTTTGCCAAGTATTGGTCTAACCATTACTCTATTCATTACATAGCATGAAGTATTCACTGCCTCTGCCCAAAAGATTAGAGGTAGCTTATACTCACTCAACATGGATCTAGCCAATTCCTGTAATGTACATTTTTCCTTTCAACCACCCCATTTTGTTGAGGTGTTCGTGGAGCAGAAAATTCATGTTTTAAACCATTTTCTTCACAAAAATTTTCAAATTCCAAATTTTCAAATTCGCCTCCATGATCACTTCTCAAGGTTTTAATTGTAACTCCTTTTTCATTTTGAACAAGTTTTGCAAATTTTGAAAAATAGTCAAAAGATTCAGACTTTTTGGCTAAAAAGTAAACCCATGTAAATCTAGAATAATCATCAACCAATACATAACAATAACGTTTTCCATTCAAGCTTGAAATTTCATTTGTTCCAAATAAGTCCATGTGAATTAGTTCAAGGACCCTTGATGTGCTAACAATGTTTTTAGGGCAAAATGATGATCGACTAAGCTTGCCCAAGGAACATGCTTTACACACTTTATTATTTTTAAATTTCTGATGTGGTAACCCTCTGACTAATTCTTTCGATTCAAGTTTTTCTAAGAGACTCATGCTAGCATGTCCAAGTCTCCTATGCCATAAATATGCCTCTTCGTCAGTGGCTACCAAACATCTAGAAAGATTTAGATTATCAAATGAAAGCGAGTAAACATTCCCTTTTCTTTTGCCCATAAAAACAATGTTATTAGAAGATTTATCAATGATTTTGCAAGTATCACTATCAAAAATCACGTTCATACCTTTGTCACATAGTTGGCTAATAGAAATGAGATTGTGATGCAGATTTTCAACGTATAAAACATTAGTCAAGGAAAAAATACCGTTACCAACTTCACCTTTACCAATAATCTTACACTTGCTATTGTCTCCCATGATCACATTTCCACCTTTAAAATTCTCTAAGCTAAGGAACTTCGATTTGTCACCTGTCATATGTCTAGAACAACCTGAATCTAGAAACCATTCTTGTTGTTCCTTAGCCCGCCAACAGACTTACATAAAAAGAGAGGAGGATGACTTAGAGAAACTCTTAGGTCCAATGATATTAGTGATAGAAGCATTGTGAATAAACAATCCCTTTGAAACCCATACTTGTTTAGTCCTTTTATTTTTATTCCAATAGACATGAAATTTGTTTGTAGAATTCTTAGGAACCCAAACTTGTATAAATTTTGTGTTCTTGTTCCTACGACTACAATTTTCAGCACGATGTCTAAATATTTCACATCTACCAAAGACATTCTTATATTTTACATTATCATCAACTTGTGTTTTCCTAAAACCTAGTCCTTTTCCGTTGTTAGCAAAAATTTGATTTCTCAATAACATGTTGAATGATTTTTCTCCTCTTGAAAAGTTATTCAGAGATTTCTCAAGATTTTGGACTTTGGTTTTTAGTGTTGTGTTTTCAGTTGCAAGTGAGGTGCATCTATTTATAAAATCCTTTTTCCTAGTGTCAAGGCTTTCCTTAAGACTTAAATTTTCTTTTTCAAGATTTACAAAGCTATTCCTAAGTCTTGATAATTCTGAATCTAAAGTTTTACATTTTTTACAGTCTAGGTTTTGAATATTTTCAAGTTCAGTTTCTAACCTAGAATTTTCATAGACAAGTTCTCTCCTATCAGATTTTAGTTTTTCAATTTTAGATTCAAGAGTATCAATCGTTTTAGTAAGATCACAACACATCGAAACAAGTTCTTTATAAGAATAGTCACTTACCCACTAGATTCCTCTGAGCTTGCTTCTGAATCCGATTTTGACATAAGACACAAGTTAGCCTCCTCTGAGCTATTATTCGAAACTTCTTCTCCTTCTTCATCATCCCAAGTTGCTGCAAAGGCCTTCTTTTTCTTTTTCTTTTTCTTTCCTTTGTTTTTTTTGAGAAGTGGACATTTTTGTTTGAAGTGGCCAGGCTTCTTGCAGTTATAGCACGTTAATTCATTATCGGAATCGTCAGAATTCTTTAACCTATTACCACTTATTTTCTTCTTTCGTGACTTGAATCTTGACCATTTTTTAAGATTATTGACAGCCATTGCAAGCTCTTCAATTGAATCTTCTTCTTCTTCATCGCTCTCTTCTTTGCTCTTTAAGGCAATCGTCTTTTTCTTTGGTTCGGAGTTGTTGCGTTCTTCCTTTGCTTTTAGCTCAAGCTCATATGTCATCAAGTTGCCAATCAACTCCTCCATGCTTAGCTTACTCAGATCTTTCGATTCTTGTATTGCCGTGACTTTTGCCTCAAAGTTCATCAGTAGGACTCGTAGTATTTTCCTCACAAGCTCTACCTCAGTGAATACCTTCCCAAGCGCTCTAGCGTTGTATACCAAGGTTGAAAAGCGTCCAAACATATCCTTTATACTTTCGCCTTTGTCTATCACAAAGTTTTCGTATTCATTGCTGAATAGGGCTAGACGAGACTCCTTGACTTGAGAAGTTCCTTCGTGTGTCACCTCCAAAGTGTGCCAAATTTCCTGTGCTGTTGTACAATGAGAAATTCTATTAAATTTATTTTTATCAAGAGCACATATCAAAGCATTCATGGCTTTAGCATTTTTCGTTTTCAATCTCTTATCGTTAGCATCCCACCTATCCTTAGGTTTAGGAATCTCAGTATCACCAACGATTATAGTGGGAGGTTTATATCCAGTTTCAATAATATCCCAAACATCATAATCAACAGAACTAAGATAGATACCCATCCTAACTTTCCAATAAGCATAATCGTTCCCGTTAAACATGGGTGGCCTAGCAATAGATTGCCTCTCAGAAAAAGCATTATTTGGTGAATTCATGACTCTAGAGTTAAAAACAAAATACCGGGCTCTGATACCACTTGTAGGATCTAGATTAACCCTAGAGGGGCGGTGAATAGGGTTATAGCAAATTTTCTCGATTTAAACATAGAAATAAACTGCAGAAATAAATATGCTGAAAAGTAAATCACACACAAAATTTACCCAGCTTCGACAACCCCTGCCTACTGCTGCATTCCCAGATTTTTATTAGAATTAAACAGTATCACGCTTACAAACACTCTAACAGACTCGCAAACCCTGCGACCGCCTATAGAGTTTTGCAAACTCGCAACCCCTGCTTACTGAACTAATTCTAACTAGATAATCAGACACAACCTAAAACCTAGGTGGTGATTTACCATGATTTGATTCATAATTTTCAAATGAAAATATAAAAGACAATAATTTAAACAAAACAAAAACAACTCAAAACCCTAATTTAATTAATAAACCAAACACCCTTAAAATAATGATCGGCGCAAAGAAAAAAAGGTATTTTTAATTCCCCCTTTTTTTAACTCTTCGGCCCGTTCCTTTCTCTTTTTCTCTTGATAATGGCGGTCGTTTGTTCTTCTCGTTTCTCCTGATTAAAATTAGGGCTCTCGTCCTTGCACTCTCTGTTCCAAATTAGGGCTTTTGCGAAGCTCCGATACTACTTCGATCGTTGTTGATTGTGCGTGATTTAACCTGGCTTGATCGATTTCGTGTTGCTTTCTTCGGTTGATTCGGTGAGTTCGATTATTGCTTCGGTAACAATTTTTTTCTTCTGATACTTGTATTCGAACTCTTTCCCTTATGCAGATGATGTTGAATGGTTTATATAGGGTTCAATGCCCTGAATTTTCGTTCGTATTTCATATACGACTTCGTCTGATAATTTCAAAATTTGTTGCTTTGGCCGTTCGATTATTGTTGGATGATTGTGATTTATTCTGACTGGTTCACAACCGTATATAATTGAAATACTTGGTCAACTTGATTTGTAATTCTCGGCTTTGAATTTTGATGGCATCGTGAATTTCTCTGTTGACTTGGCTTCACGGCTTTGATTTTGACAACCACGGCTTTGAATTTTTGTGATGTCTGGCTATGCCGTGATTTTTTCTCTCTTTGACCTTGATATGTTTTCACGATGTCCTCTTCCTTGTTTCACTGTCCAGATGCTCTTCATACTGTAGCTGGTCGTTGCATTTTGTTATCATTGATTTGTTGTGCTTGCTGTATCTTGTAGTTGCACTTCTAGTTGGATATGTTGGCACTGGGATATAACTCGAACTGTTTTGATGTTGTCACCTGAACTTGATATTGTGGTATCACTCTGTATACTACAGCTCTGACCATCTTTTTCTTTGATCTTTTGTTCATGCTGTTGCACTTGGTGTTTTGGTTTGAACTTGCAGTTAAGAACATTTGCTTTTGATCTGCATACTTAAGCTTTGCATTTGTGTACATGTTTACCATGTACTTGAGTCTGATTCTTGTTGCACTTCACCTGTTATGTCTGCATTTTTGCTGCAATCTTCATGATTGCACTGTTCTCTGCATTTACTTGGTTGTCGACACTGATCTGCATACATGTGCTTAATTGCTGGTTTGTTGACAATGGTTTGGGCCCTGTTGTCTGCACTTGTATGCTCTCGTGTATTGCCTTTGACATGATTCACTTCATGTTTGTTGCTAGTTTACCTTGAATTACTTCTTCCATTTTGACTTGGTCTTTGTTGAACTTGTCATCTTCACTGTGTTGCACATTTGTGGTCTATTCACCCATTACTGCACTTGCATTGATGTTTGGTCATTTTGTATTTCTGGATGGAGCTGTGCATACGAGTTGGCGAGGCAGTGCACACGTGTATAAATGTACACGTGTGTATTGTAGCCACTCATGATTACCTGTCTCTGTAGCGTTGTCAAGTGTATATCTCTATGTGCACGACTTTGTGATGAATTCAAGTGTCAATGATGACGAACAACCCAAATAACTGAGGCAAATCATATTTACAAAAAAAACATATTTTATTTTATATTGCAACAATATTTCTTTTTCAATTTTACTGCGTTAGTGAATATTTTTGCAGATTACTCGGATGCTGGAATCTGACTGGAATGCAGTTGAAGAAAAATACGAGTGTGAGTGATATGTAGTGAGGTTATTAATGTAAATCAAATGGTGATGTATTCAAAAATGTATATGTATAGTGAGAGCATGAATTTGTACTATTCAAGATTGTAATAAATATTTATTTGAATAAAATTTCTGTTTGAATTCAAATTCTGTGTAACTTGTTTTGTTTGAATTCAAATTCTGTGTTATTTGTTTTATTCAACAAATATTTATTTAATATATGAAAAAAAAAATAGTACATTACCAAATACATTTAAATGAATATATATATATATATATATATGTTTATTATCATCAAACAAAAACATATACGCGCATATTCAACAGCTCGTCGATGGAGCTGTGATTTAACAAACTTATAACGAACTTTAACTCAGATCGATCGCTAATTTCTAGATGGCACGGTTGTGACGTCAGCTATGAGAGTCGCTCTAGCAGAATTTCGACGTCTCATCGTTTGCATGTTTTTTCATACTCTGTTAAATTTCTCATGTTATCTATAGCACTGCATTACATACCACATCCACACGCTTCACACTGGGGGATGCACAGGTTATTATCATCTAATGATGATTTCTTATAAGTTAGTTAGTTATGGAACATTCAAGCTCACAACAGTAGGAAGTTTAAAGTTCATTTCCCCCAATAATTGAGATACGGCCATCGCGGCTGAAGTTATAAATCCAGCTCCGGATGAGCTACCTTGCACATCTTTCGTCAGTAATCCGCCAAACTCCATTCCTTCCAATGTTTTCAAAGACATGTTGGGATGAATATGTTTAAGGCACGGCCTGTCGTTGGACGATGTGCTATTGTCGAGTCCGAAGATAGATCGCACTATCCACCGGAAGGATTTACTGCGTTCACCCATCATGCGTACGCAGCTAGAACACTTCGCCCATTCAACTAATACATTAGGGAAGTGTTATCTTTTCTGGGAATCGCTCCATCTCAACTACAACCTAACGGATATGCTCTGTTGAATAGCTTATTCATCATATTTGTGGAGCATCTCTTTCGACCCCTGATATCGATCAAGATTAGATATTTATTCAACATCAAGAGCTGGGGAGATAGACCTTCTTTCACATTCTTACAAGCGGTTAGAAACTGTCAAGTAGTTATGAGGTATGAACGAGATTAAGTTACTTCAAAACGGAATGGTTTTATGTTCGAAACCCCCTAGGATTTGCCAACCGAATGCTATTCAGACGTAAGTACTACGGTCTTCTCAAGCAGTTAATAAGATGATCATAACTGACACCAAAATTATATTTCTTTATCCTTTACAGCTGTGATTCCACGACCCGAGGGCGCTCATTTCAAAGAGATAGTTCGGCTTCGTCAAGATATTCCGAGTGAAGAGAAGGATATCGACTTGGTTCTGACAGATAGAAATTTGAGAATCGTTGGCTTGATCGAGCGTGGCCAAAGCATAAGGCTTGAAGGAACGCTAAGGGTTGTCTCGAAGAAACGAGCGAAGCGCAAGATGCCTGGAGTTGTTATAATTAAGGAGGTTGACCTAGAAAGAACGCCCACTGATGATGAACTTGTGGTCGGGCCTTCTGATGCCTTTAGGGTTCTAAAGGAAAGAGAAAAGGCAAGGCAGCTGCTTTCAAATGCTTTAAATCCAGGAGACAGAAAACTGTGGTTGTGTCTTTGCCTGTTCCTGGGATTAAAATTTCAAAGGCTCCTCCTTCGCAGGTGGAAAACCTCTTCGAAAGGCGCGCCGATATTCCAATCCCGGATTATGTGTCACTCCAAGATGACACCAGGTTGGATGAGCTTCAGTGTGCGTTAGATTTAAGTGAATCTCTGCCCACGAGCATGGTCGACACTTCTGGTTGGTCGAAGGGTTGCACGTACATTTACACTTCATGGCATTACACTATTCTTGACCATAAGTTGCTTACTTTGGAAGATTATTAACTCAGTTCTACTTTTACTTTGCAGATACAATGTCTAGTCGAGGCTCAATGTTAGAGAGTCTTCGAAAAGCTCGCAGATGTTCCACATATTATGAGTCGCGTAGGAGAGAGGCAGATTGGGACTACGACCATGGATAATCTAGTCAGAAGCGACACGACAGAGATATGGAGTATAGACATCGATCTCGATCTCGCTCTTCACCTCCTAGAAACTCTACACCCCTCAAACTATGGAAAACAAGTGGTAGAGCCTCCCTGTCATAAATCGTCTTCTCAAGTCTCTAGGCCTGAATCTTACCGCCACAGAACTGAAGCAATGGCTCTCATAATTGCAGATCAGGTCCATACCAAGCCTACGGGTGAAGGAGCGATTAAAATCGCCCAATTGAAGAAGGATTTTCCAGATATCTATTTCGATGGTTATATTTTCCCCCTGCACTTAAAGAGAATTCCAACAGAGGCTGAGAACACGATGCACGACTACATCCATGATATTTACTCTCAATATAAGGAGTGGGGGAAGGCCGTGAAATAAGTATCAAAAATGGCCTTTGGGCGGGCAAGTGTCATTGAGAAGTTAGAGAATGAGCTTGCTCAGAAGGACCGTATCATCTAGATGCTCAATACTAAAGCCGAGTCTTGTCGAAAATAAAAAACGGAGGCTCTTAAAAAAGCTGACGAGACCAACTCGGCAATGGAGAGGATGAGGCAATCACACTACGCCTTGGTGGAGGAAATGGGTCATCGGAACACCGCCGTCACTACCGAGTGGGATGCGGCCCTCAAAGATCTTAATGAGCTTACGTCCAAACTTTTTGAAATCGTTAAAGAGTGGGATGATGCCAACACCATAGCATAGGAGGCATGTGATCAAGCTATTGTGCTTCAAGGCGAAAGGGATGCGGCGGTGGAGAAAGTCCGCGCGGTGGAAGGTGAGGTTGAGGAAAAACTTCGGATGGCGAAATCCAGGCTGGAAGCAGATATAGAAGATCTTCTTGTCACCTACAACGCTAACGTGTTGAAACATAGAAATTTGGCCTGGCTCGAAAATTATTCGACATATATTTATAACACCTGGAGCCAATTGGTCGAGGGGAGAAGGTGGTGCATCTGGGTGGATCATTTAACGAGTTCAAACTCGAGAATCGTGTGCTGACTGAAGATGAAAGGAAGATTCTTCACGAGTTGATGATTTCACATGAAAGGGAGAAGCTCAGCACCCCACATCTAGAGATTGGGGAGGGTTCAGGTGTCGAGCATCATGCTACAAGCCTTGAGATTCCTGCTCCGCCTCAATCCGAACCTATGCCAGCGGTTGGACCCTAGTCTGTCCCTGCTTATAACCCAGAATAGCCGCAGCTATCCCCTATTAAAGTGCACACCTCCGAAGCTGCTCAATCGTCCGTGAGCCAAAAGAAGGAAGGTATTATGAACATATTTCATATGCGTTCGAAATAAGGAGCTTGTCTTGAAATGTTTACTAACAGTCTCTCTTCTTTTTTGGTCCGGTGACTGGAGTTACACTGATAGAGCCTCCTACAACCCAAGAATCACATCAAACACATAAGGCCATTATTAGTGAGGCGATCACTACAATGACTGCACCGATTGATGAGATGCAGGGGGCACTTTCTTTCGACGAGCAGATGATGAATGAACTCCTCGATCGCCATAGGGATCCCTTTGTAGACCTACCATTTTTTATAAGAGGACTCATGCCTGCTTCTTGCTCTTCAGTGCAAACCACTGATGCCCCTAGCGAGGCTCGATCGATTCGCAAAGAAGAAATATTGGCCGAAATCAACGCTGAAATAGAGGCAGCGACTCATGGTGGCGGTTCTGGTGGTGGAACGGTGGTGCCTGGTCCGGCTCCTTTGAGAATGATATCACCTGGAGGTACAGTTGTTGACACCAGCGTTCCCATTCCGCTCCCTACAGTAGACCCGACTCCTCCGAATCCACTGTAGAAAGTATTCCCATACACTCGAGTTCGGAGGAAGACGTTGATATAATGCTTCCGCCTGGAGACATTCCACCAAAAGGCAAGAGCTCAAAGCTGAAAATCATTAGCGGTTCCAGCGGATCCACACCGAAAAGGAAGCTGAAAATGAAGGAGTAGATAGGCCTCTTCGGCACATTTTTTGGCAGATAGAAATTTGTTTCTGTTTTCCTTTCGTAGGCCGTGTATAGATGCAGGTTCGGCCCCTACTTGTAGGAATTTTAGAAAAACTTGTACATGAACTTTATTTACAACTAGTTGAAATGAAATTTTGTTTTTGGCTTTCACTCTATTATCGTCTTTTATGCTTAAGTGTTGCAGTATTTGAATTTCTGTCCAGTGCACTTGTGGAGCTTCAACCTTTGAGTCGAGTTTGTTTTTGTTTGTTAAGTACAGAAATCACAGACATGAGTCATAAGTGGAGGTTAAATTGAACTCTGACATTGCACTGCTTCGGTCAATGGTTAACACTTAAGTTCTGCCCCCACTTCCGGGGATGAGTTGCGAAGATCGACTAGTGATTGCATTTTGCCTTCATTTCGCCGATCTTAACATCGTCGAATCGATGCTAATACCGACGTAAGTTGAGTGGTCGAATCCTACTTGCTCACTTAACAATGATCACATCCGCTCTCTTCGGATTTATATTCGATCTTTGGTGGTCAATAACGTCGGTTTAATTTTTTAAGTATGTATCCACATTCTGGGGACTTAAGTTATCTTGCGAGTAGTCAATCACACTCGGGTTGTGTTTATACTCTGACCACACTCCGGGGACTCAGAGTTATTTATGGTCGACTCCCTGGTTTGCGCTTTGGGAATCTAGAGTTAGTTAAAGGATTGTCATGTATCAATCGTGGATACGAACAGTGAATGTTTGATGGATACGAACAATGACTGTTTGATGGATACGAACAGTGATTCTTTGATGGATACGAAACATCGACGCCTGATGGATACAAACTACTGTTGCTCGATGGATTCGAACAAGGCTCTTCAGCCGATGGATACGAAATGGTGCGCTCTGGATCGATGCGAATAACAGTTGACGTTGAGACATGATGGATGCGAACTGATGGATGCGATTGTATTGATTTCTTTGACTCGTATCGATCATATCTTGAGCATATAAACTCGGATTGACCAGAAATTTGGAAAGTTGGCTTTTACAGCTTTGCTTGTTATGTTTTGTCAATTGTAGCTTGATCCGGACTTGGAGAAAATTTATCGACATCCATAGCAAACTTGCGCATACTCAACATTCGGGATGAGCGATCCTCGGTTTTCTGTCAATTTCTTCATATCTTGGCCTTGCCAAAAGGCATGATAACAATAAAATATATAAGATTGACATACACATTTTTTTACTGATCTTACACGAAAATAAAAACAAATTTCTTCTTACCTTTGTCAATGACCTCTGACTCAAGTGGTTAGATGTATGACGCTTTAGACTTAGGTTTTATACATCATGTGTTTGAGCCTATGAGATATCATAATAAGTGCTCTGCTTAAATAAAGTTACACTCTTGTTATCAAAAATGAAATTTCTCCTTATCTTTATAAAATATTACATTAGTTCCATCCGTTAACTTTTCACTTTTCCTGAATTTTTAATCTTGAATTTGAAACCAGGTAAATTCTGAGCCATTGTAATTGATTTTAATTTTTACATGTACTTACTTAGATTCCGTATAATTTTATCATTGCATTTTGGGTTTGGATTGTGTATGTTAGTGGAGAAGGGGAGAGAATGAGCTCAAGAAAGCATAGTAGGAGATGATGATTAGTATAGCTTGATCATGGCAAATTTTGATGATCATGTTTGTTTAAGTTTTATTTTCTCTATTTTCTTATAATTTTAGATAGAGTTGTTTAAGAGGAAAAAATCATGCTAACACTGCAATGAAAACGAAGGTAGATTTTATCTTTAAAATGATTCAAAAATTATTAAGGTATGATAAACAATTTTCGGTTTGTGAATAATTAGCAAATTTTTTAGAGAGAAAACCTCTATTTTCCTCCTTTTTGGATCATCAGAATTGGTTTTTTTCTCTCCTTCTTGTCATTTTTTCTATTTGGGTTGGTGTCTACGTATCTTGGTGCTGATAGATTTAAGGGTGTGTTGCCTTAGGGGAAATTATGTAAATAATGATATAACTTAACTCTATAAATAATCTTATTTTAAATAAAGTATGCTTTTAGTTTTATTTTCATTTATATGTGTTGTTAGAAAAAGATATAAATCATGAAATAAATACAGTAAACATATGTAAATGTAAAATCCTCAACAAAATATTTTATCGACAGCGGTTACTAATGTGTTTGTAACCATGAGTATTAAATCAATATTTAAATACTTACTCCTTAAATGTTTCTAATCAATATGCATCGAGACAAGGATATCAATATATTCATTAAGACTAGTGTACGTAATGCTCTCCATACAATAGGTGGTGAATTACTCATGTTCGTTAGAGGAACCAAGGGTTTACGTACTTATGATTATTTAGAACAATTATAGGATGACTCAATGAAAGTATTCTATAAGTTAATACAACTAAGCCAAAATATACGTTCTCGTGGTAAGAATGTGAAGTATTGTTTAGACCTGAGGGTATAGTCTATCCTAAGTAGTTAGGCCGTGCTTTCATTATGGACAAGCATATGATATAATAACCATATTATGACCATAGTTTGGTGCACATTAAGCTACTTGAATTGAAACACTATTCAAGAGAGGATTCGTCTTATTCGTTGTAGAATGTTAGAATCACCATAATTGGTAGTCAACTTAAAATGAAAATATCTGGCTTGAATAAATCAGTTAATTGATAAATGTTATTGGATTGAACTAAAGACTTTAATGTAGTCTATATAGTTAACTACTGATATTAATAGAGTGTTTGACCTTATATTATACTCCAGATATGTTAGTGATAAAGTGACGACGATAAGAAAACATGCATAAAATTTTGTTATCAGATGCGACTTGATAAGATTAAAATTTGATTTCATCTGAATAATCTATTAGTGATTGAACTTACGCATGATACTATGCTTCAACAAAGTCTATATTGGCTTTAGTGTTTAAATTGTCTAAATATTGGTTGAGAACCTAGTTCATACCAAAGAATCAACATAACCTGTTGTTAGTTAATTTCTAAGTTAGACCAATTTAAAGTTAATTTATGAATGTTATAAATTAGTATGAAAATTATTACAAATATTGTAGTAATTCTTTTAATGGCATTTTAATTGTTTATTCGAAACCGAAAAATTAATTAAAATGATGTATAAAAGTTAAATAAATTAATTAAACGATTGATATTCAATCAGTTAGGCCCAAAGTCTAGAAGGCCAAACGTTGGGAGGAGGAAGGGCGACATAGCATTGGGGAGGAGAGGTAGACTTAGTCTCAGATCCAGAGAAAATGGGGCTAGATATTTATGACCCATTTAGCTATAAATAGTCGCCCCATTCATTCAGTCTTCACACTAAAATAAACCTTAGCATTAGCCTTTATTATTGGACATTAGTGAAGCCTTGTTTAGTTGGAGTTGCATCCTGTGGTCCAGGAGAAAGAACTTATAGTTTGGAGATGGAAACAACTAATAAACAAAGTGTTTGACGATCGTCGGAATTACAATAAGGTAAAATTCCATTTTAACTAATTCGTATATATATATATATATATATATATATATATATATATATATATATATATATATGCATGTTCCTAAATTTAATTCGGCCACAGGTTTAAAAAAAATACGGAAATTAAATATAATTTTTAATAATTAAATAAATAATTCAAATATTAAAATATTATATATATATATAAACAAAATTCTTTTGGAATCTCTAAAATAAGAAAAGATCGTGTGTGTGTGTATAAAAAAATAAATATTTTAAATTGTTTATACATGGTTCTAAAATAAAAATAAAAATTTTTGTTTTCGACTTGAGAAATAAAATACTATTTTTAAAATTTCATTATGGATTATACGTATATACACACATATGTATAATAAAATTGGTCGTACTTAATAGTGACGATAAAAAAAGATAAACAATCATCTAGATTTAATAGGAAAAAAGACGTCAAATGGTTGTTAGTTTTCCACCATCTATGCACAAAGTAAACTTCGTTACATCTTTACTAACATCATTAATTAGAACTGCTACCTCTAGCTCTGTTTGTTTAAAATACTGAAAACCTATTGCTGAATGCTGAATTCTGATTGTTGATTGCTAAATACTGAATTATGAATAGTTTTATGTTTAGATTTTAAAAACTTCTGATTAGAATTAAAGTATGTAGTTGCTTTGATAATATTATGCTTTATTTTAGTTGGTTTTCCACATGATAATATTTAAACCAAGGATTTCAATTATGGCAAGTTTTTATTTTCAAATATTTGAATTTTAAAATTTTAAATTTTCAACAATATTTGTATTTTGTTAAATTATGGTTAAAAAATCATTTTTTATTTTGAATGGTTTGAATTTTAATTTTAGTAAATAAAATAAACTTTTAAAAGATAAAGTTAAATTATAACATTGAAAAACTAGTTACAAAATTCGAAAATTTAAATATTTGAAAAATTCAGGAAACATGGAACTTTACCAATTCGTGTTTTCTAGTATTTCAAATATTTCATATTTAAATTTAAAATAATTTACTAGATATAAATAAGGGTATAAATGAAAAAATATTATTATTAAGCGTTCAGACTTGGTTAAGCATGTTAATTGGGTTTTAACCATGCAAAAACCGATAGGAATTATAACATCGATATGAATACGCTATGACTTAAACTTGGTAAAGACGCTTAGAAAAATAAGAGAAGAGGCTCAAGAAAATATGGAAACCAAATGGGCTAGTCCTATATTCGGTCCGATTTAGCACCCCCCTAATTCAATATTGAATCTAGCTACTAAGGCTTGGGACCTTCAACTCCTAGCAAGTGATCCTTAAGTACTCCTTTGCATATTCGTAAAGTTTTATAGATTTCCAAAGATCCTATCATCAAGAATGAGGATGTGACAATCCAAATGGTAGGATAATCTAAGTCATGGAAGAACAATGATCAAAACTCATCAACAACTTACCAAATTACATGGAGAACATCTAGATGAAGAGTGAAACCTAAAAAAAGAATATGGCCACCTAAAGACCAAGGATTAGATTTGGTACCGAATTAAGGGTCCTAATTCGGCATCGAATCTAGTCTCTAACTCGGGTGGTCGTCATTTCCTCGTGCTATCTCGGGTTAATTTCTGGACTTCTCTAGTAGCAAACTTCTGATCCAGTATGACTACTACGCCAATGATACAAACCAAGAGCAAGTATGAAGGGATTTGGATTTGCTAAACTATATGGGATTTCCATCTATTCTTCAAATTCTCTCTCTACTCAATGGCTAATTGGGCAGCTCCTTTGGACAATTCTAGGATTTAGAACTTGTCTAACCCAAGTACTTGTGATTCTTTCCCTCTTAAATTCTTGTAGTCTCATACAAACAAGATAATATCAATAGGCAAAGCTATAAAGTGGACGTAGTTTTAGTTAACAGTCGGACAATTATAAATTTCTTTGTGTTTATTTACTTTTTCGCTACTATTCTATCATATTTTCTATGTTCTAGCAGGCTGGTGCTTACACATGTAATATCCACCTACTTGGAGGCCCAAAACTAACTGCCACGAATGCTGCAGTCATCCATAGTTATTAATCTTCGGCGACCAAATACGGTGGTGTTAGACTCATTGATACATAAAAACAAATGAACGTGGAAAATTTTAAATTTTCAAAAAAGATCACATTCCATATCAAATCATTTCCAATTCATTACATAATCCCATAATCATAAATCATGTTCATAGAAAATATATTTATTACCACATAAGTCAAGAGCGACATATGAAGATGCCTTATTGGACGATGAGAGTATATATAGGCAATTTAACAACTTTGCCATTACAAACAACACAGCAGAATCAAATAAAAGAAAACTATATATATATATAACTATCATGCCTCCTGCACGTCTTCGGAAGCTTTACTCGTTTGAAGAGGTATCTGAAAAACTCAACTCTCAAAATCAATTGAGCATCTTAAAACCTTTATAAAACCATATACTGCCCTCCTGCATCCACAATGGTTAAAACATAGTCATTTCAAAATATTATAATGATATGTAAACAAGTTAAAAAAATTTGGATTTCCCATCCTCGACTTAATTGACTCCCTGTCTTATTTATAGTTTCTAGGGTCACTATTAACCTTTTAGTTTTCATGGGCTTATGAATAACCCTTATATATATGGACTCCCCGTCCTATTTCACAGTTTTCATGGGTGCACTATGAACCTATTGGTAACTCCAATATCGTTATCCTTATCCTAGTTTTCATGGGTTGACTAGGAACCTATTGGTGACTCCAATATCCTCTCTTCTTATACTAGTTTTCATGGGCTGACTAGGAACCTATTGACATTTGTCATAATCTTAATCCGGATATAGTTTTCATGGGCTAACTACAAACCTACTGGTCCCTGCCAGTATCAAATAGTAGTTTTCATGGGGTTACTATGAATCTGCCTTTCTGATATCTTTCTTTATACATAGTTTTCATAGGCTAACTATGAACCTATTGGCCCCTGCTAATATCTTTTCCTATACACAGTTTTCATAGGCTTATTGAGAACCTATTGGCCACTGCCGATATCTTTCTTTATTATTTTAGCATCCTATATTCTGGTCTTCCTAACCACTTGGACGCAATTATACTTAAGGAGTTAACTTAACTTATATTCACTACTAGATCAACCTAGTTGGTTATTATGCCCTTCCCAAAATACAGTTATAGGTCCAAAACAATGTGAACATATATATACATAAATGAAGAAACACACATAATAACTTGGTTAATGCCTCTAACCTTTTAATCAAAGAAAACTTCTTCAGAAACTCCTTTTCAAAACACTTTATTTAATTATGCCATGGTTCTCTTTCAAAAATGAGACCAGGTTATTTTTTTTGAAAACTAAGGTTGTTGAAACCTTCAAAACCTTGCTTTCGACTTCATTGGATAACCTCCTTCGAAAGCATATAAATCTCTTTTCAAAAAATTAGGCCCTGCCTTTTAAACACTTTAAAACATCTCTTTTGAAATCTTTCAAAATGTAATAAATGTTACTTAATAGCATTTCAAAACCATTGAAAGTACCCCTTTTAAAACCATCGGAAGTATCCCTTCCAAAACCATTAAAAGTCCCCCTTTTGAAATCATTGGAAGTAACCCTTCCAAAACCATTGAAAGCCCCTCTTTCAAATCAATTTGAAGTAACCCTTCTGAAACCATTGAAAGTCCCCCACTTCGAAACCAATGGGTTAATACTTAAAATATTATTTGGGTCACAGTGAATATAGGCAAAAGCATCTCTTTCGAAAACATCCTTTATCATATAAAAATATTGGAGAAAACATGATGGCATCAGCACCATCTCTTTTGAAAGCTTCAAAAAATTTAAACAAAACATTGAAGGATAGCATCGAAACCCCTTTCGAAGCCATTGCCTTTGAAACCCTTGGACCCTTTCGAAAGCTTTCAGGAAATAGCTTAAAACATCTTTAAAAACAATTTCAAAAGAATTGATGACTTCAATACCATCAAAATGCTAAAGAAAAGTAGCAGGGGTTCGACTAGGTCAGAAACCCTTCTTTCAAAAGCATTATTTCATAAGTAAGGAACCCATTCGAAAGAAAACTTAGGTTATTGGCAACCCCTTCAAAAGCTTTTAGAAATCGAAAAAATTTGCTTAGATTCCTTCGAAGGCTTAAATAAAACTATGGAGAGGACTTCTATTTTTTTTAAAACCAAGGTATCGACTCTTCGGAAGCCATGCTTTCAACACCTAGCGTTCCTCCTTTCTCCAATCCACTGCATAACATCTTTGTGATACCTTGTGTATTGGTTTCGGCTTAATATGTTTCGACTGGGTTGAAGGTGGAAGCTTTGAGTCGAATGGTACTTCTAAAGAAGGCAAAACCAACTTTTCTGGGTAAATGTGTTGTAATACTATTTTAAGCAAACTCTTTTCTAACTAACTTGCCACATGTAATAAGCCCTTCCATTAAGCAAAACCAATACTGCAAAGAAGTCCCTATTCTAAAATAATTTAATTTGCATAGCAAATCACTTTGGAAAAATCCCCAAAACTTCAAGAAATTCACTTTAATCGCGCTATCAAACATATCAAAATTTCAGATCCAAATTCTTAATATATTTTCCGAAATAAATTTATAAACCCAAATAACTATATTTTCCTTTGAAAATTCATACCAATCTTTTCATAGCTTTGAAAAATTATCAAAATTATAAACCAACTCCAAATTCATATACAACATAAAATTTTCCATGGCATTTAAACATCAATATAAATCAGTTTTGCCCTAAAACTATGTATATTCCGATTTAAACAATCTTATTTAAATTAAACAAAATAATATTCAAGCATATCATTGTCTAATTTACCATAAAAACGAATTTACCCTTAAATCCGAAAATATATGATTACAAAATAAAATAGAGACGCAATTATTATTCACCTTAATTTAGATAAGGGGATTTGATTGAGATTGATTTCCCCTAAGCTTGAATCTCTAGCCTTTAATTAAATTCCTCTTCTCTTTGATTATGGCCGGCTCCTCTTAATATGTGAATGGGATGAAATGTTAGGAACGATAATATATAAGGGTAAGGGTTATGTGCAGCAAATTCCAATATACTCTTCTATATATTAATTAATCGAAAACCATTCTTAAGCCCATTTAATTATTTAATTAAGCTCGGGATTAATCATATTTATTCAAATCCCAACCCCCTTATCAACTAACATTTACATTATTCTATTTAATTTATCTAACTAAATCTTATGAATAATGTTACCGAAAATTAGGGGTATTACATCACATTACACTCCTGGGTGTTGATCCATTTCTTGGGCTAACAAAGCAATTTAAAAGTGTTTACACTTGTTCATCAAATAAGTGTTTTAGTTATTATTGCTTAATAAAAACAAACAATATTTAAGTTTTTATTCATGAATAAGTGGTCAATTAAGTGGTTGTTTGTTCTAAACAAATGGAGCCCTGGATACCCACTTATATACAGTCCTCTTCAAAGCAAATTGTTGCTCCAAGTCTAGTTTAATTCACTTTCATTGTCTATTCGAAGTACTTCACTACGTTTTTAATTTTCTACTTCTCACAATTATTGCTTGCAACATTACTCGATCTCTCCAACTCCTACCTATTTGATATTTCTTTTAAAATTCTTCTCAAGGTTCCCCAATTAAGCTGCGATTTTCCATAAAATGTCAACATGCACTCCACAACGCTATCTTTCCCATAATCCTAGACATGTATAATCACGATAGTTCCAACCATAGTTTTCATGATCCGGCCGTGAGTGAAACTGTGATGATCTAAGGTTTAAGTTTAGATGGTTCATCCAGTAAATTTGTTGGAACCATAGAATTTTTTAGAAAATTTGCACATATAAATACAAGTTATATGAAAAAAAAATATTTGAAATAAAAATGCTATATAGAGAGCAGTAGAGAGACTTTAAGATTTGCAATTGAAGTTGTATACTACAGTAGTTTATAGCTATACCAATACAAATATAGTTCTGTGCACATTATCGGTGCACAAAAACAAAAGTTTAGCGAAGGCGAACTTGAGGAAATTGGTAACGGTTTAGAGGATCTTGTGGTCGCGAAGAACAAAGTGGTTGATCTTGTTGTTTAGATTTTGAGATGATGATGATTTTTGCAATGTAGATTTTTTCTTCAAAATAGCACGAATGATGAGAATAAGATAGAATAACACTGATAAAATGGAGAAAATAAAAGAACCATGGTTCAAACACATAAAATGGATGGTTAGACCGTTGGTTTGGAGGTCTGATCTGTATTCTTGGGCAATTGAGGTCTGATTGAGTTTCGAACTAGAGGGGTCCACCGCTCAATGTCATTCGAGGTCGGACCGTGGTTGGATCCGGTCATTAAAATACCGGTTCTTACCCTTTTTTCAGATTAAAAGTTACGTGAAACCCAATAAATATATTACATAGTTTTTGTTTCAATCATATGACCATTTTACCCAACTCTGATACGTACTCATGATTCGAGGTTATTAAAAAGTGAAATGATTTTGGTCTATAATCTAAGCATTGTTTTTAGTAGCTCTTAGTCTCTATAGATGATTTGATATCAAGATATAAAGGATTTATGAGCTATAACTTTACAAGAGGGAGGTCGATATAGAGAACTATTTCGTAATTAAACTAGGGTTTTGTAAGAGAACCACATTTTATTTTTTTCTAATATCGTTGTTAAACATACAATAAAATTTTACACTATTTTCTTCATAATGTCAGACCTTTTAAGGGACTATCAAAGACATCATTTTCGACTCTTTTTTACACGATGAACAACCACTGACCAACACAATTTTCCACCACGATCAACCACCGCAAAATAATGGTTCAGTGGTTGATAGCCGTAGAAAACGGTGCTAATGACGGTTATTCGTCGTGGAAACCAAATTTATGTGGTTGTTGTGTGAAATGACTTTGGTATTAGAAAACACAAAAATTTTATTATGTTTAATATTTTTTTCTATGATAGTAAGAAGAGGGAAAGTGGAAGTTCTAAGCAACATACTTTAAGTGCACATCTTTTGCAATTTCGATTTTCCATTGTTCCATAATTTTCTCATACCACTCGAGATTTTGTCACTCATTCTATTGTTTATACTTTATAATTGTATAATCAAGTTCAATAGCTTACTACATGTTATATAGGTTGTGTTTTAGTCTTAATTTATACCAAATTAATCATTGATTAATATTCCAAAAAAGTATCGCTCTTTATTTTATTTTCTACAGTTAAAAATACCATCAATACCGGCAACCTAAACTCATCACCTCGTCCTCTTCTCCCATCAGTAATAACGCATATAATTCACTCAATCAAATTCACGCAATCCAAAATGGTTAATGCAATCAAAATTTTCCTTAACAGTGGATATTGAGCTAATGACTTTCAATAATCTTTCATAATTTTGTTTGTTATTTTTATAAATTTCATCATTATTTGTCCCAACTTTTTAAATTTTTAAATAATTTGTTTTTCACTCAAATTTAAATATGTTGTTAATTTCGCAAAGTCGTTGTTCTTACTAGAAAATATAAACAATTGAGAATTGAGTGATTTTATTAACAATATAATATTTTTGATAATGCAAAATTGATATGGGTTTAGATACTCATTATAGTGTAAGGTAGATGGGTATGGATTTCTACAGTATAATATAATCATTTGATTGGTCGATGTTATATAATCGCGATAATTTCTGTAGTGTTTTTCTTTTTCTTCTCTCAAATTAGGCTTAATAAGGAGTGTGGTGTATATAGGGTATGAATAATAGGATATTTAAAAGGACTTGGTATTTCCAAATAGGGCAAAAAATACTGTATTTTTTGGTGTATTTAACAAGACTCTAATTATACCCTTTTTGTGGATAAGATGGACATCTCTTGCTTTTTTAACATAATTAGTTATTCATGGGTATATTTGCATCTTTTCTTAAGGACCGATTCTTTTAATTAAATTTAGAGTGAATCTTATGAATCATATAATAATTTGTTGACCTAAATATATGGGCATCATTTGGTGTGGTTACACGAGTGTTTGAGAGAGAATCATTAACTCATAATTTGTGAATATAAAAAACAATTATCTCCAAGTCATAGAAGTAAAATTTGTCATCCATCGATTACATCACACTTTCCATAGGCTTTGTTTCCCCAAATAGCATTGGTTATTATACACTTAGCAAGGAATAAGAAGAAAAATTGCACGTTTTTCATGTATATTTAAGCAATTTACACAACAAACAACGCAAAGTAGATATAAGCATTATTTACTGTACCGTTAGGTTGATTTGCTCATGTAAACATTACATGTCACAACAAAATATATTTTACTTTATACTTTGCTAATAAATACTATGAAGATAGTTGATCAATGCAGTATTATAATTACTTTGAACCACGTTTAAACTTACAAATTTCTGCACAACATTTGGTAGAATGAAATTGGCAATGATAAATAAATTATATAACCATGGATTCCTTTTAAAAAGATTTACATTTAAATACAAGTTATATGAAGAAAAAAAAGTTCACATCAAATAATATTATGCCTAATTTAATGTATCGAAATAGTTACATGAAAATTTAAACATACTTTCTCGAATTAATATACAATATTCTAAATTAATATAGAATTTTCTACAAATTATCTACAGTAGTAGAAGTTTTATATAACTGCACTCTTCTATACAATTATACGCAATAATTGCAGCCATATATGCAGCTATATTTAGTATTTGCAGATAAATCTGCAATTATTGAAAACTAGCATTGTGGTACAACTTTTGCAATCAAATCTATAAATATTGTAAATAAATGCGTAGAACACTGCAAAAATATTGTTGACAATTACAGTGAAACATCTAAATATACAAATAAGAATGCAAAAAATTTCAACAAATATTTTCTCATCTATATGCAGAATGTTGATTATTTCTAGTTATATGCAATTTTTCATTGAAAAGTTGCAGACATATATGCAATCATTATGAATAGTTGCATACATCTTTACAATTACTATTAACAATTGCTTTAAATGCATTTCACTTATGAAGTTATGAATTGCATCATTTTTAGATGCATGTCTGATATGCATCTTAAAATTACAGCTATTATATGCAAATTTTAACTGCATATGAAATATGAATTTAAAACATACAATTAAATGATACAAATTTTAAGTTAATTTCACTTAAGCAGCTAAAAGTCATAAGATTTTTATTATACTTGCAGACATATATGCAATTATTATGAATAGTTGCATACATGTTTGCAATTATGTATGAACAACTGCATTTCAGTTATGCAGTAATAAATTGCACCATTTTTAACTGCATATATATTATGTAGTGAAAAATAGCACCTTTTAACATACACTTGAATCACGCAAATTTTGAAATGCGTTTCACTTATGCAGTTAAGAATTAATAAGATTCTTATTATACTTGCATACATATCTATTATAAAATTATGAATTGTATTATTTTTATTCCATATATCATATGCAGTTAAAAATTGCAACTGTAAATATGTTTTTTAACTACATACTTGATGTGCAGTTAATAAATACGGCTGTTAAATGCAAATTTTAACTGCATTTTACACATGCAGTTAAAAACTAAAAAGGTCCTTAAAAATTCTTTATACTGAACTGCTGCATTTTAAGATTACATTTGTATTGCATAGTTAAAAATTAGTGAAAATGTAGTTAAAATGTACACTAAAATACAATTTATAATTACAACGGTATTAGTTTTAAACAATTGCATATTTGTATGCACAAACTTAAGTTTTTTTTAGCTTTGTATGCAATTTTAAAAAACAATAGTACAAAGCCGATTGAAAATTAAATCAAGTGTTTACATGCAAGATGATGAAGTCATAATAAATCGCAAAAAAAAAATCAAATAGTGGATCGAACTAAATCTAATTTCCCTACGAAGATTTCAAATCTTGATTGCCAATACAATCACACGAGAATAGTCGACATGAAATACACGAGGGTAATTAAGGAAACAAAATATTATAAAAAACATAAGGACTAGATTTACAAGTTTAAAACGGATGGAGTTTTGGGCTATTAAATTCGATTTTAGGGATGTGGGCCTAATTTTCACTTGGTTTAATCCTTTTAAATTAATTGTGAAGGTTCCTGCAAGCTACAATTATGACATTGAAATTCATGGTTAGTTTTTTGTTCTAGAGAATATGATAGTGAGCTCGATGATATTGTATATTGCATAAAACATAATAACATTAGAGCATTAGTTGAATTGTAAAAAAGAAAACCAACTTCACTCATAAGTCCGTTATTGATATCGAAAAATCTAAAATCTGTCTATATCTATATTCGAAAAATAGATAAATTTCCAGTATTCGAAAAAGGATGCGGATGAGGATAAAAATACATCCGCATTTGAAAATTATCCGTCCAGTTTTTGTTAAGATTATACTTTATTTTATGTGTATTTTAGCACAATGAGAGATGTATTTTTTATGGAATTAATATTTTATGTAATATGCATTTAATGCATATTAACTATTTAAAACTATTTTTTATCATCATATTTGTCGATTTTGTATACTTTTAATCAATGAGATTGGAAAAGGTTCAATGTTAAGCCAAAATTTTGTATTTGGATTTATCGAACATTAGCGGATCGAATAATTACCCGATATTTTTCTGTATCCACAAATGTGGATATCCGATATCCAAAAATTATTTCAGATGAAGATGCAGATATGACACATCTGCATTCGAAAGTATTCGTTGTCCATGTAATATGCGAAAATTATTTAAGCATTTGATACTGGATATGGTAATAGTTTATTTACGCCAATATGGTTTCATGCCGAATTATTTGGTGTGGAATTGTCATGGAGAACTTATAACACCTAATCTCGAACATTCGGAGGAAGAGGTGGATACTAAAATTGTTCCGACAAATCTCATAAAAGATGTGGTTGAAGATGATCAAACTAATTTTAGACCTTTAAATGATGAATCAAATGTATTAATAGAAGCATTTGAGACCACAGAGGAAAGCAATATAGAGTATGAGACTGAGTTTGAATCAGTTAACGATGAGGACTGATTTAATAGTATACATGTTGAAAAAAGATAATTTATGGGATATTACACTTTTTTGTCTGTTATATGTGAATTATTAATGTTAAAACTCGATTTATTTACTCATAATTGAATGATATATTTTGCCATAATAAAATAAAATGTATATGAAAGGTATTATAGATGTCTTTCTTTAGGTGGCGGAGTTCTTCGTAGTCTGGTTCGCCATCTTCGCCTCAAAGAGGGACCGTTCGCACCGGAAGTGATGGCAGCGGCCGGTCGTAGGTGGTGCCACGTATGGTGGTTAGATTACTAGCAAAAGTAGATGGCTCGTAAGTAAACTTCAGCATTATAAATATTTTATATGATACATTAGTCATGATTATTCTGTATCATATTTAATGCAGGGGTTTTGAGCTTGAGCCTTTAAATATAGTGCTCAGCATATTTAAGTAGGCATACATGAGCCGCATTACTGCGTGCTGGCCGAAATGGAGTAGGAACCCAAAGCATGTCGGGAGAGCATCTGGCAGGACTTTCTGATAAATGTAAAATTATATATCATTATATATAATTACTTTACAATTTGCTGACTGAATATAAATGTATAACTTATATTTTTTCAACATACAAACAAGGTGTGGTAGACCTACAAAAGGAGGATGTTTCTCTTTTCCAATGCCACTAGAACTTCGAAATTACAAAGAATTACCAGGATACGATGTCTACCAACAAAAAATATAGAAAGAAGCCAAACTGGATGGGCGCCAGCGTATGAGATGCTTGGGTCGTATGGTGGGGTAGCGATGAATCTAGGGTAAGTCTATCAGATGTCATCTTTGTATGTTCAATAGAGAATACATAATTTATACCTGTAAAATATACTCTTAATTTTTAATTTGTAGGCGGAGTTAGAAAGGAACTCGATGAATAGGAAGAAAAATTCAGTCACACACCGTGGTGGCTCGAAATCATCTCAACATCATCACGAGGACCTGGTAAATTGATTGATTGCAATTACGAATAGTTACTACATTTTTTGTATAAATTTTATGAACAACAATAATATACACCAATTATTGCATTGAAGAGCGCGTGTCTCCTATCTAGTATATGGATGTATTTGCACATACTCATGCCATCAGGCAGACCGATAATGAGCGATCGATAGCGTATGCCTGGCATGAGGGTGATAAAGTATACACCACACATGTAAGTATATTTTAAGTTATAAGTTGTTAATAATGATCATTTTAATTAATTAGTCAAAAATATTATAATAATGTCATGTAATATTTAATTGTATTTAATTTTGTGTTGCAGGAAAGATTTATGCAAGCACATGCGTAGATGCTTAAGCATTCGGGACGGGAGCAATTGACCACTGATGAGGAGGACGCTATTTCAACTCCATTATGGACCCGACATGGAGAAATAGGCGTTATGGCTACGACAATCAATCGGTAATTTATACAAAATTAACTAAGCTGTAAAAATTGCTTTATTTTTATAAAAGTTACGCAATAACTTAAACATATTTCGACTTGTTTTGTAAGCTCGAGCCTCATAAAAGGCCTATCAAAAGGCTCAGGACAATGCTGAGATTAATGAGCTTCAACAACAGATTGCATAGCTGCATGGGCAGGACCACCTCCAAGCAGTGCAAATGGAGCAACTTAACCAGCGTTTAGCCAAGTATATGGAGCGTCATGGAGCATTCCCTTCGTTTGGTAGTTTCGAAGCCGATGACGAGTCATGAGGTATGCTTTTGTTTTTTAAACTTGTATATATATATAATGAGAGACGGTGAGGTTAATTTGTGGACATGTGGTGTTTGATGTTAATTTGTGGGGTTTGATGTTGGATGTATATATAGAACATTGATGTTGAATGTAGATACTGGAGTAGGGTGATAATGGATGGTTTGTTTTATATTGATTGGAAATGTTTGAGTTTGAGATGGTAATGTTTGAGTTTTATATTATTACTAATATTGATATTGATTTTAGCTATATACCTTATATATATACATATATAAATATATTGATTTTCATGTGCCGTGATATATATTGATATTAACGTGCTGTTCGGCTGTTGAAAAGAAATTACCTAGAGTTCCAACGGCTTATAGGTCCAAATATTCTGACGGCTTCCGACAGTTAACCGGTCGAAAACTCCGACGGCTTTAGGGCTTGTTTTTAAGCCACATGGATGCCAGCACCATCGAAAAAAACATCAAAACTTCCATAGAAAAAGGCATCAAAGACCGTCGCAAAGCCTCTCCATTCCATCGGAAATGAAAGAAATCTTGTTTTATATTTTGATGGGATTTTCGATGACTCGTGACGATCGCCGACAGCTACGAGCTGTCGAAAATGACTTTGTATCTTGAAGTGGATCCATCATCAACATTGTTCAAATCTCCTTCCTACTTTACCCTTTTCAACTGTGCTCTTTATCCTGCTTTCGTGTGTATTTTCCTCTTTTCCAATGATTCTTAATCATCATGTAAAATTTGATAATGTCGAATTGTCTACACCAAAATTTCTAATTTGCTATAAGGCTTTTTGTTTTAAGGTTCGAATGGTCCTGTAATTTTATTTCATACTATATGTAGATTATATTCTCTGATCGGATACTGTAATATCAATTATTTTTATTTCCATTTCCTTTGTATTATTGTTGAGTTTGATTGTAGAAAAATAGAAGTGATGGTCGTATATTAGCAATTGGTTCAACTACTCATTAACTGTTTGTTATTTGGTTACTAAATAATACAAATAACTCATTTAGTTATATTGATTATTTCAATTAAGGCCTGTAATTTGACAATTATCTTTAATTTCCTTTCTTTCTTACAATAAATGTTTCTTTCATTTTGGAAGTAAGTAGTAAAGGTTATAAAAGAATATCAATAGATGAAACTATGATTTTTATTTTATTTTACATCTTACGCTTCATACTACTGACAACTATGCATTTTTATTTGAAAAAATTACAAAAACTAAGTTGCATATCATATGAAATATTAGGTGTAAAATTTTCTATCATTAGTTTTTTATCCACCCTCATTCCGAATTCTAAATGAGAAGATTTCTAGTTGTAGCAAGCATCTGATTTATCATATTGGGCTTATTATAAATGTCGCTATTAAGATGGTCGTTTCTTCCTAGATATTTTTAATAAATAAAATCAATAATAACATTATGTTATGTATATGCATGCATGTACATATACATTATGAAGCCCCACCTCCATACTCACACTAGCCAAGGATACTACGGGGTAGTGCCATCGACTAGCACGAAGAATAAGGCTGTTGAGGAGCAACCATCTATGTAATTGCTTTGTGCGAGTACCGATATGTTAGATAGTATTATGTGCGAGGAAATCTGACACATTAATTACAAACTCAAAGCTACTACACAGTGGTTGTGTGATCTTCAGAAACCAATATAAAATAAGCATAATATAAATTAGTCACGGATATTCATATCACTGAGGCAGAAACAAATATGAATATAACACATAGCAGTGTACATCAAAGTAGTGGTCATACAAGATCCATTACACCACAAAAGAATAGGTACAAGTTCTAGACAAAAGAATATGCCGAATGTATAAAAGCAAAAACTACTAAGCTAAGTAGTTAGTCAAAAGTCAAATGACGGACCCTGATAAGAGGTCAAGTAAAAGCACCTGAAACACCTCGGTCTGACCCGTGTATTATTTAAGAAGAAAAATAATAAACGAATTAGTCCGGCTATAAATATCATATAAAATGAGATAGGATAAGAAATACGATAAATATATATATATGATAAAAAAATCATATAATATTTCAAATTTTCTCATACACCAAAAAAAATGTCACATTCTTTATTTTATTCACCAAACCACAAATATTGATAAAGCTTATCAATATAAATCACAAAAATTGGTGAAACACAAATTCTAGAAATCATCAATTAGAAATCCAGAAAACACAAAGGGTGAGGCCTATCAAAAATGGGAGCATGAAAACTCACCAACACGTGTTATCACAAAAGGGTCGCTATTCCATGGTCGCTAACCATAGAGCCAGTGCAATGGCGTAGTACAACGGTACGTCCAAGGAACCTGAAACTCAAATAATTCAAAACGACAACGTAGTACAACTATACTTCGGATAAACCTGATAAACGGGAACAACGACGTGGTACAACGGTACGTCCGTTGAACCGAACTCCATAAAAGAACATAGGTCACTAGCCTATAAAAGTGAGTCGAAACTCCAAAGAACGGGGTATAGTCCCCCATGCAGACCAAGAGACATCGCATATCACTAATCCAAACCATAAAATGATCACTATTGATAAAAAATGAAGTGTAAATTACACCAAGCTAGTAAATAAATGAGTTTAGCTTCATGTCCCATAACCACTGACTTAACTTAAGTATTTACGGACAAATTGTAGATTTCCACTCGAAAATTGTCATAAGATTTCAATCGAACAAGTTCAAGAATTAACTGACAAAGAGAACGCAAGTGTTTCGTACCACTTGTTTTTCTAAGTCGTTTAATTAGATTTCTCATACGAATGAGGTAGAGGTTTGTATGTACTAATAGATCAGAAAATAGTTTTAAAAGCGAGCTTTGTATTGAAAGTAATTGTTGAAATCATATTTGCAAAAGAGTTTGGGTATTTACTACTAATATAGAAACCTTTGTATTTTAAAGTGACAAAATGATTGTAGAAACAACCAATCATCAAAAATTCACATTCGATGGCATGAATTAAAACCATAAAAACCGATATCAAATCCATCAAATGAATACTCCAAAAATCTAAAAAAGAAGTCATTAAAGTCGATAAAAGTGATAAGAACTAATCGGACCAACCAAAATTCGATACAAATCGAAAGTCACATAGAAATAGGCAATGTCCCTGAATTTAACAGTGTCAAACATCTGGTGGTTTCCCCAGACGTCTGAGATGAAGGTCTGGAATTTTCTTCCAGTTCACCCAGACGTCTAGGAAAGAACCTCAGACGTCCGAGCAGAATGACTGGAATTATTATTCCGTAGCTTCAGATGCCTGAACACAATACCAAACGTCTGAGCTGAAGTTCAGAGCAAGATTTAGCCTAGGCCATTGACGGCCAAATCATATCGGAAGCGATGGAATGAGCGACGATGGATAGGGATTTATGCCAAGTGACAACCCAGCCCAATAGACTCATCAATACCCTCCGAACAACATGTCCAAACATCCATATAAGGATTTTCATAGATTTTGACTCCAAAATGCAAAAATCAAAAAATTCACCAAACCAATTCAAAAGCAAATGAACATAAAATAGATATTAGGAATTCATACCTAACAACCATCAAAGGTGCAGACATAGATGTGAGTTCAAGAACTCACCTTTAAACCCAAAAAAAACTAATGAGAAGCTCGAAAACAAAGGAAAAATCAACCACTCTTCAACTTCAACTCTAGAAGCTCCAATCTAAAATCATATACAAATATTTCCTAAGTTAGGTTATAGGAAATTTCTGAAAATTGGAGAGGAATTGAGATGGAGAAGATGAAGATGATGCTTATCTAAGCTTCTCCTTGATTTCTAGAACTTGAATTTGTATTCCCTAAGAATCTAGGGCTTAGGAATTATTTTTTCTTTTCCTTTCCCCCGTTTTTCTTTTTTAGGGCGTGAGGGTGTTAGGAAATTCAGAAATGAAATGAAGGAAGATGAGAAGAGTGGACTGGGATGTATATGGTAAGGGGTTTGTGTTCTTTGTAAGGTTATTGGGCTGAAACCCAAATCCAAAAGCCCAAATGAAAATACCAAAATTTTAATCAACTCCAAGCATATCGATGTTTATACTCAAAAAGATTGTAAACACCATTTTGAGCTCAACGAAAGTTGTCTCGAGTCCTAATTCGATTGTTTACAAAAAGTATCATTTTGGACTTTAATCCGACTAACGATACTATATTTAAATAAAACATTTAAATATACAATCGTAAAATATGTGGGTTGTTACAGACTCCCCTCCTTAAAAAAATTGCATCCTCGCAATACTTAAGAAGAAAATAAAGAGTAACAACCACACAAAGGAAAAACAACACAAAAGAAAATTTTGAAGTGAGAAGTTCACCTTAAGGAGCACGAGAGAGTAAGTCCGGATGTGTTCGCTCGATGAATTCTCTGGATTCCCAAGAACAATCCTTAGGATTTTAGGTCCATTTAATTTTCACAAGCGGAACATCTTTCTTACGAAGGTGTTTAACCTTCGTAGCAATGATACGAATAGGATGTTTCTCAAAGGTCAAATTAGGTGAAACTTCAATTTCTTCAATAACACCGGGCTCAAGAATAGAATCAGAATCCCTAAGGTATTTCCATAGTTGAGAGACATGAAATACGTCATGAATAGCAGAAAATTGAGCCAGTAATAAAAGACGATAAGCCACGGAACCAATGCATTTGGTGATGGGAAATCTGCCAATATATCGAGGTGCTAATTTCTCCAATCGACTGAAACGCACAACATATTTCATAGGTGAAGCACGAATAAACACCAAATCTCCCATAGAAAATTCTAAATTCCTTCATCGATTATCGGCATAGGACTTTTGTCTACTTTAAGCTTCTTTCATCCTATGACGAATAAGGTCAATTTTTTTTATGGAATCACGAATAAAATCTGAACCTAAAACCAGCTTCTCGCCGACTTCAAGCCAACACGAAGGAGATCGGCATGGCCTTCCATAGAGTGCCTCGAAAGATGTCATACCAATACTAGATTGGAAGCTATTATTATAGAAAAACTCAACAAGAGAAATATGATCTTCCCAACTCCAACTAAAGTCAAGAACATATGCATGAAGAAGTTCTTCAAGAGTTTGATTCACATGCTCGGTTTGTCCATCGAACTGAGGATGATAAGCGGTGCTAAAATTAAGCTTCGCTCCCAAAGCTTTTTGAAGACTCTTCCAAAATTCACTAGTAAATAACGGATCACGATCACAAATAATAGAAGTTGGAACTCCATGCAATTTAACAATTTCTCTAATATAGAGTTTGGCCAAAAGAGGTACGATCCGATTAGACCGAACAGTAATAAAATGGGCAGATTTTATAAGTCTATCTACAATCACCCATAAACTATCATGACCCGAATGAGAACGGGGAAGACCGTCAATAAAGTCCATGGAAATTTGATCTCACTTCCAAACTGGAATGTCTAAAGGTTGCAATAACCCACCGGGCCTTTGATGCTTGGCCTTTATAAGTTGGCAAGTGATGAAACGCTTAATGAAGTTAGCAATATCAGATTTCATTCCATTCCAATAATAAAGTCGTTTCATGTCTGCCTACATTTTACTACTACCGGGATGAATGGTAAATTTAGAATAATTAGAATCTTGTAAAATTAATTTACGAAGATCGCTAATATTTGGCACAATAAGTCTACCAAATTTTCAAATACCACCACGAGCATCAATATCTAAGTCTTTCAAACCATTACTATTTCTATCCTTAAAATTTTGGCAAAGATGAGCCAATTCGGGATCATGCTTTTGAGCTTTAAGAATGCGATCAAAAAGAGATGGATGAGCCTCAAGGCTACATAGAACAAGAGATGAACATGAATCGGATTCACGATCTCAAATATCATAAGTGGATAAAGTCTCGAGATCATTCCATTCGGATATCATCATGGAAACAACCACTTGTTGCTTACGACTAAGGACGTCGGCATCACGATCTCCCTTTCCGAGAGTATAGAGAATATCAAGATCTTAAGATGCAAGGAATTCGAGCCAACATTGTTAACGCAAATTAAGTTCCTTTTGAGAAAATAAATACTTTAAAGATTTATGATCGGCGTAGAGAAAAAATTTCTCTCCCAAAAGATAATGACACCAAATTCTAAGGGCGAAAACAATAGCCATGAGCTCTAAATCATGAGTGGCATATCCAGTCTCTGCAGGCATTAAGCATAAGTGATAACACGTTCCCTTTACATGAGAATGACTCCCAAACCAACATGACCAGCATCGGTATAAACAATAAATTCTTGGTTCCCTTCGGGAATCACAAGAATATGAGCATCGAAAACGAGTTCTTTTAATTTCTGAAAAGTAGCTTCACATTTGTCTGACCAAATATACTTAACTCCCTTCTTTGTCAAACTAGTAAGAGGCACGGAACTTATAGAAAAGTCTTTTATGAACCGTCGGTAATAGCCCGCCAATCCAAGGAAGCTACGAATTTCCGTCAAACTTTCCAGTCTCTTCCAATTTTGGATTGCCTCGATCTTAGAAGGATCCTCGAAAATTCCGGATTCAAAAATGATATGTCCTAAAAATTTCACACGAGATTGCCAAAAGTGGCACTTAGAAATTTTTTCTTTCAATTGATTACTCCTAAGAGTTTCCAACACAATCGAAAGATGTTTTTCATGCTCTTCGTCCGTTTTAGAATAAGAATATCATCTATAAAAATGAGAAAAAATCGATCAAGGAAGTCTTTGAAAACTCGATTCATAAGGTCAACAAAATAAGCTGAAGCATTCGTTAAACCAAATGTCAGGACAAACCGTCCATAAGATCCATAACAGTACGGAACGATGTCAAAGGAATGCTATCCTCTTCAATATGAAGCTGATGAAAACCGATCGCTAAGTCTAACTGTGAAAAGACTCTAGCATCACATTGATCGAATAGATCATCAATTCGAGGCAAGGGATATTTATTCTTGATGGTAAGATCATTAAGCTTGCGGTAGCCAACGAAGCCTAAGTGTACCATCATATTTTTTCACAAATATAGCTGAAGCTTCCAAAGGGGAGGAACTAGAATGAATAAACTGTTTCACTTCCAATTCGGATAATTGCCTACGCATCACCTCATTTTCCTTATTGGACATACGATAAGGAGGACGAGTAATAGGTAGAGCTCTAGGGATTAGATTAATTCTGGACTCAATTGCTCGCTTAGGTGGTAACCTTAAAACGGGATCAAATATACCGGGATATTCATGAACAACGTAAATGAGGGAAATGAAATCTTCCTCATCATCATTATCATCATCATGAGGATTTAGTGAGTATGACGATGCCATCGAATTGGAATCTTTAAGAATAATAGAAATCTGCTTAACAGATTGAGGTGTCGAAGATATAGAGTCCTCTTGGGACATAGGATGTGGGCTTCATAACGATTAAGTCAATCCATTTTCAAAATTATTCCGAAGCCTAAGTAACGCATAACATGCAAATCGGCATGGAAAGCATAATCACGTAAAATAATCTTAACATGTTTACAAAATAAACTGAGTGTTGCAGATCCACCAATCCAAGTCAAAAAGAACTCGAATAGGATGATCTCAAAATATAATAATGTCATCAAGGATAGAATGAGAAATACTTTGACCAAGAGAAGTGTTACTAGAGACTTGCACAACATTTGCTTTCCCTCTTTCTTGCTTTAAAGTTTGGGACATGAAGATATAAGATGACCTGAACTTTTTCAATAGTGGCAATAAAGGGACACCTATTAGCATAATGGTCCTTAGAACCACAATTGTAGCATTATCCATGATTAGGGGTAGGAGTCTTTACTAACAAAGTTGCTTGCATCCCCTTCTTGTTGGGATTGGGCTTGAACTTAATAGTCCTCTTCTTGTTGTTGTTGTTGTTGAAGTTCTTTTTGGCACTCACAACTTCAACATTAATTTCTTTATAAGCCTCTTCAAGTCGAAGAGCGATATCTATGAGTTGATCGAAAGAAACTTCTAGTTTTAGAAGTAAAGCCTTTTTGAGATTCTTATCCAACCCATAGATAAACCTTTGATTTTTCTTCAATGGGGTATTAATAAACTCGACCCCATATTTAGAGAGAGATTCAAAAGATGCGACATAATCCGTCATAGAAGATTCACCATGAATATGGTCAATAAAGCGACGGGCTAAAATTACTTTTCAGCTTCCGACACAAACTTTAATTCGAACCTTTCCCATAATCGCTCCCAAGTAAGATCTGATTCGGTAATTTTCGAAATCAAAAGCTCATAACAATCTAATGCTCTTTCTTGGAGCATGCTAGAAGCTACTTGGACTCGATGTAGATCAACGAGATTCATGCGAGAAAAGATGTGGTCGCACGATCTAGGCCAAGCTTGGACTTCTATAACGCTTTCAGAACCCATGAATGGCCTTCCATCCAAATTGATATAGTCACCGCGCAAATGTGAAAACCTAGATTTAGGATGAGTAGGCTCAGGAATAGGTCCGACAGCTTGAGCATTCTTTACAAGATCTAAAAGCTGTTGGGCAGGCATAAATACCCCATCCTGAAGAGTGGCACTAGATTGACCGGCGCTGGGATGGCCAGGTCTAACCATTTCCCATCTTTAAGAAAGAAAGAAGAGAAAAAAAATTATTCTCAGAATAAATATCAAACAAACTTGATTGATAAAACAAGGTATCATAATTAGAATCGAATGGGTCCTAAGACTCGTATTAAACCCTAAGGCACGATTCCTAAGAGAGACTTAGTGCAATGATCCTTGCTAGATTATTCTGTATTGTTCCGAAGTTTGGCTTTGATACCAATCTGTGAAGCCCCACCTCATACTCATACTAGCCAAGGACACTACGGGGTAATGTCGTCGACTAGCACGAAGAATAAGGCTGTTGAGGAGCGACCATCTATGCAATTGCTTTATGTGAGTACCGGTATGTCAAATAGTATTATATGCGAAGAAATCTGACACATCAATTACAAACTTAAAGCCACTACACAGTGGCTGTGTGATCTTTGGAAACTAATATAAAATAAGCATAACATAAATCAGTCACAGATATTCATACCACTAAGACGGAAATAGATATGAATATAACACATAGAAGTGTACATCAAAGTAGTGGTCATACAAGATCCACTACACCATAAAAGAATAGGTACAGATACTAGACAAAAGAATATGTATACATCAAGGAGTCTCTATCTTGAATGTATAAAAGCAAAACTACTAAGCTAAGTAGTTAGCCAAAAGTCATATGACGGACCCTGATAAAAAGTCAAGTAGAAGCACTTGAAAGACCTCGGTCTGACCCGAGTATTATTTAAGAAGAAAAATAATACACGGACCAGTCTAGCTATTAATATCATATAAAATGAGATAGGATAAGAGATATGACAAATATATATATGATAACAACAAAAATCATATAATATCTCAAATTTTCTCATACACCAAAAAGAATGTCATATTCTTTATTACATTCACCAAACCACAAATATTGATAAAGCTTATCAATATGAATCACAAAAATTGGTGAAACATAAAAACTAGAAATCATCAATTAAAAATCCAGAAAACATAAAGGGGGAGGCCTATCAAAAATGGGAGCATGAAAACTCACCAACATGCATATCACAAAAGGGTCGCTATCCCCTGGTCGCTAAACATAGAGCCGGTGCAACGACGTAGTACAACGGTACGTCCAAGGAACCTGATACTCAAATATTTTGTAACAACGACGTAGTACAACGGTACACCCAATGAACCTGATAAGCCGGAACAATGACATAGTACAACGGTACGTCCGATGAGCCGAACTCCATAAATGAACATGGCTCGCTAGTTGAAACTCCAAAGAACGGGGTACAATCCCCCACGCGGACTAAGAGACATCGCATATCTCTAGTTTAAACCATAATATGATCACCATTGATCAAAAAGAAGTGTAAATTACACCAAGCTAGTAAATAAATAAGTTTAGCTTCATGTCCCATAATCATTGGTTTAACTTAAGTATTTACGGACAAATTGTAGATTTTCACTCGAAAATTGTCATAAGATTTCAATCAAACAAGTCCAGGAATCAACCGACAAAGAAAACGCAAGTGTTTCATACCACTTGTTTTGCTAAGTCATTTAATTAGATTTCTCATACGAATGAGTTAAAGGTTTGTATATACTAATAGATCGGAAAACAGTTTTAAAAGTGACCTTTGTATTGAAAGTAACTGTTGAAATCATGTTTGCAAAAGAGTTTGAGTATTTACTACTGGTATAGAAACCTTTGTATTTTAAAGTGACAAATCACAGAAATGATTGTAGAAACAATCAATTACCAAAAATTCACGTTCGACGATGTGAATTAAAACCATAAAAATCGATATCAAATCCATCATATGGATACTCTAAAAATCTAGAAAATAAGTCATCAAAGTCGATAAAAGTGATAGCTACTGATCAGATCAACCAAAAATCGATATAAATGGAAAGTCACATAGAAATAGGCAATTTCCCTGAATCTAACAGTGTCAAACATTTGGTGGTTTCCCCAGACGTCTGAGTTGAAGGTATGAAATTTTCTTTCGGTTCGTGCAGACGTCTGGGAAAGAACCTCATACGTCTGAGCAGAAAGACTGGAATTTTTATTTCGTAGGTTCAGACGTCTGAGCACAATACCAAACGTCTGGGTTGAAGCTCGGGGCTAGATTTAGCCTAGGCCATTGATGACTAAATCATATCGGAAGCGAAGGAATGAGCGACGATGGCTAGGGATTTATGCCAAGCGACAACCCAGCCCTATAGACTCGTCAATACACTCCGAACAACATTTCCAAACATCCATATAAAGATTTTCATAGATTTTAACTCCAAAATGCCAAAAATTGAAAAATTCACCAAACCAATTCAATTCAAAAGCAAATGGACATGAAATAGATGTTAGGAATTCATACCTTACTATTATCAAAGATATACACATAGATATGAGTTCAAGAACTCACCTTTGAACCCAAAAACAACTAATGAGAAGCTCAAAAACAAAGGAAAGATCAATCACTCTTCAACTTCAACCCTAAAAGCTCCAATCTTAGTTCATATACAAATATTTTCTAAGTTAGGTTATAGAAAAAATTTGAAAATTGGAGAGGAATTGAGATGGTGAAGATGAAGAGGATGCTTACCTAAGCTTCTCCTTGATTTCTAGCACTTGAATTTGAATTTCCTAAGAATCTAGGGCTTAGGAATTTTGATTTCTTTTCTTTTCCCCCTTTTTCTTTTTCAGGGCTTGAGGGTGTTAGAAAATTCAGAAATGAAATGAACGAAGAGGAGAGGAGTGGAGTGGGATGTATGTGGTAAAGGGTTTGGGTTCTTTATTAGGTTAGTGGGCTGAAACCCAAACCCAAAAGACCAAATGAAAACACCAAAATTCTAATCAACTTCAAACATATCGATGTTTATACTCAAAAAGGTTGAAAACGCCATTTTGAATTCAACGAAAGTAGTCGCGAGTCCTAATTCGACTATTTACAAAAAGTAGCATTTCAGACTCTAATTCGACTAACGATGCTATATTTAAATAAAACATTTAAATATATAATCGTAAAATATGCGGCTTGCTACATACATAAGCAATTTATTGCTCCTTTACTTTCATTACACGTACATAACTGAATACAATCAATATTCTTGATGTATTAAAAATGTATGTATATAGAACATTGTTTCTAAATATGTGTTCATTCTTCCTCTCAGCTTATGCTTTTATTTATGTTTTAGTTGCGTTCTAATGATTTAGAAACATGTACCGTTTGAGCAATATGTAATCATGCGTCATATGTCTATGATGGGTAACAAATTTATAAACTTACAACCAACTCAGCTTTACCATTTATTGAAGAAAATCAGGATTTCAACTATCCTTTTCCAGCAAAGAAAACCCATAGTGGCTAAGCTTATTACTCCTCCGCAGTTCGCAGTATGGTAAAATATCTTTCTACGAATATATAGCCAATAGTAAAGGACGATAATTTTCATTATCAATACAAACATATCTTTCTTTTCATATTCAATTCTCATTTTGAGGTAATTCTTTCTCAAATTATTTATGATAAATAAAATTATGTTTTTTGAAGGTCACTTGATTATAAATTTTGAACATCATCCAGGCCGTTTTGGATTTCTTCACAGCCTCCACTATCAATGGCAAAATCAAGGTGAAATTCAACCGTGCTTTAACGTATTTTTATTTGAATCAAAGTTTACTTGCACGAAATTAAACCTGATTTCTTTTTTTCCAATATGGGTAACAGTAAAAGGATAATTGCAAGCATAATTTACATGTGCCATTAACTGTTGCAGCGAATATGCAAACAAATGGAACGGACACCTACAAGTAGATTACAAGTAATGAAGTGATAATCAACGAGAGACATTGGTATTATTATTCTTAAATTTTTTAGTTCACGCTACATTTATGACGATTATTGATTATTAATATGCAGCAACTTGAAATTTTTAGAAGTGAAAAAAGGCATCCGTTATTGTGTCGAGTACTGGAAATGGCGATGTATTGGCATATTGGGTATTTTTACTTTTATTTTAACATTTCTAAATGTGCTTCAATCATCTCATATATTTGCATTATTTTGCTTAAAAATAGTATTAGAACAAAAATTGTTCTCACATGGTTAATTTATTCAACTTATGAATGTTGCTAAATAAATTTATCACTTACGAGTGTATATGCATACCCAGGTGGGCCTACAAATCACAATATGCATGCATTTATAGTTATACTCCTAAAAGTAAATTTGATAGTATCATTGTCTGCATAAACTGAACCTAAAGTAGCATTTGAGAAGGCCAAAACAACTGAAGCATAGCTTTGAACCAATTGTTTTTATAATACTAAAGTTTTATTATTCATTTCTTTTATTTAGTTTAATTTATTCTACTAGAAATGGAAATGGTACGTGTACTTATACATCCATATGCTCTTTTAGCTAATATGGAAACATATTATATGCATCATCACTTGACAACATGGCTTTATCTCTTCTATCACTTCTTCTATCTAGTCTAGTAATAGGGAGAATTCAATGCATAAGACTTTCACCATGGCTTTTTTTATATATGTGAACTTCTACCCCTGGTTCTGACATTTGACTTTTGATTATAAAAATATTTTTAAAAAATGAAAAACAAAAGAAGAAGTTTAACTAAACTACTATCTGGCTTTACATTAACAAAGTAGTTGAGCCTTAATAATTAAGGAAGGTGCACTGGTTGGTATATTCCTTGGAAAGCTCTACATTTGGTTGTATTATGCTTATTTTCCGAATATGAAAATTATCTGTTGTTTTATAAAGCATACATGAACATGAAAGTATGTTTGCTAACAAAATAGTGCCACTTCCATCAACTTACATGTTATACCATGAAAATATGACTTTGAGATGATTATTTAAATGTGTTTAAAATTTATTTACCGTAATATGCTAGACTAACATGCTCAACCGTTTGCTTTCCCTTTGCTGAGGAAGCTAAGTAGTACGGGAAGTAAGTTTAACATTTAGAAATAACCCTATAAACATCAAGTAATTGTAGTCGGTGGGTTACAACATCGTACTTATTATTTCAAGATTCAACCGTGTTTGAATCCGCAATCAAAGTTATTGAAGTTAATATGGTATTGGAAGGAGAGTTCTAACAATTTATTTCATATAATAAGTCAGTGTTCTATCAACTGCTAGCACTCTTTCGGGATTATCTTTGTTAATCAAGATTCATAAACGAACGATTTTTGATGGTCTGTTCATTAACAAACTTGATTTCTAAATAAAACACTCATCATACATCTATTACAATGTAATTTTATGATGAAATGTTTGTAAATGATCATAACATATTTAGCTTTCAAATTGGTATTGTTTTGGTAGCAAAATCCAAATCTGAAATCAATTCTTAGACATCCTCAATGCCAACCGAATCAGATCATCAATTAATCCTCGAGCTTTGCAATATCGGCAGGGATGGGTTTATGTGACAGGAAGCATGGCAAGCATACAGTTGAATTCACACTTCCTAATATAAAATTTATTCAACTAACGTTGGAAATTAACAGAAAGCAATAAGCACTATTTGAAATAAAGCATGAATTACCAAGGCAAGTTCTTGTTCGAAAACATTAGGAAGTATTGACAATGTGCTTTGAGAGAGATACTAATCCTGTCATGATACTTAGGACCGCACCTACACCTTTTGCCTAGAGTTCATTAATTAAACTGCTTAATTGATTGAAAATATTGAATACACTAATTTGGATACATCAATTATTTAACTTTCTCAATGATTCTAGGCTTCTACGAAGTATCAAAGGTGGTGACTGTTTAGATGTTCCTGCTTAATGTTGTACGCTTATCTTCATCCAAGTCAAAACCAATATCTCAAATTTATAACCCTGACCTATTTACATGAAGGCCATATTGACATGTCGTTAAAATTATGTGGACATCTATGTTATGATAATTGGAAGTATGGTATTCCACGGTTTAAATAATATTTCCATTAGATGGTAGTTGTTAATTATGGGTAGTGTATCTACATACTACGTTTTAAAAGAGTTAATTCACATCAAAGATTTGTTGTAGATATCTATCTGCTTATGCATGTATTCTATATTCTAGCTTCGAAGTAATGTATCAAATGGAAACTCTATTCCACTTTTGTCTAAGGCAGGTTTACTACTATAGAGTCCATAATTATTATATTTGTGAACTATTTTCTACATGTTCCTCCATTGATGCCCTTTGTATAAAAATGTATGTTCGAAAAAATTTTGATTACCAAACTGATCGTTCCTTACCTTTTTATTATTATTATACATAATTAACTTTCAAAATGCTATGGGTCTGGTTATTATAATGACTACTGAAATTGGGCATCTCTTTTGGGATGAAATTTGATTTTGGAAATATCAAATTTTAGAAAGTTTGAATTTACAAAAACCTAATTGATAAGAAGAGTTGCTACAGTAAGTAATTATGTCATTATTGCTAATATACGTACATTCCTTAAAAAATGATGAAAAGCAGCCATGTACATTTATGTGTAGGTAGTTTGTATATTAGAGAAGAAAAAGTTTTTATACGTCCTTGGCCTTTAGTTACACATGACTTATCATCAATAAATATGTAACTTTGTTAGTTTATTATCTTATAATGACTTTTAAGTTTCTTCCATTCAACATACAAAATGTAGAATTAGATGATAACCTTATGTTAATTTATAGCATTATCACAATCTTTTAATGTATCTTAGCGACAAAATTCTAGCAATTTCACTAATGCTCTTATAGCATATAATGATCATATAGGCCAATTTATGCACACTCTAGATTGTAAACCCGATAAATACTAATGGTAATGTACCTTTTTCTTTCCAGACCCGTGGTCCAATTCAATGTTATAACACTTCACTTTGAGTATGTTCATGTCTGTTTGGAGAACACCAAACCCAAGGTGTGCAAAAATAATACTAATCATTTTTTCTATACATTCTTCAGTGTATGTATTCATGTACTCTTCTTTATTCAGGCTAGTTCTAGCATGGGAACAGCCACTCCAATGAGGATGAGCATGGCTAATCAAGTAAAATTATAATACAAAGCTAGTTTATAATTGTACATTTATATTCAATCATTTAACATTCTCAATGCTTTAGGCCACACCATCTACTTCCATGTTGAGTTCAGAGACCGATATCCACAGGTTAGTCTTTGACATTTCCAAGAACCCTCAAGTCGGTAAGCTAATTTATAATCTTTTTTTCCTCAATTTTGTTATGCTAATGTAGAAGTTAACATAATGTTTGTATCCACTCATTTTCACACTGCCCGAAAACGCGGATGCATGTTAATGAAGTGATAAAGCGAACTTTGGTGGTGGTATTTATTTATGTTTTGAACTTTTCCAAACTTCTCTCCACTTATATAAAATAATAATTTGTGAGATAATTTACTCAATTTATTAATGAACTCAACATTATACACTTTTGGGGATGCAGTACAAGTACGATAACTGTTACCTATATAATTTATATATAAATATATATTATATAATGTAAATAGGAATGTAGTGACATTGCAATTGCTTACTTAGGAATGACACTCTTATGTCATTTTTTTGTGATTAAATCAAGGGACGGTTTGGCTAAAGTCCTTATTAAGTTTCAAAATAACCAAACATCCTTGCCCAAAAAAAGTATGTAAACTAGGTCCATAGAACTAAGTTACCGAATAATTGCATACATTTATGCAATTATTTAGAAAATAATTGCATACATTTATTGAATTATATCCAAAAATTATAGACATTTCCATAATTATTCACTAAAAAATTGCATAAATTTCCGAAAATTTTTCAGAAAATTGCAGAAACTTCCGCAATTATTCAACAAAAAAATTGCAGAAATTTCCGTATTCACCGAATAATTGCAGACATTTATGCAATTTTTGTGTATAATTGCATAAATGTTTGCAATTGTTCACTGAATAATTGCATGAATATATGCATTTATTCCGTAACTTAATTCTAGGGAACTAATTTAAAACCTTTTTTTGAGGAGTTTTTGTGTCTTAAGTTTGATTTTAAGGACCCGAGCCTAATATTCACTTAAATCAATATAAATAACTTGTATTTTTTGCACATTTAAATATTGCATAAGATTCTGGTAGCAGTTCAGGCATGTAAATTCCAGCCGTGGATTGGATGGTATAGCTTCCTAGACTATTAATTGCTCATTTAGGATAATAATCGAGAAATTTGAAGCATCGGCAAGAGTTGTATCTACTCTATCTTTATCCCCAAGTATCTACACTGATTTGCACATATTTAATGTAACGATCCACCTTTTCGGATGGTTTAAATCGACAATAAACCACACATGTCGAACTCAAACCATTCAATAGGGAGAATTGTTAATGAGGTAAATAAGAATATAAGAGAAAGGAAAGAAAAACAAAACATAGAATCTCACGGCGGAATGACAAAATATAATAATCAAATAAACAGTTCAGAAGCTGTTTTACAAATACATTTGATTACACATTTACAATACAATTAGAGTTATACATACAACATAAATAACAATGCAATAGAACAACATGATGCAGTGCAAAAAATATAATATAATAAATAGTATACAAATCTCCGCCTTTGTCCTCCAAAAATAAAGTATTCAGCACTGAAATGCTCAGTGATGTGCATGTAAATATGCATATTTTTACCACCATCTTTAATCTATTTTAATTTAGTAAATGATCATATTGGGTATTTTAACTTGTTTTAACCAAAATCCATATTAATTCCACATTGCCACATATCCATCTACATATAGGGGAAAAACGATCATTTGTGTGCATATAATTTTTTAAGAAAAACTAATTGAAATTTATATATATTTGTGTACGAATTTGATCTCAAATAGGAGTGGTTTCATAAAGACACATGCATGCACAAAATGAACACAAAGGAATGAAGATGGAAATAATTCAAAATGAAGAACATGGAGGACCCCACTTACTCACGTACCTTAATATACAAATTAGAGGCTAATGCACATGCTTATGGAATTAATGTCTTCGTATACACTTAAATGATGATTAGTAGAAGCTAATAATTACTTGGCCTCCACACTTTCGCAAGGTATTTTGGACATTCACTACAAGAAAACATGTCTTTAGTTGCATTTATTGGTAGCGTTTATGGTGTGAATGCAACCAATATTATTTTAAACCTTTTTTTCCCTTATTTTTGTTTTACTGTAACGTGAACAGAATTTACCGCCTATACTCGCGAATAGCCAAACCCTTGTCACGTTTATTCACCTTTTCCCTCTTTCCCCAAATTTTCCCTCCCCTTCAAATTTTTTCCCCTCCATTACTTTCGTCTCCTAGGTATTCTACTAAATTCACAGATTATTTTTTCTCCCGCATTTTGGCTTTCGTCTCCTCCCAATGTATTCAACCTAATTCATCCCGTTCTCTGCCATCGTTCGTTCCTTTTTGGGTTGTTTCCGTCGCGCTTTAGATCGAGGTATCGGGTTCGATTCCATCGCGTTCTTGGGTTAGTGGAATGGTCGACGTTGAGCAATTGATTCAGATTTACATCCGTAGTTAAGGTACGTAAATTAATTTTTGATTTTGACGCATTGAATCGTTCGTTCTTTAGCTTTACTGATATAATACCAATACTGTATTTTCACTTTACTGATATAATGATTTTTCCACATCAAAGCACGAACAAATCGATTTCACTAATACATTAAGCTATTAAGTGGACGACTGATGTTGGTGTAGTTTGTCGAGGAAGTTTGTTTGTGCTTGACTGGAGATGGAGCGCAGGGGTAAATGGAGGGGGTGACTGATTAGAACAGTTTTGACTAACAAATTTTTCACATTTTTTGATACGACTATTACATTCTTTTCTTATTTACATTCAGTACACTTTTTCTTTCCTTTCACCAGAATAATGATGCATTTTGTTTCTCCAAAATGCTGTTTACTTTGGTGTATTAGAATGTCAAAAAGCATATCTATAATGTGTAGATATATGATGAGCTTTCATATTGATAATGGCATGTGGATGTCATAATTAAAAATGTTAACAACAGTTATGGTTATTTTAAGGTTTTTTTTTAGCTGGAGATAGTTGATGAGGAAATTAATTAAACGTGGCAAAATCAGTTCTCACTTAAAGTTGATGCATGTCACTACAAGCAACTGGATGGTGCTTTATTCACATTTCTATTCAATTGTTGTATTCTTCTTCTAAATACGTACAAAGAAATGAAAGATATATATTCATGAGATCCAAGTTTGTGTACTTAATTTGTTCTTTCTAAATTCAGATCTTAGATTTGGATTTCCAGTATTAGGGTTAAAAATAGTTTCACTGAACCTTGCCTGCAACTCATGAAAATGTTTAGTGTTACCAGGCTAAACTGGTAAAATGCTTACAATCTAAATTCAATGACTTAAGAGGAGAATATGCAAGAAAATAAGGACAGCATGTGGCACATATCAAATCAAACCAGAATTAATTAAAAAGCATAGGCCCTTCAACAATTAAAAAAAAACGAGATTCCATCCATGTCTTTATGAGGAAGCTTTCAAAAGGAATAGTTGGAATGTGAGAAATTTCATAGATGGTACAGTATTGACCTTGAAAAATAAGTTCAACCTTCAAAGTATGAAACAATAATAGAGGAAGAAAGAATTGATTGTGAAAGTAGCCATCAAAGGGTACAGTTGCTAGAAGAGTACAGGTTGGGATATCCAACTCCCACCTGCTACAATTCCAACTGTTGCTTGCTTCCGTGTTTGTCTGTCTGTCTGTTTGTTAGGCCTACGTTTTTATGTTTTCTTTTGCAACAAGTAGATTGATAGATTCCAACTTACATTAAGAACGGATGATGTCGTGTGTAGTGGTAAAAGTAGAGTAGAATTATAGCAAGGCTATCTTATCCTGACTTTATGGAATACCATAAATATAAAGCTATATATGATGTATTGTATCAGAGATTCTTTGTGATACTTGACTTTAACAGGTACATGGTATAGCCGATGGAAAAGGATTGGGTGTATTTAAACAGGTGGCTATATAAACTTGACTTAAAGTGTATTTTTAGAATCAACACATATATGTCAATATTAAAACTCAATTTTTTTACGTGTTTAATTTTTTTCATAGGACTAGTACAGAGTACCGACAAGGAGCTTTGAATTTTGTGCATGTGGCAAGGAGAAATTTGAGAAATGTGGAGAAAATTTTGTGCCCATGCACAAGTTGTCGAAATCTTAGTCGTCAGGATGACCACATCATCGTTGAGCATTTAATTATAAAAGGAATGGATCCCATATATAAGAGAAGTACATGGTATAGCCACGGCGAGCAAATAAATGTGGATAAAAAAACAAAGTCTTTTGACGCATATGACTTATTCAAGATGATTCATTATGAAGATGAAGATTTTATGAATCATGATTTTTTTGCTGATGATAAGGATAATGTTGATTCCCAAGGAAGAGAAGAAGAGTTACTTAAGAATTTCGAAGATGCGGAAACTCCACTGTATCCTGGTTGTACAACTCATACAAAATTGTCTGCCATCACCGTCTTGTATAATCTTAAATGTGAGACTGGTTTGTCTGATACTGGGTTTGACAAGCTTCTAAATGTGCAACAATTGTTTTTGCCGAAAGATAACGTACTTCCTAAAACTTTATATGAAGTAAAGAAATTTCTTAAAGTTTTTGATATGGGTTTTGAAAAGATACATGCTTGTGAGAATGACTGTTGCCTTTTCAGAAAAGAATACAAAGATTTAAATACTTGTCCAAAATGTGGTTCTTCAAGATGGAAGATAAATCAAGATACCAAGGAGATTATACAAGGTGTTCCAGTTAAAGTGTTGAGATATTTTCCAATAATTCCAAGATTTAGAAGGATGTTTAGATCTCAGAAGATGGCTGAAGATTTAAGATGGCATTTCAATAATAGAAGCAATGATGGAAAGATGCGTCATCCTGTGGATTCTATGGCATGGAATATGGTGGACGAACGATGGAAATCTTTTTCAGCTGATCCACGCAATCTTAGACTTGGTCTTGTTACAGATGGATTCAATCCATTTTCTATGTTGAGTTCAAAATATAGTTGTTGGCCGGTGATGCTTGTGACATACAATCTCTCACCCATGTTGTGTATGAGGAAGGAAAATATTTTGTTGACATTGCTTATTCCAGGTCCAAAACAGCCCGGGAACGATATTGATGTATATTTGGCGCCTTTGATTGAAGATTTTCATTATTTGTGGAGTAATGGAGTTGATGCTTATGATGCATTTAGTAAAACGTTGTTTAAAATGAAAGCAATCTTGCTATGGACAATAAATGATTTTCCAGCTTATGGAAATCTTGCCGGGTGTTGTGTGAAGGGAGAAAAAGCTTGTCCATTGTGCGGTGTTAATACTCATCATCGTTGGTTGAATTATAGTCGAAAGAATGTCTACATGGGTCATAGAAGGTATTTGCCTATGTCAGACTCACGGAGGAAACAAAAGGCTTGGTTTGATAACACCGTGGAGAACGGTAATGCTCCTAGAATTTTAACTGGAAGAAATATTTCTGCATTGTTAAAAGATTTTCCAAATGATTTTGGGAAACAGAAGGAAAAGATTAAAAAGAAGAAGAAAAATAATAAGAAAAAGACAATTAAGATAAAATCCATTAACATGAAAAAAAGGAAGAGGTGGAGCGCCCATGACATGGAAGACGAACACAATGAAGATAACGATCCTAAAATATTGGAGCTATCAAGGTGGAAAAAGAGATCAATTTTTTTTGATTTGCCATATTGGGAGGTTAGTGGTTATTTTTTTAATTTTTTTAACTATTAAAAATAATATAATCATACGTTACAATATTGATTTTTATAGGAACTTCCGTTACGTCATAATTTGGATGTAATGCATGTGGAGAAAAACATCGGTGAAAGCATATTGGGGACAATGTTGCATGATAATAAATCAAAAGATGGAACCAACTCAAGAAAGGACCTAGAGGATTGGGGAATTCGACATGAACTTTATGCACAACCTCGTGGGAAGAAAACATATCTTCCGCCGGCTCCTTATACATTGTCAAATTCCGAGAAAGCAATATTTTGCAAAAGATTATATGATTTCAAAGGACCCGATGGTTATTGTTCAAATTTGAAAAATCGTATATCATTGGAGGGTTGTAAAATTAGTGGTTTAAAATCACATGATTACCATGTTTTAATGGAACATTTATTGCCTGTAGCAATAAGAGGATTATTGTCAAAGAAGGCAAGAAAAGCAATAATTCGTTTATGTTCATTTTTCAACAAATTATGTCAACGTGTCCTTGATAGAGAGAAGTTGCAACAAATCAATGTTGAGATTATTGATATTTTGTGCGAGCTTGAAAAATATTTTCCGCCATCATTTTTTGACATAATGGTACATTTGTCAATTCATCTCGGTAGAGAAGCACTAATATGTGGACCGGTTCAATTTCGTTGGATGTATCCCTTTGAAAGATATATGAAGACACTTAAAGATTATGTAAGAAACTATTCACGACCCGAGGGATGTATTGCAGAATGTTATCTTGCAGATGAATGCATGAGATTTTTTAGCGAATTTTTAAAAAAATCAGGACACATTGAAGAGACAGAGGCTCGAAATGAAGATTATGAAAGCCTAGTAATACCCGAAGGACGTCCAATTTCAATGCCTAAGACAGTTACATTATCCTCCAATGAGAAAGAAAGTGCTCATTTAACCGTGTTAATGAATATGACCATAGTGGAACCATTTTTAGAGTAAGTATTGTTACATTATATTTCAATTATTTTAATATATATATATGTTTCTATTGGTAAATATATGCCTTGTTTTATACTAGTTTGCATTTGGAGGAATTACAAAATTCAAGCAAGCGCATGGAAAGAAATTCAACCTTACTTTGGGAAACACATACAAAATATTTTGCTGATTGGATTAAAAAAAAGGTTAAATGATTTTTTTAATTATACCTTCATTTGCTTAAAAATATCATTTAAAAATATATGTTGTAAATTAAACTTTTTACAGATATCTATGAACTCCAATGATCACAATGAAATGCTAAAGTGGATTGCATATGGTCCAAAGAATGATGCTTTGTCTTACAAAGGATATATCATCAATGGACAACGATTTCACATAAAAGATGTTGGGAGAGAAACTCAAAATAGTGGAGTAATTTATGATGCGACCACTATGTGTAGAGCAAGTGCGAAAGATATTTCTCAAGTAGTTGATGTGGTCACTTATTATGGAATGTTGACTGATATAATTTTATTAGATTATCATGTGTTTTATATTCCCGTTTTTAAGTGTCGTTGGGCACATATTGGAAATGGAGTAAAAGTTGATGAAGATGGTTTCACTCTTGTCAATTTACATCAAAATCAAGCATCATTTTTAAAAGATCCATATATCCTTGCATCTCAAGCTAAACAAGTATTTTATTCAAGAGAAAATGATTTTTCGAATTGGTACGTTGTAATGAAAGCACCACCAAGAGGTTTTCATGATTTAGAGACAGATGATTATGTAGAAGATGCTACCAATGTTGTGGAAGATTGTGACGTAACCAATATGGATGTTGAAGATGTTAGCTATGTTAGGGAAGACTGTGAAGGCATTCTTGAGTAGTTTAAGTATTGTGGATTATGGATTTTTTTTGAGTACATGGATATGTCAATTTTGTTTGTTTTTCCGTTGTTTGCTAATAAGATCAATGATTGTTTTGTAAGAGATGATGTTGCAATTAAGGTAAATGTAATTATTATTTGTGTCTAAATTAGTCAAATATAATTAATATGTTTGATAACCAATTAATATTTCATGTATACAGGTATTGAGTTATTGACTATCGTAGAGATCTACATACTTGAAGACGTACCGAGTCTTCATCATGAAGGGCTGCACTTCTGTTAAAAATAAAGGGGTAAGCAGTTTCTTGGAAAATATTTTTGTTTTTGTTGAATTGGATGTGGCATTGATCGAATTTCTTGCTTTATTTTTCTTGGAAAATATTGTTGTAATGGATATTAGTAAATAAATATTAGTAAATAAATATTGGATACTGCCCAGCTTACCATTTAGCTATACTAAAATATTGTACCTCAGGGCCACAAAAAAAGAACACAAACAGAGACAGCCAGGCAATTAAGTAGGCCATTCCGACTCATTGGAATATAAGAGCATATTTTGTACACATACATGGCTATATAACTGCAGCTAACTCACTTTCAGCTATCATCTTTTCTTCCTCTTTTTTCCCCCAATATGAAACCGAAAGTGGGTTTTCTTTCAGCTGCATCTCTATGTTTGTTAATGATATTTACCTCTGGTAGGAGTTGTAACTAAGAATGTGGGTGTAAATACAATCTGAAGCATGTAGCAGATCTATGATACATATTTTTTCATATTGGTATCATCTATTATTAAAATACAAATAGTAAAAATATGATCTATAAAATTAACTGTTCAAAGCGTATGCACCAAGTAGAATTCCTGCAAGAAATTTAGTGCACTGATCATACATCAAATATTACGAAAAAGAGTATTATAAAACTATAGCAAACAACTGTTCCAAACTAAGTTAACAATTAGTGGTATCCATACAAGTGTTTAATAATCAATTATATGTAAACCTGAAAATGTAAAAGAACACACAATGATCAAATGTATAATACAAAGCAAACATAGTACATGCAACCAAAAGAACATAAAACATAGTCAGTAAATAATATTTTTGTGTAGTTTGGACTTCATTTGTAACCACTTAATTATGAATTTATCTTCTACGAAAACCAAATGAGAGCTAGACCATTACAACCTAATTATAGTAGTTGCACTTTTTTACCTACATAAATGTTTTCTCCACAACTATAAAAAAATAAGTGATAAAATGCATACATGTCTGTAATGCATGTATATGTGTGCGAATGTCGTAAAATATGCATATTACTTTATCCAGTTATATGCATGTAAAAAAATTAAATCCATTTTTGTTTCACGTGTAAGGGAAGATATTTTATTTCTTAATTCATATCTGTATTGTTTTACTTATTCAACTGTTACAATATGGTACTGAGATGTTAAATTAATTGTAGTTAAAAAAGAACCATGAAAATTAATTATCAACAAGGGATGGAAAAAAATCAAAAGACATTACAACAATATTGGTACAAAAATGTACCTCAAAATGGAAAGCAAATTTTTTGTGACAAAAGTGATCAACAAAAAAGAGACTATCTGGTTTCATCCACTGAGATATACTGTGGCATATGCTCTTTTTGTGAAAAAACAACTTTATCTAAAAATCCAGTATGCAATTTAGGATAGTTAAGTATATCCAAATCAATGAAGTAACATTCCGTATAGTACTACCATCAATATTCAGCTAAACCATGAGTAGCATCCAACAAAACTAGAAACAGAAGGGTCTCAAGTGCCTAAATGTAGTTTCAATGGCAAGTTTTAGACGGCTCCAAGTGAATAGGAAAATTTAAAAATGTTCCTGTAAATAGGTTAGAATTTAGTAAATGTAGCTATGGTAGTGGATATAAACCATATGCAAGTATTGTTGTTTTATAAAGTTTAAGTAGTTAAACGCCATACTTGTATTACTTCTAGCTAGGAACATGTTACCTGGCCACTGCAGTTACTGCAGATACAGTTACATCAACTGGCCGCTGCAGTTACATCAATTGAACTAAACATGATTTTGGTCAGATTGAAAGCCACTGCAGTTACATCAACTGGCCACTGCAGTTACCTGGCCACAAGTTTGCTTGACCACTGCAGTTATCTGGCCACTGCAGTTACTCTGTGCACATGCAAACACTCCACTTCCCTTACATCATCACATTTATCATTCCATAATCATAATTGAACCATAATGTGCATGTTTGTTGTGTTGTCACAGAAAAAGGTTATGTATACAAGCTGTGTACGTACTCGTCATCAATTGAAGAATGAGAAATCGCGGAAGTATAAGCCAAAGATCAAATATAGTGAGCCAACCGGTGAAGCTTGTAATGTAGACAAGGAACAAGAATTAGGGCACAAGACAATACAAATGCCTTGTGAAGTAAATGAAATGCACGAAGAAATTGAAATGTCCCGTGAAGAAAATGAATTGCATGTAGAAGATGAAACAGCTTGTGAAAAAAACGTTGATGCCGAGACGGAAATCGAAAGACCACGTGAAGTTGAAACCGCAAATATAAATGTAAAAAAACGTGGTAGAGGTCCAACAAAAGTGAAAAGACTCCCGTTAAGTATTGAGAATCGAATTGAAGTTGAATTCAATGAGGCCGTCATACCAATAGGAGAAGGCTCAGTACACTTATCTTCTTATCTTGGACCGCTTGTACGGGAGCATGTTCCGGTTATGCTTGATGATTGGAGGCTTCTAAGTGATGAATTAAAAAGTGTCTTGTGGGGATCAATTGAGGTATGGAAAAATTACTATTTTTGTGATATAACAATCGATTTGTGTACAAAAATAATCTACCGAACAAATTGTCTTTTTAAAACCATTATAATATGAAATGACAATTTTTATTTATTTATAGGCTAGATTTAAAGTGAAGGAATGGCAAAAAAAATCCATATTTCAACAAATGGGAACTATTTGGAGAGCATCAAAAAGCAAATTGGTTCGAAAAATATTAAATGCAACAACCGAAGAGGAAAGGCTTGGTTTGAAACCGTACAACGTAAAAGACGTGAAAGAGTGGAAAAAGTTTGTAAAAGCGAAAACAAGTTTGGAGTTTAAGGTAACTTCCATTATTTGATAGTTTTCCTTCAAAAGCATGTTCAAGTACATCTTCCATCCGCTTTGCAAACAGTATTTGTGACATTTAACATGTATTCTATTTTTGACTTGGCTTACCAAATTTTGAAATAATTAAATAAATTGAAAGAAATTGGTACATTCTATATACATTCCACTAAAAAAATCTAATATCCCTGAAGCAATAAAGGGGCATTGCACTGAGCTATACCATTTTATTGCTTATTTATCCTCACTTGAAATCCAGGAAATAGTGCTGTGTGTTCTCCAAAGTTAACAGAAAAATGGGTAGAGGTAGGTAATTGTTCATGATTGGTTGTTTCATTTGCATATTGAGCTTTACAGAATAATGCTATTATATACTATTTTATAGAAACTGTAAGGCCAGAAACTGATATAAATCCATATCATACAGCCACCGGCCACCTTAATTTACTTAAAAATCTGGACAAGTTGATAACTTAATCCTTTTATGTCCAAATGATTGTACCCACAGACCTATAAATGATTATTTATGTCTGGGGTTACATAGTTTAATTAACTATTTGCTTACACCTAGCAATGTACTTGTTTGTATTGTTATGTCTGCAGTTCTTATTTATTTATGTCTGCAGTTCTTATTTATATTTTTGTCTGTTTTTTTTACCAAGCTGCGTCTCATCCTTAAAGCAGCATAGTTCATTATGTTATTCATGTCGATGTTCAGCATAATATTTCATACAAACACGGAGTATGAGTTCACTTCAGGGCTATGCTATCTGTTGGCTATAGTGTTGTAATTATGTTAAATGCTTTGGATATACATGGTCATTTCATGGTATGACTTACTTGCTTTTTTGGGGAGACTACTGTGTTATGGGTTTGGCCGATCTTTTAATTATGTTAACTTCACTTTACTAGATTTTGCGCATAGTATAGTACACATTTCGATTGATGAGGAAACGGTTTGTTGTTTTATTTAAAATGAATACTTTACTCATGTAGTTATTTATTTTCTTTCAGGCACGAAGTGAGAAATTTAGAACCATTAGGCAAAAACAATTACCGCATGCGACTGGACGTAGAGGAATGGCTAGATTGACCGACGATGTGGTTAGTTAATTAACTGTAACATTATTTACCTATCTAGTTAATTAACTATTGATTAATTTTTTTAACTGTCTTTCTAAATGTAGAAAAAACAGAGTCAAGATTCATCATCCATATCTAGAGCTGATATTTGGATCAAATCTCGCACTAAAAAAAATGGTGAACCGGTGAACATGGAAGTTGCAACTGTTATTGTAAGAATATTTGATTTTGTTAGTAATTAAACACTGAAATTTTTACCGTCGTGCATTACCTACATTTATATTAATTTATGTAGGAGGAGATTAAAAAAAATAATAATGATAAACATTCCAGCTCGATAAGTAATGTCAAAGAAGATGCAATTGCACAAGTATTGGGACAAGATAAACCATGACGATTAAGAGCACTAGGAAGGGGATACACCGAAACTAAGTTAACTTTGGCACATTCTAGAGATAATCAAATAACTAATTGTCAAAAAAGAATTTCGGAATTGGAGAGTATGGTGCACATGCTAATGAATAAGCAGGTAAACTTCATGCTAATTACATTTATTTCACATGCTAACAAGTGAAGATGATAGTCTTTCTATATGATTTAACTGGAATTGCAAAAGCAAAGATATGTATTAAACCTCTTCATTTTTGGTTGATTTATTAGTTACCTTTATATGAGTGAGTTTTGTTCTTGTTGTCATCACTTGTATTAATGTCAGTCTACATCATTCATAGATATCCAAAATTAAAGTTAAAAATTCAAGCATCATCCAATTCAACTATTTTTGACATTTAACTACTACTGCTATTTTTGCTTTGGTAGGGTAAAGAATGTTCGAAAGTGGGGAGCACGTCTGAAATGGTAGAAACACTTGTATTATTCTCTATTTATATAACATCGTTTGGAGTTTAGTTTTTAATCCCAAGATAATTTTTGGTTGAATAATTGTAGAACAAGGACAACATGTGTGAGTTGTTGAATTGGGTTGGCATGGATGAAATTGTTGCCGAAGGGAGAGTTGTGTCCACCGATCCAAATGAGGTTGTCGACGGCATTCGTATTGGACCAAATGCTATGAAAATCGCTATAGATCATGTAAAGAAAGCAGATGCTTATTTATGGAGGCCTTCACCTAGTTTGTCACTATTAGGAGAAGCCGAGAATAAGTTAGTAGCATGGCCTGCTAATTGTGTTGTTGCGCTACGAGGATACATGGAGGAAGACATTGTGGTAAAGTTTACAATTTATGGTAACTATTTGTAGTTCTCTACGTATTTTTTAACATTAAATATATTGTTCTTTTTAGAGTAAAGCTAGTAGCACAAACAACAAGTGCAAGATTTATGATTGGAACGAGGGTGAAGTTTTGGTCGCCGAAGGAAGATTATGCTCCAGTGATTCAAAATTCATCGTGAATGGTATTCCACTTGGTCCGTTAGCCGTTGTGGTTTCAGTAGACTATGCCAAAAAAGGAGATGCTTTTTTGTGGCGACCCACTGTTGATATGTCATGCATTGAAGATGCCATCGGTAGGAAAATAGCGTGGCCGAAATCAAAAGTTGTAGCTGAAAAAACAAGTGTTTCGACTTATTCTTGCAAGGCTAGAGCAAACATTTCGACTTCTCCTTGCAAGGCTAAAGTAACTCCTCAGGTAACTATTTGTTTGTTTTAGCCTGACATGAAAGCACTCTAAACGTACACTCCACTATGCAGTAAAGGTGGCATTGCCCCTGCACTATGGAGCAGCCATGTGCTGCTGCTATTGTATACAACAGCACTTGTAAAGAAATGTATATATAAATCAACACATTCTCTTGCGGTTGCATATTAGTTAGTTTGTGGTGGTGATTGTTATGAGTGCTTTGATGGATAAGGATAGTGGTCGACAAGGTGGAATGATTGCAGTAGCAACATATGGCGGAAGATGAATGTTGAAGTGAGGAGGGTAGTTCAGGTATGTATGTAAGTGATATGGATGTTGTAGGCACGTTTAATATTTGCAGCGGGGGTTGTTATGGTTGCAGAAGGCTGTTGAAGGTGGAGATGTATAGCTGCAACTTGAATGGTTGGTTGTGTGTAATGTTTGCTTGCTGCTGTTAAAGTTTTCAGGCAGAGGATTGAAGTAATGTGATGAGTAGTTGTGATGTGGTTATTGGTGGAATATGCAGTTGGTTATGATGGTTAAGTATGGATGGAGAATTTCTGTAACGGTGTTGTTTGAAGTTTTGATGGTGAAGATGAAGTATAGCAGACACAATGTTGGTGGTTGAGATGTGGTTGTAGTTGTATCAGGAGTTTGACTGGGTTGTTGGATGACGATTAAGGAATGTAATGGCAATGCTGTTGATGGTTAGGTGGAAGTTCTGATGAGAAGGAAGGTGGTTTGGCTACTAGTTATGAAGCAGTGAAGACAGGTATGAAGCAGTTTAGACCGGTGATGTAATGGAGTTGTAATGAATGGGTTGATGAACAGTGAAGTATAGTGAAAATGGTGATTTGTATATTGGAAAAAGGGTTGTCAGGCAGTGGGTTTAGTGGTAGTTTGTACTGTTTCAGTGTTGTAGATGGTTTCAGGTGGATGAATGTTGATAGTACTGTGTGGTGTTTGTGTGATGTGGCAAAGGAAGGAAGTAGACAGTGACACAGGAATTTTGAACACAGTCAAATGCAGGAAATAGAGGAGGGGCAGAATTGATATGTATGAATGGTTTTGTTCAGTGGGGATGTAATGTTAAAGATGGCAGGCAGAAGTGTGGTGGTTTTGTGATAGTGGTGTATATGTGATAAGGCAGTGTGGAGGGGGTAGGAGTTTTGGTTTGTATGTGTGACAGTGTGAAGGGTGATTTGTGATGGGGATGGTTGTATGTGTTATATGGTAAAAGGGTGAGGCAGTTTTGAACTGTAAGGGTAGTGGCAATGACAGTGTATGTTTGTGGTGGAGAATAAATATGGCAGTGATGTTGTATTAGGTTGGTTGTTAAATGTAGAGGAGGCAAGTTATGGATATGCAGAAGTTGATGCAAACAGTGAAATGCAGTAAGTTTAAACGGAGACAGTGAAATCTAAACAGTGAAATAGTGATTGGAGTTTGGTGAAGTGATTGAGCAGAAAGAAAGGGGATGGCAGTAAATTGTGAAGTATGGTGAAGTGTGTTGAGAGATGTGACAGTTGTTTGGCAAGCAAGTGGACCGATGGCAGAAAAAGCGGTGCTGAAATTGTTGATGTTGTGGCAATGTTGTGGGGAGGAAGTATTGTTGCAGTGATGTGGAGATAAAAGGTTGTGTGGTCTGGAGATAACAGTCGGTTTGATTATTACAACTGCATAATCAATTTCTTGCAGTCCTATGCTAATTAAGTTATTATTGCGCCATTGAAATCATCTGCATTGTTAGCAATTATTATGGCACTCGTGCTCTTCCCATTATAAAATACTGCAACATACAACATAGAAATGTGATATTTGATGATTATTTGATTAATAGTTAGCTGTGATTGCAATGATAACATGTTAATTCTTTTTTTCAAACGGTTAATCCTTTTGCTTATTTATTTGATGATTACGACATATTTGATGATTATTTATTTATTTGCTTATCCAACAGGGTGCAAATCTGGTATCAAATAATAGATGTAAGCTGATTGATGTGGGTGGAACGGGACAAGTAGTGGCTGAAGGAACTATCGCTTCAACTGATCCAACAACGATGGTTCATTGTGTTCCGCTGGGAAAAGATGCGGTAAAAGTTTGGGTAAACTTTGTGAGAGTTAATGACGCATTGCTATGGCGACCTACATCTGAGTGTACGTACATGGAAGATGCCTTTGGTACTACGATAGCTTGGCCAGCAGCATATGTCATTGGAGAATCAAGTTCCAGTAAGTATTATTTTTCAGTACATCATATCTCAACATTAAGTTTTAGTTCTGTTTATTCGGGTATTAAAAAAAAATTGTATCACAACATTTAAGTTTTTATTAAACGTTAGAAAGTATCATATTTGCTGACAGTCTATGGTTCGTATTTGCTGACAGTCTATTGTTGATTGTTAAACTCGTTTGCAGGTAATTAGCTATTTCGAAGCGAAGACTGTCGACAACAAAGAACTATTGGTAATCAAGCAACGAACATGAATTTAATTGTTATATATGTTGTCGTATTTTGTTAGTACCATTTGTGGAAATTTGTCTGTGAATGCTTGTAGTATGTGACTTATTTTGTTGAAAAACTACTATCGAATTAATTATGGATATTATTTTAATATGATGATCATATGATTGATTGTTCGTATATGCTAATTATGTGATTTAATTGTTTGTTTGAATATATGAAAATTATTCGATTGAACGTTCGTTTTAATATGAAGAGTATATAAGCGATTGCTGGAAATGGTATAAACCATCAGCCGTAAATAGTAGCATTTAAAATATGCTACCAAACAACCAATAACTTTTAGTAGCGTTTCAGAAATGCTACAGAAACAAATGTAAACTAATAATAAAAAATATATAGTGACTTATGGTAGCGTTTTTTTAACCCTACAGAAAAAACCTACAGCTGCATTTAAAAGTGACTTTTGGTAGCGTTTTTTAAATCCTACGGAAAAGACCTGTAGTTGCATTTAAAAGTGACTTTTGGTAGCGTTTACTACAACGCAACAAAAAGTTTTAGACTTTTAGTTGCATGTCGTATAGCAGCGTTCTCTAAAACGCTACCATAAGTTATGGTAGCGTTTTTTCAACGCTACCAAAAGTCTTTTTTGGTGTAGTGATTCTCAAAAAATATGAATTAGGGTTTAACACATGCATATACCCCATTATGTTTTATATAACCCTCTTCTTCCTTAATCTCTTATATAGTCTCTCTTTTAGACTCTCTTCTCTTAGAAAAATAAAATGAAAGCACTCTTTCTTTTCATGGCTACTTAGTCATTTCTCCTTTTATGTTATTCTTTTTTATGCAATTTAATACATGTTCTTTCCTTTTCTTGTTTATTTCCTTTCATGTTGTAATAGCAGTTCTCTTTTCCATTAGCTTTCGTTTTCCTTTTCTTTTCATTTTGCTTTCATGTTGCTAGCTATATTTGTTAATCAAATGAAAAATATGAGAGGCAAAATCCTTTCATCTTAGGGGTAATGAATCTCTCTAATTATGTGGCTTCAATTATTTGTTAATCTATGCTCTCTTTTTGTGCTTAATGATGATCAATGAAGTGTTTTATTTGTTATTCTTGCTTTGAATTTGATGGTCTATATTGTCGACACCAAATATGCTGTGTTTAAACAATCATTAACACAAATGCCTCTTCATCAAAATATGATTATGGCAAAAGAAAGTGATTTGAAATTAAAATTTGATGGTCTATATTTCTAATCAACAGTTAATAGGTCACACTTAAAATAGATTTCATTTTCATTTTCTTTGTCAAGTTTCATGAAAGCTGGTAAGTGTTTTAAGGGATGTGTTATAGTTTGATGGCTTATGTTGGCTAATCAATAGCACAAATATGTCATACTTATGATAAACACATCAATTAAAGCACTAACGACCAAAAAAAGATCATGATTTCATATATGTTGAACTATGTAATCTAGAGAGTGGATTTATTCTCTAAATTGTCATTTAACTCTTATATTTTCATCTCTTTTCTTTTAGTTAGTTAGCTAATTTTCTAATTCTCTAGCTTAACTTTCACTCGATTGGTATAATTTAATTGAATAGGATTTTTTAAATCAACAATTCCCTGCGGATCGATCTGTATTCGCCATGTACTAGATAGTATGTCGTGCGCGTGCGGTTAAATTTAATTTGAAATTTCTTAACTATTTTCTAAACCGATAGAAAATTAGCCGATTAACAAGTTTTTGGCGTCATTCCGGGAGAATTGTTTTGATTTCAATTTTCTATTCTTCGAATTATTTTTTTGTTTGATTTTATTGGAGTTTGTTTTGTGCGTTATCTAGCATCCAAAAAGAAAAAGAAAAAAAATTAGTGTATGCTTGTGTGATTTTTATTTGCATTCGTTTGTGTGCCTGTGCTTTTCTATTTTGCATTTGCATTTCTATTTATAAAAAAAATTATACACAATTGCATTTGGAAAAAAAGTTTCATTCCATTTCATTTTCTAGGAAAATTTTCCATTTTCAATTTACATTCCATTTACCAAAAAAAACAAAAAAAAAACTGTTACATTGCACTGTTGCATTCAGTTTTCTGTTTGCATTTAGCTGCTCCTCCCATCGTTACACTACATTACCGTCCTCTCTTCAAATTGCACTTCTATAACTCTGTCCAACCCTTACTTCTTGCCTACAAATTTCACTGCTCCACAACAGCCCTCTGACCATCCACCACTGTCACACTACCCCTATCCAAACTTCACTTCTTCAAACCTGCCATACTTAACAAAATTGCCTTCTCGCCGCCACCTTGAATTGCCTCTGACATCCCCCTGTCACGCCCCACCCTGTACAACATCCAACTGCTTCACAACCTGCACAAACGATCCCCTTCAAACAAGTGCAAACCAACTCCATTCATGATCACAACACATCCACATCTTGATACAACTATGCTTCATACTGCCATCTAGATCAACAACAACATCATCTAACTGTGCACGTCTACTGAGCATAAACCTCTGTGCACACAACCATAGCATAGAGCACCATCAAAACATACATCATTTCCACTGGCTATAACTCAACAGTGTTATACGTCTAGTATACCAAAACAGAGAATAATCAATTATAAACTCGTCGCACAAGTTTATAACTCAGATTTCCACTACACTGGAATTCTGTAGTAATTATTATAACAATATAAATGTTGTAAATAAATTACAACAACAGCGTTATACTATTTTGAATAAATAGTATAGCCAGAATAACGGATAGAATATAGCATAATGTATATAAATATACAAACAGAGTAGAATCCTAACCGGATTATGTCTGAGGCTCGTCGTAACGATTTCCTTAAGAATTTTATTTCAAAATTCTCCCAAGATACAACAGACGTATTCTGCTCGAGATTGTAATGAGTATATCACTCTGTGATTTAGAGTATAGTAGCAGAAGAGAAGAGGAAGAGATTTGGATTCTAAAATCAGTTAGGAAACTGATCAGTTTTCCTTCTTATTTATAGTTGGTCCGTATCTCTTCTGAACGGTCGTGTCTGCACCCGTTCGCTCAAACAGTCGCGTCTGCACCTCTTCGTGCAGTCTCATCTGTTCATCCACTCGTACCACCTGGTACTGTTTTCGCCCACGCCTCTTCAGTCGGGTCGCACCTGCTCGCGCCGCATCTGTTCGCCCGCGTCCGCTTCAATCGGCTCGCACCTGTTTGCTTCTAACGGGTCGCACCCGCTTGCTTCAGAAGTCGCACCTCCTCAGCAATCCGCGTCCATTCATGAACAGTCGCATCCGTTCGTATAGCCTGCAACTGTTAAAAAAAAGTTCGGTCCAGTTGTAGTAAAAATACGAGTACCATATTAGACCCAAACCCGATCCGACCCGGCCCGGTCGGCGGCGGTGGCGCACGCGCGCGTGTGTGGTGGAGATGCATAATCTCCCTCCTCACAACGAAGCGTACATTTGGGTGCCCTTAGGCCCCAACATCTTCATTGCAAAGCCATATATATATTGGAATGGCTTTGCAAATTTGACGATGTGGGACAAGTGTATTTCATTTACACTAGAATTCCAACAATCCCCCACATAAATGATAATACCCCACACAAAGCGAAATATCACAGAGTACATATGGAATAATGCTTTATCGTGGATAAGTAGATATTTCACTTTGAACTTTCCCTAGTTAAAACTTATCGGATCTACTTGGCTAATCGGTGAATTATTTCATCTTGAACCGTCGGCCATTATTGTATATCCAGACAATAAGCTTTACGAAGCATTGATTCCCTTCTCATCCAATCTCTTGGTTGTGTTCATTTTGGTCCTGAACAATTTTTTGGTTCTACGAGTGTTTTAGAGAATAAAAGTATTTTAATATTCTCATAGAGCCGACCCAGCTCACACTAACATAGGTGATCGCAACCATTAAGAGTATCCTACATATACCCCACTTGTTATTTCCAAGATATGGTCATCAATAAAAAACATAGTTTTAACCTTTAAAACGTCTGTAGGCATGCATTATATTTTGCACCATAGGAATGGAGTAGGATCAAGTCCAGACAAATGCATTACTTCTTGAGTTACTCATAACTGGTTTGCCTATTGATCCTAGTCCGTGGGATCTCCAGTCGCTAGGATAGGTTTCCGTATAAGGTAACTCTTGTTGGTTTAGGCTTTTAAACTCATTTCCCTTGATGCGCAGTCAATTTCTCTCTTGATAAACCTTTAGTAAATGGATCCGCTACGCTATTATTTGTTCTCACATAATCTATGGAAATAGTTCCATTTGAGAGTAACTGCCAAACTGTGTTATGGCGTCGACGAATATATCATGATTTTCCATTATAAACAAAGTTTTGCGCTCTGCTTAGCGCTGCTTGGTTATTGCAGTGTATGCATATAGCCGGTACAGGTTTAGGCCAGAACGGAGTATCTTTTAAAAAGTGACGAAGCCATTCTACTTCTTCGCCTGCTTTATCTAATGCAATGAACTCTGATTCGATAGTGGATCGAGCTATGCATGTTTGTTTAGTAGATTTCCATGACACTGCTGCCCCTGCTAGGGTAAAGACATAACACTTGTTGATTTTGATTCCTCTGAATCTGCAATCCAGTTTGCATCACTATATCCTTCTAAGACGGCAAGATATTTTCCATAATGTAAGGAATAGGTAGTGGTATTTTTTAAATATCCAAACACTCTCATTAGTGTTTTCAGTGTTCCTTCCCTGGATTGCTCGTATACCTGCTCAATCGACTTACTGCATAAGCTATATCTGGTCTTGTGCAATTCATGAGATACATGAGACATCCTATTACACGAGAATATTCCAGTTGCATTACACTCTCATTAGTGTTTTTATGCAGTACTTCTGATGGATTAAAAGGTGTATTTACTCCTTTAATTCCAAAATTTTGAAATCTTTCAATCACTTTTTCTACATAATGTGATTGAGATAACTCAATTCCATTAGGTGTTCTTATTATTTTTATTCCCAAAATAACATATGCAACACCCAAGTCTTTCATGTCGAAATTGTTGATCAACATTTTCTTTATGGTCTCAAGTACCTGAGTATTTGGACTGAATATTAGCATATCGTCCACATATAGACAGATCATCACGTATGATTGTTTAAGTTGTTTATAATAAACACATTTGTCACATTCATTTATACGAAAACCATTTCCCATCATGACACTATCAAATTTTGCGTGCCATTGTTTTCGAGCTTGTTTTAGTCCGTATAATGATTTTACTAATCTACAGATTTTGTTTTCATTTCCTTTGGAAATAAAACCTTCAGGGTGCTCCATGTAGATCTCCTCATCGAGATCTCCATTTAAGAATGCTGTCTTTACATCCATTTGATGAATTTCTAGACCATAAATCAATGCAATTGTATTAGCATTCTTATAGAGGTTATTCGTGTTACTGGAGAATATGTGTCAAAGAAGTCTACTCCTTCTTTTTGACGATATCCTTTGGCTACTAATCTGGATTTATACTTGTCGATAGAGCCATCTGCTTTCATTTTCTTCTTGAAGATCTATTTACAGCCAATAGGTTTAATTCCAGGTGGAATATCAATAATTTCCCAAGTTTTATTACCTAGAATTGAATCAATCTCACTTTGGATTGCTTCTTTTCAACACGAAGATTCAGAAGATGACATTGCTTCCTTGTACGTTTGAGGCTCGTGTTCTAACATATAAGTCAAAAAATCCGAACCAAATGTTTTGAAAGTTCTTGTCCTTACGCTTCTTCTTGGTTCAACCTCCTCGTTGTCCTGATGAGTTTCATCTTCACATGTCTCATCTCTGTTATCTCTTGTCCTTTTTGGGAGGATTTCCATCGTTTCTTTTATGTGGGAACACATCTTCAAAGAACGAGGCATCTCTTGATTCCATGATTGTATTTGCATGAATATCAGGTATATCAGACTTGAATACCAAAAATCTGTAGGCACTACCATTTTGGGCTGGCCCTAGATAATAACAATCTACGGTTTTTGGTCCAAGTTTGACCTTCTTTGGAGGCGGAACTGGAACTTTTGCCAAGCACCCCCACACTTTGAGGTATTTAAAACTTGATTTGTGTCCTTTCCATAACGCATATGGAATTGTTTCTGTTTTATTGTGAGGGACTTTGTTTAATATGTGATTAGACATATTTAATGCTTCCCCCCACAAGTTCGTCGGTAGACCAGAAGTTAAAAGCATGGCAGTAATTATCTCTTTTAACGTTCTGTTCTTCCTCTCGGCCACACCATTTTGTAGTGGTGATATGGAGCTGTTGTTTGATGAATTATACCATTTTCGGCACAGAACTATTCAAATGGTGATTCATATTCTCCACTTCGATGGTGATTCATATTCTCTACTTCGATCAGATCTCAATATCTTGATCTTTTTATTTAACTGATTTTCTACCTCAGCCTTGTATTTTATAAACGTTGTTATTGCTTCATCTTTACCATTTAAAAGATATACATAGCATTATCGCGTATAATCGTCAATAAAAGTAATGAAATACTTTTTCCCACCTCTTGTAGGTAGTGATTTAAAATCACATAAATCTGCATGTACCAAACCTAATGGTTCGGTGCTTCTGTCAACAGATTTAAATGGTTGTTTTACCATTTTTGCTTCTACACATGTCTCACATTTATAAGAAAATTCTATTGTTGTCATCTCTGTTTTAGTAAGAAAACAGTAAAATTCTTAAGATGGTATACGTCTAGTATACCAAAACAGAGAATAATCAATTATAAACTCGTCACACAAGTTTATAACTCAGATTTGCACTACACTGGAATTCTGTAGTAATTATTATAACAATATAAATGTTGTAAATAAATTATAACAACAGCGTTATACTATTTTGAATAAATAGTATAGCCAGAATAACGGATAGAATATAGAATAATGTATATAAATATACCAACAGAGTAGAATTCTAACCGGATTATGTCTAAGACTCGTCGTAAAGATTTCCTTAAGAATTTTATTTCAAAATTCTCCCAAGATACAACAGACGTATTCTGCTCGAGATTTTAATGAGTATATCACTCTGTGATTTAGAGTATAGTAGCAGAAGAGAAGAGGAAGAGATTCGGATTCTGAAATCAGTTAGGAAAGTGATCAGTTTTCCTTCTTATTTATAGTTGGTCCGTATCTCTTCTGAACGGTCGTGTCTGCACCCGTTCGCACAAACAGTCGCGTCTGTACCTCTTCGTACAGTCACATCTATTCATCCGCTTGTACCACCTGGTAGTGTTTTCGCTCATGCCTCTTCAGTCGGGTCGCACCCGCTCGCGCCGCATCTGTTCGCCCGCGTCCGCTTCAATTGGCTCGCACCTGTTTGCTTCTAACGGGTCGCACCCGCTTGCTTCAGAAGTCGCACCTCCTCAGCAATCCGCGTCCACTTATGAACAGTCGCATCTGTTCGTATAGCCTGCAACTGTTAAAAAAAGCCCGGTCCAGTTGTAGTTAAAATACGAGTCGGGTCGGTCGGACGGCGGCGCACGCGTGTGTGGTGGAGATGCATGATCTCCCTCCTCACAACGAAGCATACATTTAGGTGCCCCTAGACCCCAACATCTTGATTGCAAAACCATATATATATTGGAATGGCTTTGCAAATTTGACAATGTGGGACAAGTGTATTTCATTTACACTAGAATTCCAACAAATAGCACCATCTCCAACCACTTACTTCGTTGCTACTTCATCAACCGAAAACCTCCATCTCTGACATACTCCTCTTCATTCAACAAGTTCTACTTCATCAACCTACATCATTCCTGCATATAACTCCCCCTACATTAGACTACTATTGCAACATTTTTGATCCGTCATCATTACTTTCACATTCCTTCATTTCACTTTGTCACGTTCCTACATTTCACAACCCTTCATACTCCTTAAAACTATCATCTATCATCCACCATATATCTGCCAACATTCACAATTCTTCCACATTCAACTGCTCCACTGCCTGCATACCCCCTTCTTATCACCATACCACTTCACCATCAAACAAGCATTCATTTCACCATAGCCATATCAACAACAATACCAAACTGCCTTTAACACTACATCGCCACTTCTATTATCCGGTTACATTCAGCAACTTGACAAAAAAAATCCAACAACCTCAGCTACAAACCTTCTGCAACCTCACCAATTTGACCATCCTCCAGAGAACTGTTGCCTGGCCACTTCAGTTTCACTACATTCTCCTTTAATACTTCACCATATCAGAAATTCAAAGCTAAAACCACTAGCACTGCAAACTTCATCACTTCATTCCTAAACTCAACTTCATCACTTCATCAATGCAAACAACATCAGACAAATCTTCTTCAAAACGGAAAAAAAAGAGCAAGAAAGAGAGTAGAACAAACCCAACAACCATCGCCAAGCAACTCAAACACTTACAAGCCAAGTCGAAGAATCATGAGCACGAACAGCCGCAAACACACTCAATTCAAATCACGATCTTCAGCATACCACCAATCGCTACGCTTCAGTAACATCAAATCGCCTGCTCCAGCAATCGACTTGCCAACCACAAACAATCGCCTCCATCGCCTTCTCCAATTCGATCACCTCGAACTCCACTAATCACCGAAGGCATCATCGAGCTTCACAGAAATCACCAAACCCAAACACTCTCTGTAACAGCCCTAAATAGATTGATCACTTCTTATCTGGGTTGTAATTGGGCCGAGTTGAATCGAGTGGAATTGTACTCAAATATGTCTATATATACTGGCATATGCATTTGTAAGAGTGTGTGATGAATCTGAAAGTAATCTTCTTCTTTCTAAGCCTTGTACCAGTTTTTCAATTTTATTACTTAGATCAAAACTCTGTAAGTTTACATCTATTCAATTGCAATCTTAATTCATTTTCATTCCTTATTGTTAATTCTTGTACTTCAATCCTTGTTCATTTTATCATCAGCTATTCTGTTCTTAGATCTTGATAATCTTTGCAATTTGTATTTGTACTTAGATCTGTAAATCTATCTTGTTTGATACCATTTAATTCCATTTCAGTTTCTTTTGTTGATTCTTGCAATTTGAACTTCTTGCACTTTTTAGTATCATCCATTACAATTGTTAGTAATATTTGTTTATTCTTCCACTTATTTTTCACCAGTTCAGTTCTTATGCCTGTAGCCTGCAAATTCATCATTACTTGTCAATTCTCGCAAATTCAATTCTTGGCCATATTTTTCTCATTTACCTATTGTTAATTCTTGTATTTTCTTGTTTGGTCAAACTTTTTGCTATTTGCAATTATCTGTACACGTTCTTTCAAGAATAACTGTACATGTTTCATGTTGCTGTAAAATTACATTTCAATTTTTCTGTTTCTTGATTTTCTTGGAAGTTTGCCATCAGGCAGTTTGATTTTTTTCTGTTAAATTGTCTGCACAAGTTCAAAAACAATGTCCATCTTCCATATTCCATCTTCTTCTTCCTAACTTCTTACCTCAGTAGCCATGGCCAAGAACAATGATCAACTTAGGTCCTTCCAATTGGTATCAGAGCAGCCGGCTGGGTTAACCACTGACAACCAGCCTGATCTCAGCCTCAACAATAACTCCAGCAATGAATCAATAGTTGTTAATCCAAGATCTCAGTATCCACCTCAACTACAGCAGTCTGAACCCTTAAATTATTACCCATATGCACCTCCAGCCATAACAATCCCAGCCCCAAGGCCAAAAACCACTAATACTGCATCAGGAAATGCTGCGCCTCCACCAAGAAATGTTGTACCACCACTAAGAAATATTCTGCCACCACCTAGAATTGCTCCAGACTTCATAAATTCCCCATTGTACCTGCCTGAACCTCTACAAGCATCCAGAGAGCAATATTCCACCATAAACTACTACAACCCCTATCCTAACCCGTACCCTACAATGAAACTAGACTATCCAGTGTTCTCTAATGAAGGGAAAGTGACAGACTGGTTGAGAAAGGTTGGGCAGTACTTCAGTTTTCATCAAATAGTAGAAAGATTTTGGGTGGATTTTTGTTCATTTTATCTCAATAAGGAGCCAATGCGATGGTATAACCAGTATATAAAGAGTGCGCAAAATCACAGGTCTTGGCAAGTATTCAAGGAAGAAATTATACTTAGATTTAATCATGAGGAGATGAAAATGCCATATGAAGCATTAGCAGGATCAGTTTCATCTTATGTCCAAGATTTGCAGCAAATCAAGAATCAGACTGCTGTTATACCACGACAACCTAAAACTTCTGCAACCGCTCCAAGAAGTCATCAGGAACTCCTCCTTTCTAATCCATGTATTGCAAATTCTTCACTTATTATTCCAGCAGCCTCACCTTCAAGGAATCACTATCTAAACCCAAGAATAGCTGCTCATAATACTCTTAACAGCCATCAGACCCAAGAACAACTAAAGAAATTAGTGGATGGATTTAAAGAGGACATTAGAGATGAAGTATTGGCTTGCAAACCTGTAGATTTCAGAGAAGCAATTTCTTTAGCTAGATTCTTTGAAGCCGAAAGGCTCAATAATCAGAAGAATAACAAGCTAACTGCAAATGATGAAGCAGCAATGCCCAATTCAATTCTTGATAGCAGTGCATCAACCAAAAAAATTTATTCAGATGCCCAATTCTTATCAACAAAAATGCAAGGCAAAAGCAACCTTGAAAACTTGGCAGAAAGCAATGATCCGGCAACTGACGAGTTGCTGGAAAGGAAAAGAGATGAACTAAGTTGTGGCTATAATGAAAATATGCATATGGGGAATCAAGGTAAAAACCAGGTTTATATACATGGTGGGATTGTGGACCTAGGAAACTTGATTGGAAATGAAGAAGAGGTTGTTGGCAAATCCAAAGATGACGAGACCGCAGCTGATCATCAACTAGAACCTCTGCTATCTAACCCGTATACCACTATCGATCCAGTTCGTATGCCAACAGTTCATCGTTCAGAGCCAAGAATTTCTATTCCTTCAGCTATTGAATTTGATGATGTGAGTGGTAAGCCCAGTCTTGAGACTGAACGTGATACAAGTAATGGTTAATGTCCTTCAGTCAAGTGTAGGCAATGGTGAGAGTGGTAAGCTTAAAGTTGAAGATAAGCATGTTGTTCCAGAAATTGATAATGAATTAAATGGGAAACAATTTAATTATGAGAAATTGGATGGGCAGGCTAAAATTGATGAAAATATATCAAAAAAAAAGATAAAGGAGGATAAGAATACAACTAATGGATTTGATAGCCTAAGTCAAATTTTTGAATGCATTCTTGCTTCAAATTCGACCATGACGAACAATGCTCACATTGCATTTGAATGGCATGTGTGTTGTAGAAAGCATTATAATGAAGTGACTATTTTTATATTCGATCCCGGTGGTGATTCATTAGCCGGTTTGGTGGAGTTATGATTGGTGACAGCAGGGAAGTTAACATGATCATGGTTGTATAAAACAGTGATGGTTCTGCTTGTAGGAGATAGCAATGTAGATGATGGTGTGGCAGCAATGTAAGGTGGGGTATGAGCAATTATCTGTTGAATATCAGGACCATGCATAGTTGTAGAAGAAATGTCCACATGGTTATGACTACTAACTAATGGAAGGAAGTGGCTAAGGTGTTTTGGTTGTTGATGTATGATCTGGCAGTTGCATAATGGCTGTTGATCTACCGAATTGGCCGAAAAGTGATCACCCGACCTTGAGGACAAGGTCGTTTTTGAAGGGGAGAGGAGTTGTAACAGCCCTAAAAAGATTGATCACTTCTTATCTGGGTTGTAATTGGGCCGAGTTGAATCGAGTGGGGTTGTACTCAAATATGTCTATATATACTGGCATATGCATTTGTAAGAGTGTGTGATGAATCTGAAAGTAATCTTCTTCTTTCTAAGCCTTGTACCAGTTTTTCAATTTTATTACTTAGATCAAAACTCTGTAAGTTTACATCTATTTAATTGCAATCTTAATTCATTTTCATTCCTTATTGTTAATTCTTGTACTTCAATCCTTGTTCATTTTATCATCAGCTATTCTGTTCTTAGATCTTGATAATCTTTGCAATTTGTATTTGTACTTAGATCTGTAAATCTATCTTGTTTAATACCATTTAATTCCATTTCAGTTTCTTTTGTTGATTCTTGCAATTTGAACTTCTTGCACTTTTTAGTATCATCTATTACAATTGTTAGTAATATTTGTTTATTCTTCCACTTATTTTTCACCAGTTCAGTTCTTATGCCTGTAGCTTGCAAATTCATCATTACTTGTCAATTCTCGCAAATTCAATTCTTGGCCATATTTTTCTCATTTACCTATTGTTAATTCTTGTATTTTCTTGTTTGGTCAAACTTTTTGCTATTTGCAATTAACTGTACACGTTCTTTCAAGAATAACTGTACATGTTTCATGTTACTGCAAAATTACATTTCAATTCTTTTGTTTCTTGATTTTCTTGGAAGTTTGCCATCAGGCAGTTTAATTTTTTTCTGTTAAATTGTCTGCACAAGTTCGAAAACTGTCTTCATCTTCCATATTCCATCTTCTTCTTCCTAACTTCTTACCTCAGTAGCCATGGCCAAGAACAATGATCAACTTGGGTCCTTCCACTCTCGCAACCCACAACTCCAATCGCCAACCACCGAGTATCTCTGCTCGAACCCGAAACCACGAAAAACCTATCAAATTCAGTTGTGGAGTTTTAAAGTTTCGAATTGAATTGAAGTGGTAAGCAGTTGATTTTCAATTTTTTGATTTTTTTGATTTGAGATCACGTTCTTTTTAAAAGAGAAGTACTGAAGTTGATTTGAGGTCTCGTTCGTTAATTTTAAAAGTTCACTTGGGACGGGCTTGTTTATAGGCTGAGTACATTTTTCTTATTATTTGTTTATATTGTTTTATTTGGTTTTGTTTTAATTTTTTTTTAAAAGTCCAGCCATAAAAAAAGTGTACTAAATTTTTTTTGTTCAATGTGTTTCTAGTTTTGTTTTATTTTATCTTTAAAAAACAAGTTTTAATTGTTTTGATTTGTTTTTGATTGTTTGTGATGTTTTCATTTGTTTTGTTCTCCTTCTTCATCTAAAAAAACATAAAAAAAATGTGTATATCTTGTTTGAAGTTTCAGGTTGCCAAAAGCAGATAGGAAGAGTTGTCTGCTATGCTTGGCTTGCCAAAAAAAAAAAATAGATGCTTGCTTGCTATAAAAAAATTCGCCGCTCTTATATAGCCCCAATCTATTTTTATTTTTTTCCCTTGCATTGTTGTTGCTTGCATTTAAGAAAAAAAATTCAAAAACAAAAATTCATTCGTAATTGCATTGTTAATACATTTTTAATTTCTGCTTTGCATTTCATCCTAGAATTTTGATTAATAAAAACGGTTAGACATCGATAACACTTAATTGTATATTGACAATTTGTCTTCTCTGAACAATTTAATTTCTCGATGTCCAGACTATGGCAGGCTAATAACTATTTATAAATATAACAGTGATTCGTAAATATTATAGTGGTTGTTCCTCTAAAGGTACTTAAACCTTCGGCTGCATTGCTACGGTGATTCGTGGTGCACAGATAAATCACGTCTGTTACCTGGCTGAGAACTATCTTATTTATCTAAGACAATGTGTGACTATACAATTTTGGGTTAACTTAGGATAAATCATTTGTAATTAACCATTGCATTCATTTAGTTGCATTAGTTCATGCATATTTAAAAAAACAAAAATAATTTTAAAATCCAAAACTAAAAAAAAATTGTAAATATTCCTTTTCCTTTGAAATTTTTAGATCATTTTTCTCTGAAATTTCAAAAACCAAAAAAATTAATTAGAAAAACCAAAATCCAAAAAAAAATTATAAAAGCTTTTCAAAAACAAAGAAATTTTTTGAAAAACTAAAAAACAAAAAAAAATCAATTTTCCATTTTGAAAAATAAATTCTGTTTGTAACAAAAAAATCTTGAAAATGTCCGAGTTTCCCCACTTAAGTGAATTTTACAATAGTTGTGAAAATCAATATAATCCATATGATTTCACTCCAAATTCGTAAGGATATTTTAACGACAACTTTCGTATAAACAATTCAAATTTTGAACAACAAAATTTTCAAAACAATGACCAACCTTCGACTCTTGAAAATAGCACTAAAATGATTTCATCTTTACTCGAACTCTCTACACAACAATATCAAGAGATAAATGATTTGTGTAATTCACATTTTTGTAATAACTTGAGTCAAGGATTTCAAAATTTGAATTCAATTAAAAATTAAAACGATTTCGATTATAGCCCATGCCAATTCAATTTCGAACTCTAAAATGAATTTCAAACTCAGTACGAAAATGGGAACAACTTTTCAAATGAATTTGGGAATGGGAATAATCTTAATCACGTTACGAGTGAAAAATTTTGTTCTCAACAAATCCGAATCGAAAATTCTCAAGTCAATAATTATAAGTTGGATTTTGTTGAATAAATGAACGAAAATTACGATGATCATACAAATTTGTTGTTTGAAATATATATGAAACAATGTGAAAAACAAAACCAAATACCAACGTGTGATGAGTCGAGTGATAATCCATCTTTTACCCAAATCGACGATTTTCAAATAACAACTTTTGAAATTGGAAATAACAATCTTAGTGAAGTTGTTGACAACAAGGTAATTGAGTTGGATTTCAATTCTTTTGAGGGTGTGCAACCAAATTTAAAATTCGATCTTCCATTTCTCGATTTTGAAAATTTGAATACAACAACTTTGGATTTTGAACTTGAGAAATGTAATAAAGTTGTTGATAGTCCAATAAAGGAAGACGAATTTATTGAATATGAATTTTTTGGTCTTTTGGATGACGAGTTGTTAAATTCCGACGGGGAAGATTTAAATCGCCACTTTGATTTTGAAATCGATAATTTTGAAGAAGTGTTCAATGATAAGTTTGAACTTCAACTTGGTGAAAATAAACTTGAATTTCAATCAATTATTTTATCAACCCCAAAAATCATCGAAAACAAAACAACCCATTCAATTTTCAATAAAACGACGTTCGTTTTTCCAAATCAAATTTCTACTTCGAAATCTTTTGCGGTTTGGTTTTCTACGCTTGAGCTATGTCTCGCATACTCAACGAGACAAATGAATCGGTCTTTGAAAGACCGTGTCATTTACTTTTTGACGATATACGTTCTGATCTTGTGTAAATGCCATTCACCTTCATGTAAATATTAATTATTTATTTTCACCTTCCATTTGGGTTGACTGTGGGGACACAGTCAAAATCAAGTGTAGGGGGAGACTAATCTTTTTTTTAAATTTCAAGGTTTATTTTTGCTTTTAATTTAAAAAAACTCAAAAAAATCTCGAAAACAAATTTTATTTTAAAGAAACACTATAAGATAAATATATGGTTTTTGGTTTATTAAATTAAAATTTCTGTCAATTTTTTCGTCTGAACAAAAATAAAAATGAAGTTTGATTACTAATAACGATGGTTTAACCAGTGTATAGGAAGATTCATACGTGTCAATTATGAAATACATCCTAATTTAAAATCTTTGTTTTAAAAAGTGGTTGATTTAAAGTAAAAAATATAACATTTTTTTGTCTTCTAACTTAAGTGGTGCTAAGATTATTTTGCAAAACTCTCTCTTTCAAAAAAAAATTGAAAAAAAACAATATAAAAAAACAACAAAACATTTGTATATATATAAATATTTTCTATTAACACCTACCATCGACAGATGTACATACTTGTGTGTATACTCGCCATGCTCGGTACCATTCTCACGTAAGCCCGAAAGGCAGTGCACGATCGGTATATCTGGCCTCAGTTTATCTAAGCTAGGTGTATATATAAAAAATTCTTTTCAATAACGCCTACAGTCAATAGGTGTTCACACTCGTGTGTTCACTCGCCACGCTTTGTATTCCCCTCACATAAGCCCGCAAGGCAGTGCATGGGTAATATATCTGGCCTCAGTTTACTTGAGTTAGGCATATAAATATTGTAAATATCAATAAAATTTTCAAAAATACAAGAGTGAGTAAGTAATTGAAATCCCAACACTATTTTTAACTTATTTGATTTGACTTGTATTGAAAAAAATGAATATACCACTTTGATAAACTTTGATAATCAACTAAGAATCCATTTTATAATTACACTTTGTTACCAACCAAAACAACAAGTTAAACTATGTCTATTTGTTATGATAACTTAATTTTTGTTGGGAATTTTGACGAGTAAATGACTTAAATTTTCAAGATAATGACCAAAACCTATATTTAACTTATTTGTGTATATTTAAAAGTAAACCTTTCATTTGTAAATATTTCCAAAAACTTGCATTCATCCAATTATAAATAAATCTTGCATTTTGTAAATATTTTCATATCGCATTTGGATTTTGTGGGTAGCAACCGCTAAAAACCCTCACGAGACAACACTCGTCCTACTAGGGACACCTAGAGGTCTAATGGTTTATTGCATACACTCAATGCAGTCGTGCTCCCTACGAAAATGGATTTATCTTAGTTTTTTTCCTTTGTTCGAGCACGAATAAAAAGATAATTGTGGGGGTATTTGATGTGCATGTAAATATGCATATTTTTACCACCATATTTAATCTATTTAAATTTAATAAATGATCATATTGGGTATTCTAACTTGTTTTAATCAAAATCCATATTAATTCCAAATTGTTACATATCCATCTTCATATAGGTGCAAAACGATCATTTGTGTGCATATATTTCTTTGAGAAAAATTAACTGAAAATTTATATATGTTTGTGTAGAAATTTGATCTCAAGTAGGAGTGGTTTCATAAAGACACATGCACCCACAAAATGAATACAAAGGAATGAAGATGGAAATAATTCAAAGTGAAGAACATGGAGGACCCCACTTACCCGTCTACCTTAATGTACAAATTAGATGCTAATGCACATGCTTAAGGAATTAATGGCTTCATGTACACTTAAATGATGATTAGTAGAAGCTAATGATTGCTTGGCCTCCACACTTTCTCAAGGGTATTTTGGGCATTTCCCAAAAATATGAATTAGGGTTTAACACATGTATATATACCACTTATGTTTCGTATAACCCTCTTCTTCATTAGTCTCTTCTTTAGTCTCTCTATTTGGCTCTCTTCTCTTAGGAAAATAAAATGAAAGATCTCTTTCTTTTCATGGCTACTTAGTCGTTTTTTCTTTTATGTAATTCTTTTTTCTGCAATTTAATACATGTTCTTTTCCTTTTCTTGTTTATTTCCTTTCATGTTGTAGTGTAGATCTCTTTTATTTTATGCAAGTAGAATAGTAGTTCTATTTTCCATTAACTTTCGTTTTCCTTTTCTTCTCTTTTTGCTTTCATGTTTCTAGCTACATTTGCTAATCAAATGACAAATATGAGAGGCTAAACCCTTTCATCTTAGGGGTAATAAATCTCTCTAATTATGCAGCTTCAACTATTTGTTAATTCATGCTCTCTTTTTGTTCTTAATAATGATCAATGAAGTGTTGTATTTGTTGTTCTTGCTTTGAATTTGATAGCCTATATTGTTGACAGCAAATAGGCTATGTTTAAACAATCACTAACACAAATACCTCTTCATCAAAATATGGTTATGGCAAAAGAAAGTGATTTGAAATTAAAATTTGATGGTCTATATATCTAATCAATAGTTAATAGGCCATACTTAAAGTAGATTTCATTTTCTTTGTCCAGTTTCATGAAAGTTAGTAAGTGCTTAAGGGATGTGTTATACTTTGATGACTTATGTTGGCTAATCAATAGCACAAATATATCATACTTATGATAAACACATCAATTAAAGCACTAATGACCAAAAAAGAGATCATGATTTCATATATGTTGAACTATGTGATCTAGAGAGTGGATTTACTCTCTAAATTATCATTTAACTCTTATATTTGCATCTATTTTCTTTTAGTTAGTTAGCTAATTTTCTAATTCCCTAACTTAACTTTCACTCGACTTTGGTATAATTAGATAGAACGGGATTTTTAAAATTAACAATTCCTTACGGATCGACTCGTATTCGCCACGTACTACGATAGTACGTCGTGCACTTGTTGTTAAATTTAACTTGAAATTTCTCGACTATTTTCTAAACCGATAGAAAATTATCTGATTAACACTCAGGCTGACCCAAGCGTAATGTAAAGACAAAACGCTCGTGTTAGAACTAAAAGATCTTATGTAAGTTAAATCAACAGCAAATAGATACGAGTGTAATGGTTTCAGATATGTTTACGGGATTTTACATCTCCTATTCAGCATATAACGTGCATGCAATAACCTAAGATGTTCGGGATTTCCATCTCCTAAGGATCCATTAAACTATTTAAATGTAGTAATATATGTTTTATATATATAATGTCTATCAGTAAATTGAAGTATTAAAATAGCATTAAGGAATTACTCATATCCCCCTTAACACTTTTGAAAATGTCGTAGTCCACATAGTGCTATAAACTCCACCAAACTGATGAGGTATCAAGGAGCACTCAATACGTACGGTGTAAAACAAAATTGTAGTGTGCTCGATAAGGCATATAAGAGGGCACACGAGGCTGTACCCACGGTTGGATTTTACCGGATTGCAAAACCAAGTTGGTGGTAATGCATAGCAACTACTACTGCCCACCTTAAATAACACTCCTGTAATCAAATCGAAGTGGCCACCAATCAATCACAAAGTATGGTATCGAAGAAACATGTCCGTTAGAAGGAGCGACCTCACTAGGCCTGGTTATGGCACCTAATTTTAGTCAAATCAAGCTAATATAAAAGGGTCAGGGCTGCGTTTCCTACCTCATACTAGAAGCGTTCGTCAAACCATCCTACTTCATCTTGGATTCTCCACCATGTGCACAGTTGTTAAAGTGGTTTCAGAATTGGTAGAGAGTATGATAATATCCGACCCCAGTCTTTTTAACAACCAATCGTTATATTTTTCACACCGTGGTCATTTTATAAAATATTTATAATAATAAATCCAGAAAGCAGTTTATACTTCATATCAAGATATCCATATACTTATTCCAAAAGTATAAATATATTCATAAATACTGAAGAAGATTCCTTTCAATCAATTTTGAAAATAATTTACAAATCGCTGTTAAACCATTTATAAATTATTTATATGCTTTAAAACCATTTATAAAGCTATTTATAAATTCCGAAACAATGTACAACTCTTCCCCATCAAACTAGTTCCTTTATAATAAAAGTCTTTTAAACCTTTATAAACTTCTTTATAAACCATTATAAAATCTTTTATAAAATCCTTATAGAAAATCCATTATAAAATTTGTTATAAAACTTTTATAAATTCCTTACAAACTTTTACAAAATTCTAAAATCTTTTACAAAAATATTTTATATATTATAGTTATTATAAAGTCTATATTTGTTATCTTAAATTAAAACTTTATTTATTATACTAAATTAAATTTAGAATATATATATTAAAACTATATTAAATACTTTACTGAATTAAATTTTAAACTATTTAAAATTAAATAAAATTATAAGTTAAAATCCTAAATTTACATTTAAAACAATATATTAACATATAATTTGAAGCTTTAAAACATATAAAATGAATTATTTTCCAAATATAAATTTAAAAAAAATCATTAAATTAAATTCAAAAATCCAATTTAAAAATAAAATATATTTTACCATTTAGAAAATAATTTAAAACCAACCAACGGTATCCGTATATAATTTTCTACCATATGGTCAAGCGATAGGATATGTATCATTTCAACCCAAAATAGTTAAATTTTTCGGGTATATATCATTTCAATCCATATCCTGAATCAATAATTTCCAAATCAATAAAATCACTCAGGTTTATCATTTCAAGCCATAACGATTTCCCTAATCTATAAGATCGTTTGGGTATATATCATTTCAACTCATAGTGATAACAGGGATATAAACAACCGATCATCCAAAGTGTCAACAAATAAATATCCATCACAATAATCATCCAAATCAGCCAATAAATCACAACGATTAACTCGTTATCATTGTCAGGTATTTAACTAACAATTTAAATTCAATATTAATTTAAATGGCAATTTAATTCAATATAAATTCAAATTAAATTAAAATGTCAAATCAAACTACTAAATAGCAACCAATAATATTCTGATCACTTTATAAATTCAATTTAACTAACATAAGATAGTTTAATATTTGTGAGTGGGTTAAATCACTCACCTTTGATTTATCGTCGATTTAAAATCCAAATAAAGTCCAAAATTTGAACAGTCTCAGAATGCAGTCAAACCAGTTCCATTGTAAGGAATTTCGATACGAACGCAGCACAAGAAACCGCGTATTAATCCAAGCTCGTATGAAAAAGTTATAAGCGTTAGAAGTTATGAGGTTTTAAATTTAATTTAAAATAATCAAGGGAAAAACTGTAAAATACCCATCATCACAAAACTCTACAGACCTCTCAAATTTGAGATCGAGCTCCAGCCACCATGCTGACCACCCCTCTCTTCGCCTACATGTCGCCGCAGCTCCTGGAACAGCCGCCTCCGAGTTTGCCTCGCCTCCTCCTACATGCCTGCCCCAGGTCGACGTACCCACTGCATGTCGCCGCACCCGTTTGCATGCTATGGTTACGAACTCTAAAACACAAATTTCGGCCACCTTTGACAACCATAGATGATGCGATTACCAGCGTTCAAATCCACGCAGCGAGCTTTGCAAAACCCCTCAACCAATTTTGCCAGTCGTGGTCGCATTTGAAAACGCCCAAATCGACAATTAGGGTTCGCGATTTTAGACTTTGACCACGATTTGCTGTTGATCAGAACATCAATTTCAAAAATGAAAATATTTCGTTGATTCATATCATCGAGAGCTTTCCAATAATATATAATTCGATATAGTTTGATGATTCTAAATTTTTTAATTGATTTTGAATATGGAAATTAGGGTTTTGATTGACAGCCATTGAGAAGGAGGAAGGAGCAGATGATTTGAACAGATACGCACAGAAATGGGAATAGAAAGCTAGGGTTTCAGAAAATACTATTTATATGGATAGATGGATAAGAACGAATAGACATATCGAATTGGGTCAAAACGATAACAACGGTCCGAAAAGCCCGTTTCATTCCCAAAAAGAAAGTAGGTCATTCCATATATCGAAATATAGGTTTTCAATATTTTTTAAACTCAATGGAATTAGTTACAAACCCGAATTCCATCGTATATAGAAGTTAGCTTTCAAAATCAAATTATATTCTTTTAAATTTTTTAATGGATTTCTACGCACGATCAAATGATAAGTCTAGCTATGAAACTTGAAATCCTACAATAATTCAATATTATGGATTAGATGAAACTAGTTTCATCGAAATCCGAGGCAGTGGCCAAAATGTCTAATTTTCATGTTAATTAAATAAATTATTATTAAATTAATTTAAATTGCCTTTGAATTTAAATTTAAAAGTTAACAATTTTACCATTCTTGATTATATAGAAATTAATAATCTTCTAAAATTTAATATTCCATGTTAATCTCAAGACTTAAACAATACATTAACAGTTAATTATATTTTAAATACAATCAAATTCTTTTATTCTGATTTACACTCTTATTATTGAATCGACTATTACCTTATGAATATAATTAACATTAGTTTACATTTTATTACATTCATATTTTACAGTTATCATCTTCAACCATATTAATTATAATATTTCAATTTCATTAATTCTACAATTATAATCAAATTAACTTTACAATTATTTCAATTAATTGAAATCATATTAAAGTAATTGTCGATAACATTCAAACAACATTATTAAATCATACTCTAATTATTTTATCATAAAATTTTAATTTCTCATAATATTAAATTTAAAAATCTTATTAAATTTAATATCTTTAGTTATCGATAAATATGGGTCATTACATTCTCCCCCACTCAAAACTTTTCGTCCTCGAAAAGGAACAAGAAGGAATTAAGATGTTCGATATATTTTTATTTAAATTATTCAATTTATAAACAATTTATTTACAAAATTTTGTTTAATAAGATTTTGAAAATAACTCAACTTTCACAAAATTCTTTAAGTCCTAAATTTTTTTAAAAATTTCCACAGAGTCTCCTTTACGTGGTTAGGTCTAGAAAAATAATAATATCAATAATTACAATATATATGTCATATTTCAATAATAAAACTTTCAAACAACGAGAAAAACAGTAAAATATCATTGCAAAACCGTAATCCAAAAACATACCTATTGTCGGGCAAACAAATTATATTTATGAAAACAAAAGCAACAGCTATTGCTTCCATATACCTGTATTCCAGTTATATAATCCAAAATAATGAAAATTATGTACAAGAGAAATATTTAGTTGTTTCAATTGGTAACAAAAGAAAATCAACACAAAACATATGCGAACAAAATAGTACAACCATTATATGCAATCAAAGTATCCATCATACATCCATAGCAATTAAACTAATGGTTTGTTCAGTTTCAGAAATTTCTCATCATTCAAGGGTGATAAATAAACTACTAAGTGTACCTTATGCTCAACAACCTTAAATAATTACTTAACAGATTATTCATACATCCTTAAACAATTTGAAATATCGTTTCCCAAACTTCCCATTAGCCAAACAATATAGAATTTAAATGTTATTTAAGTTGTTCTATTAGTTTCGTTTTTACTCTTTTATTTATTTTTCATTTATTTTCATTCATACAATGTCATTTTCCTTTAATTTACATTCATTTACTTACATATGTTATTTTCCATTCAATTATTTAGAACTTCTATAAATGAGTTCCTAAAATATTATATAAATTTCTTTGCAAATTTAATTATCAGTTATTATTTACTTATAAAACTTGATTTCCATTTAAGATCAACATTCATTTGTGAATAAATTCATACCTAGTTTCTTAACTTTTAAATTTACATTCATTTCTTCATGTATAGTATCATTTAATATTAAATATATTCATGAATCATTTCATCAATTTCTTAAGTTTATAATCATTTACTTAAGTGATATTCACTTTTAGTATTCAATTTGACTATTAAGCATTTCAACCATTAACATACGTTCATTTTGAAGAATTTTTGTTATTAAGCTTTTACTTGTATAATATTCTATTACATATTCGTATTTCACATTTCAACTTTTTAAATATTTCAGGTAAGTTTTGTATATGTTTTTAGAATGTAATTGAGTGTTATAAGAATTTATATTATTCATTTTAGTTAGCAAAAATGTTCAATAGTTCACATCTTCTTAATTTTCACTATCCTTTAATTTACAAGTTACTAATTTCCAATTTCTTACAATTTTATTATATCACTTAGATTCTAATTTCTTATTTTTCATTTTAGAAGTTTTCAACTATTAAAATTGTCAAGATTCCATTTCATTATAATAATTAAAAACATTGATTAAAAGAACTTTAAGAGCTAAATACCGGATTTCATTTCAAATCATTTTGAAATAATATATATACTCATATCTTTATATATGTCAAAACATATTTAGAAATTTAAAATTAAATCTATTTATCAAAACAAATGTGTAGTAAAGCTATTACAGCAGTCTTCCCACTTTGAAACTCGAAAATGAAAGTCGATGATGCGGTCATCATCATTAAAATTATTTTTCAGTGATAGAAGAGGGAAGCACAAAACTTATTTCTTTTTAATTTTTTTTAAAACGTTTCTTTCAAATCAAAATTGAAAATATTTATATCCGAAAATACTTCCAAATAATGCTAATATTTTTTCAAAATTTTTGAAAACCAATTTCAAAACCTTGGAACTTAAATTCTCAAATTCCCAATTTATATTCACTCTATTTGTAAATTCTATTTTGCAACGAATACTTATAAAATTTCACTTCCTAACACAAAATATATCACATACAACTATATCCATTTATAAAAATGATTCTTTCATACACAAAATATAATACTATGTAAAATTATTTCATTCACCTATATGTTAAAACGATATTGTGTCGGTCTGTCCTATTAAGTGTTTAGAAATGTCATAGCGTCGTATGTACCGACCAGAATTTATAAATACCAAACAGAACAAACTAACACAATAAAAAACATTTTTATAACAATAAAAAATACGCTCTCTCATATATATATAACCCCGGGCTCATTCTAGGGTATTAATAACCCTATCTTCGATGAGTTAACCCCGAATAGGCTAAGGTATCTATAAACCAAAGCTCTGATACTAACTGTAACGAACCCACCTTTTTGGATGGTTTAAATCGGCATTAAACCATACATGTCAAACTCAAAATGTTCAAAAGGGAGGATTGTTAATGGGATAAATAAGAAAATAAGACAAAGTGAAGAAAAACAAAACACGGAATCTCACAACGAAATGATAAAATATAATAATCAAATAAACAGTTCATGAAGTTGCTTTACAAATACATTTGATGACACTTTTACAATACAATCAGAGTTATACATATAGCAGGAATAACATAATAGTGTAGAGGAATAACATGATGCAGTGGAATAAATATAATGTAATATAATAAATAGTACACAAACCTCCATCTTCGTCCTCTAGAAATTAAGTCTTCAACACTAAATGCTCAGGCTGACCAAAGCGTAATGAAAAGAGACAAAATTCGAATCGAAACTAAAAGATATTATGTAAGTTAAATAAACAGCAAATAGATATGAGTGTAATGGCTTCAGAGGTATTTACGGGATTTTACATCTCCTATCTAGTGTATAACATGCATGCAATAACCTAAGAGATGTTCAGGATTTCCATCTCCTAAGGATCCGTTAAACTATTTATACGTAATAATATACACTATATATATAATGTATATCAGTAAAGTAAAGTATTAAAATAGCGTTAAGGCGTTACCCATATCCCCCTTAACACATTTTGATAAATCATGTAGTCTATACAGTATGGTAAACTCCATCAAACCGATGGGGTATCAGGGAGCACTCTATAAGTACGACACAAAACAAAATCATCGTTGGCTCGATAAGGCATATGACAAGACACACAAGGCAATACCCATGGTAGGATTCTAGCGGATCACGGAAACAGGTGGGTGGTGACTCATAGCAGCTACTACTGCCCACCTCGAACAACACTCCCATAATCAAATAGAAGTGGCCGCCAATCAATCACAAAGTAACAGATATGGTATCGAAGAAGTATGTCCGATAGGAGGAGCGACCTCACTTGGCCTAGCTATGCCTCCTGATTTTAGTCATATTAAGCTGACCCAGGAGGGCTAGGGCTGCGTTTCTTACCTCATACCAGAAGCTGACCCAGGAGGGCTAGGGCTGTGTTTCTTACCTTATACCAAAAGTGTTCGCCAAACCATCCTACTTCGTTTTGGATTCTCCACCACGTGCACAGTTATTAAAGTGGTTTTAGAATTGGCATTGAGTATGACAATATCCGACCCGGGTCTCTTTAACAACCATTCGTTATATTTTTCACACCATGGTCATTTTATAAAACATTTACAATAATAAATCCAAAAAACAGTTTATACTTCATATCAAAATATCCTTATACTTATTCCAAAAGTAAAATATATTCATAAATACTAAGGAAGATTTCTTTCAATCGTTTCAAAAGTAATTTATAAATCTCTCTTAAACCATTTATAAATTATTTATATGCTTTAGAACCATTTATAAAGCTATTTATAAATTCCAAAAAAGTGTACAACTCTTCCCCTTTAAATCAGTTCTGTTATAAACCCTTTATAAAAATCCTTTAAACCTTTATAAACTTCTTTATAAAACCGTTGTAAAATCTTTTATAAATCCTTTTATAAAATATATTATAAAACTCTTACAAAACTTTCATAAATTCCTTACAAACCTTTTAAAAAATTCTAAAATCTTTTACAAGAACATTTTATCTATTAAAGTTATTATAAAAGTCTATTTTTCTTATTTTAAAACAAAACTATATTTATTATGTTAAATCGGATTTAAAATATGTATATTAAAATATATTAAATACTTTATAAAATTAAATTTTAAAATATAAAAAAATAAAACTAAATAAAATTATAAGTTAAAGTCCTAAATTTACATTTAAAACCATATATTAACTTATAATTTGAAGCTTTGAAACATATAAAATAAATTATTTTCCAAATATAAATTTTTAATAAAATCATTAAATTAAATTTACAAACCAAATTCAAAAATCAAACATACTTTACCATTTAGAAAATAATTTAAAAATCAATACTAATTTAAATGGCAATTTATTTTAGTATAAATTAATATTAAATTAAAAAGCCAAATCAAAGTTCCAAATAGCAACCAATAATATTATATTCACATCATAAATTTGATTTAAATAACATAAGATAGTTTAGTATTTATGAGTGATTAAACCACGTGCCTTTGATTTATCATTGATTTAAAATCCAAATAAGGCCCAAAATTTGAATAGTCTTAGAATGCAGACACACCAGTTCCATATTTTATGGAATTTCGATATGAAAACCAACGCAAGAAACAGCGTCCAAATGCAAGCTCATATTAAAAAGGTTATAAGCATTAGAAATTATAAGATTTTAAATTTAACTTAAAATAATGAAGGGCAAAATTGTAAAATACCCATCATCATGAAACCCTATAGACTGCTCAAATTCGAGATCGAGCTCCAGCGCCACGTAGACCACCCCTCTCTTTGCCTACACATCGTCGAAGCTCCTGGAACAGCTGCCTCCGAGTTTGCCTCGCCTCTGCCTACACGCCTCCTTAGGTCGACGTACCCACTACCTGCCCTTGTCGTCGTTTGAATGCTAAGGCTATGACCATAAAACACAAATTTCGACTACCTTCAACAGCCATAGATGACGCAATTATTAGCGTTCAACTCTATGTAATGAGCTCTACAAAACCCATCAACCAATTTCGCCAATCGTGGCCGTAATCGAAAACGCCCAAATCGACAATTAAGGCTCATGATTTTGGACTTTGACCATGATTTTCCATTGATCAGAACATCACTTTCAAAAACGAACAATTGTCGTTGATTCGTAACGTCGAGAGCTTTCCAACAATATATAATTCGATATAGTTTGATGAGTTTAAATTTTTGATTTTTTGAATTTGAAAATTGGGGTTTTGATTGACAGACATTGAGAAGGAGAAAGGAGTAGATGACTTGAATAGATACGAACAGAAATGGGAATAGACGGCTAGGGTTTTAGAAAAAACTGTTTATGTGGATAGATGGATAAAAACGAGTAGACATATCGAAGTGGGTGAAAATGATAACAACGACCCGAAAAGCCCATTTCGTTTCCAAAATGAAGGTAGGTCATCCCATTATCCAAATACAGGTTTTTGATATTTTTTGAACTCGATGGAACTAGTTTCAAACCCCAATTCCGTCATATATAAAAGTTAGCTTTCAAAATCAAATTATATTCACTTAATTTCTTTTAATTAATTTCTATGCATTTCGAGCTCGCACGATGAAACGATAATCCGATCGCTACGAAACATGAAATCCTATAATAATTCACTATAATGGATCATATGAAACTGGTTTCGCCAAAATCCAGGATAGTCTCCAAAATGGCTAACTTTCACGTTAATTAAATAAATTATTATTAAATTGATTAAAACCATCTTTAAATTCAAATTTAAAAGTTAACAATTTTATCATTCTTGATTACATAGAAATTAATAATTTTTAAAAATTTAATATTCCTTGTTAATCTCAAGATTTAAACATTACATTAATTTCAGCGTCATATTACAACTGTAATAAAATCCCGATTAATTATATTTTAAATTCAATCAAAATCTTTTATTTAGATTTACACTCTTATTATTGAATCAACTATTACCTTATGAATATAGTTAACAGTAACTTACATTTTATTACATTCATCTTTTACAATTATAATCTTTAACCGTATTAATTAAAATATATCAAGTTCATTAATTCTATTAATTACTAATATAATTCCTTATTTACAATTATAACCAAATTAACTTTACAGTTATTTCAATTGATTGAAATCACATTAAAATAATTGTCAATAACATCCAAACAACATTAGTAAATCATATTCTAATTATTTTTCTCATTAACAAATAATAAAATTTTAATTTCTCACAATGTTAATTTTCAAAATCTTGTTTAGTTTAATATTTTTAATTATCGAAAAATACGGGACGTTACATTTAAGTTGGAAATAACAAGCTAGAATATATGTAATTTAAATTGAGATCTCATCTACAATAGCATATGATTTAGGATCAGTCTTAACAATAATGAATAAAGCTGAATATAGTTTACATGTTACAAGATGATTGGGTAAATATTTTTCTGCACTAGAATCTAACTAGCAACTCTCACACTATTTCTAATAAATATCATTTAGTTTTGACAACATAAACCACTTTTAAATGAAAATTATACCAAGTTCTTTTGTGATTTTATTTGCCAACAATCATCTTGGTATTTTTGTTGACTGTCGAAGCAGATTTCTCTGTTTTTTCCCAACATTTTAAAATGGGAACATTTGGCATACATCCTTAATAGGTTTGAAAATACAAAAAACATCCATCCGTTTTAATTATAAGTTTCTCATCCTTATTTTCAAATGCAACAAAAAAATTCCGTAAATATCCTCGCGTCTTTCTTGAACAAAACCCATTCAAATTCTTTTCATCAATCCACATCTTAATAAAAGAAAACCCTAATCGCTTGAATTATAAATAGGAAGTAGTTCCAATTTCAAAAATCGATGTTCGAATCGAGTCCAGAACTGAAGCAAATTGTGATTCAGAAGTTGAAAACAACTCAAATCAGAAAATCAAAGGTTATCTATTAAGAAATTTGATTATTTCAATTTTCATTCTGTTAGTAACTAAATTTGATAAAATTGCAGATATTTGTTAGAAAAGTTCAAAAACGTTCACATACAAACAATATTATGCCTAATATAATACATCAAAATAGTTATATATTTATATGCAAATTTTAAGTGCATTTCAATTATGAAGCTAAAAGTCATAAGATTTTTATTATACTTGCAGACATATTTGTAATTATTATGAATAGTTGCATATTTGTTCGTAATTATTTATGAACAACTGCATTTCACTTATGCAGTTATAAATTGCACCATTTTTAACCGCATATCTGTTATGCGGTGAAAAATAGCACTTGTTAAATGCAATTTTTGGCTGTATATAACATACAGTTAAAACATACACTTGAATCATGCAAATTTTGAAGTTCATTTCACTTATGCAGTTAAAAATTCATAAGATTTTGATTATACTTGCATACATATCTAATATAAAGTTATTATTGTATTATATTTAACTGCATTTACGTTATGTAGTTAAAAATTGCAGCTGTTAAATATGTTTTTTAACTGCGTAATTCATATGCAGTTTGCAAATTTTAACTGCATTTTACATATGCAATTAGAAACTAAAAATATCCTTAAACAATCTTGGTACTGAACTGCTGCATTTTAAGACTACCTATCTATTACATAGTTATAAATTGATGAAAAAATTAGTTAAAATCTATACTAATATATAGTTTTTAATTACAACAATATTAGTTTTAAACAATTGTATATTTGTATGCACATATTTAAGTTTTTTCTGGTTTATATGCAATTATTTAAAATGGTTACATAGTAAATGCAATGAATATAAAATTCATATAATGTCTATTTGTATATTGTTTACAGAGAAAAGATGAGACGGTAATAGAAAAGGGACATAGGGTTTACTCAAAAAAATCCATAATTGTTGCTGGAGAACTAACTGAAGAAAAGATTGGTGTAAAAACAAAAAAAAACAGAAAGGAGCTGATCTACGAAAAAGTTTCACCAAAGAAGAAACTTATAGAAATAGTTTGAAACCTTTTCTTGAGATATTAAAGAGGATTAAGAAAGAAAATTCATTGAACAAATCACACAATGAATATATAAAAGGATTGCCTCTCTATTGGTTCATAAAAACGATTTACAATTAAATGATTTAACCAAAGAAATCCTCAAAAATTCTATAACTATTGATATAATTGTTAGAAATTACAAAAAGAATTTCAAGTATTTTTAGTTTAGAGATCTGAAAATTAAATTGTTATAAGATAATATAGCACAACTGCGTGGTGCTCAAATAGAAGGTCAAATTGTCAAAGTTTCAAGTCACATCAAAAAGAAAGAAAAAAGTGATTCTGGATTCAATTCTTTTGTGGACAGACATTTTAATGATGATGCTAATGTTAACAAAAAAGGCTGAACAACAAATATTTTCTATAATTAGAGGAACCATTGAATAAGATAAAGAAGATACAACAAAACTTCTCTTCCTTCATTTGACTGCAACATTCCTTGTATCAAATTCTAACTCAAGTGTATCATCAAATTTGGTTCCTTATTGCATATGCAACAAAAAAATGTCAATGGTATAATGGCCAAGGACAATACATAAACATCTTGTTTGTCAAGTTGAAAAGTATGTTGAAAAGCCAAGAAAAACTACAGCTTGTGTAACTCTACTTTTGGTATTATATTTGAACTGTAAATTTATCACTTTTACAATTATTTATATATGTTTTGTATGATATTAATTATATATTCTTTTCAGTGGTGGATTTGTGAGAAAACATATGTGTTGGGGAGACCCAAAGCTATGTATGACAGCCGATATCCACTAGCTGGAAAATGGAACCTTACACGGCTGAAACCGCTCACAATTATGACAATGAAATACAAATCTGTAAGTGTACAAATTATTTCACTAGAAACTACAACATTTCAAAAATATATCGAGTCTAAAAAATATTGTCCTCAACAATTATAAACATATGTAAAATTTTCTATTATTAACAATACTTGAAGAAAAATATACAAATTTTTTTGTAATAATTGCATATTTTTCAATTATTACTATTTTATTTTACAAACTAAACTGCAAAATATTTTAAAAAAGTTAGATCTCATAATTTTCTGCAATTATGAAGAATAAATTGCAGCATTAACTGCAAATATTGGAAATGTATGGAAAAAAAATGAACAAATATTTAATAAAAAAATTCTTAGTTTTTCTGTAAATATTCATAAAACTTTCAATATTTTATACAACTATTTTTAGTATATGAAAAAAAAGTCCAATTTTTAACAATAGTTGCTGAAAAATTGCAAATATTTCAATTATTTCAGTTATATCTGCAATTATATCATTCACGCAATTATTGCAGTTAAAACCTTTATGTTCATAACACATTTGTAAATCTACTTATGTCATTTTTCTTAACTTTATTTACCAGGATGATCAAGCAAAACAAATTGACTTCTTAAATGATGCCATAGATAAAGATAAAGAGTATGAAAAAATATACAAAGAGAAGAACATTTTAAAGAAATGATACAAAGACTTGAAACAGACAACAGAAGACTTCAAAGTGAGAATGTGCAATTAAGAAAACAACTTAGCAAATATTAACAAGAATCAACATCTACTGATTTTTGAAAATGATTTGTTTGAAAGTGAAACGTTGAAATACAAAAATTCTACTGAAGAAGAAGAAAATGAAGTGATTGATGATGGTAAGGAGACTGATGCTACCAAGTATGAAATATTGGCAAACAAAAATTTGAACGAACAAGAAAATGAAAAGACTGATGAAAATATGAAAGACGGTGATGGTGCGGAGACTGATGAAGATGATGATGATCATGTTGATGATAATATTGAGAAGAAAGATAATGATAATAATGTTTATGATATTGACCATATTGATGATGATATTGAGAAGAAAGAAAGAAATGAAGACGATGATGGAAAAAATAATAGTGATAGAAAGAAGGAAATGTTGATGATGCTGATGATCATGTTCTTGATGATTATGTTGATGGTGCACAGAAAAAAGAAGAAAGAGAAGTGGAAGAGAAAATTAATGATAATGACAATTTAAATGAGGATGAAAAGCATGCTAAAAGAGAAACACAAATTGCAAAAAATAAAGATGTTGTTGAAGTTAAAATTTCGAATTATTAATAACTTTCAAGCAAATACATTAAATTATATTCATTGATAAATTTGCAATTACTCATAATATGTGACAAAAAATACTACAGACAAATATGCAAATATTGAAAATAATCACTGTGATACAATTTTTGGAATCAAATCTGCAAATATTGGAAATAAATGTACAAAATACTGCAAAAATATTGTTGGCATTTGCAATGAAGCATTTGATTATACAAAAAAAAAATCAAAAAAATTTCATTCATTATTTGCTCATTTATATGTAGATGTGTTGATTATTTTCAGTCGTATACGATTTTATTGCAAAGTTGTAGAATGTATGCAATTATTATAAATAGTTGTATACATCTTTGCAATTACTATGAAAAAATGCATTTTTAAATGCATTTTACTTATAAAGTTATAAATTGTATCATTTTAAATGCATATCTGATAAGTAGCTTAATATTATAGCTATTGCACGCAAATTTTAACTATAAATGAAATATGCAGTTAAAAAATACAGTTAAATGATGCAAATATTAAGTGCATTTCACATACACGGTTATTATGAACAGTTGCATACACATTTGCAATTAACTGCATTACGCTTATGTAGTTATGAATTGAACCATTTTTAACTGCATATCTGTTATGCAGTAAAAAATAGCATCTGTTAAATGCAATTTTTAACTGCATATAACATATGAAGTTAAAACAGATATTTGAATTATGCAAATTTTAAAGTGCATTTCACTTATGCAGTTAAATCATATATCGTATGCAGTTAATATTGCAGCTCTTAAATGCAAATTTTAACTGTATATGTAAAAATGACATTCTTCAGAAATATTGGTAGTGTACTTCTGAATATTAAGACAACATATCTATCACATAATTAAAAAAGCACTTTGTCAAAATGATTGCAGTAAAATCTGTATTTATTATCAATAATTGTTGCATACTCTAAAGTTTTCCTACCGAATGAATGTTAATGGTAAATATTCCTATAATTATTTTGAAAACATTAAAAATTATTATTTTAATTTTTTTAGATCAAACAATCGAAAGAAATGAATATCAGGTTGATGTTGCTGGCACTAATCCAACTGTTGAAGCTATAATAAACGCTATGGAAGAACCTATGCAATAACTATCAAGGGAGAAGAAACGAAAACAAATTCAACCATCAATAGTAGATGATTTCGAATCACTACCAAAATCATGTGATTTGCCTACAAGTGCAAAATTGGATATCAAATGATATCCGTATATCCTATTATTAAGTAAAGAGAAAGTGTCCGCGGGTGCGGTGCAGTGAAAAGGAGGCTTGGGTTCTGCTAAAAAGACCCAGGTTTGATTCCTACCACGCGCTTCCCTATCCTATATAAATTTACCCAGGGGTATGGGGGCTTGGATCAGCGGACGGCTTTATTATACCCTCCTCAGGAGTTTACCGGTCCGTCAGGTTCTCCTGGGTATTCAAAAAAAAAGGTAAAGAAAAAGTTCAAGTAATAAAAAAAAATTCAAAAATAATGACCTTAGGTAAGAATAATTTTATAACATAATACAAAATATAGATAATTATTTAAATAACTACGGTATTTTTATAAAAATATGCCTAACAATCCAGAAATTTCAACAAATAACGTTTATATTTCCTGTATTGTCTGAGTATTGATAGTAGGACTAAAATTTCTAAACAATTAAACAGCACGACTACGTACTATATTTGGGACAAAGATATTACAATAACTGGAACTGTTCTTGGTGAATTAGTATTTGGAAGATTCATTGGCCAAGTATTAAAACTTCAAATATTTTATATTTAGAATTATCATTATTATATTCAAATAATTACAAACAAATCTGCTATTATCTATAATATTTGCTAATAAATTAGCAATTCAATATAATATTTACAAATTAATATGTATGTATTCCCAAAAATTTACAAGTATATTATTATTTAACAAAATAACTATTATATAGGTCATCGTATGGACATCAATTGGAAAACGATAATCCAGTAAATTTGTTCTTCAAAGTTTATGCTATTGTATAATTCTAAATTTATCATGAAATATTTGTTGAAGAGTTTGTAAATTGAATGTGTTAGCATGTATCGCTACAGAGTACCATGCAATCCGATTCAAAATCAAATGCAGCAATTCTAGTCAATAAGATCATACATAATTTTTGGCCAAACTATGAAAAAATGTTCTTCCCAATTCACATAGACTTACATTTCAGTATTTTCGAATTTATAAAAGAAAGTAGATAGTGTCAATATTATGATTCAATGAAGCCAAGAACAGAAGATGCACATGCAAAATTAGCAAGAAAAGTGGTAAGTAAATTGAAAAAATATTAATTTATTGAAGAAAATAATATATTATTAGTCTAATAAAATATTTATTTATCTGCAGAGAAATTATATAACATTCTTGCTTAAAAATTTGAAAAGAAGAATCACAAAACTTCAAAATTACTTACATTTCCAAACACCCCACAACAAGATAGTGAATCGTAAGTACATAACAACAAATAAGTTTGAAATATTTACTTATCTAGCTGCAATTTCTCAAACCAAAATGAATATGATCTAAAATTATTGCAGGAAATATTACTGAATGTTTGTAATGAATATGATGAAAACTAGAAGTGAAAATAAGGACGTAAACAAGCATGATAGCATTTACACCATTGAAGCTATGACAATACAAAGAGCGGAAATCGCATATCAAATTCTGTCGTGCAAACCGCATAGCTGGAGCATGTAAGACAATCTTGTACACCAATTTCTATTATCAGATGCCAACAAATAAGAATGATGTTTTTTATCTCACTTTTTCGTAACTATATTATTAATCAAAATATTTACAAATGTATATATTATTAACTACGTTGGTTATTAAAGGTTTAATATGATAATAAAAAATTTGAAGTGCAATTCACTTATGCAGTTAAAGATTCATAAGATTTTTATTATACTTGCATATATATATGAAATTATGAATTGCATTATTTTTAACTGCATATATCTTTAGCAGTTAAAAATTATTGTTAATAATTATAAATATGCATTTTTTTAATAAATATTTGTTTATTAATACGCAAATATGTTGACTATTTCCAATTATTGTTAATAATTGCATAAAACTCAGTAAAAATATATGTTGGAGCTGTAAAAGTTTTTTTTACTGAAATAATTGTAGACATATATTGCTGCAATTTAGTAGAAATTTTAAATAACCGTACCTTTTTATGCAATGGTTGTAGTCATACATGCGGCTATAATAAATATTTGAAGACAAATTTGTAAATATTGTAAATCAACACTGTGGTATAATGTTTGCAGCCATATCTGCAAATACTGAAAATAAATCATAGAATACTACAAAAATAGTGTTAAATTTTGCAAATAAAAATGCAATAAATGTTAAGCAAATATTCGCCCATTTATATGCAAATATGCTAATTATTTTCAAGTTATATGCAATATATTGAAAAGTTGCAGACATATATGCAATTATTATGAATAGTTGCATGCATGTTTGCAATTCTGATTAACAACTGCATTTTTAAATGCATTTCACTTATATAGTTCAAAAGTCACGATTCACGCATTTCACTTATGAACAATTTATGCATTTCAGTAACAAACAACCACATAATGTTCTAAACCTTAATATAAAATTCACAATTTATGCATGTTCTAAAATATTATAGTTCAAAATTCATTAGATTTTCAACTTCATATTGCAGATGTAGTTAAAAAATGAAACACTTTTAATACGGTAATAATTTAGAATAAAATTTATTTTAGTTATATTAGTTGTATTTTATTTATAGCTCATTGTTGTATGAATTTTAACTACATTTTAAAATTAGAGCCTTAGAATTTTGGAGAATGTACAAGACTTGAAATACTTTAATTGCATTTTATGAACCATTTATATTTCATTTTATTCATGAGTTATAAAAAGAAAATATATCTTTGACTATTTTATATAAAAGGACAAAAACATCCCGTATTCATGTGATTCTTTCATCTTTTAATTCAACATCTTAACCAAAGTTATATTCCTTGACCAATTATATCTAGGGTTGATATTTTTTCTGTGTATATATTCTATCTTTCCTTCTTTTTTGCTCTATGTCTTCTTCTTTAATGAAAAATCAAATCTTTAGCATTTATTCAATGGCTATTTGGAATTATGTTTTGTTTTTTCTTATATTCTTGGCAATCCTTTTTAGTTTAAGTACTGATGGCGATTTTTACAAATTATTCCAACAGTACTCAAAAAAAAAGTGCCAACTAGGCAGTTGCTGCACTTAAGAGATGAAGACGATGATTTACAAGATAAAATTCAATGCCCTTGTCTCTGATTTCAAATGAAAGATAAAGTAAAACGTAATTTTTTCGTCCACTCAACACTATGATGGTAGGAGATTTATTTGTTCTAAAGCATGGTGATGACTAACTTAAAAGTTCACACATAAGAATCATTATGTCATTTTCAACAAGTATTGATTGCATTATACATATTGTACATAGCTATAACAAGACCATGACCGAAATCAAACATGATTATAAGAATATTGTTGAGACATTCTAAAATCATGTGTAATAAAAATTTGTTCTATTATTCTGGTTTTACGTTGCTATTACTATATCGTGATGTTTTAGATTTTATTAACTGCGGTTGAGCATGATTCTATGTTTGCTGTTAAATTGTTGTGGCATATGTGAAATGTAGTTAAAAATTGCACCAACTAAATGCATAAGTGAAACGCGGTAAAAAATAGCACCAGCTAAATGCATTTTTTAGCAGCATATGTTATATGCAGTTGAAAATTGCACCAATTAAATCATTTTTTATCTGCATACCTTATATGCAATTAAAAATGCACCAACTAAATGCATTTTTTAGCTGCATATCTTATATGCAGTTAAAATTTTTATTTAACAACTGTAATTTTTAATTGCATTCCACATATGCAGTTAACAAATACACTCAAACGAAGCAATAAATTCGTAAGTGAAATACAGTTAATAATACAATTATTAATAATAATTACAAATACATATAGATTTACTTCTAATAATTTCATAGATTTATGTAATTATCCACGATGATTTGAAAGATGTCCGCAATTATACTGAATAATTGCATGTATGTCAATAATTATATTGAACAATTGTTTGCTCTTCAGCAATTATATAAATAAACCCATTTCAATAAATGCTTTCAATTATTCACTTAAAACCATCTATATCCTTTAACGTATGGGTCGATAATATATTATTACATTTTAATTACAAATATTCATCTTATTTGTAGAACTGAAATAAAATTCAAAATATTTGCAGAGAAATCTGTAGTTTTTAAATATAATTGCTGCAATAACTGCAAATGTTCAAAATCTCTACATATAAAGGAGTATTTTCTGCAAAAAATTACACCAACTAAATGCATTTTTTAGCTGCATATCTTATATGCAGTTAAAAATTGCATCAACTAAATGCATTTTTAGCTGCATATGTTATGTGCAGTTAAAAATTTGTATTTAACAACTGTAATATTTAATTGCATTACACATATGCAGTTAACAAATATATTCAAAAGAAGCAATAAATTCATAAGTGAAATAGAGTTAAGAATAGAATTATTAATAATAATTGCAAAAAATATTTACTTTTAATAATTTCACATATTTATTTAAATATTCACAATAATTGGGAAGAAGTCTACAACTATACTGAATAATTGCATGCATGTCTGCAATTGTACTAAATAATTGTTTGTTGTTCAACAGTTGTATAAATAAATCCATTTCAATAAATGCTTTCAATTATTCAATTAAAACCATCTATATCCTTTAATGTATAGCTCGATGATATATTATTACATTTCTTTATCACAAATATTCATCTTATTTGCGAAACTGAAATAAAATTCTCAAAAATGGCAGAGAATTCTACAGTTTTTAAATATAATTGCTGCAATAAATGCAAATATTCAAAATCTTTGTATATAAAGGAGTATTCTTCAACACTGTATGAATCATGCAGTTAAAACATACAGTTAAATGATGCAAATTTTAAGTGCATTTCACATACATGGTTATTATGAATAGTTGCATACATGTTTGCAATTATTTATGAACAATTACACTTTTAACTGTATTTCACTTATGCAGTTATGAATTGCACCATTTTTAACTGCTGTTATGCATAAAAAATAGCATCTGCTAAATGCAGTTTCTAAATGCATATAACATATGATGTTAAAACACATACTTGAATTATGCAAATTTTAAATTGTATTTCACTTATGCAGTTAAAACATATATCGTATGCAGTTAATATTGAGCTGTTAAATGCAAATTTTAACTGCATTTTACATATGCAGTTAAAAAATAAATACATTCTTCAGAAATATTGGCAGTGTACTGTAACGACCCAGTATTTTGAACCTTTTACATCTGCACATGTTAGACTTGAATTGCTCAAAATATCAGATTGTTAATTTATATTTGGCAAAGCTCAACATATACAGTAAATAAAGCAATCACAGAATCACAGATTAATATAACAATAAGCAGCGGAACAGATAACTAGTAGTTCATTAAGCTACTATATAAACATAAGAGTTGAAAACAAAATATAACAGAAATCTCAAATACAGAGTAGTCTCAAGTACAAAAGTACCTACATGACTGAATCGAAATAACTGGACCAACTGAAAGCTAACTAGATATACGATAGATCTTCAAGTAAAGCTCCAAACTGCAAAGGTGAGTCTCAAATGCTGTGTCACTCAGTCTGATTCAAGCATAAAACAAAACATAAAACACTCGAGTCTGGATTAACATTCTTATATCAGTAAATTCAACTCAAGTGAAATGTCAACTGAAATATAAGTAATTCAAAGGATGCTTGGGATTTCCATCCTCTAAGGATCCATGGAACTATCTATTATGTAGTAACATACGCTATTATAATATGTCTATGGTAAAGTAAACTATTAAAGTAGCGTTAAGGCGTTACTCATATTCCCTTAACACATTTTATGTATTTCCGTAGTCTATACAATGTCGCAAGCTCCACCAAACTGGTGGTTTACCCAGAGGACACCACACAGGTATGACACGAAATAAACTCATAGAAGGCGCGACAGAACATGCGGCAAGGCATGTGAGGCAATGCCAGGGTGGATATACCATTTGCATATCCGTACTGGTGGTAACGCATAGCAGCTACTACCGCCCACCTTGTGACACACTCCCAAATCAAAGGTGCACCCAATCAAATCACAGAAGCAATAGAATGGTATCGAAAAAATTTGTCTGATAAGAGGAATGACCTCACTTGGCCTGGCGTGGCTCCTGTTTTAGCCACATCAAGCTGACTCACGGGAGTCGGGGCCGTGCTAAAACCTGATATAGAATCGTCGCCAAACCATCCTGCTTCATTCTGGAATCTCCACCACGTACACAGTTGTTAAAGTAGTTTTCGGTATTGGCAGAGAGTATGACAATATCTAATCCTGGTCTCTCTAACAACCAAACGTTTATTCCACACCTTGGTCATTTCTTTTCAAAAAGTTCATACTTCGTATCAAAATATCGTTTTCATTTCAAAAAGCATATCAATTTGATATCATTATTCACTTTATAAAATATTCATTTCTTGAATCGTAACACTTTTAAAGATTGAAACATTTTAGAAATCATAATACTTTTGAAATTGTAGCACTTTGAAAACATAACACTTCTGAAATCATAACATTTCTGAAATCATAAGGCTTTCGGAATCATAACGCTTATGAAATCATAACACTTTTGAAATCATAACACTTTCAATTTTAGAAGGTTAAGATTCAATTCAAATTCTAAATAAACTCTTTCAATCATTATCAATTTTAAATCCAGTTATGAACTATCTCTTCAATTCCAATAAGATTCAAAGTTGAAATATTCAAACATTTCAATATAAGTTTCATTTATATTTCACATTTAACTTTACTATTATTCAGTTTTGAAATATCTACTTAATCAATTAATAACAATTAAATAAAATCTCAATTTATAATTTTAAATCAATATTAAATATTCAGTCTCAATTTTATTAATAGTTGAAGATATTCATTTAATCACTTTTCATTAATCAAGTTATAAATCATACCTTTCAAATCTCAAAATTAATAAGTTCAAACAAATTCTTATTTAAATTCAATTATTAACCAAATTAAATTTCATGTCAATTTTACTTTATTTTCCAACATCTATTTATTTAAAGTCATTACAAAAATTTACTTAATATATTAATGAAAATTTTAAATAAATATTTAAACATATTATATATATGCTAATTAAATTAAATTTTATTTAAATAATTTACATTAAAATAAATCTTATTAATAAATCTATTTTAAATCTTATTTGATATATTTTAAAATAATATTTTTTTATAAGTAATTTTTTTAAAAAGTTATATTTTCAAATAACTTGTAAATTTAAAAATTCCAAACATATAAATTAAAAATCTATTTTTACAAAATAAAATATCTTTTTATTGTATTTAAAAATCAATATTTAATAAAATACATATATTTCCTTCCAAAACTATAAAAATAATTTTTCAAAATAGACCAGCGGTGTCCTTATATAATTTCTATCCTATGGTCAAGTGATATGGATATTTATCACTTCAATCCGCAATTTAATATTTTACGAGTATATATCATTTCAACCCGCAATCCCAAAATTCAGAATAAATGAAAATAACTTGGGTTTATCATTTCAGCCCATAAAGATTTTCCCCTAATCTATAGTATCGTTCGGGAATGTATCATTTCAACCCATTGGGAACTATCAGGAAACCGGTAGAGTGGGAACAAATATGATAATAAATCAACAACGGGCATATATCATCAATAAGAAATTTAAATAAAATATACACAACAGGATATGGTATCATATCATAGGTGAACAATTGCAGATAGCATATCATATTTAACAATTAAATAACTAGCAATTCAATTTTAACAGCATATTTCAATTGTCGTTTCAAGTGAAATCAAATTTACTATATATAAGGATGTTAATCGTGAGTGATTGCTCACCCATCGAGGCTAGAGAAATTTGACTACGTGACAAGCTATGAGTTGAATCACGAACTAGACGATTGACCAATCCAAACAACAAATCTTAAAGCGGAGTAAGATGGACACGGATTTGACGGACAAAGATGATAATTATAGATCGATTAACCAAACCAAGGTTAGGTATAGATTGATGGAAACAACATATATATTTATATGTATTATATATATTTATATCTATATATACGTTATATTTAAAAAAATTCAATTTTAAAACACGTATCAATGTAAATCCTCATTACTATATATATATTTCAGTGTTTATTAAATTATATATTTAACATCAAAATATTCTGTAATTCTATTTTAAAATCCATATCCTATTTAAACACGTATAAAGTAAAACCTCCATAAAATACCAACTCATGTATATACATATACATATACATATACATATACATATACATATACATATACATATACATATACATATACATATATATATATATATAACCCAAACAGTTCATACATAACTTATCTAAACTTATATACATAACGAATATAAAACTTGTATAAAATTATATATATGACATATCTTATTACTATCTGTAAACAAACATATCCTATACCTTATAACAACTGTATATATTTATATATATACACTTAAAAACCAATTTTTAAATAGACAAATATGTATATACTTTAAAAAAATCACTATTAGTATAAGCATATATTATACCTAAACCTATTAGAATATGAAACTATACTCTTCATATTATATTATATATAACTTTTGATCAAAGATACTAAATGTACGCAAGCAAATATATAAGCTTTTGGAAGAAATATATATGTACGCAAGTAGTATGAAACTATATATAACTTTGGAAGACAAGCAGGCTTTGGAAAATAGTGAAAAATGTTGAACAGATTATGCTGCAACACCTAATATACAAGCTATAGATGAATTATTATATTTAGAACCTTTATATAAACAAGCAAATGATATATACTTTCTAAAATATTATTATTAATGTAAATTTAACACATCATATAAATATATACATCTCAAAATTTTAACAAATCATATTTTGCATATACATATACTTTTCATAATATTAACCAAAACATATTATATAAATATTCCTTTCAAAATATAATAAGGTTGAACAGGCTGAGATGGGAAGATGGTCGGGACAATGGGCGGTGACCGACGTTTGGGTGGGTGAGGATGTTTGGTATGTCAAGTCGGCTCTAGTGGCGGGGTTTGCGCTCAAGGGGGGCTTGGTCTTAAGGCGGCTGCTTGGTGGAAAAGGAAGGGTAGCAAGCGCGTGTATGGTGAGGGGGAAGCTAAGTGTGCGGTGGTGGCTTCGAGGAGGAAATGTGAGAGGGATGAGGCTTGGGGTTTGAATAAGAAAAGGCAAGGAATGGGTGGATCTCAGCTGGCCAGGGGCTAGTATCGCTCGGCTAGAGAAGGGTTCAGGTCAGAGGATGGAAGCTTTGAAGTGTGCGCGGAGTGGTGTTGGTTCAGCTCAGGTTGGGTCGCTGACCTTTGGTGGAGAGGGTGAGAATGAAGCAGGTAGGAGATAATGAAAGAAAGTTTTTTTTCTTCTCAAACGCACAAGCATAGTAATATATATATATATATATATATATATATATATATATATATACATATACATACAAACTATCTTATATTTCAAACGAAGAAGAACAGAGGAGAGAGAAGATCAGCAGCCATCGATTAGAAAAGTTTCATAAAGGTAACACAGCAAGTAAATATATACAAATGAACGGGTGGGTGTCTTCTTCGGTTATAAATGATCTGTATATAAACTTTTATATATATATATATATATATATATATATATATATCCTAATAGAACAGGGACAGAACTGAGAAAGCAACCCGATAAAGATGAATAGCCATAAATGGCAATTGTCAAGATGTTAAATTCAAGGATCATTTATGGTTAGTGGCTATTGGGTTTTCAACCAGTGAATAAACGAATGGTCAATGAAACAGCAAAAAGCTCAAACGAGTACCGATATGGTTAACCGTTCCACAAGTTTCGCCATGCACTGTACAACGTAACACATAAATGAATATACTATGGAGATTAGCACGATGAGGCGAATGGAATGATAGGCAGATATCAACGATACGACCATCATATCAAAAGTCGATATTTTGCAGTTAAACTGCTGTAGATATACGAAGATAGAGAAGTCTAAATTTGATGAAACGAAAGTTGACTTCTCATTCAGAAAATATTAAACATTTTTATTGTATAAAAATATTCAAATTTTGAAAATATTTTATTATCATCAAATTTTTCTGATTTAATATTGAAATTGAAATTACACAACAGAACTAACTTTTATATTTTCCAACGAAAATTTGACATTTGCTATGCTTTAATAGGCGCATCTCAAATATCGAGTTTTCGTTGCAAAATTAAATCATTTAATTTCAAGGAAAATTTCAGTTAATTACGTTATAAAACTATTAAAATTTACGGATCGTTACGCTCTTCCCAACTCAAAACTTTTCGTCCCCGAAAATAAACAAAATAGGAGAATAGAAGTAACAGAAAGGAAAAGATAGATTTGAAATATAAAATACCAGATACCACAATTAATTCCAAAACTGTATAAATTTTATTTTACATTTAAAATCAGTTTAATATTCAACTCATTGACTTTAACTCATTCTGTTTAATCAATAAAATTTATTGTGTTCATATTTGATTGATTTCAATTCAATTTATTTTCATTCTATTGGTTTGTTTTCAATTTACTAACGTTTACTATAATATTTCTTTCAAAACAAAGTTTATTTCGTTTAACTCATTTGTTAAATCCATTTGACTCTAGTTAAGTTAATTTCACTTAAAAATTCAATTCCAACTATTCTTAAGTCCATATTTATTTACTTAAATAGTATTTTTCTTTTATTATGTAATTTATTTTACTCACATTACTTATAACACCAATTAAATGTATAGAAAGTCATTATAACAAGCAAAATTTTTATTAATAATTTCCCTTAACAAAATTTCATTTTAGGACATTTTGTTGCCTATATTTATTTTATATATTATCAATTACATTCAAACCTTCCTAGGTAAGTTTTATGATTCCAATGTAATTGAGTATTATACAAATTTACCTTTGATTTACAACATTTTCAATTAATTAAAATTTGGTTTGGAACATTTTATTTATTTATTTTTCTCTTCTTGTACAACCTTTAATTATATTTTCCCCTAACCCTTTAACTTTTGAATATTTTAGGTAAGTTATATGTATATATATATATATATATATATATATTAGAATGCAGTTGAGTATTATACAAATTAAATTTTCCTATTTCAACTGTTTGAAGTTATTTCAAAATTCCAATTTAAATTTTAAACGCTTCGAATATTTCAATTTTTTTGATTTATTTAATTAAAAACCATAACTTAATACAGGATTTAAGAATTTAAATTTTCGGTTTCACTTCCCACATTTTGAAATAAATATACATATATATTTTGTGAATCAAACCATATTTAAGAAATTCGAATCAAATCCCTTTTCCAAAAGAAAAATGTAGCAAAGCTGCTATGTGGTCTCTCCACTTAGAGACTTCAAAATGAATGTCGACGATGCTGCAGTCATCATTGAAATTATTTTCCTGTGACAAATAGGAGACTATTGACTTACTTCTTTTAAAAATTCTGAAAAACAATTTCCATTCGGAAATACTTACAAAAAATATACTCTTTCAAACTAAAAACCAAACTTTGAAAAGCAGCATAATTAAATTCTTAAATCCTTACTTTAAATTTATTTCATTTTTAAATCAAATAAACCATGTTTATATAATTTCAACACCTTATAACATATAAAATAGAAAATGATCTAGTAGTGTTGACAAAATAATGAATGAAAATTTAGTATTATCGTTTCTAATAACTAATTCATTTAACTGTCCAATTTTAGAAAATTATACTTATATATATATAATATAATTGTACAAAAAATTTCATTTACAAATTTTGAAAACAATATTGTGTCTGTTTGCTCTGTTTAAGTGTTTGAAATCCCTATCAATAGCATTGGTCAGACTAGTTGATCGAAACCCTAATTCAACCTTAACAACTCAAACAACACGATATCAACAACTTATATTAATTACAAATATGCTCCCCCATAGAATTATTCAAGAATGGATTATTGAACAGGGATAGAGATCCAAATTTAGAGGGATCCTAATTACAGAGAATTTTAACTATGAAGATCGGCTCGAAATGAAGATAAGATAATTAAATTACAAAAGAAGAAATGGATAGACTTATTTTATCGTGATGACCTTCCATGTCAATCGATATTCCAAGAATAAGATCGATGCGAAAATTCAATTTCCCGCTTAAAAGAAAGAGGAGTGACTTCACCCAATGTCGGGATAATATCTGATGATCGGAGTGGAGTCAAGATTACAAGGGAATTACCATGATCGTCTACTAGAGACGATTCGGACTTTGCAAGAAATAATAACATCTAAACCGAGGATGTAGAAATCTCCAGTGGGTGGATACTTGCTGTAAAGGAGTTACACCCCTTTACAGATTACACAAAGGTTGGCGCGACCACCGAAGGATTAGACACACACATGAGGTCGAAGCTGCAAGTTGAGGTGGCAAGATGTTCTCAAATTCATTATAGAGATCAACCGAAGTGGAGCTATGGAATGCTCTAGAGTCAAGAAGAATATGAATAGGACATACCATATTGGTTTTCAGAACAAAGGGGGGAGTTTTAAAAATTCAAAGGAAACCCGAGTCAAAGAGGATGAAACTCAAGATCAAACGAAGGTGATTCTGTAGTTAAATTTGCTCTATGATACGACCCGCAGTTCCGTACCCCTTGAGTCAGCACTATTCTACATTAATCAACTCAAGATGAACAAAAATACGAACCATTAGGGTTAAAGAAGAAGAGGTAGAAGAATAAAATAGGAAACAACATCAGAATCTAACCATCGCAGCGAAATAAAATACAATAGATAATAACAGACCTTTACACTAAAGAAAACTATATCTTCTTTATACATACATCACCAGAATACATCATCAGAGTTCAACAATGTCAATAACATACAACTGGACAGTAACCATAACCTGCCCTCAAAATCTGAATATACAGTGGAATATTTAAACAAATACGGAAGTACATATCACCATCCAGCTCCACAGCATCATTTCCTATAATCTATAATACTCGGTCTGACACGAGCATTATAGTTAAATAACACCTGAGTCAGTCTGGAATACCAGCGTGAGAAAACCACACTTAATTGATTATTAAAGATTCAAAATCCTTTGAAAATCAAAAGCATCTCGTAAGACCACGCCACAAATAAACATGTCGGGTTTTTACCTTACGATATCCAAAACACTTTTTATCAAAATTCTCTGATATTATAATAGTGTCTATAGAAAGTAAAATAGAATCTAGCTGAAAAGCTTGCATCCCACGTTTCAGCAATAGTTGGGCACAATCAAAACCGTACAAGCACGTAGGGAGAATGGATTTCCAACTAATGACTAGGCATTGGGGTACCACCTGTCACGGTACCTGGTCTAGATCAGAATACCGAGGATCACTCCCGACTCCCTACAACACAAGACCGGGACTACCCCTTACTGGATAATCCCAAGTAAAATAACCCTACGATTGGGATCAGCAACCGCACCACTAAGACAAATAAAAGGGACATCTAGACATGGATGACCTCACCCTAAATGGGTGCTACCCACCTTGCCTTGCTGCATAACCCCTGATTTTCAGTCATTCTCGATTGATGAGGCTTAAGGCTAAGCGTTACCTTTAGAGAACTCATCTCTTAGAATGCTCATCGTCCACCTGACAATGTTCTGAAAGCATTCAACCATACAAGTCTGCCCCGGGTTCGAACAGAACCGAAGGCACTATTTCTACTACATCTATTTTGGAATCATCCTCAGGATTAGTAGCGACTAGCCCTTACACTTCACTGCTCCATCTTTGACTCCGAACTCGTCTTCCTCACGAAAACGTACAAACCGAATCGAAGTGGTTTCCGAGAAATAAATCCCGATCCCGGTCTCTTCGAAACGATCAGTGCATTGTCCAATATTGATAGTCGGTTATTTAAATATCAATTAACAGTCACAAACTACCATCAACCATAAATAATTTCTCCTGAATTATTTATTAACCTCAAAATATCTTCGCAAAATATTTTTCCATTTTTAACCCTTTTGAAAACAGTTTTCAAACACACTTTTCTCATGAAATAAATTTCGAAATATTTATTTCCATTTAAAACACCAAGCACAAAGACTTTAGATTTTTAAAATAATTTAAAAACACTTTTTTATAAAATATCCTTTAAAACATTTAAATTAAAAATTACTTTAATACTTTATTAAAAATATATACTTTAGGAATATTTAAAATAAGGTTATTTCATAAAATATAAAACTCGATTTTCTCTTTTTAAATCAAAATACCAAGTCATCTTTAAATAATTACTACGATAATAGATTTGAAAAGTACTTACTTTAGAATTTAAACATTTAGAAATAATAAATTTTCTAAAACATGCTTGTAAAAGAAACATTAAAGCCTTTAACTTATATTTAAAAAATTTACTTTGAAAAGTACTTGGTTATCCAGGGAAATATACTTCTCTTCACATCCTTTAAAAATAAACCACTATTTATTTTTAAACAAATTTACTCATTCCTTTAATAAATTCTCACCGTGAATTTATTCTTTCAAATATCAATTGATATATTGCTTCGCTTTTATAAACCCAGTTTATAAATTCCGTAGTCTCAACTTCCTTTTAAAATTCCGATTCCAAACACTTAGATCAATTTCCAAATTGATTCCCAATTTACTCCATTTGAAATAAATTTCTTTACTTAATTTATTTCAAAATCCATTAATTTCAGATTTTATTCCTTAATTGTGATATAAAATCTTATTAACTTAAAACCCCAATTTAAGATTTCCCCAAATTCCTTCTTTATCCTTTTAAATAAATTCAAACCTTTAATTTTTAAATTAAATTCTTTATTTCTTGATATAATATCTCTTAAGTTTAAAATTCATTATTTTTTTATTTATTCAAATCCCTTTTTCATACCTGGAATTTATTAGGATTTAAAAATCAACTTTCTTCCTTTCCAATTCATTCTTATTTTTATTCAATTTCTCAATAATTATTTTACTTAAAAATTCATTCTTTTATTTTTCTTTCAAAAATTCAATTCTATATATTTTGATAACGTAGTGTACCGAAATATATTCAAGTAAACCATAGCATTCAATATTCCAATCATCAATAATATTCATCACAGAATATCAAATATCCATAACACAATATATCAAACAATCTAAATAATTTTGAGGAATCCAATTGGATCCCTCCAACCCGTTTCCCTGCATCCACAGTTGTTAGCACAATACCAATTCCACTTCGAGGTGGAATATCGCGCTATATGAGTTTTAAATATAATATCATCTGCTATTATGCGGCGTATAGGGTCTCATCCGCTATATAATATGGGAAAATCAATCACTCCAACATATCTACATACTATTACATATAATATAGCACATCAAATCAATTCAATCATTCAACCAATTATTTAAATTTAACCATTTAAATTTAAATTAAAACCCAGATGAGTGAGATTAACTCACCTTTGATTTTGTTTGCAATCCATTCCATCTTGACTATTTTCTTCACGATTTCATACCTTATATAACATTATACGGTTTATTAATATTTAAACAAATCGAATAATTTACTTCTATTTAATAAATTTTAAAACAATCTAATAATTTTACTTAAACTGATTTTCGTATAATAAAATTGTTTTCAGTAACTAAGATAAATTAAATAAGTTTATTAAATACATTAATTACCCTAAACACATATATTTTTAAATAACCTAGTAGTTTTAAAATGTGAATATGTATATTTATCTTTCTTTGAAATAATATATATACTTATAAAAATAAATTATAGGTTTCAAAAATCTACATTTATATAGGCTTCCAAATAATTTAAAATTCCCATTTCTTTCCAAAATCTTATCTATATAAAATTTCCATTTAACTAAGTATATTAAAACATGTGAATGTATTTGTATATTTATTCATATTTGTATTTCTTTTCTGTAAACAGAAAAAAACGAGATTTACTTATTGTACAACTTTCCTTCTTTAATATATATATATATATGATTTTTAAAACTTTTCCTCACTGTAAATTATTTTTACCTATTAATAGAATATTTAATACCTTTACTATTTTTTTTCTTCTGTTTTCTGCATATATACATATATATAAATTAAATAAAAGAAAATACCTCTGCTTAACTTTACTGCAATTAGCCCCAATTCGATCTCGACTGCAGCTAAACTTCACCACTCCTCCGGCCCACGTTGAGCCTCCAGCAAAAAAAACCCAATCGTTCGATCCTCCCCCATCGATACTCGAGTCGAACGTGACTGCAAATAAAAGAAAACCCCAAGCCTGAAAAGCTCATCACGAGTCTCCCCTCCCACTCACTGCGATCACGATAGACTAGCACGCGATCTGCCACAAAGATTGACGAATCAACCATCATCTTGAAACCCACGCGAAGCAAAATCCAAATCTTGATTGAAATCGGCTTCGACCCCATTCTCTTTATTCCATTTCGAACGAAATTGATTTCATTCGTTCGTTTCTATCTATATTTCGAATGCTTCGAGTCGATTTGAAATGAAAAGGAAATGGAAAGAGGGAACACGTTTTGATAATGAGGAGAGGGAATATCATATGCGACCCCTATTTCGTTCGGCCATTATTTATTTTATTATTATTTTTTTGATATCGATTTACTGAGGAAAGAAATAAGAAGGATGAAGGTGATTTCTAAGTTTGGTTATGCAATTTTTTTTCATCGAAAATGTTTTACTGAGGAAAGGGAGAAGGTCGCGTGATATAGAAGAAGAGGAGGCAAGACGTGATGTTAAGCAGAAAGTGGCGTGCAGAAGAAGGCCATAATACTCTGAAAAGCAAAAAGTCGATGAGAAAGAAAAAGTTTTGATGGTGAAAGAATTACGGCTGAAGGTGATTAGTATATACATATATACATAAATTATATTTAAATTTGAAGTTTAAATCGTCTCGAAATGTTAGCTCAAAATCTCGACCTCTTATCGAGACGTGTCGTTAGACGTTTTTAATGTTATACCCATATTACAAACACAATGAAAAAGGTTTCGAGTGCTAATTCGATCGTACGGAGAAGATAGCTTTTTGGACCCAGTTATTAAATTAAATTTCAATAAAATTTCAGCGCGTTTATCTACCATACGGCCAAACGATCACTCCAAACACTACGAAAATTAAAACCTGATAACAATACAATATTACGGATCCAATGGCATTGGTTTTGTCGAATTCCGAGACTGTTCCTCGGAAGGCTATTTTTAAATTCAATTTAAACGATATATTATTAAAACTGAACAAATCACCTATAAATTAAATTTTAATCATTCTATTATCTTCAGTGTCATCATTATAAATTTTACAAGCCTTCAAATTATTTTTAACAGGCTTAAAACTCCAGATTCAACATTTTACCCAACTTCAAATTATTTAATAATTAAATTACCCAATAAATGGTGATATTTGAATTCAAGTTAAAAATTAACTTTTAAACATTTAAAACCAATCAAATATTCCAATTTCAAACATTCAAAAATTCTAGGTCGTCACACTCTATTTGCTAAGTTTTGCCAACACCAGAACTCTATACCACTTGTAACGACCTAGTATTTTGAACCTTTCGTACCCGCACATGTCAGACTTGAATTGCTCAAAATATCAGATTTTTAATTTATATTTGGCAAAACTCATCATATACAGTAAATAAAATAATCACAGAATCACAGAGTAATATAACAGCAAGTAGTGGAACAGATAACTTGTAGTTTATGAAGCTACTATATAAACATAAGAGTTAAAAACAAAGTACAACAGAAATCTCAAATACAGAGTAGTCTTAAGTACAAAAGTAACTACATGACTGAATAGAAATAGCTGGACCAACTGAAAACTGACTAGATATACGATAGATCTTGAAGCAAAGCTCCAAACTCCAAACTCCAAAGGTGAGTCTCAAATATTGTGTCACCCAGTCTGACCCGAGCATAAAGCAAAACAAAAAACACTCGAGTCAGGATTAACATTACCATATCAGCAAATTCAACTCAAGTGAAATATCAACTGAAATACAAATAACTTACAGGATGTTTGGGATTTCCATCCTTTAAGGATCGTGGAACTATCTAATATGTAGTAATATACGCTATTATAATAGTAAAATAAACTAGTAAAGTAGTGTTAAGGCGTTATTCCTATCCCCCTTAATACATTTTATGTATTCCCGCAGTGTATACAATGCCGTTAGCTCCACCAAACCGGTGGTTTACCCAGAGGACACCACATAGGTACGGTACAAAACAAACTCGTAGAAGGCACGATAGGACATGTGACAAGGCATGATAGGACATATGACAAGGCATGCGAGGAAATGCCAGGGTAGATATACCGTCTGCATATCCGGACTGGTGGTAACGCATATCAGCTACTACCGCCCACCTCATGGCATACTCCCAAATCAACGGTGCGCCCAATCAAATCACAAAAGCAATAAAATGGTATAGAAGAAATGTGTCCGATAGGAGGAATGACCCCACTTGGCCCGACGTGGCTCCTATTTTAGCCACATCAAGATGACTCACGGGAGTCAGGACTGTGCTAAAACCTAATATAGAATCATCGCCAAACCATCATACTTCATTTTGGAATATCCACTACGTACATAGTTGTTAAAGTGGTTTTCGGTATTGGCAGAGTGTATGACAATATTCGATCCCGGTCTCTTTAACAACCAAACGCTTATTCCACACCATGGTCATTTCTTTTCAAATAGTTCACACTTCGTACCAAAATATCATATTCATTTCAAAAACCGTATCAATTTGATATCATTATTCACTTTATAAAATATTCATTTCTAGAATCGTAACACTTTTAAAGATTGTAACATTTTCGAAATCATAACACTTTTGAAATCGTAGCACTTTGAAAACATAGCATTTTTGAAATCATAATGCTTTTGGAATCATAACGCTTAAGAAACCATAACATTTTTGAAATCGTGACACTTTCAATTTTAGAAGGTTAAGGTTCAATTCAAATTCTAAATAAACTCTTCAATCATTATCAATTTCAAATCCAGTTTTGCACTATCTTTTCAATTCCAATAAGATTCAAAGTTTACATATTCAAACATTTCAATATAAGTTTCATTTATATTTCAACATTTAACTTCACTATTATTTAGTTTTGAAATATTCACTCAATCGATTAATAACAATTAAATAAAATCTAAATTTATGAATTTAAATCAATATTAAATATTCAGTCTCAATTTTATTTAAAGTTGAGGATATTCATTTAATCACTTTTCATCAATCAAGTTATAAATCATACCTCTCAAATCTCAAAATAAATAAGTTCAAACAAATTCTTATATAAATTCAATTACTAACCAAATTAATTTTCAAGTCAATTTTACTTTATTTTCCAACCTCTATTTTTTAAAGTCATTACAAAAATCTATTTAGAATATTAGTGAAAATTTTAAATAGTATTTAAACATATTATATATACAAATTAAATAAAATTTTATTTAAATAATTTATATTAAATTAAATCTTATTAATAAATCTATTTTAAATCTTATTTGATATATTTTTTAAAAATAAAAAAATTATAAGTAATTTTTTTTAAAACTTATATTTTCAAACTAACTTGTAAATTTAAAATTTCCAAAAATATAAATTAAAAATCTAATTTTACAAAATAAAATATATTTTTATTATATTTAAACATCAATATTTAATAAAATCCATATATTTCCATCCAAAACTATAAAAAATCATTTTTCAAAACAGACCTACGGTGTCCGTATATAATTTTTTATCCTATGGTCCAGTGATATGGATATTTATCATTTCAATCCGCAATTTAATATTTTATGGGTATATGTCATTTCAACCCGCAATCCCAAAATTAAGAATAAATGAAAATAGCTTGGGTTTATCATTTCAACCAATAACGATTTTCCCCTAATCTATAATATCGTTCGGGTATGTGTCAATTCATCACATAGGGAACTATCAGGGAACTGGCAGAGTGGGAACAAATATGATAATAAATCAACAACATGCATATATCATGAATAACAAATTTAAATAAAATATATACAACAGGATAGGTGTCATATATCACATGTGAACAATTACAGATAATACCATATCATATTTAATAATTAAATAACTAGCAATTCAATTTTAACAGCATATTTCAATTGTCGTTTCAAGTAAAATCAAATATACTAAATATAAGGATGTTAGTCGTGAGTGATTGCTCACCTTTTGAGGCTAGAAAAATTTGTCAACGCGACAAGCTGCGATTTGAATCACGAACTAGATGATTGACCAATCCAAACAATAAATCTTAAAGCAGAGTAAGCTGGACACGGATTTGATAGATAAAGCTGATAATATAGATCGATAAACCAAATCAAGGTTAGGTAGAGATTGGTGGTAACAACATATAAATTTATATAAATTATATATATGTATATATATATATATATTTGAGAGAAATGTGTGATCCTCTAATAAAAGAGGAAAGCACACATGAAGCTATATATATAACACATAATATGGTGCTGCCAACATGTCTGGAAGGTGACAAGTCTAAGTACTAGAACAAATAAAGAAACAAGTACCTCTATAATGAGCTCCAGTAAAGCCACCGTCCATTACACCCTAATATCGATCCGGCAAGGCCACCGCCCAATATTAGGGTGTTAGAGGTACCTAAACTAAACAAGAATCGAAAACCAGAAGTACTGAGAGTCATCACCATCAAAAAGAACCTCTAAGTAGCTGCCTCAAAAGTGAAAAACTAATCTCGAATGAGAAAAGATCCATAGAGAAGAACTCCAAGAAATGATCCATGGAGAAGTACTCCACTCAGAAGACGCGGTATACCAGAAAGCAATGCCTGACACAATCGAAACTCCTGGGTATGACTATCCAGCATATCTGTATAAAGATGCTAACTATCCTGCAAACCTGAAAAGAGAAGCTAGCAATCTACTTAATCCAAACCTGTAAAAAAAAACTAGGGAAACATATTAGAAATAGTCACATATATGTATATAAATAGAATTTATATACAAATATATATATATATATATGTATGTATGTATGTATGTATCTATATATACATTATATTTAAAAAAATCATTCAATTTTAAAACACGTATCGAAGTAAATCCTCACTATTATATACATATATATTTCAGTGTTTATCAAATACATATTTAAACATCAAAATATTCTATATACCTCTTTTAAAATCCATATCCTATTTAAACACATATAAAGTAAAACCTCTACAAAAAAACCAACTCATGTATACATATACATATACATATACATATACATATACATATACAAATACATATACATATACATATACATACCAAACAGATCATACATAACTTATCTAAACTTATATACGTAACGAACAACTTATATAAAAATTATATAAAATCATATATATATATATATATTATTACTATCTGTAGACAAACATATCCTATACCTTATAACAACTATTTATATATATACATACACTTAAAAACAATTTTTAAATAGACAAATACGTATATGCTTTTAAAAAATCATTATTATTATAAGCATATATTATATATACCTTAACCTATTAAAATATGAAACTACACTCTTTATATTATATTATATATAACTTTTGGTCGAAGATGCCAAATATTCGCAAGCAATGTATATAAGCTTTTGGAAGAAATATATACACACACGCAAGTAGTACGAAACTATATATAACTTTGGAAGATATGAAGCAGGCTCTGGAAAATAGTGAAAAATGATGAACCGATTATGCTACAACACCTAATACATAGGCTATAGATAAATTATTATATTTAGAACCTTTATATAAATAAACAAACGATATATATATGTACTTTCCAGAATATTATTATTAACATAAATTTAACACATAATATAAATATATACATCTCAAAATTTTAACAAATCATATTTTATATAAATATATACTTTTCATAATATTAACCAAAACATATTATATAAATATACCTTTCAAAATATAACATGGTTGAACAGGCTTAATTGGGAAGATGGTCAGGACAATGGGCGGTGACTGGCGTTTGGGCGGGTGAGGATGTTAGGGGTGTCAGGTCGGCTCTGGTGGTGGGGTTTGTGCTCGAGAGGGGCTTATATGCAATTAAAAATTGCATTGACTAAATGATTTTTTAGCTGCATATGTTATGTGCAGTTAAAAATTATATTTAACAATTGTGATTTTTAACTAAATTCCACATGTCCAATTAACAAATACACTCAAATGAAGCAATAAACTCATAAGTTAAATACAGTTAAGAATACAATTATTAATAATAATTGCAAATATGTATAGATTTACTTCTAATAATTTAACAAATTTATGTAATTATTCACAATAATTTGAAAGATGTCTGCAGTTATACTGAATAATTGCATTTATGTCTGCAATTATACTGAACAATTGTTTGCGCTTCGGCAATTGCATAACTAAATCCATTTCAATAAATGCTTTCAATTATTCACTTAAAACCATTTATATCCTTCAATGTATGGCTCGATAATATATTATTATGTTTTTTATTATTAAAAATATTCATCTTATCTGCAGAATTTAAATAAAATTCTTAGTATTTACAGAGAATTCTGCAGTTTTTAATATAATTGTTGCAATAACTGCAAATATTCAAAATCTCTGCATATAAAAGAGTATTCTTCAACACATGTATGAAACATGCAATTAGAACATATAGTTAAATAATGCAAATTTTAAGTGCATTTCACATACGCAGTTATAATGAATAATTGAATATATATTTGCAATTATTTATGAGCAACTATATTTTTAACTGCATTTAGCTTATGCAGTTATGAATTGCACCATTTTTAACTGCATATATTTTATGCAGTTAAAATAGCATCTCTTAAATGAAAATTTTAATGGTATATAATGTATGAATTTAAAACACATACTTGAATTATGTAAATTTTAAAGTGTATTTCACTTATACAGTTAAAATATATATCATATTTAGTTAATATTGCAGCTATTAAATGCAAATTTTCACTGCGTTTAACATATGCAGTTTTAACTAATGACATTCTTCATAAATATTGGCAGTGTACTACTGAAATTTAAGACTGCATATCTATTACATGGCTATGTTCGTAAAACATTATTAATAACATTGCATAACGTAGACAAGCACCATTGTCCAAGCGGTTAATTGATTCAGCTTGGTGCAGGATGTCACAAGTTCGAAACTTGCTTTCGAACGTTTATTTGACATGTGATATGCTGTCCCATTGATTTGTTGTATATAAAGTACAAGTTCAAAAAAAAACATTGCATAACGTAAATGCATAAATTCATAAAACATTATTAATAAGATTGCATAAAATCATAAATGCATAACCAATATGCAGTTAAATAATACATAACTAAATATCTAGTTGACTATTACTTACACGACTGCATAAAATCATAAAATCACAAATTCAACATAAAACATAAATTCAAGCCTATACTAATATATAATCAGCTTATCATATGCATTTTTATCAACATTACATCAGTATTACAAACAAACAACTTATATCAAATATATATATATATATATATATATATGTATGTATATGTATATGTATGTATGTATATGTATATATATGTATGTATATATATGTATGTATGTATATATATATTCATATAAAGTTATAATTTTAACTCACTGCTATTTTTTTAATGCTCCAACTTCTTGCAGGATCACAAAGTAACAAATACAAAATTTTACTTCTATCTAAACAAATATCATGTGCTTCTATTTCTTCCTCAACTTTTCCAAACTCTGTTTACTGAGCCATGAACCTTATAACATATAAAGCACAATCATAACTGCATTTTAAAAAAACAAAATAAACATTATCTGAAATTCAATAAATAAATAAATAAATAAGATCGTTACCTTTTTTTATTGAGGACATTTTACAAACTTAATAATTGTTGATTTATTTGGTATAAACAAATTTGTCTTTTCTTTTGCCTTTTCTTCATTGCAGATTCACAAAAAGATTTCTAGGAAAAAAAGCAAACAATGTTAATAAATAAGCACCTAAGTACACTATATTTACTTATATTTTAACACATTTAACTAAAGTACACTGAACAAAAAAAAATTAATTACAACGAAAACTTGCAATTTTCCTTGTTGTTTCTTCATGAATTCCTTAAACCGGTCCTTTTACCGAATTGAAAAAAAAAACATTTTCCAGCAATATTATCATAAAAAAACAATGTATAATGACAAGAATTCAAAACTGGAAAAAATAAACTAAGAATTTCAATTGAATTATAATTTTTGATCACTGACATCTTCAAAATATTTCTTCTCATAACCCATGTCATCATGTAGAATACCATACTGCAAAAAAATAAATAAATAAACAAATAGATATGTGTATAGATATAAGATATTAATATCATCACTTATAATAAAGAAACAAAAAAATTAAAAAAATAAACATAATGTGGCATAAGTTGAAAAAAATATGCCCACTGTATAAATCAGATAAATACCTTCCATACCAATCAATAATCTAGCAAAAAATAAAAATAAAAATAATTACTCAAATATACTACAAAAAATAACTTGTAAATAAAAACTCACAGTAGAATCTATATATTGATTACCATCAAGCAATTCTGCCACTAATTTTCCATCAAACAAAATTTCAAAATCATCACTATGCCAAATAGTTTCCCTATAAATAACATATACATTAATATAAATAATTTTACAATTAAAATTCATCCAATGCTGTATTTTTTAGATTAATAAAAATGAACTTACATGCAACAAGCCAAGTACAAGTAAGTTTGAACAACTTTCTTCATATCTTCAGGCAAACGTTGAACTAAAACATTCTTTACAAATGAATCCATCAACTTTTTATTTCTATGTGATAACTTTTCAACAATACTTTGGTCAGAATTTTCAATAATTTCAAGAACTTTATCCTCGACCACTTTCTTCCTTTTTGCAATATCTTCTTCTCAATTTTCTCGTTTTTATCATCATATTCAAAATCAGGATTAATTTTCCTTTTCCTATTTGCCAATTTTACTTTCTTAACAGGAGATTCTCTAATAGTTATTTTGCTTTTCTGGTTGTTCTTCGATTCATTTTTCTCATTTTTACCATCATTTTATCATCTTCAACATTAGAAACTACATTTTGAACTTCACAAGTAGAATATGCATGAATATCAGATAAACCAAGACTATAACATGGAGGCGTCATAATATTATATTTCATGGTTTCTAATTCTATTTCAACAAATCATTTTCATTAATAGGAAATTTGATTCTATTTTCATTTTCTTCTTACAGCTTCTTCTTCTGTTCGTTTTCATTTTGAAGATCAATGATTTGTAACTCCAATTCCTTAATCAATTCTGTGATTTTTTTTTTCATTTTCTATTTTTTCCCTTTCATTTTCCATTTTCAACCTTTTAATTTCTTCATCAAGAGTTTCTTTTACTTTCAAAGCTTCCATATCAAAATTCTTTTTCTGATATTTGGAACTAGCAACATCTGCAATCAATCCTCTATTTTCCTCAAAAACAGAATTTTTTTGTCATATCTTCATTTATTTTCCTTAAATTTTCTATTTTTCTTTCCAAAACATCTTTCTCCATCGCAAATATAACTCTCTCTTGTGTAAAATCTTCATTTGAAAAACAATTTTATACAAGTAAAAAAACATATTAAATTATTTCAATTACCAAAAAACTAAAAAAATAACTAAACCTTTTCAATTTCATCATTATTCTTGTTAATAATTAAAATCTCGTTCTTTAGAAAATCTCTTTCTTTCAAAATTTCTTCACAAGAACAAGCGACCTGCAAAATCTGAAATTAAACTATTGGACTAAAAATTATGAAATACAATTTAAACAAAATATACTGCTACTACAATTAAATGCATAAAAGTTAAATGCAACAATCAAAAAATATTTGTAAGCATGATAAAATAATTACACTAATAAGTGCAATTTTTAACTGCATTTTAGTTATGCAGTTAAATATTGCACCATTTCAATGAATATTTTAAGTGCATTTCATATATGCAGTTAGATATTACATTATATAGGTTGATATTTTAACTGCATATGTGATATGAACTAAATATTTAAATGCGTGAAACGTATTTATTTTTTGAATTGTGAACATAAACATAAAAACACGATTGCACAACCACATAATTACCACAACTGCATAACTATAACCACATGATCATACCTACATAAATTAATAATAAACATAAATATATAACAACATTCACTATTACAAACCTGAACTGTGTAACAAAAACGAAATCAAATATTAACAATAAATCGGTTATAACAAACGCAATTGCATGTCAAAATAAAATAAAAATGAAATTTATAACCATAACTGCACAGTCAAATGCAGTTATATAACTATTATAATGTGTTCAATTTTTATTTCCATTTCAGTTACGTAGTTAAAAAATTTGCACTACTTAAATGAAATTTTTAACCGCGAACAACTTTTGCAGTTAAATTTAATTATTTGTATGTCTACTTGAAGATCCAACAAATTATATCAAGACAGTAAAATGCAAAATTATCATTTGTTAAAATCTACTACACTTGTCAAATTTAATTATCCAACAATGTAATGAATACCTTTTTGACTTCTTTCTTCTCTTTTTTAGTTCCTCGAATGGCTTGATTTTCTTCAGAAACACTATTTGTTTGCAAATTATCCACACCTGTATCTACATCTTCATCTGATAATTTTTCTCCTGAAGGTATAAGCTGAGAAAAATAACATAAAATCATATTTTCTAAAATGCAAATATGCATATAAATCATAAATATCAACATATAAACAAAATACAAATTTAAATTCAAATGAACTTAAAAACACACGCAAATAACTGTATATCTATTATTTAATACATATAAAAATAATTTTAAGAAACATTATATATAAAAAGAACATATTAAGAACTTCATTCATACAAAATGCATTATGATTATCAACCAAATCCCACTGCTGACCTTCACAATAACCTGGATTAGCTTTAACTACATCAAATTTATTGCAAAACCGGTACCGAAGAAAAAAAATACAAAAAAAATTTAGAAACAACGTTTACTAATTTAGAACAAAACTTTACAACAAAACAAATAAATTACCAATAAACCAATTGAACAAGCCTGCATTTTTCTTGGATCATTCTTATATTTGTTCAACTGCTCAATGAATTTAAAATGAATAGCTTGAGCCCGGCACTGATTGTTAAATTTTTCAAAGTCCATTATAAGAGGAACAAGGATATTCTAAACACAATTTGTGCTATCGGCAAAGAAAAATGTGCCAAACATATACATAAGTATAAGCCTAAAAAATCTAAAGCTTCATCAACAGTAGTCTTTTTTTATTTATAAACTTCCCAATGAAACCCTTCTTTGGTATGTTATGTGTCAACATAAAAGCCATAACAGCAATCGAAAATTTCTCAGCTATAACTTTCTCTTTCAAAGGATAAATATGCGACCCTATAAAAAAGGATAAACATTATTATGTAAATTAATGTACAAAAATAAGATAAACATATTTATAAACAACCAAACCTTCATTATTCAAACCAAAAATATCTAATATGTCACCTTGCAGCAATAATACTTTCTGAACTTTAAAATCAAACAAACCAACGTCTTTCATAATAATCAATAATTTTATCAATATTATCACTAAATTTTCAACCACCACAATCATATTGATTTCCGAAAAACCTTCTACAAAATTCCAAAAACAAGATTTTCAACAACATCTAATAATTGGGCATTTTTACTTCTATTTTTTTGAAATGATTGAAAACATCTAGAATAGGCTTCAAACTACATTTATAAGCTTGTTTTGTTTTAAAACTTTCTTTTTTAATTTCTTCAATTCCTTCAATAGAATCTTGATGCATATCTTCTTTAGAATATATGCCATGTTCAGAATCTTCAACAACAGATATCTGAACAACTTTCTTGGATGCTTCCTATAAAATAAAGCAATAAACCAATTAGTGCCCCTCATATCATTAATACAACACAACTAATACACTTATAATAGTTATTATAATAACGCAGTTAAATATTAACGACAATGCATTTTAAAATATTTACCATACATTAATTTTGTCTTTAATTTATATGCCATACAACAATGAATCATCGCATTTTTAAAATTTTCTCATCAGATTTTAATTCAATTTTTCTATAATCATTAATGGAATCACATAACTATAATTACATAAACTAACATTAAATATAAGTGCATAAAAATAACTTCATAAACTATTACAGACCAAAATTGTGTAACCATAACACACTCAAACACGAACAACAATAACCATGACTGCACAACCAAAATGCAGTTAAATAAGTGCATTAACAAGTGTAATTTTTTAACTGCATTTCAATTATGCAGTCAACATACTGCACTACTAAAAAAAATTAACTGCATCCACTTATGTAGTTAAATATTGCACCAAGTAGATCGATGTTAAATTGCACCATTTGAATGAATTTTTTAACTTTATCTCATTTATGCAGTTAAATATTGCACCCTTTAGATTGATTTTTTTTAATTTCATATGAAATATATATTTAATATTTAAATACATATGTCGTATTTAGATTTCAAAGTAAGCAAATGCATACAAAAGCACAACTGCACAACAACATAATTAACACAATCGCATAACTATAACTGCATAAACTAAAATAAACATAACTGCATAATAATAACTACATAAACTATTACAAACCATAAATGTCTAACCACAATGCAGTCAAACTTGAAAAACATTAACCATGACTGCATAACCAAAATGCAGTTAAATAATTGCACTAATATGTGAAATTTTTAATTGCATTTCAGTTGTGCAGTCAAAATATTGCACTATTAGAACAAATTTTTAACTGCATTTCATTTATGCAGTTAAATATTGCACCATATACATTCACGTTTTAACTGCATATGTGATATGAAGATTATGTAGATAAATATTGCACCATATAGATCAATAGTTTAACTACATATGTGACATGCACCGTATAATTTTATAATAAAAACTATCATCATAACTGTATAACGATAAAGCAGATAAACATAAACAAATAAACCAATTTGACTGACTACATAACCTAAACGAACACCAATCATATCCCTATTTAACTAAAACACAAATGTAAGACTAAAATTGATCATACTACACAAAATAATAACAACATTGAACAAAAATATGTGCATAAAATAAACGAAATACAGAACAAACAAACTTTCTTAGAATCCTAAAGTTTTCCATGCCGCGCATAGAACAAAGAACCTTCTTCGGTTTTTCATCGTGTTTTTTAATCTCACATTTCAAAACGCTATGCTGAGAACTCTCAATTTCACCTATAGCCTCAGCACCCTTATTCTTTATCACCTTCATTTCAAATTTAATTTTCATTTCAATTCTTGAAATTACAAATCGCTGATAAACGAGATTAAGTGGAAATTCCTAGGGTTAAAAAATGGTTTTACATTTAAAAGAAAACAAGCTAAAAAAAGACTACTTGTGTTACATAAACGAGAAAGTATATACGTGTAGGCCAAAACAAGGGAAAATAAGTAAATTTATGTCACACAGACTAAATTTACAAAAAAAAACAGTTGTATCAAAAGTAACTGCAGACATTTATGATATTATTTCAAAACTTGCATAGTTATCTGCTTTAATTCTTGTAACTAATATACACAATAGCGTATAAAAATAGAACAAAAGTTGGCAAATAACATATATTATTGCTAAATTATTAATGTAAACTTCATAATAATACATCAGCCTAGCAGAAAAACGAACAACATACAATCATTCAAGAAAACATGCATATATAACAGCAATAATACTGAATAATTGTGAAATATTATGCGTTTATAATACTACAATTTGGTGTTTAATTATTACATTAAAGAACAAAATAAAATTGCTACATCTATTTCAAAGGACAAGTCCTTTAATCGTGCCCAAACTTTTTGCATAAACTGCATCTAATTGTCTTTGTAATTTCACCAACAGATTTAATTCTATTAGAAGCAGATTGACGACCAGGTATTCTTCTACTTTAGGTGGTGCTACATCAACATCTTCAGGCAAGACATTTTCCTTCGCTAAGTTTATAGTTGGATTGATTGGATGGGAATAAGCTGATCCAAAATACACCACTTTGTAATAATCTTCAATGTAATCATACACATTCAGCATTTCATAACTCAAGATACAATTAATAGCATGAGCACAAGGAAAGCCATAGACTTGCCACATATTACAAGAACAAAACTGTTTATATAAGTCAACAACTTGATGAACTGGTGAATGAATTTCAAAAATATGTTCACTAGATTTAATAACAAACCATCTAGATCCCTCCAAATGAAGATTTCTTAGCCGAGTCTCATTCACCGGACATAAAATACTATTCCAACCATCAGCAAGTTCTCGACGTTCACACATAAGCTTGTTTAACTTGACTCTAATTTTATCCAAACAAGTAGTGATTGGTAAATGTCCTTTTTCCAAAATCCATTTGTTAAAACTTTCGGAGCAATTAGACAACATTTCACCATAATGGCATTGAGGAAAAAATACATTAGCAAACTTTTCGAAAGGAATTCCATTCAAAAAAATTGCAAAATAAGACCACCAACATCCTTAAAAGTTCTCAATGCTATATTGAAATCATCCAAATTAGAAGCAGAAGCAACGCGTGCAAATAGATCTATCAAATATCTCTTCTTACATTTGGAAAATTCAGATTTTAAAGCAACTTTTAAATTATTACGCAAATGATAGAAACAGGAACCATGAGCTGAATTGGGAAACACTTTTGGAACTGCAACAAGAAGACCAGGATGACGGTCAGAGATGAAAACAAAATTTCGAAGATCATCTTTCAAAAAGTCTATAAGTTGTTCATAATATCAAATCCAATTCTCCAGAAACAATTGCAATAGCCATAGGGAGGAAAACTGATAAAATAATAAACAAAATAAATAATTAAGTAAAAAACAAATTACTCCTCAGAGTAAAAAAGAAATAATTGTCAACAAGTACAAAATAATATAAAACAATTTATAATATACGTTTTTTACAATCAATACAACCTTGCATATATTTACTTAAAATAATACATACAAACTGCAAATATTGCATCATCTAAGTGCATTTTTTTACTGCATTATATTTATGCAGTTAAATGTTGCACCTTTTAAATGTCTTTTCTAACTGCATATGGTATATGCAGTTAAGTATCTCATGAATTTTTAAACAATATAACACATACGCAGTTTTGAAAATCAACAGCTCTCTATCAACATTTCATAAGAATTAAAAAATTCTAATTACATGAATGAAACGAAAATAAAAATTACATGATCTAAGAGCATTATTCAGCTGAACATGTGATATGTAGTTAAAAATTACATAAAAGATATGTTGTATTTATTAAGTGCATATTAAATATGTATTTTAAAAATGCACTTATATGATGCAATTTGCAATCGCATATCAATATCAAATTATTATAAAGATGTATGCATCTATTCTAAAGAATTGCATGTATGTATACAATTCTGATATGCAACTATTCTAAATTAAGGCATTTATTTCTGCAATTATAATTAGAATCTCTTAAAAATTTTACTGCATAAGTGATATTTGCAAAAAAATCTATAAAAATTTGAGAATAGTTGCATAAATACTTCAAATATTGTCAACATTTGCAGTAAAGCATATAATTGTAAATAATTGCAGTTTTTCCTGCAATTATTCAAAATATTTGCAGAAATGTCTGCAAATATAGAAAATATTTGTACAATCGTTTTAAATATTGTCAACGTTTGCTGTAAAACATATAGTTGTACATATAAAAATGCAAGAATTTTTTCAAAAAAATATTTATTTCTATGCAAAGATTCTGAACATTTACAGCTATTGCTGCAACTATTGTTAAAAAAATGCAGAAAACTCTGAAAATGTAGAGAATTTTTCTAAAATTTGTGCAAATATTATCAAATTTGGAACAAAAAACGTAAAAATATTCGATAGGAGCAGAAAGAGTTTTTTTGAATTGAAATAAAACATTAAATTTTAAACTAAATACATACATATCAGCAATAAATTAGAATAACTGCACACAATATTACACATAAATAATAAACTTAAAGCAAAAAACATACCTACATTGCCATTTTTACCAGTAGCAGCCATTAAACAACAATGAGCTCTTCCCTTCATAAAAGTAGCATCAACAAATATTAATGGCCAATAAAATTGAAAAGCATAAGCACAAGCTTCAAAACCGATGAAAACTCTCTCAAATTGACTAGTACTATAGTTTTGTTCCACAACAACTTTACTTCCCGAATTAGTTTCAAGAATAAAATCACAAAAGGACTTCAAATGATGATAAGACATCATATCACTACCTTGTAAATCATCTAAAGCCAACCTTTTCCCACTATAAGCAAAATAATACTTTAAAATAATACTATACTCGGTTTGAAAAAGATTAATATTGTCCTTGGTCTTCATCAATGGATTTGCTTGAACATGATCATAAACCAACAATTTAATCAATTTACTACTATCAGGAGGATAATTTATATCTGAAATTCTAGCACCATAAGAATGGTCAGGTTGAGATCTCTTTATAGTAAAATATCCAGGAAGATTAAACTTAAGAGAAGCATGTATCCTAAAGCCACATTAAGATCGAAAACAAACAGCAGTAACTCTTTCCCTGTTATTCTTTATCAATTAAGCTTATACATATTCTTAATGTTATATATCATTAAATGAAGCCTAAATTCAGTAGCACCACCAGCAAATTATTGACCAACACCCATAAAGACAGATCGATTGGAATCATTTCTCAATAACTGCCTAAATTGAATATTAGAATCACCAGTGGTACCAATTGATGAATCACTATTACAACCAGCAACATCTGATCTAATACCATCAACATTGTTTGTTGAAGGACCAGTGAGAACTATGTCAATAAAAATAACTAAGTAATCCTCATGATTATGAGCGGACAATAACAAGATGGATTGAAGATCAGAATTAGTTTCAGTATTCCTTCTCATACCATCTCTAATATGATATAAGTCAAATGTCTGTAAACTTAAATTGGAACATTTTCACAAATAGCTTTTCTCAGCATAAAAACTGAATTATCAAAATGAACACGTAAAGGAAAGCTATTGTTTCCAAACTTCAACAGCACTAGAAGACCATTCTTGTCAGCGGTACTATAGAATAAAATATTAAAACATCAGTACAAAACAAAATAATAAGCAATTTCCTTAAAATAAAACAAAAAAATACAATCATATATAATGGGAAACTCAACCATAATTATTCATAATGATTGCAGAGAAATCTTCAATCATTTACAATAATTGCGTACGACACTGCAATTATATGTAAATAAATACAGAACAATCAAAATCATAATGTTACACATGGAACCAAATCTTCTACTATTAACTATTGTTCATAATTGTTGTTTTATTGTAGTTGTTATTTAACTATATTTTAAACATACTACAAACAATGCAGTTATGATTGGATTTCGAACAAACTGTATAAATATATTTTTAATTTCATTGTAGTAAAACAGTTATAACTGCATTTCGATAATGCAGTTAAAAATTGCACTAAATAGCTTTATTTTTAAACTGCATATCAAATATGCAGTTGAAAAATGCATTTAAATGGTGCAATTTATAACTTTATAAGTAAGATGCAATTATTCCTGATAACTGAAAAGATGTACGCAACTATTCATAATAGTTGCAAAAATGTATGCATTTATTCTAAATTATTGCATGTATCTCTGCAATTATGATAAAAATCATGTGAATTTCTAACTCCATAATTAAAATACAGCAAAAAATTTCACCATTTAAATGCATTTTTTTAACTGCATACAACATATGCAATTAAAAATTACATTTAACAGCTACTTTTTTAAGCAGTAAATTGTTCTACAAATTTGAACGTTTTTTATATTTGCAGATTTCTCTACTATTATTAAGAATAATTACAGAAAACACAACAATTATTTTGAATAATTGTTTACTTATGACCTTTTATTCATCTAAAACCATTTATATTCTTCAATGCATGTCTACATTAATTCCAATTCAAAAAACTATTGCAACTCCAACATATATTATAATATATTTTTTACTAAAAATATAGAACATAGTTATAGAATTTTAAGAAGAAAGAAAATCTCAATACTTACAAAATTTTAAGAAATTATGTTTTAAAGGATAATTCATTGTAGTAAAAGTGATGGTCAAAAGTGCACGTGATTGACTCATAAAAATTAGTTACATACTTATCTATTTGTAATAAACAGACAAAAATGTCTAGTATTCACGTGATCGACTCAGTCTTTAATTCTATATTTTGACCAAACTTATATAACTTGACCAATTACATCTACGGTTGCGATTTTTTGTATGTTTATATATACTTATTTCTATCTTTCTCAATATATTGTTCTTTAAAAAAGTCACATTTTCATATTTTCTTCGGTGTCTATCTACAGTTATATTCTATGTTTTCTTGTTTGTTTAACAATCCTTTTTAGTTTGAATGTTGATGGTAATTATTATGTATTATTCCTTCAGTACTCAAACTAAAATGAATGCAACCTTGATAGCTTTTGTAATTACTAGTTCTCCATAATTTGTTTCTTTATCTTCAGGTCTACTTGTATGGTTATCAATGTTAATTTCTTAGATGTCAACAAGCTTTTAGAATGTCCAATGTCTAAATTAAACAAATCATGGAGCGAATTGAAGAAAAGAAGGTTATCATAGAGGAGCTAATAGTACAAATTGAGAAGGAAAACGAAACCCATAGAATAGAATAACCCACCGCCATAGCTCACTGTTTATGCTAATAATACGGCAGGTGAGTGATAATGACACTCTTAGAAATGAGATAGCCAGATTGGCTTATGAGTCATTGTCATGTCACATGTGACTAACCCACTACTACTTGATAGACTGACTCAATCTACCATTAAAGCCGGCAACATTAGTGCTTATCCTAGAAAAGAAATGTGCATAGCTTCTTTGGATATGAAGTTTCCTGCTGATAAGAAGAGATAAAGAAAACAAGTAGTAAAAGCTCGATGATCCAGGAAATCTTGCGCATCCGGTCCAAAGACTAGGAAAATCAGTTGTTGCGCCTTCAACAACATTCCCCTTGCAAATGAAGCAGCGTGAAAAGTTGTTAAGGTGCATACTGGTTTGAAAAACCCCAAGCAAGAAGATATTACGACTAGAAGGAAAATAAAGTTCGGCAGCCACATTAGGGACACCATACCTCACCCAAAATAGCCCATACTACTTACATGATAAACATTATAAAAAGGAAGTATATGTATTAATGTATTAACGTGGATGCAGGACAGCCCAAAACTAATATAAATATCTCTTTATTATCTCTCTTTAGTATGATTAAATGACCTCTTCATGCGCATCCGAAGTTCATCGCCAACAGTCACTGATACATGAATATACTTAACTGCATATCAAACATGCTTTTAAGAAAACCTATATATTTTTAACTGCATAATTGAAACGCAGTTAAAATAGAACCATTAAAGTGTATTTTATAACTGCATATATATATGATATGCAATTAAAAACTTCAAATAACACATGAAATCTTTAATTGCAAACAACATATGTAGTTAAGAACTATACTTAAATGTTGCGATTATTTTGGATAATTACATAAAAATGAAATTATTTTGAATAATTACTTATTATTAGCAATTATTCACTTAAAACAATTTATATTCTTTAACATATGTATGCAATAATTTCAATTCAAAAAAATCTTGAAACTCCAACATACGTTATTACATTTCTCAATGAAAAGAACTGATAATATTCAAAAAAATTAACAAAATACATCAATATTACAAAAAAATTGCATTTTATGAATCATCCAGTTTTGATGTCATTCATGAGTTATAAAAAGAAGATATATCTTTTCTTGTTTGTTATAAAAGGACTCATCCATTATTCATGTGATTCTTTCAGCTTTTAGTCCAACATCTTGACCAAAGTTATATACTTGGACCAGTTATATTTACGATTGAGATTTCTTTTCTGTGTCTATATATTCTATCTTTCTTTCTTCTTTGCTCTAAATCTTCTTCTTTATTGAAAAATCATATATTTAGTATTTATTTAATGGCTATTTACAATTATATTTTGTTTTTTTCTTATCTTCTTGGAAATCCTTTTTAGCTTCAGTACTGATGATTATTTTTACAAATTATTCCATCAGTACTCAAACTAAAATAAGTGCCAACTTGATAGTTGCTGCACTTAAGAGATGAAGACGAGTTAGAAGATAAAAAAAATTCAATTGTCTTTGATTTCAAATGAAAGGTTAAAGTAAAACGTAATCTTTTAGTTCATTTGACACTATGATGGTTGGAGATTTATTTGTTCTAAAGTATAGTGATGACCAACTTAAAAATTTACACATAAGAATTATTATAGCATTTTCAACAAGAACCGATTGCATTATCCAGATTGTACGTAGTTATAACAAGACCATAACCGAAGTCAAACATGATTCTAATATATATTGTTGAATCATTCAAAAATAATGTATAATAATAACTTTTTTTATTATTCAGGTTTTACATTGCTATAGCAATATGTTGATGTTTTTAGATTTTATTAATTGCAATTGAGCATGATTCTGTGTTTGCTGTTAAATTATGGTGGCATGTAACGACCCATCTTTTTTGGACAGTTTAAGTCGACATTGAACCGCACATGTCAACTCAAACCATTCAAAATGGTGGACTGTTAATGGGTTAAATATGAAAATAAGGGAAGAAGAAGAAAACAAACATAGAATCTCGCAGCGGAACAGTAAAATATAATAATCAAATAAACAGTTCATGAAGCTGTTTACTATACATTTGATTATAGTCTATACAACTTTCACCAGAGTTATACATATACATTAGAGATAAATAAATAATGCAGCAGACAATATGATGTAGGGATAATAATAGTAGTAATATACCAAATCTTCGTGTTCGTCCTCCAGAGTAAGTCTTCAGTAAGCTGAAAAACTCGGGACTGGCCCGAGCGTAATGAAAAGACAAAACACTCGAGCCATGACTAAAATATCCTTATGTAAGTCAAATCGATATCGCACAAAAATATGAGTGTAACAGCGTCAGAGATGTTTATGGTTTTTCACATCTTCTATCAAGGGTATAATGTGCGTGCAATAACTCAAGAGATGTTATTGGATTTTCCATCTCTTAAGGATCTTTCAAAATATTTATATGTAGTAGAATACACACACACACACATATATATATAATGTCTAATCAGTAAATTAAATACTAAAATAGCGTTAAGGCTTTACATTAATCCCCTTAACGCGTTTTTGAGCATTGTCATACAGTTTTCATATAAAACACCAGTTAAACGGTCGGTGAATAAGGATGCGTCGTGACAAGGCACATGAGACAATGCCCAAGGTAGGATACTATCAGTTAACCCTTCCCGACTGGTGGTAACGCATCATAGCCATGATCTCCCACCGCGTCCAACACTCCCATAATCCAGAGGGTGCGCACCAATCAATCACGATGTAAATGATGGGCTTTCGAAGAAGTGCGTCCGCCTGGGGTAGCTAACCCACTTGGCCAGTACGGCTCTTGTTTTAGTCATTTCAAATTGACACAAGTGTCAGGCCAATCCATCATTGTTCTCTTTCTTCAAATCCAACAAACGATGACAAATCCAACCACTTCATTCTAAATCATCACTCCACGTACACAGTTGTCAAAGTGGTTCCGATATCGACAGAAATATGCCCATATCCGGCCTCAGTCACTTTAACAACCAAACGCTTTTTTACACACCGGTTGGTTCTTTTACATTTCGAAAACAATTCATACTTGATATCAAAATATCATATTTGCTCCAAAATCAATTCCATTACGAAATCATCATTTTTACTCCAATTATACTATTTCAGTTTAAAATCATTTTCGCCTTAATATCTCGATTTCAATTCCAAAATTGTTTCGAATTTCAATTTGGGTTATAACTTCATTTAAGCCAATTCGTATCTAAATCCATGATTTTAAAAAATGAACATTCCACTCCTGACTAGTTTGAATTTTTTTTTTAAATAGTTTGAATAGTTTAAAATAGTTTGAATAATTAAAATAGTTAAAATAGTTTAAATTGTTGAAATAGTTAAAATAGTTTAAATGGTTAAATTAGTTTAGTATAAAATAGTTTGGGTATTAAAATGTTTATATAGTAAATAATTTGGAAAATCAAACAATTTGAATACTTTACATAATAAAGATTTAAAACAGTTTATACTAAATTAATTCGAAAATATTTCCAAAGTCAAACTGATTCAATTTCAAATCTTCTCAATTCAAATAAATTCCAATTTCCATTCAAAAGATTCAATTTCCATTTCAATTCAAATCAATTTCAACTTCGATTTCAAATTAATTCAATTCCACTTTCAGATCAAATTAATTCAATTTCAATTCCGATTTATCGATTTCGAGCTCGATTTTCAAAAATTTGATTCAACACTTACATCAAATTAATCTTCGATATCCAATTTGGAATCCAAATTTTCAAATACTTTACTCAGTAAAATTCAAAGTTTGAATAAAAGACCCATCCGTTAAATCAAAACGATTTCTAAAATGTAAATCAAAATTCGATTATAATTTAAAAATCCCAACTCGATTATTTAAAACATTTCGTTTATAAATTTTAAATTTTAACATTCCGACCTCATGTTTGAAAATAATTTGATTTCTATAAATCTGGTTTTTATTTCTTTTAAATCAATATCATTTAAATAAATTTCAATTCAGAAAATTTAAAATCATTTAATTTAACTAATCTGGTGTTCGTACATAATTTGCTATGCTATGGCCAAGTGATCAGTTATTTCAATTTAATTTCAGGGTTGGATATATATCATTTCAATCCAAATCATGGTGTCATATGTATATATCATTTCAACCTATTTCTTAATTTATTCGAAATAATTCAATTTACAGTTTTATACGGTAAATATCATACAAGGTGATGCAGGATATATATAAACAATTAAGCATCAAAACATTCAAATATCAACCAATTTGCATCCATCACAATCAATCATACATGCAGACAATATAATTCACAGCAATTTCATTGTTGTTAATATCCGGTAATTTACTGGCAATTTAAATCTCAATTACAATTTGATTGTCAAATTTGATTTATAACGGTTAATTCAAATAACAACCAAATTTATCAACAACGACCAATAATATCACTTCATAAATTTAAGTTCGACTAGCATAAAAATATTCTAATACGTTGTGAGTGTTATAAAACACCCACCTAAAGTTTCTATTGACGTCGAGACGTTCCGGTTTGGAAGTAAAACCAAACAACGTCTGATTTTAGCCCAAATTTTGACAGCCTCCAAATACGTCCGAACTAGTAATATTGCGAAGCTCTCATCATCACAATCGCCATGCAAAAAATTTCGTTCAATTCTGACATTGCATGAATGAGATACACATTTTATAAATTCGTCGATATTTAAATTAAATTTAAATTCTCAAATTCATTTTAAAACCCATACAAATACAATCGGCCCAAGGCCCAAACACAAGCTTCTTCCTCCCCAAACTTCTCAACCTACACACGAGATATCCAAACCCTTCAAGCCGTGCACCATTCGAGTGATACGGAGCAATAGTACATGAAACTCGAAACCGCCTTCATCGTTCGACTTCTCTCCGCGTGCTCGACCTGACAAGCACCACCATGCCAGGGCCAAGGCCTCCACCACCATCGCGACCTATTCGCTCCACCATGACCGTACAACTGTCGCACCCTCCTAAAAGTGGCCACACCTCTCCAAACTGGGCTCCGAGGTGACGTTTTCCTTCCCGAATGCGAATACGAACTCTATTTGACTCGAGGTCTAGATTACATGAAACTGCAACCCTAGTTCAAACTCGAGCTCGACTACATAGTCGACCATCAAAGAATGAAGCCGTGACCATCAACATATAGGATAGAAACACTTGAATTTACAAACGATTTCACGATTTTTAAGTGAGAAATCGAGGAGAGAACGAATTTTAAAGCTTCCATTTTTTTCCCGTGTTCGGTCCACTGTTCAAATGGAGGGGAAAGTGATATTTGAAAAGGGAAAAACGTGTTTGAGTAGTTAAAGAACAGTGACTGAAGAGAAAGGGAAAAGTTTTAATGTGAATTTATTTGTCAAATCAATTTTTATATATTATTTAAATTTAAATCGTCTGGAATTCGTAACTAAAAATCCCGATCTCCTATCATGGTGTGCCGCTAGGTGTTCATAATGTTATACCCCTTTACCGAACGCGATGGAACAAGTTTCAAGGCCTAATTCGATCATATGGAGAAGATTGATTGTCAGGACCCGATTCTTCGACTCCCAAATATCGACATCAATACGTCCACTGTATCGAATGCCAATCAGTCGGATGCCGGAAAACCGAACACTGAGGGTTTAAGAAGAAGAAAAGGAGAGAAGAAGAGAGAAAGGATAGAAATATAGAGAGGGAAAAGAAAATAGAAAATAGAACGGAACAGAAAAACAACAGAACAACATCAGAATCTCACAATTCGCAGCGGAACAACATATAATAATAAATGAATAATCTTTAAACAAAGAACTATATCAGTTATTACATTACATTACATCACATCATCATCAGAGTGTACAACAACAACAAACAACAAATAGTGCAGCGGAAAAAGAAATACTATATACTAGTAATACGCCATGCCATCCATCTTGCCTCCAGCAACTCCAGAATATCCAGAATATCCTGATAAACCTAATTCTTGACTGCCCGTGTAGAAATGGGTGGGCACCCAGAGTTTAGGAAGGAAAACAATAAACTCCGAGTCAGTCATGTGACTGGTGTGAGAACTCAAAACGGTTTATTTATCTTTAAAATCAAAATAGAGGAATATTTTTAAAGTCAATACGCAATGCTTTTAAAAATGAGACTATCATAAGGCCTCCCGCACACACACACAATGCAAACGCAGAATCGGAGGAGATTTCTCCTTATGATAGTCAAAGATGCTTGATACGCATTTAAAAGAACATTTGATATTATTACTAGTGCATAGTGTAGGAAAATATTTCGAAGGTAGAATATAAATCTTAGCCAACATACGACCATTATCGTATGCCTACTATAGCTACCATCTAAACAGTGGTGACCACCATAAGTAAATGGCAGGTTCTACAACTAATACCGTACAGAGTTTCGTATTGGGAATTGGATTTCCAACGAATGATCAGGCCAAGGAACTTCCCATTGCCACATGAGAATGCCTCTAGATGGACATCCCCGAGAACCAAACCGGATCTCTACCAACACAAGGCCGGGTTACCCCTAACTGAGTAACAACTGACCGAATATGCCATCCCCCGGTCCTTTGGGACCTTTCACCGAGTGCTCGTAACCAATTCACACAATCATAAAGTGTTTTCAACATGAGTAAGTATCTGGGCTCCATACCATGATACCACCCTTTTCCAGAAGGAAATGCACATATCCTAAAGGGCGCTACCCCTCATAACCTTGCTGCATCTTTCCTGTTTTGACCATTCCCGGGGTGTGAGGCTCGACGAAGTCTCGTCCACAAAAACATACTTTATACAAAAGCCATGCTTTGGGTCAACAAATGATCATAGAAATGATCACCAGGATAGACGATCAAATAAACGATCCTATCACAAATAATCAACACAATGATCATTTCACAGCAACACTCAGCATGTCACATTACCAAATTGGGAATATATCGCTGATAACCATCAACTACATAACCTCTGAGCTCGTACGTCTCAGAGAAGGGTGTTAAGCTAAAAGAATAAATTCTCCGCCACCAACAGAAATATACTTGAAAGAAATCTGCTTTATATCTTAATTTGTAACGTCAGACATACAATCCATACAAGTCTGTTCCGGGCTCGAACAGAACCAAAGGCACTTACAAAGAAGTCCTTGCAATCCAGATATTCACAATCCTGATCGGATTTCCCATCACATATGGAGAACTCAATACCGGAGCAACTCGGTGCAGAGTCAATCGACAGGTCATCCTATCGCTCTCGCAAATATCCGGTCTTCAACACCGATCTTCAAATGCAATTCATAACGACGTATCACATATTCGGAATGGGTTATACGACCCCATGGTCCTTTCCCGGTTAACCCGAATAGTGAGCGCTTATTCAAAAATAAGTGTGGCATTCAAATTCAAGCAAATCACAACAAATACCTATTCAAAGGGAAATATTGATAGTCGGCTATTGAACTATCAATGGATATGCACAACATCACCAGATTCCAAATAATTTTCCAAATTATTTATTTTCCAAAAATATCTTTGCAAGATATATAATTCAATATCTCAAAAATAAATCAATATTTATTTTTAACAAATTCCACTTTCTTTTATACATTCCATAATGAATTTATATTTCACAATATCTATGAATATATGATTTCAATTATTCATTTTCAATTTATCTTCAAAAAGATAAATTCTTAAGATATTCACTTTATATTAGAAAACATTTCCATACTTACTTATTCATAAGTAATTCATAAATTTTATTTATTTTCAACACTTAGAAAATATTCAATATACTTAAATCGAGATTAAGTATATATTTCATTCTTTAAGGAAATCATTCTCTTAAACATATTTATTTGGGCCAAAACGAATGTTACGTAAAACATCGTTACGACGTCCCAAAATCACTAGTATAGGGATTCGAAATTAAAATAGATATATAAATCTCAATACTATACAAAACATTTCCTTTCGGAAATCATTTACTATAATAACAGTGTTATAGTCCACCATTTCCTTCTATTTCTCGAAAACGTCTAATTCAACAATAAATGTTGAAATCTATGGTTTCGAATCTCAACACATTTTAAAACATCGTTAGATCGTTTTAATTCAATTTAAAACACATTCTAAACATTTTCTTTAACATATTATTCACTATTCAAAAACGTGAATATACTACGTTAACAACTTTCATCACTTCTATTCATTTTATTTCAAAGGATTATTCAGTCTAAAACGTGAATATAACTTCATAAATAAGTTATAAAAATTAACTTATCAAAATAAGTCGTTTGTGAATTTATAAAACAACGTTTATAAACTCCATTTCTATTTATCTTGTAACTACTTCCTTTTTATAAATTCCTTTATTAACCTATTCAATTTATAACTCAATTATAAAACAAAAGTTCATGTTATAAGTTAAATACTTAGAATTTATTTGTTTGCACAATTGTTCCTTTAAACTTCATAATTATAAATCTTATAACTTATAAGATTCAATTATTTATCCAAAACCATTCTTTTAATAACTTTATAAATTTTATAAACCTACTATTTATAAAATTCTATTTATAACTTCACCGTTTATAATTCTATAAATTTCATTCATTTATGAAATTCATTTACAATTCATTCTAACACTTATAAAAGCTCGTTTTATAATTTCAATATTTCAATTTATAAATATCCATTTATAAATCTCTTATATAAATCAATTCATATTAATATTTTAAAATGTCTTTAAACTCCTTTAAAAAAAACTTCATCATTTTTTATTTATAAAATAATCAAATTTTATAAATCCTATATTTTCAACTTTTTATAATAAATTCAAAAATCCAATTTAATTATTTTATAAAATCATTAGCCTTATATTTTCAAAAATCAGTTTTAACTATATTTCTCAAAAATCATAATTTTATAACATAAAAATTATAACGTTATTTATTTATAATGGATCAATTCCAAAAATATTTTATAAACGTTTTCTTTCAAAAATCACTTTAAAAATCATTTTAAAATCCCAAAATTTGGTTCAATGATGCTACACACCAAATAGTCAATCACGACAACAACGATATCAAATATCGATATGATAATCCATCAAATATCAAAATATCAGAAATCAAATAAATACTGTTGAGGAATCCAGTTGGATCCCTCCAACCTGTTTTCCTGCATCTACAAACATTAGCACAATACCAATTCCGCTCCAGTACGAAATTATCGCGGTATATGGGATTTAAAATATTATCCGCTTAATAGACGGCGCAATAGGGTCTCATCCGCTATACAAATGCGGGAAATCAATAACTCCAATATATACATATGCCAATATATATATATATATATATATATATATATATATATTGCTATTATATATAATACCAATTTCACTGTTTATGAAATATTCGCGGTATATGTTTTTAATAAATAACATCCGCTTACTAACGGCGCATAATGTCTATTTTAACAATCAATAGATAACAATCATCATTCAAACATGCATTCAAATATTTTAAATCTAACTATTTAAAATAAAATCGAAACTGATTCGATTGAGTGAGAAGTTCTCACCTTGATTTCAATTTTGTTTTAGCGATTTATTTCGAATAAAATTAAACGGACGTTTAATTTTACCCGAAATTCTCACTAACTCCAAACGACTCCAATCCAATTCCATAGCGTAGTGCTCGTCCATACGATTCCAACGCAACTGGTTTCGCGCGTTTTCGACCTCGTATGAAAAAGATATGCATTTATGAAGTTTTACACGAATTTATTTAATATAATTTACAACATTAATCAAAATTTTAAACCCTAACTCAACTAATACCGTAGGATCCAACCCCCCCCCCCCATCTTGGCCGTGCAACATCTTCTTCCTCCTCACGTTCTATCTACAGGCCGCACAACCCACTTAGCTCGATATTAGGTTTTAACTTTGCAACTTCCTCGCTTGCATCTACCTCGATCAAAGACCACTACTACGCGCGCGCCACTCCTCCCCACCCACGGCCAGAATGCGGCCCTACTCGGTCGACCATAGGCATCAGAAATCGCACACAAACGCGCGGCACTCCCCTCGAAAATTGTGCCAACTCGAAGCTTTAAAATTGATCATATCCGTATAGATTTGTCGATCTCACGAAGCTCTTCAATTATGCTTCAGAAAGTTTTCAAAAATACTGAATAGATTGAAAGAAATTAAGGGAAGAAAATGGGTTGTTTTCGGCCATTCATTGTTGGGGTGGCGGCTACACGTTTAGGGTTAGGTTTTTTTTTTCTTTTGTTTTTTTTTGTGAATTATGAGCCTATTTATAGAGAATAACTGAACACTATTCATCCGGGTTTTCAAAACTCCGATTTACGCGCCGTAACTAGCGTTTCTAGGGTTTACCCCACGTTCCGGACACAATGGAACAGGTTTCGAAAGCTAATTCGGACATCTGTGCGAGTTATGGCTATAAACGTTCAATTTGAATTAAACAGATTTAAACGATTTTCTAGGCGTTTTAATTTGTACCGGACAAACGGTAAATCCGATTGACACGAAATTTGAAACCTTACAATAATATCACATTACGGATCCGATGAAACTAGTTTCGTCGAAATCCGAGACTGTTTGAAAAATGGCTATTTTAACTCGCCAAATTAATATTAAAAAACAATTCGATGCATTTCGAGCTGCCACGATCAAACGATAACTCCGATTGACACGAAAATTGAAATCCGATAATAACTAACTATTACGGATCCAATGGAACTAGTTTCGTTCAATTCTGAGACTGTTCAAAAATTGACTATTTTCACTGGTCGATTTTAATATTAAAATATTCAATTTTCACAAATTAACTTTTAATTCAATTTTAAAAGTTCTAAAACATCTTTCTAACTTCAACATGATAAAATAAAATTTTACAAATCATTTTCAATCATATATAACCCTATTTTCAATTATCTCCATAATTTAACATATTAAATTATCGATTTAATTATCCAATTAAATTCAATTTTCAAAAAAAATAAAATAAATTAATTCGAATTATAAATCTCACTTATTAATAATTAAAATTAATTAAATATTCACATTTTAATTACTAAAAATCCTGGATCGTTACAATCTTCCCTCCTTAAAAGAATTTCGTCCTCGAAATTATTAAGTAAGAAAAGTTACAGAATCTATTAATTTTCCCAAAATCTATAGTTAAATTTCTTACAAATCTTTACTAAGTTTTCCATATCATACTTAGTTATCTTTTCAAAAACAACTACTATTGTTTAACTTTCAATTCTAAATCAAAGTTAAAGTTTTCAAAATTTTCCAATTTTCTCAAATTTTTTCTAACGCCTTAAATTTTCGGAAAAATTCGCCATAGTCTCCTTTGCGCGGCTCGATCCGAAAAAAAATGACAGTATATATATCACAAATATACATCTCATTAAGTAATGAGGCATCCCGCAGGGAAAAAGTATAAAAGTACGGTATGTAATCCGAGATATGTACCTTATATTTTATTAGCGAGCATATATGGCTAATATAGCACGAAAGCGAGCTCCAAATGCGAAGCAAACGCGATCCGCACCTACTAAACACTCAACAAACAACATGAGAATCATGCATATAGACAATAGTAGATATACAACATATAGCAACATAATAACTATATATGCCAACATAGCAATTGAAACAAAAGCAATAAATGCAAACATCAATCCAACTAATAAATATTCATTCATATTCTCATTAATATTCAATGAAATAGGTTTTCAGTTTAATCACATATGATTCATTAACAGTGGATGTTCTTACTAACATTCATTGTCAATTAGTTTATATTCACTAATTCATATTCAAGTTGGTTCACTTCCAAATCAAATTCAATTCTATTTAAGATTCACTTAACTTCCAATTGGATTTCAATTACTTTAACTTTCAATTTCATTAACTCAATCTCATTAATACTTAATGAATTATATACAATCAACTAACAATCATATAACAACCAATGTATATTAATTGCACCCAAATTCCTTGCTTATATTCATTCAATTTGGTTTAATTAAATTGATTTTCATTCAATCTTTCAACTTCCAATAACATTAGATTTTAATGAATTTCACTTACATTCATTATTTCATATCAACATAATTTACATTTATTCGATTAACATTCAATCCATTCATTCAATTCAATTACAAAAGTTGAATTTTATTACATATAACTCAAGTTCACATTTATCACTTAACTTTATTAATTTACTTTGATACCAATATCAACTTCATTCAACATCTCTTAAGTTATACTTCATTTTATAAACATCACTTGTTTTTACTTAACTTAAATTCCAACTTATGAATCAATTCAAATTCCAATTCTAAAGTAAATTTCCATTTAACTTTAAATTCATTTTTATTACAACTCATATTCATAAATATATTCATATAGTTTCACTTCTTATATATATATAGGTTTATTTCACAATTGTAAATCACTTTAATTATAATTCAATTCTTATAATTCTTTTGCTTATATAATTATTCTTTTTCAATTTAGATTATTCAAACATCTAAACAATCAAACAATCTACTTATATATCCTTTAATAATTCTAAAAAATTATTTCTTTATATATAAAATATATTTAGGTAAAATTATTTCATTTACCCAATTTAAAACAATATTGTGTCGAATTGTTCTATTCAAGTGTTTAGAAACCCCTTCGATTCAGTTTCGAGGCTGCGCCGACGAAGGTTCATATACCACTCAACAAACCAATCATCACAATATAAAACAATTTTATATTCACTAACAAATACGCTCTCATAGCTATTATTACACTCAAACTCATTCTAGAGTACTACTGACTCTATCTCTAATGAGTAATACCCAACAGAACCATGGTTGTCGCTTAACCATATGCTCTGATACCACATTGTCAGGACCCGATTCTTCGACTCCCAAATATCGACATCAATACGTCCACTGTATCGAATGCCAATCAGTCGGATGCCGGAAAACCGAACACTGAGGGTTTAAGAAGAAGAAAAGGAGAGAAGAAGAGAGAAAGGATAGAAATATAGAGAGGGAAAAGAAAATAGAAAATAGAACGGAACAGAAAAACAACAGAACAACATCAGAATCTCACAATTCGCAGCGGAACAACATATAATAATAAATGAATAATCTTTAAACAAAGAACTATATCAGTTATTACATTACATTACATCATCATCAGAGTGTACAACAACAACAAACAACAAATAGTGCAGCGGAAAAAGAAATACTATATACTAGTAATACGCCATGCCATCCATCTTGCCTCCAGCAACTCCAGAATATCCAGAATATCCTGATAAACCTAATTCTTGACTGCCCGTGTAGAAATGGGTGGGCACCCAGAGTTTAGGAAGGAAAACAATAAACTCCGAGTCAGTCATGTGACTGGTGTGAGAACTCAAAACAGTTTATTTATCTTTAAAATCAAAATAGAGGAATATTTTTAAAGTCAATACGCAATGCTTTTAAAAAAGAGACTACCATAAGGCCTCCCGCACACACACACAATGCAAACGCAGAATCGGAGGAGATTTCTCCTTATGATAGTCAAAGATGCTTGATACGCATTTAAAAAAACATTTGATATTATTACTAGTGCATAGTGTAGGAAAATATTTCGAAGGTAGAATATAAATCTTAGCCAACATACGACCATTATCGTATGCCTACTATAGCTACCATCTAAACAGTGGTGACCACCATAAGTAAATGGCAGGTTCTACAACTAATACCGTACAGAGTTTCGTATTGGGAATTGGATTTCCAACGAATGATCAGGCAAAGGAACTTCCCATTGCCACATGAGAATGCCTCTGGATGGACATCCCCGAGAACCAAACCGGATCTCTACCAACACAAGGCCGGGTTACCCCTAACTGAGTAACAACTGACCGAATATGCCATCCCCCGGTCCTTTGGGACCTTTCACCGAGCGCTCGTAATCAATTCACACAATCATAAAGTGTTTTCAACATGAGTAAGTATCTGGGCTCCATACCATGATACCACCCTTTTCCAGAAGGAAATGCACATATCCTAAAGGGCGCTACCCCTCATAACCTTGCTGCATCTTTCCTGTTTTGACCATTCCCGGGGTGTGAGGCTCGACGAAGTCTCGTCCACAAAAACATACTTTATACAAAAGCCATGCTTTGGGTCAACAAATGATCATAGAAATGATCACCAGGATAGACGATCAAATAAACGATCCTATCACAAATAATCAACACAATGATCATTTCACAGCAACACTCAGCATGTCACATTACCAAATTGGGAATATATCGCTGATAACCATCAACTACATAACCTCTGAGCTCGTACGTCTCAGAGAAGGGTGTTAAGCTAAAAGAATAAATTCTCCGCCACCAACAGAAATATATTTGAAAGAAATCTGCTTTATATCTCAATTTGTAACGTCAGACATACAATCCATACAAGTCTGTTCCGGGCTCGAACAGAACCAAAGGCACTTACAAAGAAGTCCTTGCAATCCGGATATTCACAATCCTGATCGGATTTCCCATCACATATGGAGAACTCAATACCGGAGCAACTCGGTGCAGAGTCAATCGACAGGTCATCCTATCGCTCTCGCAAATATCCGGTCTTCAACAACGATCTTCAAATGCAATTCATAACGACGTATCACATATTCGGAATGGGTTCGAATGAAATCTATGGTTTCGAATCTCAACACATTTTAAAACATCATTAGATCGTTTTAATTCAATTTAAAACACATTCTAAACATTTTCTTTAACATATTATTCACTATTCAAAAACGTGAATATACTACGTTAACAACTTTCATCACTTCTATTCATTTTATTTCAAAGGATTATTCAGTCTAAAACGTGAATATAACTTCATAAATAAGTTATAAAAATTAACTTATCAAAATAAGTCGTTTGTGAATTTATAAAACAACGTTTATAAACTCCATTTCTATTTATCTTGTAACTACTTCCTTTTTAAAAATTCCTTTATTAACCTATTCAATTTATAACTCAATTATAAAACAAAAGTTCATGTTATAAGTTAAATACTTAGAATTTATTTGTTTGCACAATTGTTCCTTTAAACTTCATAATTATAAATCTTATAACTTATAAGATTCAATTATTTATCCAAAACCATTCTTTTAATAACTTTATAAATTTTATAAACCTACTGTTTATAAAATTCTATTTATAACTTCACCGTTTATAATTCTATAAATTTCATTCATTTATGAAATTCATTTACAATTCATTCTAACACTTATAAAAGCTCGTTTTATAATTTCAATATTTCAATTTATAAATATCCATTTATAAATCTCTTATATAAATCAATTCATATTAATATTTTAAAATGTCTTTAAACTCCTTTGAAAAAAACTTCATCATTTTTGATTTATAAAATAATCAAATTTTATAAATCCTATATTTTCAACTTTTTATAATAAATTCAAAAATCCAATTTAATTATTTTATAAAATCATTAGCCTTATATTTTCAAAAATCAGTTTTAACTATATTTCTCAAAAATCATAATTTTATAACATAAAAATTATAACGTTATTTATTTATAATGGATCAATTCCAAAAATATTTTATAAACGTTTTCTTTCAAAAATCACTTTAAAAATCATTTTAAAATCCCAAAATTTGGTTCAATGATGCTACACACCAAATAGTCAATCACGACAACAACGATATCATATATCGATATGATAATCCATCAAATATCAAAATATCAAAAATCAAATAAATACTGTTGAGGAATCCAGTTGGATCCCTCCAACCTGTTTTCCTGCATCCACAAACATTAGCACAATACCAATTCCGCTCCAGTACGAAATTATCGCGGTATATTTGATTTAAAATATTATCCGCTTAATAGACGGCGCAGTAGGGTCTCATCCGCTATACAAATGCGGAAAATCTATAACTCCAATATATACATATGCCAATATATATATATATATATATTGCTATTATATATAATACCAATTTCACTGTTTATGAAATATTCGCGGTATATGTTTTTAATAAATAACATCCGCTTACTAACGGCGCATAATGTCTATTTTAACAATCAATAGATAACAATCATCATTCAAACATGCATTCAAATATTTTAAATCTAACTATTTAAAATAAAATCGAAACTGATTCGATTGAGTGAGAAGTTCTCACCTTGATTTCAATTTTGTTTTAGCGATTTATTTCGAATAAAATTAAACGGACGTTTAATTTTACCCGAAATTCTCACTAACTCCAAACGACTCCAATCCAATTCCATAGCGTAGTGCTCGTCCATACGATTCCAACGCAACTGGTTTCGCGCGTTTTCGACCTTGTATGAAAAAGATATGCATTTATGAAGTTTTACACGAATTTATTTAATATAATTTACAACATTAATCAAAATTTTAAACCCTAACTCAACTAATACCGTAGGATCCAAACCCCCCCCCCCCATCTTGGCCGTGCAACATCTTCTTCCTCCTCACGTTCTATCTACAGGCCGCACAACCCACTTAGCTCGATATTAGGTTTTAACTTTGCAACTTCCTCGCTTGCATCTACCTCGATCAAAGACCACTACTACACGCGCGCCACTCCTCCCCACCCACGGCCAGAATGCGGCCCCACTCGGTCGACCATAGGCATCAGAAATCGCGCACAAACGCGCGGCACTCCCCTCGAAAACTGCGCCAACTCGAAGCTTTAAAATTGATCATATCCGTATAGATTTGTCGATCTCACGAAGCTCTTCAATTTTGCTTCAGAAAGTTTTCAAAAATACTGAATAGATTGAAAGAAATTAAGGGAAGAAAATGGGTTGTTTTCGGCCATTCATTGTTGGGGTGGCGGCTACACGTTTAGGGTTAGGTTTTTTTTTCTTTTATTTTTTTTTTGTGAATTATGAGCCTATTTATAGAGAATAAATGAACACTATTCATCCGGGTTTTCAAAACTCCGATTTACGCGCCGTAACCAACGTTTCTAGGGTTTACCCTGCGTTCCGGACACAATGGAACATGTTTCGAAAGCTAATTCGGACATCTGTGCGAGTTATGGCTATAAACGTTCAATTTGAATTAAACCGATTTAAACGATTTTCTAGGCGTTTTAATTTGTACCGGACAAACGGTAAATCCGATTGACACGAAATTTGAAAGCTTACAATAATATCACATTACGGATCCGATGAAATTGGTTTCGTCGAAATCCGAGACTGTTTGAAAAATGGCTATTTTAACTCGCCAAATTAATATTAAAAAACAATTCGATGCATTTCGAGCTGCCACGATCAAACGATAACTCCGATTGACACGAAAATTGAAATCCGGTAATAACTAACTATTACGGATCCAATAGAACTAGTTTCGTTCAATTCTGAGACTGTTCAAAAATTGACTATTTTCACTAGTCGATTTTAATATTAAAATATTCAATTTTCACAAATTAACTTTTAATTCGATTTTAAAATTTCTAAAACATCTTTCTAACTTCAACATGATAAAATAAAATTTTACAAATCATTTTCAATCATATATAACCCTATTTTCAATTATCTCCATAATTTAACATATTAAATTATCGATTTAATTATCCAATTAAATCCAATTTTCAAAAAAAAAAATTAATTCGACTTATAAATCTCACTATTAATAATTAAAATTAATTAAATATTCACATTTTAATTACTAAAAATCCTGGGTCGTTACATTGATTTTCGGACCCAATTATTATATTGAATTTTCAATATTAATTTCAACGCGTTTCTCTTCCGTATGACCATACGATAACTCTAAACGCTACAGAATTTGAAATTCGATAATAATACACTATTATGGATCCAATGGAACTGAATTCGTTAAAATCCGAGACCGTGTCCCGGAAAGCTACTTTTACTCGTCAATTAAAATATAAGCTTTTCAATTTTAAATTAATCACTCATACTAAAATTTTAGGTGCTAATAATCTTCATTGTTATTTAATTAAAATTTAAATCAACTCCCAACATATTTTCAATCATATTAAATTCAGAATTCAATTCTTCAAATAATTGCAATATTGAATTTTTTTAACACTTTTGATTATTCAATAAATCACCATCTTTTGAAAATATAAGTCACTGAACTGATAAGATTTAATTTTTAAAACGAACTCAAATTATAGAACAACTATTTTTATTTTGCAGTCATTCAATTCCCGTTATTCAATTATTCAGATAATTTTCCGATATTGAATTTAGACAATTTAATTGTCCAATATTCACACAGATTCCAATATTAGATTTTATATGAACTTAGTTATCTTATTTCTATTTAAATAACTCACAATTATTATCCATCTTCAATTATTGATTATAAACCCAATTATTATATATAATTTCAAAACTTGTTATTGCCAAATCTTTAAAATTAGTTTATATTAAAATTTTATTCACGTTCAAATCCCCTGCATTACAATCACAATCATTAAATTTATATTTTTAACCATTTTTATTTGATAATTACACTAAATTTAATAATTTAAAATAGCTCAAAATACAAGTTGTTACATGGCATATGTGAAATGTAGTTAAAAATTGCACCAACTAAATACATAGGTGAAACGCGCTAAAAAATTGCACCAACTAAATTCATTTTTTAGTTGCATATGTTATATGCAGTTAAAAATTGCACCAATTACATGCATTTTTTTAGCTGTATATCTTATATGCAGTTAAAAATTGCATCAACTAAATGCATTTTTTAGCTACAGATGTTATATGCAGTTAAAAATTGTATTTAACAACTGTAATTTTTATTGCATTCCATATATGCAGTTAACAAATACACTCAAATGAAGTAATAAATTCATAATTGAAATACAGTTAAGAATGCAATTATTAATAATAATTGCTAGTATATATAAATTTACTTCTAGTAATTTCACAGATTTATGCAATTAATTTAATTTTTAAGAATAATTGCAGCGTTATTTGCAAACATTCAAAATATCTCTATAAAAATAAACAAATATTTACTTAAAATTCTTACATTTTCAATTGATAATATTTGCTGATAAAAGAGCATATGATACATTTAACCACTTCAATGAAGACTCATCAAATATGCAATTAAAAAACCATAAATTTTTAACTACATAAATGAAATGCAGTTAAAATTGTACAATTAAAGTGTATTTTATAACTACATGTATGATATGCAGTTTAAAACTGTAAATAACATATGAAATCTTTAACTGCAAACAACATATGTAGTTAAGAAATGTACTTAAATGCTGCAATTATTTTGACTAATTACAAAAAAAATGAAATTATTTTGAATAATTGCTTACTTATTAGCAATTATTTGCTTAAACAATTTACATTCTTCAACACATATATGCAATTGTTTCAATTCAAAAAACTCTTGAAACTCCAACACATATTATTACATTTCTCACTAAAAAACACTAATAATATTTAGACTTTTAACAAAAAAACATCAATATTGTCAAAAATTTCAGCAATTTTAAAGAATAACCGCAGAGTTATCTGGCAACATTCAAAATCACTCCATAAAATTAAGCAAATATTTGCTTAATAAATTCTTACATTTTCAATTGAAAATATTTGCTGATAAAAGAGCATATATGATACATTTAACCACTTCAATAAACACTCATCAAGTATAAGTTTAAAAACGCATAAATTTTTAACTGCATAATTGAAATGCAGTTAAAATTGAACCATTAAAGTGCATTTTATAACTGCATATATGATATGCAGTTAAACACTGCAATTAACAGATGAAATTTTTAACTGCAAATAACATATGTAGTTAAGAAATGTACTTAAATGTTGCAACTATTTTGAATGATTACAGAAAAAATGCAATTATTTTGAATAACTGCTTACTTATTAGCAATTATTCGCTTAAAATAATTTACATTCTTCAACACATGCACACAATTATTTCAACTCAAAAAACACTTTGAAACTCCAACATACATTTTTACATTTGTCACTGAAAAACATTGATAATATTTAAAGACTTAACTAAAAACATCAATATCGTCAAAAATTAAACCATTAAAGCGTATTTTATAATTGCATATATAATACATAGTTAAAAAAGCCACAAATTTTTAACTACATAGTTGAAATGCATTTAAAATTGAACCTCTTAATCCACTAAAAAACTTTAATTCATTTACAATAACTGTAGGAAAACCTGCCATTATTAACAAATCAAAATACAACATATACAATCACACTGCAACGGATAAGATCAGGCATCTTATTATCAACACACGTAGAATTCTACAATAATTCTCCATAACTGCTGAAAAATACACATTTATTTAGATAACTAAAGATATTGATAAATACAGCCACAAACGCAAGTACTTGCAATAATTGAAGCAATGTATGCAGTTATATTACTTAACTGCATACAACTCTGCATTTAAATACAAGATTAAAAATAAAATTTCCATGCATAACTTAATATAACTTATGCTTGTTATGCATAATTATACAAAAAACATCGCTAGATTATCAAAAAATTACAAAAAAAACAATAATACAAAATCGATTGAAAGTTAAATCAAACGTTTACCTGCAAGATGATGAAGTCATAATGAATCGTAAAAAATAAATCGAACAGTGAATCAAATTAAATATGATTTCCCTACGAAGATTTCAAAACTTGATCGCCAATAAAATCATACAAGAATAGTCGACATGACATATCCGAGGGTAACTAGGGAAACAAAATATTTCAAAAAAAATAGGGATCGGATTCAAAAGTTTAAAATGAAAGGAGTTTTGGACTATTAAATTTGATTTTAGGGATGCGGGTCTAATTTTCACTTATAAAAAGTTCATTTTTTAATAAACTGGATTTAATGAATTTGACACCTTTATTTATATCAAATCTATTTGTTTCTTTATTTTTCTTTTAAATAATAAAGTTCCATTAGCACCTATTGTGGACAGAGTCATTCCATGCAAAATATGTAGGAACTTTTATTTGTAATGGGTCTAAAAATGCTGCATGTATAAGTTACAAGTTGCAATATGATCTCCACCAACTATTTCATTCTTACGCCTACTTTGAGTGGTTTAGCTACTTTCAAATGATTCATGATGTTCAGAAAATGTTTACTTGGTAAAGTGGTGAGTGCTTGTCATAGCTTGCAAAGGCATATCGAGGAAAAAAGACGAAAGAAATATTCAAAAGGTACTGAAACTAAGCCCTAAAATATGTTTCATCAACTTATCCAAATGTACTAAGTTCTAACCATCATATGACTGATATCTCATCAATGTTCAGCTACATGCTTTCAAAGTAACTTGATATTATTTTGATCATTTTGTCTAAAAGGAAATATTTTCATGCTTTCACTGATCCTCGGTTATGGATTAACTTCCACTGTTTGCCTTGATATAAACAACATTCTCATGATAGTCTCATCTAAATAATGCTCATGCCTATTTGATCCAATCATTCCACTTTATATTAGAATATAGTGCTTTTTGTTACGTTTGAAAGCATTATTTGTCCACCATTATAACATGAAAAGAATAATAATTACCTTTTTGAGATCTGAAAGTAGGAATAAGGTGAAAATATTCGAGGTAATAGCAAATAACGAGCTGATACATTTCGTATATTAAAAACTAATAAACCTATTCAAATTTCCAAATAAATAAACTTATTTAAAGTAGTTAAAACTGAACTTCTACACATTTTCTTTAAGAATTCTTATATTTCACTATCCTTTGGATATCAAAAGGCTGGCATGCAACTCCACTACAGGGTAGAAGACGAGAAATGAACGAATATAGCTTCACCATTCCACAATTTACTATTTGTAAAGCACTGTAGATTGCATATCTCTCTTCCATTCATATGTTGTGTCACGTACATAGTTTGCAGTTGAACTACATCCCTAGCTGATGTCCATATTATGTGCCTAGCATATCTTTCTAGTTACTTGCATCATGTACTATATATATTAAGTGCTCCCTCAGTTCTTTTTACACATTAACAAATTCATATATACTATCAAGTTTGAAATAAACTTAATATGTGATATAATGATATCAGTATACTACCCTTCCACTCGGATTATTTATGCCAACACATAAAATATAAAAAGGTATTTCATTGCTAACACTGCAAACCATCTTCACCATCATCTATTCGTAAGTGAAGCATGGGTCCCGTACTGGTTATTGTCAAAGTCATTGATGAAATAGGAAAGCATACATAAGTGTATGCAAACTTATAGAGAAAGCACACCCATGCCTTATGTGAGTGACCTATGATTAATGAGTAACGAAAAGCAAATCAATGTAATAAAATAATTCAAATAGCTAGCGGCAACAGATCATGGAGTCCAAGTTTACTACTTGCTGACAGTTCGACATGGAAATAATTGATGACAAATTATAATTACAAAACTGCCAAACAATCATTTTAAATATTTATAGTGGAAATAGTGTAATGAGGTCTAATGACTCTTTCTTTTATTTTCCTTACAAACTATATACGTATAAAACAAGCTAAAATAGCAAGCATTATGATCATTTTTTATAATACTATAATTTTTCGTAAGTTGACATACTATCATTCAGTAAAAGTGAAGTATTCGTGAAAAAATGGAGAAAACTATTCATATTAAGTATCATAACTACTTTATTAGGCAGTACTTGATCTTTTTCCTTTCACTGTAACACGGTTGAAATAAAGATTTACAGGATAACACATCCATGAAAGACTAAAGAGAAAGAACTAGATATCCTATCTCATAAAAATCACAATCATATACACTTATGCATCCTGACAACTAAAATTCCGTTTGTTTAAAATGCTGAATTTTGATTGCTGAACTTTGAATGTTGATTGATGAATGCTGAATTGTGAATAATCAATTACTTGGTTGTGTGCATTTAGCATTTATAACAGAAAATAATATTCAACGTTCAAACAAAATGTAAGCAATAAAAAGTTATGAATTATTTTGTCTGAATAAATGTCTATATTCATAATACTAACAAAAATAAATAACATAAAATTAGTGATTTATAATTCAACTCTTCTTATTAAAAACAAATGCAGCCTAAATCAAACAAAATATTTAATCAAAAACCAAAATAATATTCACAATCCATATGTATCCACCGACAATCACCTTCCCATATGCCTACACATGTAACCTCTATGCTCAAATCAACATTAAACATAAATCCAAGTTTATATAAATCAACCAACAAACATTAAGAAATAATCGGTCCCCTCTAAGATATATGGAACTTACATAAATCCAATCTTTCTCCATCGCTATTCCATAACAAATAAAAGAAAATAAACGGGGAAAAAACCCTGGTTTCAAATTAGGAATTAGGAAACTGGTCTTGTGAAACTATATATTGCATTGAATATTTGAATAAAAAAACATAAATTAAATGAAAATATTACCTTTCTAATATATTAGTTTTTATGAGGAGAGCATAAAGATCCAATTTTATTGAATCCCGAAAGGAGAGAAAAACCTAATCCGAACTCTAACCCAATAGCTTCTCGGAATACCGAATATGATCATCTGTTAATCATGAGTTTCGGTCAAGGATCCAAAATATTCTGTTTTATTTGTTCGTTTAGTTATTGATGACTTTTCCCCCTTTTTCTTTCCGTTTTGAATGAACGTAACGTGAGGAGATGGGACTAAGAAATGAACGGGAGAAAAAAATGAGTTGGCATGGCAATTTAAAAAGGTGGTGTTGATGGAAAGGAAAGTATATGGTTTTAGTAATTTACTATTCATTCACATGGTCAATATTTTGGCTCTTACTTTAGTTGCTAGTGTGTAACTCATGCGTTGCACATGCTAATGTTAGTAAAAATGATATTTATTTTTTAATTATTGTTAAAAGCAGAATTTTATGCAATACATTATCAATTTATTGAGATAGATGAATTTCGAATTAAAATGACATAGGACGCTCGGATGTAAGGTTGAAAGTTCAATCTTTGCTAATTATATATCTATGCGAGAATTAATTTTCTACTCAAATATGTATTATTACATATATGCACATTTTTAATATATGAATGAAAAAAAAATACCACTTCTATCAATATGAATGTTGCATATATATTAGATTGTGTTTTAGGATTTACAAATGAATTAATAAATATTACATAATTGAATTTATTTTAATAATTTATAAGGAATTGAATGGAAAAAAATAGGAGAAAATTGAGAATAGTTCTGTACGTAATTGTAGATGAGAGGAGCATATTATGGCTAGCTTATCTATATGTGGATCATAATCCATTATTTGAGATTTTAATTATTAAACAATTTTAACTTTGCTATCAACCATAGATTTCATTTTGTTGCGACGGGGTCATGTTTACAATTTTGATAATTGCAAAATAATTGTTATGTAGCATTACTTGAGTTATGAATTTGGTAAGATTTAATATCATGTTAAAATATATTTTGTATAACTAAATTTTTACGGTGTAATACATGCGTTCACATTGCAATTTTAAAAGAAATATAAATTTATCCTTTAGAGGTTGTTAACAACGAAATTTAGTTATGCAATATATGATAATTTTTTAAGATAACTGAATCATAAATAAAAAAATGTTATTATTTATATATACATTTTATATTATGTGATTTATATGTCTTTATATCGAAATAAAAGAAATAATTATATCATTTTTGCTCATATATATGAGTCCTGTATATATATTTAAATTGTTTTTTAGGAATTGTTAGATGAATTAATGAATATTAGTTAAGCGAATTTATTTAAATACCTTGGATTTAATATTGCAAAATTAGTCAAATATATGGACTTTAATATAAAATATTAGTAGATGTTTGCGCCAAAATTGGTCACAAACACCCAAAATCGTGAAAGCACCCGTTTACGTGTTCAATTCGATAATATTCAACACAGAACTCAGCAACAATCAATATATAATTCAGCTCTAAATAACAAATCGCAGTAATTCACAAACAACAATCACAAACACAAGATTTATAGTGGTTCGGCGTTCGCGCCTACGTCCACTCTGAAGGATTTCTCTTTATTGCCTTGTTCGATTCAATCGATTACAATGGATTACAGCGGACAATTGCTTTGAAATCTGAATACAACAGCGATTCTGATAGTTAAACTTGAATCCGGCAGAGTCTTGGCGTTCAATGGCGGGAAAGATCCCCTTTTCTGAAGGCTTCAGGGTGCTATTTATAGGCGTTGGAGGCCCAGATCTTGCTGAAACTTCGTGAGACTCCTTCTGGCACGTGAGAGGGCCCACGCGATCGACCCCACCAAGTTTCGTCTCGATCTGACATCGGTTCGAAGTGATTTCGAACCCATCAAGAAATGGTCCAATCGAGCTGAAACTTGGCAGGAACAATCTTTACCTCATATAGAAGCTACTGTGAAAATTTGGTTGCATTTGGATCTATGGTCAAGGAGATATGCTCGATTCGAAATCGACATCTTCGGTTGGCTGAGGCGTTCGAACCCATTATTTCGAACCCTTCGTTTCGAATCCATCAGTGCACGTAAGCTTGCAGTGACGTGGCGCGCAATATTCGAATCGATCCTAACTTATCTCCGAATGGACCGCTTCGACTCCGTGAACTACGGCGAACACGTCATCCAAACCAATTGACTCGGTGGATTCGAAATAGGAAGCATTCTTGGTTTCGAACGTGACATTCGAATCCAGGAATTCTTATGGGTTCGAACTCGATCGGTTCGAACTGGGTTATTCGATGGGTTCGAAGTGAGGATGTGAGGCCGAGTGAAGTCGTGGATTCGAAGGTAGGTCACTGTGGTGGATTCGAAGGTAATGGAGTCGAAGGCGATGGAGTCGAGGCTGGGTACTAGCTGATGGGTTCGAACATCATGGTTTCGAAGGCAAGGAAGTGGATGGGTTCGAACTAGGTGGTTTCGAAGGAGAGGGCGTGGATGGTTTCGAACAGCATGGGTTCGAAAAGGATGGGTTCGAACTTCATGGTTTCGAACCAGACAATGACTATTTCTCTTCACACTGAATCCATCATATCTTGAGCATACGAACTCGGATTGACTTGAAATTTGAAATGATGGCTCCTACAACCTTTCTTGTCGTGTCCGATCAATTGTGGCCTGATCCGGACTCGGGCAAAATTCATCGATAACCGTAGCTAAGTGAAGTATATCCAATCTCTGAGATGAACCGTTTCCCGTTTTCGACCAATCTTTTGGTATCACGGCTTTGCCAAAAAGCGGGATAACAGTAGAGAATTGAGAAGAGTTTGTAACTAATTGTAGAAAATTTAAAATGTAAGTATTTGAAGTTATAAATAGAAATTTTTAGTTCAATACATAACTACATTTATGACAAACGAATTATAAAATAAATTTATTATTATTTTTAATGTATATAATTATGTTATAATTTATATGCTTTGTATCTAAATGAAAAATTAATTTTATCAATTTGTTGATGCGACTAAGGTATACACATTGAAATTGTCATCTTTTAGGATTTATTTGATGGATTGAATATTTGCTGAGTTTATCAAACGTTTTAAATTTTGAATTATGTAGTTAATTTAAATTCATGGGCTTGAATGTAAAATATTAGAACAGAAGTGCGAATATATTTGTAATAATTGTAAATTTTGTTGAAAAATTGGTTTTGAATGTAAAATAGTATAAGAAATTGGGTAGAATAATTTTAAAACGATAAATTATAAAAATTTGAAAACAAAATATCTTGAGAGGATTAAGGGGAGTGGATAAAACTCCTAGAATTAATAAGAGAGTATGAAATTCTTCCGCTTTACTATTATTTAATAGATAGGTGTAGAATATATTGTATATACCATGAATGCTTAATATTTCAAATTATTTCTAACACCTGACTTAATTATTTCTAACACGTGACTTTGTTGACAAATATTATTTACACCGATAACATTCGGAAATATTAACAAATATATCTTAGGAATTATAACATTTAACCTATTTCTTTTACATTATGCAGTTTTTGCTATGCATTATATAGTAACGGTAATTTTTTTATCAACTAATTTTTACATTGATTGCATCCAAAACTATAAAATAAAATATTTTAAGAATATTGATATTATGAAAGATATTTTTCTAGACAATATTTCCTTGATTTTAACAACGATACTTTCGTGCTCAATTTTTTATTTATTTTTCATCTTCATGATATACATCAATCAATCTCACATCCGTGCAACACATAATGACATAAATTACAGATGAACAGAAAACAATCGTGTCCATGCCATCATCATACTTTTGTGTGTGTGTATGTATATATGTATGTGTGTGTGTACACACATAGACTTACATGCATATGTGTGTTTATGCGCGGGTTACATTTATCAATTTTTTTTCGATTTTAGATTAATAAATTTCATCTTACAGACGAACAGAATGTTAGAATGTGGAATACAGATCTTAAGGCTAGGATTGACACTAGAGGAGGGGGGTGGGCGAATAGTGTTTAAAGAAATTACTAAATTTTTTGTTAATTTAAATACAAATGTATGCAATATTCGAACGCAGATATGATCACAGAATCAAACACAGATGCAAATATAAAGTAAAAGCAGTAAAGGAAAGAACACACTGGATTTTATACTAGTTCGGAGTTACCTTACATCCAATCCCGCACACAAGTACGGATTAGCTTTCAAAAGCAATCTTTACAATTACACCCTCGATTTCAAGGCTACAGGTACACCCTCCAGATTCACAATCCTCTGGGTAGATATACTTAATTTTCCGGGCAACAAGTTCACCCAATTGATTTCCAAGGCTACAATCACACCTTTTCTCACTTGATTGATTTCCAAGGCTACAATCACACCTTTTCTTGCTAAATTGATTACAAAGAAGTCTATAACTCTGAATAGCGCTGAGGATCTTGTTGAGATAGTGATAGAGAATCAAAGCAGAAATGATCTAGTTAGATTCAATGTTGATTTCGGTAGAGTATTGGTAAGAATGTGTATAAAGAAATGTGGAAGAAGAAGAGAAGTGAAAATCAGAAAAATATGATTGAAAATTCATTGAAAACGGCCCCCATTTATAGAAGAACAACAGCCATGTCCATTCGTGAAGAGATATGACGTATAAACACTTCTTTTGAAATTCAAAATTTTGAAATTAACTGCCACTATGTCGACATGGGTAACATGAGTATGTCGACATCCCAAAGGAAATTTTGGTGATTTGTTTTTCTTTGAAAATAACCTCTATCTTATATTAAAACTATTTTAAACTTTATAGATATACTTGTCTATAGTTAAAATACATAACTAATTAATATACATAAAATTTTACTTTAATTTTATATTTAAATATAATTTTATTTTAAAAGATAGTTTTAAAACTAAGGATAATTTGATTTTGAATTTAAAGATTATTTTGAGGCAAAAAGTATTTAAAATCAGGATAGATGTTTTTGATTCTTTTAAAAGAAAGGCTTTAAAATCATTTTGTAAACAAGATAATTTTGTAAAATCATTTGAATAAAAGTTAGCAGATACAAAACAATGTTCCACTAGATTTTTCGTAGGTTCCATCCTACTTAGGGTTCCATCCCTTTAACGGGCTCGAAGTGGATTCCATTCCACGAATAAATTGGATTTTAAGATGCCAGTGCTTTTCTAGGAGTTTTAACAAAATTCCTAATTAAAATTGCTCATTCTTGAAATCTTGAACTCTTGATAATCTTGATATTCTTGATACTCATGAGTTTTCAATCTTGATATCTTGAATCTCTATTCTGTACAGTCTTCGTTCTTAGTACCTGCATGGTTAAATCATGCATATACATATATATCTAAACTATACTGTTAGTATTTATATTTTATAATCTATTCTATGGTTGTTGTCATCAAAACCATCATCTCAAGGACTAACAATCTCCTCTTTTTTGATGATGACAACCTTTGTTTATAAAATATTACTTCTATCCTAATAACTCCCCTTAAAACTAATAACTCCCTTTAATCTATGCCTAACTATCCTATTTTATACTTCTCCCCCTTTGCCATCAACAAAAACTAACTCCAAACTATATAATCTCCAAACTATATAACTCCCCCTCATTCTTGGACTAAAGTACCTGCATTAATAAACTATACAACAGAGTATATAATAGACATATTAAGAGATAATTATACTGATAGACATTATAATTAATTAAAGATCATATAAATATCAATGCATATTTATACATGTTTTTCACACCAAATATCAATCCAAATCAAATCAATTCAATTCAAATCAAATCAAATCAAACAATTCAAATCAAACATTACGAGGAACTTCCACCCATCCTTGTTCTCCAAATATAGGGTCTGCTTCAATGGCATCCCAATTTTCATTATCATTAGCGAGAGAGACAGGAGGATGTGCTTCGTTATCATCCTTGTGCAGGGAGGAAATCATTCATCGTATTGCATCCAAATGCCTTTCTTGCTCTTTAATCATCTGCATTTGACTCAACTCTAAGTGTCGCTGGTTTCGAAGAATGAAGGAAAGAATATTCTTAAAAGAATTAAGAGTCTCTTCAAGATTCTCGGATAAATTATGAATTGGATTGGCCATATTTTAGTTTGTGAGAAGAATGAGAGACAAAGTAGATAAGAAAAAATATTGAGTGATGAATTCTGGAAGAAATAGGTATTTATAGGTGTAGAAATTCGTTTGAAATGAATAGACATAAGGTAGTTATTCAAATTTCAAATTCAAAATGAAATGTCATTTCTAACCAGTACATGTCGACATGGTCATAGGGGGGATGTCGACATGGTGTAGTGAATTTTGATGGCTTATTTTGATTTTGTGAATAATTGTGTATATATATATTTATATAATATACTAACATTTATTCTGAAGATAAGATATGCTAGATAACAGAAAAAGAATTCAATTTCATTTCATGATAACACGATACAACGATTAAACACAAAGAACTACATGAACTTTTAAATTAAAATAAAATAAACTAATATAACATGAAATGAAAAGATAGAACTAGTTAGAGGATGACGAAGATGAAGATAATCCAAGTTTCTTGATGACTTTGAAAATAAACTTGTTCATCTTGGATGAAATTTTATCCAACTTCTTACTAACGGATCATTTAAGAATCTTTTGATTCTCAACAATGATCTTTTGGTTTTTGAGAAGGGTTTTGTTGGTTGGATTAGGAGGATAATCAATGCTTTCCAAAGATGTTTCACCTTCTTCTTCTTCTTCAATTTCCATTTCATCCCCTTCTTCTTCTTCCTCTTCCTCCTCTTCTATCTCCTCATGAGTCGGACGCTTTTTCTTTTCGGCAAAAGTCTTATAAGGTTGAAAAACAAATGGAATTTTCATAAGAGAAATATTGAAATGATTGAAAACCTTTCTTGAAACAAATTCTTCTCCTTTGAAATTTACTCTAAAATAGTTAAAAATCCGAGTGAGATAGATTCCATGATACAAGGTATTCTCACTCATTTCAAGATTTTTGGGACGAAGTTCATCCAAAATAACTTGCGCCCAACTAATATCATAATTTTCAAAAATAGCAAAAAGTACTTTGCAAAGTTTTGAAGTAGGATTATTAAAATTCCCCGATCTTGGGGTCAAAGTACGCTGTAAAAGAAGATTGCCAATTCTAGCTTTTGGTTGAAAGTTTCTATTTTTGAATTCAAAATCATCATTTCCTTCAAAAATGTGATGAAACATCTCACGATCATTTTCATCAATATTAAAACTAGAAAGATCCATTCCCATACTCTTGCAATTGAGAATGGTACCCAAAAGATCACAATTCAAAACAATTCTAGTGTCTTTGACACTACTCCAAATTTCATCATCATTTCCAAAATAAAATCCACGGTTTAAATTTGCATAGAAAATTTTAACAAGATTTAGATAACAAACGAAATCATTTTGAGAAGCATAAATAAGACTAAGAATTTGATTGGTTGCAAAAAGAGAATCAATTTCATAAGAAGAGAAATCTTGAAATATAGCAAACTTTCCGGGATGAACTTTTCCATAGTTAGCATAATTGATGTATGCTTTTATGGCCTTCGGATCATTGAAGAGTTGCTCTTTTATCTTTTTGGAAATTCTCATGGTGGAGGGGTTGCTTGAAGAACCCATTAGAGTAGAGAGTAGAGAGCTTGAAGTTTTGAAGAGAGAGTTTGAATTTAAAAATGAGAGTGAAAAATGTGATAAAAGATAGTGAATAAATAGATTCTCAAAGGACATGTTTTCTAGTCAAAAGATGCCTTTTCAGAGAATTGAATGAAGTGAAAAGGTGGAGGGAAATTCATCTATTTGAATTCAAATTTTGAATTTCAAATTCTGTACCATGTCGACATCGTGGTAGGGACCATGTCGACATGTGCTTGTGAATTTCTATGATTTATTTTTCTAAGTATTCTAATATATATATAACATCTGGTCAGAAGATGTTAAAAGATAAAAGAAGCTTCAAATTTTATAATGCTTGGGTCCATGAACCTGAGTATAATAATATCATTAGTAAAGCTTGGAATGAAAACTTTTTTGGTAACCCAATGTTTATATTTTGCAGGAAATTAAGAGCTACTAAATTAGCACTAAGAGAATGGGCCAAAGGAAAATTTGGTGATGGCAATTTAAAGTCTGCATTGTTAAGGAGCCACCTCATACTTGCTCAGGAAGAAATGATGAAAAGCCCTGACAACCCTGAGGCTGCTGCTGCTGAGAGGACTCTTTTTGATCAACTTTCAGAAGCCTTGAAGTCTGAAGCCAATATGAAGAGACAAAAATTGAGACAAAAATGGGTTTCTGAGGGAGACAATAATACTGCCTATTTTCATGCTGCAATCAAGGTAAAACAATCTAAGGAGCATATCACTAACATATATGATGAAGTAGGAGAATTGCACTCAACCCCTGCTGCTGTTGATAGAGCACTTCTGTTCTACTACAAGAACTTGCTAGGTAACAATAATGATTTCATTCCCTCAATTGATGACCTATCCCAAATCCACTTACCTGAGTGCTTCCTGATGAAGCTGTCAAACTTTTTGATAAGGTAACTGATAAGGAAATTAAAGAAACCTTATTTGCAATGAACAAACATTCAAGTGGAGGCCCTGATGGATTCAATGTCATTTTTTTCATCCATAGTTGGGAAATTATCAAGAAGGATTTTCTAAAGGCAGTCCATAATTTTTTCAGTTCTTTCAAACTTCTTAAATAAGTGAATGCAACTAATTTAGTTCTTATACCCAAAGTCCAGTCTCCAACTTCCGTTGCTTCCTTTAGACCCATCTCTTGTTGTAATGTCATGTATAAGTGTATTTCAAAAATATTGGCATCCAGACTTGTTATAGTCCTCTCCAGAATCATATCCAATAATCAGACTGCATTTCTTCCCAATAGAAACATTCTTGATAATATATTGTTATCCCATGAATTATTAAATGGCTATGGTCGATCTCATGCTTCCAAAAATGCTATGCTTAAGGTGGATTTGATGAAAGCCTATGATAGTGTTCACTGGACTTCTATAGTTAGAATTATGGCCCTGATGAAATTTCCCAAAGTTTATGTGGCTTGGATATACAGTTGTATCTCAACTGCTACTTTCTCTTTACAGTATAATGGCTTTACTTCTGGGTTTTTCAACAGCAAACAGGGGAATCAGACAAGGGGATCCTATCTCTTCATATATTTTCATTTTAGTTATGGAAGTGCTTACTAGAATGCTGTCTACCAAATATATGCAAAGTGACATATTGTACCATTCAAAATGTAAACCCCTCCAAATCACATCTTTGTTATTTGTTGATGACATTATGATCTTCACAAAGCCAGATCAAAAATCAATTGAAAATATTAAAACAACCCTTGATAATTTCTACCACATGACTGGGTTGAAATTAAATGCCAATAAATCTCATATTATCACCTCAGGAATATCCACTGAGGAAGCTAATAGAATTACTGGTATCTCTGGGCTGCAACTGATGGAAAATAGCATGAATTATCTAGGTATACCACTTTGTACTTCAAGAATCACCACTAGACACTGCCTGCCCTTGTATTCTAAAATCTGTAATTTAATGAACACATGGGCTAATAGGTTTCTCTCTCAAGATGGAAGACTAGTTCTAATAAAGTCTGTTATCGCCTCAATGATGGTGTATTGTTCTAGAGTTTTTATTCTCCCAAAAAAACTGGTGAACATGGTTAGAACTGCAATGCTTAAATTTTTTTAGACTGGCTCTGTTCTATCAAAAAAACTTATTCCTTGTTCTTTTGCTTAAATGGAACTGCCTAAAAAGAAAGGAGGTCTTGGTATCATCTGCTTGAATAAATGGAACAAAGCAGCTATCAGTGCTCACATAAACTCCTTACTCAGTGGTGCTGATTCGTTATGGGTTGAATGGACCAGAAAGTTTAACTTGGGTAGTAGGAATTTCTGGACAATGCCAGTTCCTCAGAGTTGCAGCTGGACTTGGAGGTGTTTATTAGGGTTGAGATCAAAATTCACTCAGTACATTAAGTATGACCTCACTTATAACAGTAGTATCAAGTTTTGGAATGAACCATGGATGGATGAAGGCTTGATATTTGTCAATGTCTTCTCTCCCCATCAGATTGAACAGTCAGGCATAGGTACACTTGCTAATGCTTCTGACTACTTGAATGAGGGAAAGCTGTTGCTCCCTTATACTAATAATCAGGAAATAAGGGCTTTTTGGAATTTATACCTATCTCAACAATATGGTTTAGCTGAAAAAGATGAAGTTTTGTGGAAGGGGAAACAACATTCTATATCTGTAGCATATGATATTCTTTATAATGTGACTGGCAGTTCTAATTCTGTTTGGTACAAAGCTATATGGTCCAATTCCTCTCCTGCTAGGGACAATCTGATGTTGTGGAAGGTGATCATGAATGCATTGTTAACTAAGGAAAAAATGTTGAGCTATGGCATGAACATTGATCCCCTTTGTGTTTACTACAAGCTGCAGATAGAGTCAGTGTCACATCTGTACTTTGAATGCAATGAAATACTTGGTCTATGGGGAAATTTGGTTACAAGAATTGCTGATGATCATAGGCCTGGCATATCAGAAGTAGAATGAGATCTAATTTGCAAATCAACTAGGTGGAGGAAGGAAAGAAGAACTGTTTTCTTTTTCTTTCTTAAGAAGTATCTGAACATTGTTTAGGAGGAAAGAAACTTGAGAATTTTTGAAAACAAGGTTAGAAGTATACAACAATTATGGGAAGTGCTTAAGACAACTATCATCACGGGTATGAAGGAAAGCAATTTTGCCTTCAGTTCATTATTGGCTGATGCTATGGATTGATCTTTTAAGTTTTTTTCCTTTTTCAGCTCCCTGTTTTTCTCTACGTCATGATCTTCTTTGTTCTTTTGTTTTTCATTGTTTCTCTTGCCCATGTTTTTGTTCTCTGTTTTTTTGTAACTATGAGCTTGTTCATAGTTACTTTTATCTTTTACTCAATAAACTGGTAGGGAACCAGTTAACCCCGCTTGCCTTGCAAATATATATATATATATATATATATATATTTATTTATTATTTTTAATGTATATATATCTGTAATAATTCTGAAATTATAGTATATTCCATAAAATAGTATGATATTATTAAAAATAATAATAAAATGATAACAAATTAATAGTAAAAAAATTAAAATTCAAATAACACACCAATTCAAAATCAATCAATCAAGTAATCAAGCATCCAATTCTAAGCATGCAGTTTCAACCAATTGTATTGTAAATGTGTACCTTTTTCTAAGTCTGTTTCTCTGAATTTGTCGGAGTCATGAACTGCTGTGAAACACATATTTGAATTATCTATCTTCTGATCATCATCGCTTGAGGACGAGTCTGAGTCATCTAGAGTAGCAGTAAATGTACGCATCCATTTCTTTACTGGATCATTGTTTATAGGAGGATTTTCCCTATCTGGATATGGACAGCCTCTTTTGATATGGCCTGGTTCATCACAGTTGAAGTATTTGACATCGTTTGGCACTACATTCTGATTTTCAAAGTTCTTATAGTTGTTTCTCTTAAGATTATTCATCATTATGTATTTCAGAAATTTTCGAAAATTCCTGGTCATAAAGGCTATCTCTTCATCATTATCGCTGTTTGAGTCTGATTCATCGGTCAATGCATTGAATGCCATTGATTTCTTTTCAGATGCATTACTTTCTCTTCTCCCAATCATTTGAACTTCAAACGACATTAGATTTCCAATTAATTCTTCTTTCTTTAAGGTACTGATATCATTTGCCTCTTTGATCGCAAGTGTTTTTTGATCTCATTCTAGAGTAAGAGAATTTAAAATTTGTTTGACTTGACCTTCTTTCGAAAGTTCCTTTCCCAAGGATACTAGAGTATGCACAATATTCTGAAATCTACTATACATATCTGAAATAGACTCATTAGAATTCATTTTAAATAATTGAAACTGATTTGTGAGCATGGAAATTTTGGTCTGTTTAATTTTGCTTGTTCCTTTGTGAGTCATTTGCAAAGTATTCCAGATTTCATATGCAGACTTACAAACTGACACTCTATTGAATTCATTCCTATCAAGTGAACAAAACAGAATATTCATTGCTTTAGAATTATTTTGTGCGATAGTCTTTTGCTCAATGGTCTACTGTGCAAAATCAGTTGTGGGTTCAGAATATTCAGTTTGAGTGATATTCCAAGTATCTAATCCTAAGATTGTAAATATATTTTCATCCTACATGTCCAATATGCATAGTTACTGCCATTAAAAAGTAGTGGTTCGATAGTAGACTGACCTTCTACAAATGAACTAGTGACCGGAATACTAGTGTTAGCAGTACCAGTGTTGGTAGCCATTTTGAAAAAAATTTCAAAATTCAGGTTATGAAACTTTTGAAAACCTTGCTCTGATACCAAATGTTAGAAATGCGGAATATAAATCTTAAGGCTAGGATTAACACTAGAGGGGGGTGAATAGTGTTTAAAGAAATTACTAAATATTTTTGAGTTTTTGTTAATTTGAACACAAATGTATGCAATATTCAGACGCAGATATGATCACAGAATCAAACATAGATGCAAATATAAAGTAAAAGCAGTAAAGGACAGGACACACCGATTTTATACTGGTTCGGAGTTACCCTACATCCAGTCCTGCACTCAAGTACGGATTTCCTTTCAAAAGAAATCTTTACAATTACACCCTCGATTTTAAGGCTACCAGGTACACCCTCCAGATTCACAATCCTCTAGGTAGAGATACTTGATTTTCCGGGCAACAAGTTCACCCAATTGATTTCCAAGGCTATAATCACACCTTTTCTCGCTTGATTAATTTCCATGGCTACAATCACACCTTTTCTCGCTAAATTGATTACAAAGAAGTCTATAACTCTGAATAGCACTGAGGATCTTCTTGAGATAGTGATAGAGAATCAAACCAGAAATGATCTAGTTAGATTCAATGTTGATTTCGGTAGAGTAATGGTAAGAAAGTGTATAAAGAAATGTGGAAGAAGAAGAGAAGTGAAAATCAGAAAAATATGATTGAAAATTTGTTGAAAACAGCCACAATTTATAGAAGAACAATAGCCATGTCCATTCGTGAAGAGATATTACGAATGGACACTTCTTTTGAAATTCAAATTTTTTAAATTATCTACCACTATGTCGACATGGTTAACATAAGTATGTCGACATCCCAAAGGATATTTTGGTGATTTGTTTTTCTTTGAAAATAACCTCTATCCTATATTAAAACTATTTTAAACTTTATAAATATACTTGTCTAAAATAATAAGTAAACAATATATATATATATAATTTTACTATAATTTTATATTTAAATCTAATTTTATTTTTAAAGATAGTTTTAAAACTAAGGATAATTTGATTTTGAATTTAAAGATTATTTTGAGGCTAAAAGTATTTAAAATTAGGATAGATGTTTTTGATTCTTTTAAAAGGAAGGTTTTAAAATCATTTTGAAAACAAGATAATTTTGTAAAATCATTTGAATAAAAGTTAGTGGATACAAAATAATGTTCCACTAGATTTTTCATAGGTTCCATCCTACTTAGGGTTCCATCCCTTTAACGGGCTCGAAGTGGATTCCATTCCACGAATAAATTGGATTTTAAGATGCCAGTGCTTTTCTAGGAGTTTTAACAAAATTCCTAATTAAAATTACTTATTCTTGAAATCTTGAACTCTTGATAATCTTGATATTCTTGATACTCATGATTCTTCGTTCTTGATATCTTGAATCTCTATTCTGTACAGTCTTCATTCTTGGTACCTGCATGGTTAAATCCTGCATATATATATATATATATATATATATATATATCTAAACTATAATGTTAGTATTTATATTTTATAATCTATTCTAAGGTTGTTGTCATCAAAACAATCATCTCAAGGACTAACACAGAAAACAGTCGCGTCCATGCCATCGTCGTACTTGTATATATATATATATATATGTATATGTATACACACACATAGACTTACATGCATATGTGTGTTTATGCGCGGGTTACATTTATCAAAAAAATTGTTTTCGATTTCAGCATTTTTTAATAAATTTCATCTTAGATTTTATACACATACACACATACATATGTGCACACATGTTTTATTTATGAAAAAGTAGCTTGCGGCTTTTAGATTCAGACAAAAGCGTTTTTTAATGTTTAAAAAAGTCAAATTGTTTTAAAATTTAAATTTTATATTATTAAACAATTAATACAAATATGTATATACACACAGATTATTAAATCAAAATAATATATCATATATAAAAATGTATGTACATATTTTTAAATAAATAAATATATCCATGTGCATGTTTTACATATATGCTAAACGAAAAATATATTATAATATGCGTATGTATTTGAATTTTAAATTATATATGTACACACACGTATGTATGTAAATATTAATTAATAAAATTAATGGTTGTATTACAAAAGCTATTGAGTAAACAAGATATTATTATCAATTCACGTTAATGTAGGTATATATAAATCAATATCTATTTGTGTATATGTATACGATATCCTCATTTACCTATGACATTAAAGTATCCATTGACCATAAATCACAATGGTTAATTATGTCATGTTTATCGTAGGTTAGATCATTATATTTAATGTAGTTGTAATGTTAGTATTATGAATACAAACATGTTATAAAATTGAATTATAAATTAAATTAAATTAAAATATTATAATTAAATCATAAAAAAAATTCAGTATACAAATTAATAATATTAAAATTATACCCCAAACTCTTTTAATTATCAATACTAAATATGATTTACTACAAAGTTATTATTTATGTAAACTCGAAATATGGTCTTGTGCAAATTAATAAAAAGAATTTTTTCCTTTTAAAATTCCTCTTTTTTACCCCGTTGTTAATGCACCAGATTCAACAATGGTATTATAGCCTGCATTATGTTCGCATGAATAATTAACCAACACATATGGTAGTCACTTGGAAAAACCAAATGTCGTCTAAGGAAAATGTGCTTAAACTAAGGAGAAGGTTACTTTAATTAAGAAATATTTTTATGAATGGAAAATCTCTTGGTTTCCTGGCCTTTACTTGTCTCGTCAAAGCAGTTCGTTTTAAGGGTATCTCCATATGGAAGGCTCAAAAGTGCTTTGAGCCTTAGCTTGTTTCAAATAAACATATTTGAATAATAACTTAAACTGATTTTAAATTTAGATAAAACATTACAACATTTTATAAAGAGTTATAAAATGCAAATGTAAAATTTGTGTTAAATTAATATAAATGCAAATATCATATTATAATTAATTAAAATGTTTAATTAATAAAAGGATTACATATGTATATGTATATATATATAATGAATTACAAATGTTAGAATAAACTAATGCGTATATACATATACATACGTACACAAATACACACACATATAAATAATGTCTAAAGATAACGGGAGGTTTAAATGAAATAAAACTCATACAGACTTAAGAGAGTATACATTCAATGTATAACGATTTATGATGTTATGAATTATACTCATCTCCCCTATAATGTTGATAATACCTGTAAATATAATTCTTTCAACTATGACTTTAGAATAAAAATCGCTGTCATTTTCAATATAAATAGAGTAAAATACATACCTATGGTTGTTGAGCATCCCCAAGACATCGAGTATTATAATTATGCTTATATTGTCACCGTATAGGTAAGAATATCATATTACTTTGTTGAGCATCCTCGAGGATTACATAATTATCCTTAGGCTATCGATGTTAGGTTTAGGGTATGTAATGAACTTTTTGATTTCTTGAGCACTCTCAAGGTCATAAAGACGACTAGGAGAAAAGTAAAAAGTATCATAAGAATTATATATGATATATAATTAGTAAAGTGTTTCTTACCATTTATGAGGACTGTAATTTATTGATCCCTTAAGGTTGTAGTAACATGATAGATGGGTCCTAACATGTAACACCTTGTAATAAATAAATTAAAACACTAATAAGGGTAAATTGTAATTTTACATGAAAAGACAAAATAATAAATTTTCAAAATCGTTAGAATTAGGCCTCGGGATCTATTTTATGGCATCCGAAATGTAGTTTACAATCAAAAACATATACAAGTTGTTAAACTTGATAAAATGGATCAAAATTAATGGAAACCGAACCATAATAATTTCGGGATTTAACCTAATAATCCTAGTTTTCAACTATAAGTATAGACTCAACCCTCATTTTTCTTCATTCTAAACTCGAAACGCTGCCTCTCATTCTGTATGTTTTTTTCGTCTTCTCTCTCGTCAAAATTCCTTAACCCAAACATTGTTTTTGATTCTCTTCTCCAAATTTCTAAATAAAAATTAAAAGAGGATGAATCAAATTTAAAGAGAGGAATAGAATCGGATCGAAGAAAGAGAAGGAGAAGCACAGACAAATTAAGGAATAAAGGAAGGGGACACCAATTCGAGTCATGATAGGAAAATGATTTCTTTAAACAACCTTGGTGGATTTATCTACGAAATGATTATGTTGTAGATAAGTAGTTAAAATTCAATTATGTGTCTACTTTATATTAAACATTATTTTCCATCTAAATCAATGTTTTTATTCAAAATACTGGTGAATTGAAATAGTTAGGAAGCCCTAGGTAATAAATTGATTAATTATCATTGTAATTTAGGAGGAAAGGATAAGATAGATTGAAATATCACTAATTCTCTAAATTTGATTTATACGATATGTTTGAGTTGGTTTAAACAAATAAAAATAAAATGAATACCTTCTTTTGAATTTACCTATTCTTGACCCTAATAACTTGGAATATACGTAGATAGTCGATTAATATGTAAATGGATAAATAATTGAAATATTATATGCACTTGATAAAATAAACTACTTGAAGTCATGTATAAAAAAATAGAAATTGTGCCAAAACATTTGTTAAAAACGAACCTTAATCTAAGCTTGGATCCAAAAGAAGAAGAAGAAAAGAAAAGGATAAAAATCGGGAAACAAGAACTCGGATTTTCGAGTTTTTCATCAAACATTACACCAACGAGTTATGTTAGAAACTTATGATTTTCTTGATTTTATAAACTTATGTTATGTTGGTAGCCTTGTTACAGTTTTAATGTGTTTATATTAATGGTTTAGTGTTTTTGATTTATTTTTTCAAACAATTTTTTTATTGCAAAAATAATCCTTTTTTAAAATCTCTATGCCCGGTATAATTCTAAGTTCTTTTATACAGCCGCAATTAATATAATTAGTGTTTATCATTCCTTATCCCCAATCAACCAATTCTTTAGATTAAATCCATTTTCTGAATCAATTCGAACTTCCACTTCAAATCCTTCTTTGAAATCGAGTATTATCTTTCAATTGAGCTTATTTCATCAAAATTGGCCTTCTTCCATTTGATGGCAGCTCATTGATTTAATCAAAATACCTAAGGTAATAGTTATATACCCCCCTTTGGGATTTGATTACTACAATAATTTAGTTGGACGACAATTTGATAGTCATAGTTCTAATGCTTTTTCTTAATAAAATCTCGATTGCTTCTTAATCTGTGTTTTCTTTAGTTAATTTTATTTTATCTTCAATCATACAAACATTAATTGTTAGTTTATTTTTTATTTCATTTAGTTTTAAGGAAAGTGGTATGATGCATTATAGGCTTTTGAATGTGTTGAAAAATAGAGTTTTGTTTAGTGGAAAAGTTAGAGCAGGAAAGTTTGAGTTAGGAGAAAGGGAGTTCTTGGTGAAGTGTGTCATGAAACATTATAGAGAGGTTCAGAAACTAATTGATAATGATGTCAATCTTAAATTGGAAGATTTTTGGTTGTTGATCGATATCGACTAGGATATTCCAAAATCTATTTCTATTCTATAAGTAATGTAGCTTTTATGGTTTGATAGTGTTACATAGATATGCATCCATTTTCCATCAATCATGAAGTGCTTTTCTTTTTTCTCTTCTTTCATAAAAGAATAGAAGAATATGCCTGTAGTTAAGATTGAATGTGAATGAAACATTTTAAAATGAGAAGTTGATCTGTTAACGTCAGTCGTATATTTTTAAGTGTAATTTTCCCATTTTCAAATTGGATATTTATGTCCCTAGCTTCATTTGAAGGTAATTAATTACTTAGAATAGTAAGTTTCTACCCATCTTGCACACAAATATATATACTCCTGTTGTGACAAAATGATGGTTTATAACATATTTCTTTGTAGAAATCTCTTTTGAACTCTGATTTAATTTTTATTTCTACGAGAAACTTTTCCACTTGCATATAATAGCAAAATAAAATTTTAAATTTAAATTTAAATGAAGTGCATGGATATTAAATGTGTATCTATTTCTTTTACATTCTGTCTTACATTTCATACAATTGTATTTTAGTACACAGTAGAGTAATATTAGTGCAACTGCATAGTTCTATCCATGCATAGTCCAAAACTTTGAAAAACTTATCTGAAGGCAGTGCTTTCTTTTTGATAGTGACAGCTGTATTTTTGCACATGCTCAATTTATTTTACTTGCTGCACACGGGTTAATGGTTAGGAAAAGACTGGTTTTAAGGTATTGTAGATGCTGTTCGGCGGTTTTATTGGCTTTTTGAGGCATGTAATGATTCCTTTTCACTTATTTGTCTCAAGCAATAATACCAGCTATATCAGTAGAAGATAAATAAAATCACTTTTTCCCTAATCTGTTTCTCTTGGGATGGCTGGATACATTACTATACACCTTTAAGTAAATTGATTTTCCATCCCTTCTTCATGTATTCTCTATCTCTTGTTCATTGTAAGAAACTACTCTTTTGTCGCATTGAATCACTCTTGTAGAGAGGGAATTTTTAACATTTATGGATAGAAAACAGATAATATAGCAAATTTGATTTATTATCTTAATATATACGTGAATAATTGCGCCATAAGACTGATATGTTGCCACATGTGATTTATGAACTCATAATATCCAAGAAGTAAGAACATCGAGATTTATTAGGGGATCATCTCTAACGAATGGATTATATGAATTTTGTTCAAGTAAGTAATGGACATAAAACAATATAATTAGCTATTTACTAACGGAGAGAAGCTAACACTTTACTCATTTGTAGTACCATCATCAAAGTGGTACTTATATTACCATCTCATGTGTTCCTATGAATGACAGGTGCCATTTACTACTTTATCATCCTTTGTTATTAAAAATCAAGAGCTGTGATAATGACTGGTTTGTCAGAGCAGATGATGTAATCCAGTTTTACAAAGTAAGTATCTAAATTATTATATGTTAGTATGTTCATGTTATCCCGTCTTTTGACCATGCGGCATTCAGATATACTGGACGAATCGAACTTGGAAACTATCGAGGCGGGAGATCCAAAGAGATAGCCCAAGAGTCTAGAAACCAAGTAAAAATAGGGTCACGAGACGAAGACCTAACCACTCAAAGAAGCAAAGGGAAAAAATCCAACAAGGAGTTGGATCGGTGCTGATCCAACCTATGGATCAGTATCGATCCACAATCTTTGGCCCTAATCTTGCCCCCACTCCTATCTACTCTAGTTGATGCTAGGATCCTATTTCAAGTACTATTTTATTGGTTTCATGCAATTCTCCATCGATCTCCACGAGCACTTGAAATCAGCAACTCTACTTCTCCACCGATCTATCATTTGGACTCAGAAACAAGCTAACAAAGATGCAAACAAGTCTGGAATCACGAAGCTAACCACGAGTAAAGCCAGGACAAGAAGTGAAAAACCATCCATATGAAGAATTTATGGATCGGTATCAATCCAAGCCCATGGATCAGTACCGATCCATGAATATTGATGAGGCATCCACCTTTTTTCTTAGAGACGTGGTCTATGGTGTGGAAAACGAGGTGGAGATCACGGGGGAAATATTTTAGGCATCCTACTGCTATAAATAGAATATGGTCTCATTTTTAAGTATCTTTTGGCTCTAGTTCTTTCTTACTCTAATTTCTTGTAATCACCCACTGATTTGTACCGATCCATATGAACAGCTGCTTGTAAACCGGTGATATAATCAATAAAATCACTAAGTGGACGTAGGCCAAAATTAGCCAAACCACTATAAATTGCTGTGTTTTCTTTTCTTGCTCTTTCTTATTTACTTCCTTCACTTTTTATTCTGCACAAAATTTCTCGGGTGCTTGTGCCATTTTTGTTCAAACAATTTGGTGCTTTCACCAATAACGATATTCTCAAGCTACTTGAATCCATCATCTACTATTGGATTTCTTAGATCTGAGGGATATACCCAATCTTTCAACCTTATTGTTATATTGTTCATACTTTCAATAATCCACTAGAAGTTATTCACCATAGCCCTAAGGAACGAACGTCTACAAATTTCAGAGCTATTGATGACGTTGAGAATCATGGTAGCAAGACCAGCAGAGATCTAGAATCTAGCTGATGTCATAGCCAAAATGGAGATGGATTGCATAATGGAGAAGATAGGGGATATGTTCCAGGAGAGTCATAATAAGATGAACAAGCATATGTAAAAGAACTTGAGACTGTTGAATGAGTTGACTCAGAATCACTGTTTAAGGAGCAGGAGGGACTTAACTCTGTTCGATTCAAAATTTGATAGTTTCTCATCATCTGAGTAGAGATGGATGGATAGAAAGTAGAAGAAGATTCAAAGAAAAATTGGGACTTCATATCAAAAACCGAGGCAGACCCGTGGCAAGGGTCTATGGATCGGTGCTGATTCAAGAGGTTAGATTGGTACAGATCCAACCAATGCTGGAGTCGGACCTCCCATTGGATGGTAGCATGGATGTGACCGATGGTTGTGTTGTTGACAATCAAAATCCAGAACATCAAGCTACTGTTGACGATTTACCACTCAAGAATCAAAAAGGGGGACTACTGGACGAATGGATCTCTTAGAATCTGGAGAACCCAGGTATTAAGAGTATGCCCGAGAGAATTTGTCAGGCCGAACACTCGGAACAGATCTCGACTACCATTTTTCAGCCAAACCTATAGAACTGGATTATTTAGCCAAGTTGGTCAGGAAACTTGTAAATGAAAATTAGTTTAGAAGCACTGATGAATGAGGTACTTCACTTAGACGGAATCCATTGACTAAGAACATTCTGCATGTGAATTATCCATAGAGGCTTGTAATGCCAACGATGTCATTGTACGACAGAAAGACAGATCCATAGCAGTACTTTATGAAAAATGAATGTTATTTGGACTTTGCCAGAGTATCTAATCCCGTGAGATGTAGTTGTTTTCCAATTTCCCTAGAGGAAATGGTGACGATGTGGTTCACTCAGCTCCCATTGAGATCCATATTGTCTTTCGCTGAGTTGTCACGAAAATTTCTAAAGTAATTCTGTTTACACACTCCACTTTCGAATCATGTGATGTCCTTATCAAACTTCTTCCACGGCACGAGAGAGTCATTAAAGGATTTCTTGAACCGGTTCATACAACCATGACGAAACTAACAAATCCCAATGATGACATAGCATTGATGGCACTGATTAGAGGGATTCATCCTGAGACTAATTTTGGGAGATGGTTGGAAATGAAGTCCCATGCGATGATGAACATTTTCTATAGAAAGACTAAACAGTTCTTGCATTTCGTTAGGCACATGATCATTCCCGAAGAGGTAATGCTGGGAGTTTAGCTAAAGTGATACAGATTAACATTGCTGTAAAATAGTTCGGAGGGAGTTTCTGGAATATGGATGTACACGTTGGCAACAGAAGCGAAAGTCAGAAACAGAATGATAATGGATCCAAAAAGAGAAAGTCTGATAATATGAATCGTCTTAGGATTCCTATGTATGATAATTATATTGAGTTGAATAACTCAATCGAGAATATTTCTTAGGCAACTTTAGGTACCGAGCAGTACAGGAAGCCGACTCTGAAGGAGTCGACTGAGAAGAAGAAGAGATCTAGCAAGTTCTGCAGGTTTCACGAAACACATGATTACAACACTAATAAATGCAAGCACTTGTGCGATATGATTGAAGACCTGATCCATAAAAAGAATCTGCAGCAATTTGAGAAAGCCTCGTAGGATGGCAGGCAAGGAAATTCTTACCTCCTGGGCCGACATTCTAACAGGGGCAAGCTGGGCCTAGTGATGAGGAGCCTAGGCGGCTTAAAAAACATTTATTGATTAATACAATCATTGGTAAACCACATCCAACTGATAAGAGTTTGAATGAGATAGATATGTATGTTGGTTCTTTGAAGCATACCAAGAATGAGAGCTATTTGGCAGTAAAGGATGGAACTCCATTGAAACAATTCAGAACCATGACTGATGATATTGTTTTTTGAAACAGAGAAGCTGATGGGACGGAAGCCCCGACGATTGACCAGTTGGTTATAATGGCCACGATTGGCCTTGCAATTGTCAAAAGGTGCTGGTTAACTGTGGGAGTTTGGTCAACATTCTATTTAAAAAAGCTTACGACTAGATTTTTTTAAAGGAAAGGACTTTAAATCATGTAAATCTCAAATACAGGGATTTAATGGGATGGCTACGGAGCCATTCAGATATGTGGAACTACCTGTCGTACTTGGAGAGGGCGACTGCAAGCCAGTGCGGATCATGCTTTTTATGATGTTGGATATTTACTCTACTTACAATGCATATTTGGACTGACCGACCCTGGTTGAATTTAGAGCGGCTATAGCTTCTTGGTGTTTAACGATCAAGTTCCCTATGCAAAATAGCATGTGAGTAATGCACGGAGATCAAGGCTCGGTCGCGAGTGTTATGCTGCTGAGCTAAAGGAGGCGAAAAAAAAGAAGAAAGGAAAAGGTGTAGAGGGGACTCTTTACATCAAGGCTTTAGACGCATAGCAACCAATGCCTAAGCCCTAGCTTTGGAAATATAGCAGGTTCCATAAGGATATGGATCTGCAGAAAGAGTCGAAAGGTGGAAGAGCAGCTCCTGTCGAGTTAACGATCAACATTCCAGTTAGTTAAGATGACCCAACACATGTCCTAAAGGTAGAATCATAGCTTGGCGTGAGAATGATGAAGAAGTTGGTTGGTTTTCTCTATGCGAATCCTGATGTGTTTGCTTGGGTGCACTCCGATATGTGTGGGATCTCGATGGAGATAGTGAGTGATGCATTGAACATAAATCCCAAATGCATTCCTATTAAATAGAAACACCACAACCTAGGTCCGAAAAGATCCGCTACATACAAAGAAGAGGTGGATAAGCTAAAAGACAATGGCTTCATCTACGATCCCTTATACCTAGAGTGGTATCCAATCCTGTCTTCGTAAAGAACGCTAACAAAAGGTGGAGGACATTTATCAACTATTCTAACTTGAATAAGGCATGCCCGAAGGATAGCTTCTCGCTACCAAGGATTGATCAGTTAGTGGACCCAATAGCCAAACACGAGCTACTTTTGTTTATGGATGCGTACTCTGGATACAATCAGATTTCAATGCATGTCCCAGACTAGGAACACGCTGGCTTTATCACCGACCTAAGACCGTATTGTTATCCGGTCATACCCTTTGGATTAAAGAACGCTAAAGTAAGTTACCGAAGGCTGGTCAACAGGATGTTCGAAGATTAGATTGGGTGTTCAATGGAAATCTCGACATGCTCGTTAAGTCACGGCGATCGAAAAAACCACGTAATGATTTGATCGAGATGTTCAGTGTTCTTTGAAATATGGGATGAAGCAAAACCCTTTGAAATGCTCGTTCGATGTGTGCGTCGGGGAAATTCTTAGGCTTCATTGTGAAGTCCCGTAGGATTGAAGCCAATCCAGAAAAGATCTAGGTCTTAAGAAATATTGAGACCCCAAAGACAATCAAAGAGGTTTAGAGTTTAAACAAGAAGCTCACCACCTTGAGTCGATTCATCTCTAGAATAATGGACAAACACATTCCTTTTTTTGACTTGATCAAGAAGAGAAAAAGGAACTTTGCTTTAACATAGGAGTGTAAAGATGCATTTCAGACTCTGGTGGATCACTTGGAGAAACCTCCATTCTCTCAAAGTTGGTGGATAACGAGGACTTGTTTATATATAGAGCAGTGTGGATACATGCTCTGAGCGCCGCACTCACACGTGAGGAATCCCGCATCTAGCGATTGGTCTACTATATTAGTAAGCAGTTGATAGGAGCAAAAAGAAATTACCTAAGGCAGGGAAAGCTTGCATACTACTTGTTGATCGCTTCTACAAAGCTCCGCCCATACTTTCAGGCCTATTGGACCAAAGTTCCTACCGACCAGCCTTTGCGACAAATATTGCAACGACTTGAGACTTCTAGACTGCTGTTAAAATAGAACATTGAATTGAGCCAATATAATATAGCCTATCACCCTCGGAAAGCTATCCGAGGCAATGCTTTGGCAGACTTCATAGCTGAGTACACTATGTGAGATGATACTTCGGAAAGCAGTGGTGAGCAAAATGCTAGGTGGGAGATGTACATGGATAGTGCATCAAACGAACGTTGTTCCGGTGCCAGAGTTGTACTTGTCAATCCGAAGGAACGTTCGATTTTTTATGCCTTGAAACTCGATTTTCTTACAAAAACAATGAGGCGAAGTACGAGGCATTGATTACGGGACTCAATTGGCCAAGGAACTGGGAGTTAAAACTTTACACATGTTTTATGATTCCTAGTTGGTGGTTGTCAAGTCAGGAAAGAGTTCAAGTCAAAAGGAGCAAGATTAGCTCCTTATGTAAATTCGATCCTTGAGCCACTCAGGGACATTGAATATTACACAATAACGCATATTCCCAGAAAGGAAAATATGAATGCTGACTTAGTGGCTAAATTGGCTAGTTTTGGAGATGCGCAACTCATGGGCTCGGTTCTGATGGAGGTATGTTCGCTCCAAGCATCGACCATATGGATGTCGACCAGATATCGAAGGCCGAGCATGAGAAGGAGTCAGGAATGACTCCAATAAATAATTATTTTCAAATGGGAATCTTTCTAGACAGAAAGAGTGAATGACGAAAGCACCCTTGCCAAGCTTCGATATATATCTTTTAGAAGGGAGCACTTTACAGGAAAGGATTCTCAGTCCCACTACTAGGGTGTGTCACCAATGATGAGACCAAACAAGTCTTGAGAGAAGTCCATAAAGGGCATGTGGAGACAACACTAGAAGCCAAACCCTAGCGAAGAAGATTCTCCATTATGGGTACTTCTGGCCAACTTTCAGTTGAGGCGCAACTGATTTACACTAGAAATTGTAACAAGTGCCAGAGGTTTGCTAAGATTTCATGAGCCCTGCAGATGGCGATTACTCAAAATAGTCAGTCCTTGGCCGTTTGTAGTCTGGGGAATCGGTATTATCGGTGTATTGCCGATATCTAAAGGTGGTGTGAAGTAGGCCATTGTCGCAGATGATTACTTAACCAAATGGGTTGAGGCAGAGCCATTAGCCACAATTACCATAAAGAAAGTAATCAACTTCATGGTCCGGAATATCATCTATCATTTTGGAGTTTCACAAATAATCGTACTGATAACAGAATCCAATTCGACAACACCGAGTTTAAGGATTTTCACCGCTGACATCGCATAAAGAAGAGATTTGCTATATTGGCACATCCCCAGGAAAATAGATAATTTAAAGTCATGAATAGATTTATTAAGTTCATTCTCAAAAAGCGGATGGAAAAGGCCAAGGACAGGTAGGTCAATGAACTTCCATTGGCACTTTGGGCTTATCGAAAAAGCCATAAGTTAGTGACTGGCCATTCTCCATTTGCCTTAGCCTACAGATCGAAGGCTATGATTCTAATTGAACTGAAAGTACTTTCTCATTGTGTAACTCACTACAATCCATGGATGAATGAGCAACTCATGTTGGAATCTCTTGATATGATCGATGAGAAGCGCGATGAAGATGACTTAAGAGCAACTGCAAATTGAAACCAAGTCGTTCGATATTTCAAAGCCAAGGTTAGGAATCAAACCTTTGAGAGTGGCGACCTGGTTCTCAACGAATCTTCCGAAGCCGTAGAAACTTGGCCTCGATATAGGAATGTCCCTATGCAATAGAGAAAAAGCTTGGAGATGGCACTTTCTAGCTAGAAGCGATTGACGGGATCTCACTCATGAGGGCGTGGAATAGCTAGCACTTACGACACTATTTCATTTAGAAATAAATTTGCACATAATTGGATAAAGCCATGTAATAAAACAGAACCTGTCATTTACCTTCTTCAATAAATTAAGTGGCTTTTTGTATCCGTGTCTCTATCTTTACATAGCTTAAGATTTGTGAAATATAACCAACTCAGATGAATCTGCATTTGTATAATATAGGTGTGTTGGTACCCAGAGTTAGGTGCCAACCAAAACTCTATGATCCACGATTGGAACCTTGGAGTTTAACCATTCTTGGGGCTCAAAGATGGATGCTAATTAACTCTTGTCCTTATGTGGAGGCAGGAGTATAAACCTAAAAGGACATGATTTGATCATTCGCTAACTATATCATGTCCTCGATGTGAGAGCAGGAGTATAAACCAAATAGGACATGTTTGTCCGTCTATTAGCTAGCTATTACACTTGATGTGAGGGTAGGAGAATGATTCAAAATGGATGTGACATGGCTATTCGATTACCAACATCCTACTCAGAATAGGAAAGACAGAAGATCCATGCCCGACGTAAGGTGGGATCTTACACATAAACTTTGATCAATACCCCGATTTAGGCGCGATTGAAGGTAAACATCCTACATGAGGATGTGCAAACTAGAATCTTAAGTAGTTATATCAAGCTGTGACGGGCCGCGCCAGTGGCGACCGGTAGGCTTTTTAACCATCCTAGCCCCACGGTGTCATACACTGGTACCTTGAATTTGCTTTTATGGCCAGCCTCTCGACTCCCAACCAACCCTCACAGGGACATTTAGGGGTAAGAGTCTCCTACTCGCCACCAAACACGAAACGAGAACCCTCTATCATGCTGTAATGAAGCAAACCCGATCTCGGTTCGGTTAGTTAGACGGAGGTAGCAATGTGTTCATGTGGTGGGGCTCAACCAGCACCCAGAGCCTGGCGTGATCAGATGTCACTATCTTGGAAAACCACACCTGAACTGTCATTTTAAGCGGCTTACCCTAACCGATACCTAGAGTTTGGCACTTTAATGATTTCTTTATGTTCACTAGAACGAAAAAGGGCCGATGGATCATGAAATGGGCTAACAACCTAGTCCGACCATAATCATAAAAAGAAATGGATCGCGAGTCCATATAATGAAAAGCATATTTCTTAAGTACTTAGACAAATTTACATAAAGATTTGGAAAACAAAAGTTTTTATTATTCACAGTCAAAACAAGACTTGAAAAAAAAAGAGGTACAAGTTTTATTTACACCTAGACTGGAAAGCAAAAGTGGAGGTCGAATCCACATAACACTCCACATAACACTGGTCGAAAAACAAAAAAAGAAAGCTAGAAAGTTCCTAAATGTACAACCAAAAAAAAACAAACCAACGATTACTTCTTATGCTTTTGCCACTTAGACATTTTCTTCTCTTCTCCGGAGGGAGGTGTGACTTGATCGGGCTTTTTCCTGCTTCTTCCATGGCCCTTGGATGGAGTGCTCTGCGATGATCCAACAGACATGCTTTGAGTGCTCCCTGGTGAAGGAAGAGTGACTGGAACAAAGATAGTTTAACTAGGCAAAGCTAAAGGAGAATGGATGACCTCTATCTACTCTAGCTTAACCTCTTTAGCTAGGATAAGTTCTTGCTCAAGCGTACTCATTGTGGGACACAACAAGGCCTTGGAGAATCCAATGATAAAAACATCATCTTCGATCCGAGCTTCCTAAATCTCACCTATCCCTTCATCATGTAAAGCATCTATCATTCGCTCATCGGGCCTAAGACTCTCGCCAATTGGAATACTTGGAACCATTATTGAAGTAGCCATGGTCACCGATTCTATTGTAGATGTTTATTGTCCTAACTGGAGACTTTTGTTGGAAAGTAGGATGACCTGGGGTTGACCTGAAACTTGAGAGATATAAAAAGATAGATTAGCTACGTCAATTGGCGACATATGGACTCTCTTAAATATTGGCAAAATCAACGAGATACCTCTTTCAGGCTGGGATTCAGTGTACGCCGAAGTGTTGCCAAAATTCCCTTCCAAGGCAGGAGAAAGGATGGTGGACTTTTGCAATTAGGGTTGATCTAGGATTATACCCAAGGACCGAAGATGAATCAAGAGCATTTTTGGGTCTGAATGTGTCCCCAGTAGTGGCATCTTGAGGTGATGATCTGGAATCTTCGTCTAAATCTTTTTGCACTGTAGTGGCCAGCCCCGGATGAAGAATAAACTCACTCTCTCTTAGCACCCTAGGTTCATCTCCTATCAAGATTTCTCTCTCTTACTGAGACAGATCTACCTCGCCACCCTTCAAAAATTCCTTTTCCTATGTGACAACTTATTCCCTAGCAGAGCCAGAGTCCTGGATAATCACCATTGAACCACTCTAAGTTATGAAACTTGAGCATGTTAGCGTTGTACTTGATGAGCACCGGTTCGAATCTCTACATCATCTGCTTATTTATGGCTTTTACCTCCCTCTTGACAAGCACATGTTGAATTACTAGTTTTGATTCATGACAAGACAGTTCAGAAACTAAAGAAGAATTTGCATTCGTACATGACAAAAAGAAGACAATAGAGGATCTCTAGGTTTAAAGTAACCATTATAGATATTGAGTCTTAGACATATGTTAAAATCAATCCTCAAGTTTTCGATTTTAAAATTTTTCTTTACAAAACAAAATTCACTGTGCATTTTATGCACAGCCAGTCGACTGACTGGTTTGACCAGTCGACTGACTGTGCGTATGCACAGCAGTGAACTCTGCTCATAATTTTGAAATGGGAAATGTTTTAAACTTTTAAATATTCAAAACACCAGTCGACTGACCCAATATACCAGTCGACTGAACCGGCTTCAACTGGAAAATTTCTGAATGGACATCTTCTTCCATGAAGGGATGCACTGCATGAATGGATGTCTCTCTTGGCTGCAACTCTTCACTAACAGTTGCATCTCTCTGAAACCTATATAAAGAAGTTATCACTCACTTCATAATCACTAATTTTCTGATTCTAATTCTCTATATTCTCTCTTGTGATTATTCAAGTGCATTCATATTCTCCATTGCTTTGAATCTTTGAATTATATAACATATACTTTGATTCTTAGCAATATTCTTCCTTTCAAATCTTCATATACTCTTTATATTCTTGAGGAATTGATTATAGGAAGTTTGCAATCTTAATAGACTAATCAGTGTTATCAAGAACACATTAAGTCAACTACATTGTACTTTGTTAAAGTCCTATTCTGCTGCTCAGGCAAGGGAAAGTCCTCTTCTGCTGCTGAGGCAAAAATCATGTTCTGCTGCTCAGGTGTTGTTTACCTATTCCTCCGGGTGAAGAGAGGGTATTGTTAGTTAAAGCCGGAAGTTAGTCTGGGACTGGACGTAGGACGATGCTCCGAACCAGTATAAAATCTCTGGTGTCATTTTACTTACTGCATTTATATTCCGCGTTATTTACTATCTATACTTCTATATTACTGTTTATCCATATTATACGGCCCTATAGACTTTCATTTGGTATCAGAGCAAGGAATCTTATAACCGTTACAAAGTTATCTGATATCTTATTAATATGGAAAATAACACCAGCACTACCTCTAACACTAGTTTTATTGAAGGTCAATCCACTGCACGACCCCCTTTCTTTAATGGTTTAAACTATAATTATTGGTCTACTCATATTAGAATCTATATGCAATCAGTTAGTTTCGAATCATGGAATATCACACAAAATGAATACACTCCTCCTACTGGAGAATATTCCACTTGGTCAAACACACAAAAACTAGATGCTACTGCCAATGTTAAAGCTATGAACATGTTATTCTGTGCACTATATAGAAATGAATTTAATCGTGTTAGCATGTGTCAAACTGCTTATGAAATATGGAGAATGCTCAAAATCACTCATGAAGGAAATAATAAGGTCAAACAAAGCAAAATCTCCATGCTTAAAAATCAGTTTCAAAACTTTAGAATGAAAGAAGATGAATCCATCAATGATATGTACTCTAGATTTCAAGATATCTATCATTCACTATTAGGATTAGGAGAAAAGTACACTGATTTTGATATTGTATCAAAAATCCTAAACTCTTTAACGGACGAATAGGAGAGAAAAGTCTTGGCTATTGAAGAAGCTAATGATCTCTCTACCATAAAACCTGAAGAGTTAATAGGAAATCTAATGTCCTATGAAGTGAATTTGCAGGCAAAACGAGTACAAGCACAAGATAAAAAGAACATAGCTTTTCATGCTGAGGAAGAAAAAGATGAAGATTCGGATGGAGAGAACCTAGCATTTATTGCTAAAAATTTCAAAAAATTCTTGAAATTTCAAAAAAATAACAAAAATAATGGAAAAATGAACTTTCCAAACAAACCATCATCTTCAGTTCTAGAATGTTTCAATTGTCATAAGGAAGGTCATATTCAGAAGGAATGCCCAGAATTAAAGAAGAAATATTTCAAAGGCAGAAAATACAAGAAAAAGAAAGCATTCTCAGTAACATGGGATGATTCAGACACTTCTTCATCAGAAAACAGTAGTGGCAGTGAAAACGAGCAAGCAAATGTCTGCTTCATGGCAACTGAAAACGAGGTTAGTGATTTTACTTTTGATGATATGATTGAGATAAATTCGGAGCTAGTTGACACTCTAAAAAATCTCAAAAGAAAATATAAGGAGACTCGTGAATATCAGAACAAAGCAGAATTCGAAAGAGATATGCTTAAAGATGAAAAGAAAATATTAGAGGAAGAACTTGAAAAATTACAAGAATCATTCTCTAATATCAATTCTCAACTCACTCTCTTGAGTCAAGAAATTGAAACTCAAAAAGAGAAAAATGATGCTCTTGTTTCTGAAAATCATGAACTAAAAACAAAATTAAAATTGATAGAATTGGATAATACTAGTCTCAAAACTAAGTTAGAAAGCATCACCAAAAATGTTTCGAATTTTAATAAAGGAAGAGAAACATTATCAAAAACTATTGATAACTCTCAATCTGTGTCAAGTAAAAAAGGTTAGGATATGTTAAGAAAACAACAACTCCGTCTAAAAAGAAAAATAGGAGAAATATGAATCCTACTAAAGTTCAGACAAAAATGAATTCTTACTCACAAAGCATAAAAATTTGGGTTCCTAAAACAAACAACAGTTTGATTAGAAAGAAATATATAAACACCTTTTTACAAACTGTTCATAAGAATAAAGATTATATTTTTAAATGGGATACTGAACCCTCTTGGGTTTGATTTCCTAAGATTTAACTCTTAGGACCCTATTAAAAAGTGGGTACCAATATTATATTATATTTTTTGCAGGTCCCACTCAAGAAAAGAGGAAAATGGATACTCGACAGTGGTTGCTCTAAACATATGACAGGAAACAAAGATATGCTATCAAATATTATTTACACAGATGGAGGCTCCGTCACATTTGGAGACAACTCTAAAGGATATATCATCGGCAAAGGCGATGTGAGCAACAATGGTATTTCAAGTTTACCTCTTATTTCAAATGTTTTACTTGTCAAAAATTTGAAACATAATTTACTTAGTATCAGCCAATTGTGTGACAAAGGATTCAAAATCACCTTTTCTGGAAAAAATGTAATATTTTTGATCAAAATCAAAATCTTATCTTTGAAGGAAATAGAGACAGAAATATTTATGTTCTGAATATTTTCGTTTAAAAAATCACAAAATAACATGGCCACCAGGACTTGAACCTGGGTCTTCTAGCAAGTAATTCCATAGCTTACCAGTTATGCTATGATTACATTTTCTACAGAGTTATATGGTTTATACATTCTTAACCATACATCTTTCTTATCCTTAAATTATTCTGCCCCATTTTTTTTTCAATTTTAATCTCTAGTTATTAACTTTTGAAGGTCTATAACCATTCATTCTAAGCTCATATTCAACTATATAAACTGCCTCTTCTCAGTTTTTAATCATCATTACATTTTTTTACAAAATCTTTACAAATTATATTCTTCTCAGTGGCCTCTCAAAACTCTCATGATTCCTCTAACTCAAAATTATCTTTTGCTACTCCAACCTCTTCAAGTAACTATGATTCATCAAATAGCTCGACTCCAACATTACCAACTCCTACCCCCATTCATGAACCGGGAAGATATCACACCGGTTTTCCACCAAACCAAAAAGGTCTCGAAGATCGTTGTTCCTTTCTCCAAAAAAACAAAAATTAATGAAATCCATCACTATCAACAGGAGCAAGTCAATTTACAAAGAGAAATGTTTTACGAACAACAGAAGAATTCAAATCGTCTAAGTCTTATTGAATCTATTGCACTTAAGTTTTGTGGCAAATCATCTAAACATGATGTTGTTCAACCTTCAACATCCCGTCAAGCAAATTCATCCGGCTGGAATAACTGGGAACAATCTCCAACTCAACCTCCGGCATCTCCAAACTCATGGGAACGCCAAAATTATTGGTCCCCTTTGCAACCTTTTGTTGAGCATACCAAGGTTGAACCACAAGAATGCTCTCCAAAAAATCCAAAATAATTATCATTTTTTGTATATTATTGTTCCTGCTTATATGTATTTTATTTATATAGTTGATTCTTTATATAAATTTTGTTTTCTCAGCTTCACTTAATTTTTACTCCCAGTCAGTCGACTGGAAATAAAGGTCAGTCGACTGAATGTAGGGTTTCAAAACTCTCGGGAAACCAGTCAGTCGACTGACCTATAACGTTCAGTCGACTGGCTATTGAAATTCTTTGCAAATAATAGTGCACCAGTCGACTGAACGTTATTACCAGTCGAATGGTTGTAGGCCAACTGCCTTACCTTCCCTATTTACTTACCTTTTTACCCCATTTCTCTATACTCTTCTCAGTTTTTTACCCAAATCTATTTCGCCCAAAACCCTAAATTTCCAATTTCCCCCAATTTTTCACTACAAACGGCTCCTCCAAAACGTCAAAGACAAGGTTCTTCTTCGTCGATCCTACCGATGCCCAAATTGCTCAATGGCTATACAATGATGTGGCTATACAAAGATGGCATAAAATGAAAAACTCAAGGATCTTTGAAGGCTCTTTCATGGTCTATAGTGATTTCGCGGCTTATGGTTTACAAGAACTTATGCGTTGATCCGGTTTGGAATCTCTACTTGATTTGAATGCCAATTCTCACATGATCAACCACCTTATGGTAAAGTTATTCTTCGCTAATTTAAATCTTCCTCACCAACGCCCATTGAATCAGGATGATTGTGTTTGGAGTTTAGTGTGTGGTCAACAAGTATTTTTCTCCTTGGATCGAATGACACACATACTTCAAACTCCCAATCATGGCATTCCACTAGATGATGTCGAATGTAACATTCGACAAAGGGATAGAATTAGCCATATGTTTATGGGAGATAATATGACGGAACAGAAATCTATTCTCCTTCGTCCAAAAGCTAGAATTCTTCACAAAGCTTTAATGCGAAGTATACTTCCAAGAACAGGGTCATATGAACTTATCTACCCAGAAAATTTTAAAGCTTTATATGCGATATGGGGAGGAATACAAGTAAATTGGCTACGACGAATTTTAGATGAGTTTCTATCTTTCAACAACGGTAACATGAGAACAATTTATTTTGGTGAATATATAATGCGATTGCTTTTAAATGTGGGAACACCTCAACCGGAATACGAAACTTCTTCCGTTGGGGTTATCAACATTCGCACAATAAGCCTTATGAAACTACCGTCAGCTCCTCCGACATTTACCTCCTATGAAGAATGGCATCAGCAACATCAACGACAATCAGGCAGACCAATTATTCAAGAACGAACGTCTAAGAAGACAATGATATTCGTCTTGCACAATCAGCGAGTTTGCGAGAATCCGTCGAGATCCTTTCTAGAAATCAACAAATACTAGGATCTCGTTTGAGGAAAGTTGATAAGAAATTAGACAAAGTGAAAGGATTCTTTTTTTATCTTATGGGATGCAATTTCATGTTCGTCTTCCACAACTGCTTCTTCAGTAGCTCACGGTAAACGTCCAGAACCTAGATTTACATGGTCAACTTCCGAAGAACATACTAGTAGTGATACTAGTGGAACAGGAAGCGGTGCTCATGGAACTTCTAGACCCGAAAAGGAGCCTGTACAAGAGGAAGATGAGTAGGTTCTTTTCGTAAGTAAGTTGGATATGAATTTTTTTAACTCTATTGTCATTTCAAACATTTGAAACTCTATTGCAACTTATTTATTGAGACCTGTACTAAATAGTCTCTCTTTTATATATTTCTGCACTTTTATTTTATATTTTTGTTTGCTGTATCTCCTTTTTGTCGATGCAAAGGGAAGAAAAAGTATGTGCACTAACATATTTGATGCAGGAAAAAGATATCATATATTCAGGGGGAGAAATATTTTCTCTCCAATATATATATAGGTTGTCATTAATCAAAAAGGGGGAGAATGTTGAATTACTAGTTTTGATTCATGACAAGACAGTCCAGAAACTAAAGAAGAATTTGCATTCATACATGACAAAAAGAAGACAATAGAGGATCTCTAGGTTTAAAGTAACTATTATAGATATTGAGTCTTAGACATATATTAAATCAATCCTCAAGTTTTCGATTTTAAAATTTTTCTTTACAAAACAGAATTCACTGTGCATTTTATGCATAGCCAGTCGACTGACTGGTTTTACAAGTCGACTGACTGTGCATATGCACAGCAGTGAACTCTGCTCATAATTTTGAAACGGCAAATGTTTTAAACTTTTAAATATTCAAAACACCATTCGACTGACCCAATATACCAGTCGACTGAACCGGCTTCAACTGCAAAATTTCTGAATGGACATCTTCTTCCATGAAGGGATGCACTACATGATGGATGTCTCTCTTGGCTGCAACTCTTCACTAACAGTTGCATCTCTCCGAAACCTATATAAAGAAGTTATCACTCACTTCATAATCACTAATTTTCTGATTCTAATTCTCTATATTCTCTCTTGTGATTATTCAAGTGCATTCATATTCTCCATTGCTTTGAATCTTTGAATTATATAACATATACTATGATTCTTAGCAATATTCTTCCTTTCAAATCTTCACATACTCTTTATATTCTTGAGGAATTGATTATAGGAAGTTTGTAATTTTAATAGACTAATCAGTGTTATCAAGAACACATTAAGTCAACTACATTGTACTTTGTTAAAGTCCTGTTCTGCTGCTCAGGCAAGGGAAAGTCCTCTTCTGCTGCTGAGGCAAAAATCCTGTTCTGCTGCTCAGGTTTTGTTTACCTATTCCTCCGGGTGAAGAGAGGGTATTGTTAGTTAAAGCCAGAAGTTAGTCTGGGACTGGACGTAGGACGATGCTCCGAACCAGTATAAAATCTCTGGTGTCATTTTACTTACTGCATTTATATTCCGCGTTATTTACTATCTATACTTTTGTATTACTTTTTATCCATATTATATGGTCCTATACACTTTTAGCACATCCATGTCTCTAGCACGTTCACCCACCTTGTCTCTTTCCTCATGAGCAGTGACCAGCTCTTCGCAATACACTTGATCCTTTTGGAGAGCTTTGTTTTTCTTCTTTATCTCGTTCTCGAGCTTGAATGATAGCTCATCTACTTTCTTTTTCAAAGTATCATTCTCCAGCACTAAATTATGGATTCGATGGTGTGCAGTCTCTATATCTACGTGATGCTTGGTCCTCTCAGTTTCGAGTGCCTTTATAGCATCCTCGACCTTTTTCTCGGCTTCAACTTGTGAATTTCTTCAAGTATTCAACTTCGGCCTCGAGATGAGCGATGATCCTTTTATCTACATCTCCAAAAGTTTTGGATTATCAATCTCAAGTTTCATATCCCTTGAAACCTTGGAGATTTCTTAGCTACCCACTTTCACTCATTATACTTGTTGTAAGACTCAACTACGTAGGAAATTGTTGTGTCCTTGACTCTAACGGAATGTTCTTTAGGTTGGGTACAAACATGAGCCCATCAAAGCATACATCTGGGGATTATTCGTTCAGCTCGACCATTTGGGCATCAACATCAACTTATTGCTCCATGGTGATGATCAGAGCTTCGAATGGTTTCATGACAGCCTTGTAATGAGAGGCCTCAGAACTGCCCTTATAGTGCCTGTGATCAAAAGGACTACTGGTGTGAGTTGATGTTAAGTGTTGGATGGGAATAGAAGTCGGAGGTGATTCATGAGTCATCGCGCTAATCAGAATGTTTGTCCAAACTTCTTGGCGGAGGTGACCTAGACAGGGGATGATATTTGGAGGCATAGTCACAAAATGGATAGTCTTTGTCATGACTGTCGCTGTCGTGGTTAGACTGATGGGTAGACTTAGAATCTGGACCATTGCCTTTATGGTACGTGCTTGGACGATGCCTATGTGGTCGGGATATGTTCTCCTTCAAGGATTGAAACATATACTTTTTCCTCTCCATGGATCCTATAAATGAAACAGGAACAAATTAGTACTAACTAGAAAAGGACATGAAACAAATGTAGTTCAGTTCACACGTGTGTGAATGTCCTAGTGTCCCTCGACGAACCATGTACTGGGGATTTGCTCATAGGAGTGGTCTCTCCCATGCTAATGGATAGTATATCATCATCAAAATAGAGAGGAAAGTCAAGGCACTTGAGGCTCATATTACCAAAGTTGAAAGAGCCGAATCAGTAGGAATCGGCCCCAAACCAGTGAATGTATCTTCAGAAGGGAGTGAAGGAGTTTCCTCCACGGTTATCACTGGCAGGGGCTGTGTAGAAGATTGTCCTCTGGGAAGTTTCCCAATGGGCCTCTTTTTCAGGACGGACTATTGGTCAACCTTGGACTGTTCAACCAAAGGCTCGTGGTCCACATCAACATCATCTTGGCCAGCTTCACTACCTTCGCCTACAATTTTGACTTCCTCAACATGTTCTTGCAATTCTTCAACATTCTCTTCAACTCAGCCCTTGGACTTGGGACTGGGGGCATGCCTAGATTTACGTTGCAACTTCTAGGTAAGTTATTGTTATCATCGTCGTCGTCATCGGCAACCACTTGGACTTGACTTATGCTATGACCCACTTCCAGCAAGTTATGGGCCAAGTGATTCTCATTGAAAAGGAGAACTGCATATTCCTACCCTCTTTTGGAAGTGTCATAAGAACTTTACGACATCTGCAAGTGCCACATCATTGGGTCTCACTGGAGCATCAAAATGATAAAAAGAATATGAGATAAACTTATGAGATCACATAGCACATTCATATCAAACATATGAAGCAGAACTTACGTCCAGATAATCACCTTCATGCAAATCCATATGGATAGCGGACATGAAACTATTCACTCACGAAATATCCCAACTTATTCCATGTACCTGTTACTACTCTGTAGTTCTTAGCCTGTTCCAAATAAATCAAAGAAAGGCGTCCTTTTGGCTCTTGAAACTATATACATACCGAATCTCCTTATCACTAGTTACTCGGTGCAAATGTTAAGCAAAGGTAATATATGTATCATGAAGGAAGGCGTAGCTATTTGGATGTAACTGCGCCAGAGCTAGTCTCATGAAATTCAGAACTCGACGAATGAATTAATTAAATGGTGTGACGCATCCCGCCAGGCACATATATCTGTTACAGGTAGTATAACCCTTTGGGGGAATGTGAGCTCTCTGGGAACGAGAAGGGATGTGTCCTCAAATGGATTCCCATGTTGTTTGCAGATTATACGAAGTGATCCCTCTTCTATCTTTGAAGCAATGGAATCGACGGGGCTGTCTAAAATAATAGTGTCCCCGAGAGTGTCGGGAGCAGCTTCAACTTCGGGACCGTCTACATGCATTTGAGGAAGCTTGAGATGAGGTTGATCCGCTCATGGATTTTCAACTAGAGGTGGAGCTGCCCTGAAGTATGTTGTGTAGATGGAGTCGCGGTCGAACTAGACTCTACATCAGATTCAGTGCATCTAGAAGATGATGGTCCTGAAGCTAAAGTGGCTAGACGCTTGGAATGTCTCTGCTCCATTTCTATAAAAACTTAACATATAATCAACATCAAGTTAACCTTAACCTGTATCCCCATGCTAAAGTGGAACCCGGTGCAGTGTTGTGTAGTGCAGTGCAGTGCAAATTTTCGTCAACAGTTCAATTTACAAATTTGGAAGTAATTCAAAGAGACCATCATCATTGACCATACCAATGAATTTTACGTCATTGGCAATGCTTTGGGAAGACCCAAGGAATCAAGAGTTCACATTCAGAAAACTTGAATCCTCAATATGAACTAGTCAAAATTTAAAGAACAAGATCTACCAAGGGTCGGTTTGGTATCGAACAAAACCCTTGGATGGAACTTTGGCTTCTTCCCATTCCATCTCCTAAGCCAAGGAACTGCCACCACCGTGAAACCCATCCACGACCAAGCGTGTCAACCTCCCAATCACCTACTTAATCCTACGTGCCACAAGATATGGGTTTAGGATTGGAGTTTGATTGTGAAATGGAGGCTTGAGCTTAATTCGGTGGTTCGGATGCAATGGGAGCAAGGCAGACGATGTTAGGTTCAAGAGAGGTCGAGCGGCGGAGGTCTTAGAGTCGATTAAAGAAGCCGGGTTCGATTGCTTAGTCAAAGAAATTTTAATGGTGAATCTTGAAGTTTGGATCGACAAAGTAAAACTAAAGAGGATGATGGAGTGAAATCGGATTATACAACCCAATGTCCAAGTTTCCAAGCAAAAGAATAGGACTTCTCCAAGTTCTGGATCGGTACTGATCCAAGGGCTTTGATCGGTATCGAGTGGTTAATTTTAAAAAATGGAGATGATCATCCTTATATATATGCATGTGTGTATGTGCACGTCAAAAGTTATCCAAAAATGTGTACATGTATAAGTGTGCGTGTACATGTTCTACCTTGAATGACAATAGTCGAAGAAAATCATATTTGGACCTGAAAAGTCGATGAAAGTAATCAGTTCAAAACTACTGAGCTTGGAATGATAGATTCTGAGAAACATCTTCCAAATTTATAGTACCAGATGCTAGTAAAGCATCGCAATGATTGGCATAACTTTTCACTAAAACGATATGCAGGAAGGATAATGACCATTCAAAGTATAGAGTGGGATCCTTCATGACAATTTCGACTTATCTCGATTCAAAGCGTATCATGTTTGAAATACGATGTACTTTATGGGGTAAGTGTTATCCCACATTTTGACTAGGTAGCATTTGGATAGACTAGACGAATCGAACTTGAAAACTAACAAGGAAAGAGATCAAAAAGATAGCCCAAGAGTCCAGCAACCAAGTACAAACATGGTCATGGGACAAAGACCCAACCACTCAAAGAAGCAAAGGGCAAAAATCCAACAAGGAGTTGGATCGGTACCAATCCATGGGATCGGTGCCTATCCAACCCATGGATTGGTATCGCTCCATGATCTTTGGCCCAATCTTGCTCCCAGTCCTTCCAATTCACTTGATGCTAGGAGCCTTATAAGCACTATTTTTTTGGTTTCATGCAATTCTTTGTCGATCTCCATGAGCATTTGATATCAACAACTCTATTTCTCTACCGATCTATCATTTGGACTCAGAAACAAGATAGCAATGATGCAAACAAGTTTGGAATCGCGAAGCTAATCACGGGTCGAGCCAAGACATGAAATGCAAAACTACCCATATGAAGAATTTATGGATCAGTACCGATCCACGAATATTGATGAGGTATCCACCTATTTTCGTGCAGAAGTAGTCTATAGCATGGAAAACGAGGTGGAAATCATATGAATGAGATTTTAGTCTTTCTACTGCTATAGAAAGAGGGGCGGCAATCATTTTGAAGGATCTTTTAGCTTTAGTTCTTTCTTACTTTAATTTTTTGTAATCACCTACGGATTTATACCGATCCTCAAGAACAATTGCTTGTAAATTGGTGATATAATCGATAATCACTAAGTGGATGTAGGCCAAGATTAGCCGAACACTATAAATTATTGTGTTCTTTTCTTGCTATTTTTATTTATTTTCTTCACTTTTTAATCTATAGAAATTTCTTGGGTGTTTGTACCATTTTTAGTTCAAATTGTTCCATACTACAGGCATATAAGTTATTAGACCCCTTTTCATTAATATTCACATCATTATTAAACCAATTGTGTACATGGCATCTACTACTTGTGTTTTCGTTTTGCAGTCAGATGAAAAATTGAAGAATTTTCTGCATATAATTGAAAACTCCCTTGTTTATCCAATATTTCATGATAACACGAGGCGAGGGAGGTTCTTATACTTCATGACAATAGGAGGTGAGGGAGGTTCTTATGATGTAAATTGTACCTTTGTTTAACTTTCATGTTATTATATTGAGTAGCTTGACTCGGTCTTCCTACTCATTTTAAATAATAATAATAATAAAAAAATATTGCTGCTGCTGCTGCTATTGTAGTTACTGTCATGATTGTTATTATTATTATCATGATGATGATTATCATCATTATTATTTGATTAGGATAAGCTCATAAGTAAAGTTTAATGGAATGTTGCAGAATTGATTTATCATTGCCGACAATTATTAGTGGACGACATTCTACAGTTAAATTGAGTATGAATGCACGGGCGCTGACTTACCGAAGGCAAAAACTGTACTAAACATAATGGTAGTGTAAATTGTTTTTCCTACCCAATATTTTTAATGACGAAAGTCGTCTAATCGCTTCTTTTTGTATAATCATATCCTAATATATCCGATAGGTTACAATCTTTAGGAATACTGTGCAGAACAATATGTGATGAAACCAGTGATGATCTCTCTTTGAAGACCATTATCCCTATAGAGGATTTACGTTACAATTTTGGTGATAGCAAAAGCTAAAACCTAAAAAGCATTCCTGTGTATTACTGGTTTTCTTTATGATTCTTCACATGCTTCATTATTTAGTTTTTAATTTGACACAAGCAGTGAACACTTATTATAAAAGTATTCTCCTTAAGCCCATTGTTAGTACATAATCTATTTGATGTTTCAAGTTATTATACTTACTTTACGTGCTTTAGTGAAATCTTTTGTTAAAAAAACATAATTTTTATTTGTCTTTGACTTATTTTGATCATAATGTTTTAGTTGATTAGTCTGTTTCGTATTTAATGATTATATGAAGCCCTTCTCTTTCTCACGGGCCTACTTATAATAAATTATCACATTAAGTTCTCAAAATATGACTGGTTAATCCATTATTGAAAAAGACGTCTTTAAAAGCAAAATTGGTGAAAACAAAGACCTTGGTGTTTCTGTACCTCCCACTAGAAGTAACATTCTTCACTCTTCCAATTTAATAAAGGCATGATCGGTCATAAATAACATGTTGGTGATATCATTAAGTTGTCCCTACTCAAACTAAAACAAAGTATAACAGTAGGAAGGTATCATCCTTGTATTGAGTTTTGAGTCTTTTGACGTTCTATATGTTTTGTGGAGACATATTAGTAGAAAACTTGAAGGCAGATATCCACAAATTGATTAGTTGGCAATATGAAACTAACGCTGTTTAGGTAGTTTAGTACATCTAGGCAATTCTTTTTTTGTCTCTTCTTTTGCTTATTCTCGATAGATTCATCCATGTCAATAAAAAACAAAATATGCACATAAAAATGAATAAACTCTTGTTAAGCTTATAAATGACACACAACTGAACTTTCTCATATTGATTTTTTACGTGCTACTTGTCTTACTTTCAGTTGCCTTGAAGCACTTGAAAAGATCAAGAATGAATGAGGTTTACCATCTTAAAGCCTTGTTCGACATTCTGTTGTTGGTAAATTGAAGTAATATAATACCTTTTCGTTATATTAGCACGTTAAAGGAATATTATTGTATTGGATTCCTCCAACCTGTCCCCCTACATCATAACTCATTTATATCAACACACATATATATATAAATTAACGTATCAACACACATATATAAAAATCAACAGTGATGTGGAATCATGTTGGATCTCTCCAACATATTCCCTTACATCACAAACAGTATATAATCAAATAATATGGATCGTCCGCTATGAGGCAGATATATATAAAATGTCATCTGCTCCAAGGGACAGAATAAAACCAAACCAACTGATAAAATAGCAAATTATCCAAACATTCAATCAACAATTTTTTTCAACTATATAATATTACTGGTTAACTAAAATGGTGGGTTTAACTCACCGAAATTCTAGTTATCGCTTGAGTGTTCTAATACTGTCTGAATTCGAGCGACATTCAAATTCAGCATAAAATTCCACTAGTTCTAAATGTCACCAATCCAACTCCATCATGTAATGTTTGACGATGCGAGTGCAATACGACTGACCGCGTTTTATTTTGACCTAAAACGAACAAGTTATTACATTTAGAACATTTACTAATTTAATAATATAATTACATGGAGGCTGCTGCAACATCCGAATATTTTTAGTAAAAAGATGCGGATCTGGTTTTATACGGTTGAATTCAGGGGGCTCAAGGAAATCTGACGGCTTATGTTTCTGCCGCATAAAATGACTAACAAGCTTTTGGTCATAGTAGCATTTTTGTAATTATATTACTAACCCATCATTAACAATACATAAACCTTAAGTTGGATTTTTTCCCCCTAATCCTCCTTCGCGCTTAAACCAAAACTAGATCGTGACTTCCCTCGTCCTTCATTACCGCTATCGACCACCAAATGCCATCACACCTCCACCGAACGCCACCCAAATCCCAACGAGACTCCAACCTCGGCTATGCCGCCTAAATCCAAACGAATCGACCAGAAATGTGGGAAAAAAAACTACGTTCAACCTGAAACTGCGCCACCCGCACGGACGGTAACTCACCAAACTCCACCTGCTCCTCGCCTTCATATTATTCTCTGACTTTCCTTCAGACCCCATCGCTAAACGTTGACCCACGATGCCGTAAAAGCTTGAAAACACAGCTACCCATTGTGCCCAATTTTCGACCGTCTCCATCCATCACCGCCAGATCCACCATTCATTAGATTCACCCTACCGTCCTCTACAACTTTGCTTTAGGGGTCGGGATCCAATTTGATGTCTAGAGGCTCGGATTGACATGGGCCGATGGATTTGGTTGTACAAAATTTTAAAATGGTTGAATGTTTTTCTCCGGTTCATTCACTTAAATAGATAAGGGGAGTATGGGTTGAGAATGTGGAGAAGGCATGGCTACAGTGAATAGGTATGGGCGGGAGCATTGGATGTATGGCCATGAGTATGGTACCTATTATTTTGGGCTCAAAACACCCAAGAAGCTTGCTGACATTTTATACTAAATACTTCTATTCTAAACTCAATAGAACTACTATCGAGACCAAATTCGACAAAATATAGGTTAGCTTTTAAAATCGAATTATATTATATAAATACTTGTAATTAATTTCTACACATTTCGAGCTCGCATGACCAAACGATACGTCCGATCGTCATGAAATTTGTTAACATACAAAAATTCACTACTACGGATCTGATGGCACTGGTTTCATCAAAATCCGAGATAGTGCCTTGGAATTGTAATTTCACGTGTTAATTAGAATGAATTATTATTAAAGCAATTTTAGCCACTTTTAAAATCTAAATTCTAAAGTTTATTCTTCCATTCTTATTCAAACTGAATTTAAACAAGATTTGAAAGTTGTTTTAATTCATATTAAATCAAAGATTCAGTTATTTACTAATTCTAAGTTCAATTCACTATTCAAATAAATCACTATATTTGAAATTTAAGCTGTTTTTCTTATAAAACTAATATTTAAATATTTAAACTATATTAAATATTTAGAAATCAATTGACAAAAATTCTGTTTCGTTACAAAACCTCTCTGTACCGAGAGATCTATCTTGAGAAGTGGGCTGGCATGTCCCCTTATGGAAATTCATCTGGACTTTGTGCAACTTGAGCCTATAGACCCGCAAAGGAGTTTCTATAAAAAACCAACCATGTAACAACCAAACAAGGATTTTTTCTTCTCGGCTCGAGACTTTGGATCTTCTTCATCTCCCATCTCTTTACACAATAAACACATAGGCAGATACTTTTGGCATAGGTTTAAGAACCTGTCAACCCTTTGTACTAGTGACTCTAATCTCTCTCTAAATTTCTATCAAATCCATAATCAATAAAAATATACAGTGAACATAGGCAAAAGATTGCCAAACCACTATAGAAAAATTATGTCTTTCTACCTTTTTTTACGCTTATTTGCTATTTCTACTATATCTAATCCTACGATAGGTCTTGTTCGGATGTTGTGCCACTTTTTACGTCAAAATTTTAGTGTTTTTTACTGAGACGATCCAGCTTAGGGATACATATGGCTTGCTGTTTAAGATTTAAAGAGGTCCAGTGCTTAAACCTAGAAGTTTTTCTTGATTTTTTTTTTAAATTTCCTATTTCAAGTCAATGGCGCGTAGAAGATTCAATAGATTTGCATGATCAATAGTTGGTGGTAATGAAGGAAATGCTTACCAAGTGGAAGTTAGTAAACTGGGCGATACTAGGATCATCTGCTCAACAAAAAGTGGTTACTAAAAGTGTGCTTGATAAGGTGCTGTAGGAATTGAACCATAAGATGGTGGATAGTCAGAAAGCCTTGATGGACAATATGGATGCTCTGCTAACCCAACAACCACAAAGGACTAGGAGGAACATAAGAGAGCTTCTCCCTCCAGGTTTGAAGAAAGGAATTCATCAGTTTTTGGTCAGAATAGGCGAAAGGAAAACAAAAGGAAGTAGTTGCTGGAATTGCAGAAGGTTCTACAGGAGGAAATAGAAGTGCTCCCTCCGTAAGAAAACTACTCGGTACTGAGAGGATTTTTCTCGGTACCAAGAAGAATCAAAGAGAGAACAGTGAGAGGGTGTTGATGTAATGGAAGTTTTTTATTCGTAAGAGGACCTACAGCTGGACAATCACGATCTTGAGTTGGATGTTGAGGCTAACAGAGACAGAGTTCAGATAGTCGTAGTCGAACTAACCACACGCCAATGGAATGCTGTAGAGCGATTCTCCTAGAGAATAGAGCACCTAAATGTCAATAGGAAAGTCAAGATCATTTGCGAAGCCAAACACCCGGTGCAACTCCTAGTAGTCGTATTTTGGAGTACCATGCTAGTGAGGAATACACGGTGGACATGGTTAAGCAGTTTGTTATGGAATGCAAAGGTAGAAAAAAAATGAGGATTAGGGTTCCACACAAAGCCGAACTCCCTTTATAGAGAACGATCTGAGAGAAGAGTATCCTAGGAAGTTTACGTTGCCGACCATGCCTTCGTACAATGAAACCACCAATCCTAGACAACATTTACTCAAATACGAATGGCACATGGATGGTGCGAGAGCAATGGATGTTGTTTGATGTAAACGATTTCCCATCTTCTTGGAAGGAGTTACGTCGATGTGGTTCACTAAGCTCGTGCGGAGTTCCATATCAACTTTTGATAAGTTGGTTATGAAAATTTATGTAGCAGTTCCACTTGCATGCTGCAAGATCCAAGGATGTGATGTTCCTATCAAACCTAACTCAAGGGTCTATGGAGTTGCTGAGAGAGTTCTTGAACCAGTTTAATGTTGCTGTTACAGAAGTAAATAATCCAAAAGAGGATTTGGTATTCATGGAAATGATTCGGGGCATTCACCCAAACATGGATTTCAATAGATGGCTAAAGATGAAGCAACCTACAACCATGGAGGAGTTCCATCGAAAATAAAATTAGTTTCTATACTTGGAAGAAGAAAATTTAGCTTCAAGGAATGTCGATGATGGACACTTGAAGGAGGCTATCCAGAGTAGTGTAACAGCAAAGCAATCTGGAGATAGTGCTAGTAATGTGGCAACTAATGTTGAAAACCATAGAAACTAAAAGAAACGAAATTAAGGCCCTGACGGCAGGCGTAACGGCAATAAGAAACATCTGAGGAACTTGAAACTAGGGGATTACACGCCTTTGAATCATATGTTGGAAAACATATATCTAGCCACTCAAGGAATGGAATGGTATAAGAAGCTAGTTAGAAGGGTGGAAACCAAACAAGAAAGAAGCTTCGGAAAGTACTGTCATTTCCATGAAACCCATGGACACAACAAGAATAAGTGCAAGCATTTGAGGGATTTAGAAATGAAAAGGAAGAATAAGTTCCAACATTATGTCAAAGAACCATAGGAAGGTGCTCAAGTCCCAAGACTCTCGAGGCCATCTACATAAGGGAATCAATCCGAACCAAGCACAGAGAGGCTCAAGAAAAATGATAGGAAGTTAATTATCAATACCATAACTAGAGGACCTTATCTAGTAGAGAAAAGAAGAAGTGAAATGGAATGGCATGCGTACTCATTGAAGCATGTACCACAAGAGAGCTACTTTGCAGCAAAATATGGAGTTCCAACCAAGCAGCGGAGAATGATAAGTGATGATATCGTATTTAGAAATAAAGATGTTGATGGAGTCGAAGCACTGACTTTTAACCCCATAGTGGTAACAATGGGAATTGGACTAGCAATTGTACGTTGATTTTTGGTCGACAATGAGAGTTCAGTGAACATACTATTCAAAGAAATATTTGATCAAACAAAAATCAATATGAAGAAGGTGACAACTTGTAAAAACAAGATTCGATGGTTTATGAACTAAGCAAAATAGCTGATCGAAATGATCGATTTGCTTATGGAACTAGGCAAAGGAGATAGTAGGTAGTCCAAATTCAGAAATTTGTTATCATGGACAAGTATTTGGCATATAATGCCTTCGTTGGCTTACTAGCTTTGGCTGATTTCAGGATAATACTGGCGCCTTGGTGCTCAGTGATGAAATTCCCCATAGAAAATAGGGTTAGAGCGCTGAAATGTATTCAGAAAAGTGTCCATGAATCGAGTAAGGTGAATTGTTCTAGTAAATTAATACTTGTATACCAATTAGCTTAAATAAAGTATGTGTGTATATATATGTATATAATCACTAGTAGATAAGCAGTGGAAAATTTTCAGTAAAGAAAGTAAAAACTATCACATCGGAGATTATTAACTGGTTTGAACTTTCAGACCTATGTCTAGTCGCAGACTCCTTCTGGATTTAAACAATAACCCTCACTTAACTTGGAGAAATGGGTATCTTACAAAACCTTCTGAGTGGGCTAATAGTACTTTGTGCATGAAGATCTCTAATGGGATTGCAATTAGAAAAGTAGTAAACAGTTGACTTTGTATGCTCTAAATAACATGATGATTCGACATAGTACAACCTTCCTTAATCTATCTCTTAAGTGGTATATTGATAGATGTGGAAGAATGGAAGTAGATGATCACTTAAATAATATAACTTGAATGTTCAAGTGATCAGAAATTGCATTGTAAGAACTTGAAAGAGAGACGTCAAAGATAATTCGAGAGAAAGTAACATAATTGATTATTAAATTCTAAAACGTGATTGCTTTTTGTAATAGTTGACTACCTACAAGCTTTCATAAATAGTAGTAACCATTAGAAGCACTATAACTATTTATGGAGGATAGTGACTCTTCAAAAGAAAGAAGTTCCTTTTATAAAATTTGAAAATATAGCAGCTATGGTTAAACAATTGACTAGTGGAGTGTCGGTTAGTCGACCGGTTGATGTCGAATAATTGAATTTCCAAATAGAAAAGAAATGGTTTATTTTTACATAGATTTAGTTGACTGAAACTACGCACTTAATCGACCGATACTAATTTTAGTCAACTGAAACTATGCATTTAGGCGACTAGTGTTGATTTAGTCGACTGAACTATGCATTTAGTCGACTGAATCTGTGTTTTTCTGTTTCTAAAAATTGAAGTGCTATTTTGATGATTTATGTGTGTATACCACTTTGAAGAGATTTTAACAATCATATACGTCTAGACATAAAACACTATGACTAATATAACTTTTTTTGTTATCTTCATCTTAGCTTTATCATTGTATCTCTTCATTCCATATCATTAAGTCTTTAAATCATTTGTTGTCCTTGTATCTCCATGTATATACCTTTATCCTTTTTTGTACTGTGTATCTTCATGTTGAATACTTGTGTCTTCAATTTGTTTATTCATTTGTCTTTTTTTGACACTCATATAGTTGTAAGTTAGCATAGAGGTTTTTTTAGCATAGTTGTATTGTTGTTGTCATTAAAATCCAACAAAAGAGGTTCTAACAATCCAAAATGCAAGATAGAGAGGATTTTTTTGTTTACTTAGCAGTGTCTACTCATGCACTAAATGCAGCGTTGGTACGTGAGAAAGGGAGGATTCAAAGACCAATTTACTACATTAGTAGGCGGTTTGCCAGAGCGGAAAATAATTACCCGAAGTTGTAGAAATTAAAATCTTGCTTGCTGATCGCATCTAGGAAGTTATGACTATATTTTAAGCTCACCCGATCAAGGTACTAGTAGATCAACCTATAAAACAGGCATTAAACTAAGCTGAGTCTTCAGGAAGGTTGCTAAAATGGAATATCGAGTTATCAGTATGACATTACTTACCTCCGACGAGGGCGATAAACAGGCAGGCATTGGTAAATTTCATCGCCAAGCTTTACCGTGTGAGATGGTGAACTAGGAGCTCTTTCTTGAGTCACCTAATTTGGTTGATGAGAAAAGGGAAGAAGCAGAATTAAGGGTTGTTGCCCATCAGAAAAGGGTAGCACGACACTCCAATGCCAAGGTTCGTAGTCATATCTTTGAGGTAGAAGATCTCATTTTTAAATGAGTCCTCCTGTGTACAGGAGCGCTTGGCCCGAATTGTGAAGGACCCTACGGAATTGATCATAAGCTTGGAGACAGAACATTCAAGTTGGCAACTATTGATGAAATCCCTATCACACATGCATGGAATATTGATCTCCTCTGGCACTACTACACTTAGTTTCTCTTTATTTGTTTTTGCAAATAAGTCATCCAAGGACACTAGAGGCACTGTAATAAGGCAAGAATTGCCACTTCTTTCATTCTCGAATAAAGTCAGCTTCTTGAACCAATGGAACCGTGTTCTTGAAAGAAAAATACCTATGTTGCACGATTGTAGTACAACCCAGGAACGTACTCCTTTGGCTCGGAGAATGGACATGGGGTATGCTTCCAAGGGTCGATCAGATATTATTACTATGGTGCATGGGAAGAACTCGGTAAGGATGGGAACACCCGAGATGATAGCATATTTGGTTCTATCCAGTTAGAGGTAGAACTGGTCTTGTATTGTTGGGGATCCCGACAGGGTCCTCGGTACATTTTTCAAGGCCTGTATTGTAACAACCCTAGATTTTGACTATATATTTAAATTTGACTTTATTTCATTTTGAAATTATTTTATTTGTGTGATATCATTTCTAAACATTTTTAAAATGATAATATAATTTTTCCAAAATTTACTGTATTTATTTCCTATTTTTAAAGGTTGTTTTCTAATTTTCTGCCATTTTCTTCTTTTTAAATTTCTTTATTTTATTTTAAGTTTTTTTTATTTGTGAAAATTCATCTCTAAATATTTTTAAAATAATAATAGAATTTTTCCAAAAAATACCGTGTTGATTTCCTATTTTTAAGGGCTGTTTTCCCATTTTCTGCTATTTTCTGCATTAAAATTTTATGTTTAAATTAAATTTTAAATATTTATTTTGTGAATATATTTGTATTTTATGTTATTATTTATGTGTAAAAATACTTTACAAGCTTATATGAATTTTCTAAAAATTATTTCATTTAACTTCAAATTTTTCTAGTCTAGTTCACTGTTTTAACTATTTTCCTTAATTTTACTTTACATAATTGATAAATATTATATATATTTGTATATTTGTTAAAAATTTAGAAATCTTATCTGATATTATTATTATTTCAGCTACATAAATTTATATAAATAATAAAAGGTAAATTGAAAGGGTTTGTGACCTTTTTTTTCCTATGGCTTTTGATTTTCCCACCTTTTCACATTTTAACGTTTCTTTTCACTCAAATGGCCATATCTCTTCATTCTTTCAGCTGCCACCCTCATTTCTCATTCACGTACTTCATTTTTTCTCTCATTTCCTCAAAAGTATTCGACCATTTCTGATTTCAAGAGTTTGGTAAAATTTCTTCTTCTTTTCTATAATTTTCTCTTGTTTCCATGTGAATTGCACTTGCTTTCATCATTTCTAGGATCGGCTCCTCTCCATTCCAGCACTATGGCCGCCTCCACCACCACCACAACCAGTCACCACCACCTCCAGCACAACCCCAAGCCATAGCCATGCTCCCTTGATGTGTAGATCCAACAAAATTTGCAAACACTTCACCTTGTAGCCTAGCCGAGCTCACCTCTTGATCCACCTCCACAAAACCCCACCTTGGCCGCCACTTCCATCACACCACCAGCCAGATTCCGACCTGACACCACTACCACATAACCACATGACCTCACCTTGCCACTGGCCATGACCACTTGCCTTGGCCGTGGCATGTTGGTGCTTTATTTTGCCTTGAAACCTTTGTTATGCCATATAGTTGAAATTCCAAGCACCTACCTCTTCACTATCATGTAAACCATGCTAGGCCAACCCTGTAGACCCAAGACCAGATCCAAACTCAACCCTTCGCCATACATTTCAGATTTGGAGTTGAAGCATAGGTGGTAGAAAGCAAGTGCAAACACTCCGGTGATGTTATGTGTATTCATTTCTAGCTTTGTTTAATTGAATTTGGGTTGAAAACTTATGTTATATTTATTTGTTTTGTCTCATGTATCCAAGGAGAATTAATCTTTGGCTCTTCCACTCATCTTTGTGTCGTGTTATCGTGCTTGTTTGGACCTCATTTGTGCATTCGTCGTTGTGTCTCCAGCTCAAAACAGTGAGTTATTCTCACCAGACAATGTGTACATATATAACTAGTAAATTGACCCCTTTTGAATCTGTAAAATGCATTATCATGTTACACCTGCTATATTATGATTATATGATATTCACTCATGATTATACACCTGTTATAACATCTGCTACTGTTATATTATATTGTTCTGTTATTTTTATCAGTTTATCACACTGCAAGTTCCCTGTAGATTAGAATCACTATGGGTTGAAATGATACATACCCGAACGGACTTTAGAATAGGAGAAAATCGTTATGGGCTGAAATGATTTTCAATTATTTTCTTTTACTTGGGATTACGGGTTTGAAATGATCAAACCCGGGTTTCCTTTGTAAATTACGGGTTGAAATGATATATTACCCGTATCACTTTACCTAGGCTAGAAAATGAAATACAGACCCGTTGCTAAAATATGTTTTTCTAAATTTTTTTAATTTTTTTTAGAAATGTAAATATTATAATATTTTGATTAGATTTGATAAAAATTATTTTTGTAAAGCATTATTGATTTTCTGAAAATTTATAAGTGAAATAAATAAAGGGCAAAGTTAGAAATCTGAAATGTAAGTTATTTTGGAAATTATAATTTGGTGATAAATGGAATTTAAATTAAATATGAAAATATGATTAATTTATGATATTTTGAATCAAATGAATTTAAAATGATTTTGTAATACATTAATGATTTTTGAATTAAGTTAAATGTGAAATGAATGAATATTTATGTTGAAATTTTGAAATATAACTAAAATTGGAAATTTGTGAATTTGTCTTAAAAGAGAATTTTAAGTTAAGTAAATAAAAATGAAATTAAGTTATATTTGAAAATTTTAAACTTAAGTGTTAAGTTAAATTTAATTTAATGAATTTTAAATTTTATTTTGGAATTTAATAAGTGAATCATTATTAAATTTTGATTTTTGAATGGAGATTTAACTTTATAAAATCATGAATAAAGGGTATTTGAATGATTGTTTTAAAAGAGAAATTATATGATTTTATAAGCGAAAAATGATTTAAATAGAAATATAATTGCTTGTGAAATTATACTGAATATTTGAAGTTAATTAACCGCATTTCAGAAATGCTATTAATTCTAATGTAAATGATAACAAAGCATTTGTAAATGCTGTAGTTGATAATAATGAACCAAATGGCTAAGTTTAATTAAAGGCTATCATAGCATTTTTGTAAATGTTATAGTTGTTGAATTTAACTAAGTTTTATTTGAAACTAATGTAACCCTATTACAACATTTTTTTTATGCTATCTTTTGTTAAATTGAACTGTTTTGAACGTAACTTTCTGTAGCAATTTCTAAATGCTGCGAAAGTTGAATTTTCATCTGTTTTAATAAATTAAGTGGATAAATGAATTTTGAAAGACTAAAATTTTGGAAATTTAATAATTTAATTATTAAATATAATAACTTCATTTTATGATTTAAAATGAAGTAATTTGTTTCGAAATATAAACTATTTTGAAATGTGTTTTGTAATGGTATTTAAATTAAATAAAAATGAATGTGGTTTAGAAGATATTATACTTTTGATATTTTGAAATGGATTTTGAATGATATTGAATTTTGAAATGATATTTGATTTTGAAATGATATTTGATTTTGAAGTATAAAATACCATTTTGAAATTTTAACCACGGGATGTATTTAATTTATAGTTTAACCGATTCTTAAAGGATGGGCGATCCCAAGCATCCTTTAAGTTATTGTGTACTTCTACTACAGTTCACTTGAGTTGGTTTACATTATATAAGTATATATTGTCCTGACTCGAGTGTTTTGTGTTTTACTTTACGCTCGGGTCAGCCTGAGTATTCACGGCTTTGGATTCTCTTTCTGGAGCTGGTCTTTGCTGGAGTTTCTGCTTATCTACATTTATATCTACTCTCTGTTTCACCTGTTCTAGTTTTTCTCATGTATTAGTGAGCTTCTATGTAATTGAGATTTCTACTATGTTTTTTTCAGACTGTATTATGTATTTGGTTATAGACTCTGTCGTAGTAGCTTCATGAACTACTATGTATTTTATTTCTGCTGCGAGTTATTCTGATATTTCTGTGTCTGTGATTCTGTGATTGTATTTCATTTGCTCCAAATTTATTTACAACGCGGTATTTTGAGCAATTCAAGTCCGACATGTGCGGATGCCAATGGCTGAAAATATCGGGTTGTTACAGTTGGTATCAGAGCTTTGGTTCTAGGCAAACCTTAGCCTGCGGAGAAAAAACTCATTAGAGATAAGGTAGAAATACCCTAGAATGAGTGAAATCAATCTCAGAATCCTTTCTTTGTGAGTGAACGTATTTTCGAAGTATAAAATGATTTCCAAATGATTTTTAAAGGATTTTCAAAGGTTATTTTGGTATAAAAATTTTCTTATTTTGGAATCAAGATTTTTTAAACTTCATCTCTTCGGTATCCAGCTTGTTAGAAATCTCTTGGTTAAGATTCTTATCGATTAGGATTTCTTGAACTTTGAAACGCTTCCACTTGTTCTGGAATCCAGTCTTATTTTCCCCATTTTTCCTTTTGATTCGGAGCATTCCGTAACTCTACTTTGGAATGACCTCTCTAAAGGGCGGTGATTCTGTAAATCGTTGAATGATTTGTAAAGGGGTGAAACTCCTTTACAATTGGCTTTGATTCACTGGAGATTTCTGTATCCTCGGATGTCGATGCTATCTATCTCCTGCTCTACCCGGATTCTATCTCTGGCGATCGAATGTCGATTTGCCTTAGATTTCTGCATTAGATATATTCCCGAAGTCACGGTTGACCAGTTAAGGTCGCCCACGATTTATATAGGCTTATCCATTTTCTATTTGGTAATTAATTACCTTATCTTAGTTCGAACTTATCTTTGAATCAGGATTCTAATCGATTAGAGATCCTCTAAATTTGAATCTCTATTTGTTTGAAATCTGACCTTGAGTCATTCTTTGGAGATTTGTGTTTAATTGTATTTTGAATTTGTGCATACATCGAATTACTATTTCGATAAGGATGGCCATATTTTATATGTAAAGTGAAATGTTTTCGATAAGGATTATATACCTTTCAAAAATGAAAATTTGAAATTTCGAAAGGATTTGAAATTTTGAAAATTTATGAGAAATTTAAATTTATATAAAATGATTTATAACTGAAAGGTTTTGAATTTGAATTTCAAGGAATCGAACTCTGGTGTTTTGAAATCGGTTTTAAGATTTTGGAAAATATATAATAATAATATGGTTTAAAGATATTTTCTGAATAAGAAATATTTCAAATATATTTGAATGAATTCCAAAGATTTTGAAGAGATTTTAAAGAAGTTTCAAGAAAGAAAAAGTCCAGAACCCACTTATGTCGCTGGAAGATAATTTCGGTGATGAATGCATGCATCATCGACACTGATTTTCGAGTTTCTGAGTGGGGGAGAGGCCACTCTAGTAGCTTTGCTATGCGAGTGATTTTGTGAAACCAATTTTGATTTAGATTTTGAAGTATGGTTTGATATTCGAAAGATAGATCTGTGTGTGTGTGTGTGTGTGTGTGTGTGTATATATATATATATATATATTTGAAAAGATTTAAAGTAAGCCGGTGTTCAGTCCTCGAGTTTCAGATTTTGAAACCTAACTTTTGAAATTGATTTACTGATTTAGTGTTGATTTCCAACTCTTGGATTTGAAAATATGATTCCTTCAACTATTTTTAAGATTCGAGCACTTCCAAATCAGGGTTAACTTTTCAAAGCTAATATATTTGAAAGGTATAAGTTATTTGATAAAGAATATAAGTGTAGTTTGTATGTTTCAAGTATGAAATAATATGATTTGTATAAGTTGAAACTGTTTTGTTAAGTAAATAAATAGGACTATTTTGTATTATACTAATATGAAATTTAGTTTGATGTTTTGGATAAAAATTAGTCTTCAAATGTTTGAGAAAAATTTGGTTTTAAATGTTTTAACTTAGTAACATCTTTATCAAACTATTTATTTAACAAGTTGGAATAGATACATAAGTTGTACGTATGCTGTTTTATTCGCATAATTAATCTGATCCAAGTTTGAGTACACAAGTTCGAGGTGAATTACACCATTTCGTGTTAGGATTTTTCATTTGATTCTTGATAGCGAATATTTGATACGGATTTTTGGCTTGATTCTAGAATTCTCTATCATAGTATATGGCTATGCAAGGAGACCGATGGCTTCTAGTCGAGCAACCATATCGAAGTCCGCATTAGGGAAGTCGAATGGACAATACTAGTTCGAAAGCGAACTTGTGTGATCGAGCGAGCGATCGAATGTAATGTTGTTAAATGATGACATATGTACATCTTATATCCTTATATACATGACGTTGAAATTGAAAGTTGTTGGGTTGGATATCTTTGTAATTTAATTGAAAAATTTCTTTTATGAAAAACTACTATCAAATTTAAAACCATTTTTCAAAATTATTTTTCTTTTTTTCTTCTTAAACTAACTGTTTTATTCTATTTTTTATACAAACTATTTTATATACAAAATTGTTCTTGATTAAAAATCTTTTAGTAAGCAAAGATGTTCAATCCCATATGGCATTTCATGCAGCGAAATTTATTTTTTTGAAAATTTTGATCCTTATATAAGACAAACTTTATGTAAGTATAAGATGATTTTGAAAACCATTGATTTTGATAAATGAATAATTGAAGCTTATATTAGTATGAAAGGATATTTGGTTTACCTGTAATTTGAGTTTATTTAAAAATAATGGATTTATGAAATAAATATCTCAACACTAAGTAATAATGAAGTAAAATATGAGATATATGAAATTATGAAATTTAGTTTTGAAATATGGTATATTTAAGCCTTGAAACATATTTAAGATTTAATAGTTTATTTTGTAAATCAAATCTATATTTGAAATTTGATAATATTTGAAATGGTTTCGTTGGAAAACTAAATTGAATTGAAACTGATGGTTTGAATTGAATTAAAATTGAAAATTTTAGATTTTGGTTTAATTGAAAAAAAAATTGAAATGTAAAGAATTAAGGGCATGTTTTATGATTTCAAATGTATGATTTCAAAATGTTATGATTTTCAAAGTGAAATGATTTCAAGTATTTTGGTTTCGAAAGATTCATAACTTTGAAAGTATTATGACTTTTGAAGTGAATACATGTTTGAAATGGAAATGAATTTATTTGACCTAAATTTTGTTGATTTGGAAATTTGGATTATTTTCTAAATCTATTGTTTAAGAAACTTTGAAACTAAATTTATGTAATTTGGAAGAAATGATTTGATGAAATCATATATGATTTTGAAGCTGAATTGATATTGAAATGGTTTTAAATTGAGAACCTTGTTTATTTAAATACTTTGATTTGGGAGTTATCGAACTTATATAAAAATTGATTTGTGTAAGTATGCAGTTGATTTGAAAACTATTGATTTGAGAACTGTTGATTTAAAAAGGTACTCAATTTTGAAAAATGAAATCTTATATAATCGAAATTTATATAAGTGTGATTTGATATACTATTATTTTGGAAAGTATTTGATTTGAAATGAAATCTTATATATATGGACTTTATATAAGTATGATATTTGAAAGTGATTTTGAAAGGTACTATATGATACATATTTTCGAAGTAAAGATATGGAAAGTGCCTTCTGCTTGATATCCGCTTTATGGCCACACTATGGATTCATTCTATCGATATTATTCTCTCTCTTTGATTTGGGTTTTTCGGATATGATACTCGAGTGTCCATCGAATTCCACGACGATCCCCATGGTCTTATGATCGCGACTACATAGCGCAACTGCCTGGCTGAGTCTTGCCTAGGGGTACGGATTGTTTCTTGGGGGATCCAGGCGTAACCATTGTGTATCCTGCAATCTGTGTAGGTCGCGAAGAGTAGCGCAAGTGCCTGGCTGAGTCTTGCCTAGGGGTATGGATTGTTTCCTGGGGGATCCAGGCATAACCATTGTGTATCCTGCATTCTACTCGTCATCATGGCATAACTCGCAGGACTGAGAAAGCTTACGGATACGAATTGTTTCCTGGGGGATCCAGGCATAACCATTGTGTATCTGCGACCCATGGTTAGACAACTGTTTCGGTTTGGTTGATTTGTTTGGATTGTACTTTCCATATCTATTTTTAAAAGTGTTTTCATTATTTTCACTAGGTGTTGAAACAAGTCTGCCAAGTACCTGGAGAATTCTAGCTTTGCGCCTGATCAACGCATAGCCAGGGTCTGCAGGAACGAAAGTAAACTTGTTAAGACATCGAGTTATAAAAGTATTTTGATAAAAGCATCATGATAAAGTACTGTATAAAGAATATTTTGATCACTTATTTTCCCTTCTAAAAATTTAAAATGTTTTACATATTGTTTATCTTGAACCATCAGATTTGAATCAAATGACTATTCATCATACTAAAAAAAAAATTAAATTGAAATGTATAATGGTTCAAATAAGGTCCATCCTTGCCTTTCAGCCTACTTTACCTCCTAGCCATCTTTTTTCCCTACCTCCTTTTGGGGATGTCTTCCAACCTATTGCTCTTTCTTGTTGTTTCTCAGCTTCCTTCCTTTTCGAGGACGAAAAGATTTGAGTGGGGGAGAGTGTAACAACCCTAGATTTTGACTATATATTTAAATTTGACTTTATTTCATTTTGAAATTATTTTAAATTTGTTTTATTTGTGTGATATCATTTCTAAACATTTTTAAAATGATAATATAATTTTTCCAAAATTTACTGTATTTATTTCCTTTTTTTAAAGGCTGTTTTCTAATTTTCTTCATTTTTAAATTTCTTTATTTTATTTTAAATTTGTTTTATTTTTTCAAATTCATCTCTAAATATTTTTAAAATAATAATAGAATTTTTTCAAAAATTACCGTGTTGATTTCCTATTTTTAAGGGCTGTTTTCCCATTTTCTGCTATTTTCTGCATTAAAATTTTATATTTAAATTAAATTTTAAATATTTATTTTGTAAATATATTTGTATTTTATGTTATTATTTATGTGTAAAAATATTTTACAAGCTTATATGAATTTTCTAAAAATTATTTCATTTAACTTCAAAATTTTCTAGTCTAGTTCACTGTTTTAACTATTTTCCTTAATTTTACTTTACATAATTGATAAATATTATATATATTTTTGTTAAAAATTTCGAAATCTTATCTGATATTATTATTATTTCAGCTACATAAATTTATATAAATAATAAAAGGTAAATTGAAAGGGTTTGTGACCTTTTGTTTCCTATGGCTTTTGATTTTCCCACCTTTTCACATTTTAACGTTTCTTTTCACTCAAATGGCCATATCTCTTCATTCTTTCAGCTGCCACCCTCATTTCTCATTCACGTACTTCATTTTTTCTCTCATTTCCTCAAAAGTATTCGACCATTTCTGATCTCAAGAGTTTGGTAAAATTTCTTCTTCTTTTCTATAATTTTCTCTTGTTTCCATGTGAATTGCACTTGCTTTCATCATTTCTAGGATCGGCTCCTCTCCATTCCAGCACTATGGCCGCCTCCACCACCACCACAACCAGTCACCACCACCTCCATCACAACCCCAAGCCATAGCCATGCTCCCTTGATGTGTAGATCCAACAAAATTTGCAAACACTTCACCTTGTAGCCTAGCCGAGCTCACCTCTTGATCCACCTCCACAAAACCCCACCTTGGCCGCCACTTCCATCACACCACCAGCCAAATTCCGACCTGACACCACTACGACATCACCACATGACCTCACCTTGCCTCTGGCCATGGCCACTTGCCTTGGCCGTGGCATGTTGGTGCTTTATTTTGCCTTGAAACCTTTGTTATGCCATATAGTTGAAATTCCAAGCACCTACCTCTTCACTATCATGTAAACCATGCTAGGCCAACCCTATGGACCCAAGACCAGATCCAAACTAACCCCTTAGCCATACATTTCAGATCTGGAGTTGAAGCATAGGTGGTAGAAAGCAAGTGCAAACACTCCGATGATGTTATGTGTATTCATTTCTAGCTTTGTTTAATTGAATTTGGGTTGAAAACTTATGTTATATTTATTTGTTTTGTCTCATGTATCCAAGGAGAATTAATCTTTGGCTCTTCCACTCATCTTTGTGTCGTGTTATCGTGCTTGTTTGGATCTCATTCGTGCATTCGTCGTTGTGTCTCCAGCTCAAAACAGTGAGTTATTCTCACCAGACAATGTGTACATATATAACTAGTAAATTGACCCCTTTTAAATCTGTAAAATGCATTATCATGTTACACCTGCTATATTATGATTATATGATATTCACCCATGATTATACACCTGTTATAACATCTGTTACTATTATATTATGTTGTTCTGTTATTTCTATCAGTTTATCACACTGCAAGTTCCCTGTAGATTAGAATCACTATGGGTTGAAATGATACATACCCGAACTGACTTTAAAATAGTAGAAAATCGTTATGGGCTGAAATGATAGGCCTGAATGATTTTCATTTATTTTCTTTTACTTGGGATTACGGGTTTGAAATGATCAAACCCGGGTTTCCTTTGTAAATTACGGGTTGAAATGATATATTACCCGTATCACTTTACCTAGGCTAGAAAATGAAATACAGACCCGTTGCTAAAATATGTTTTTCTAAATTTTTTTAATTTTTTTTAGAAATGTAAATATTATAATATTTTGACTAGATTTGATAAAAATGATTTTTGTAAAGCATTATTGATTTCCTGAAAATTTATAAGTGAAATAAATAAAGGGCAAAGTTAGAAATCTGAAATGTAAGTTATTTTGGAAATTATAATTTGGTGATAAATGGAATTTAAATTAAATATGAAAATATGATGAATTTATGATATTTTGAATCAAATGAATTTAAAATGATTTTGTAATACATTAATGATTTTTGATATAAGTTAAATGTGAAATGAATGAATATTTATGTTGAAATTTTGAAATATAACTAAAATTGGAAATTTGTGAATTTGTCTTAAAAGAGAATTTTAAGTTAAGTAAATAAAAATGAAATTAAGTTATATTTGAAAATTTTAAACTTAAGTGTTAAGTTAAATTTAATTTAATGAATTTTAAATTTTATGTTGGAATTTAATAAGTGAATCATTATTAAATTTTGATTTTTGAATGGAGATTTAACTTTATAAAATCATGAATAAAGGGTATTTGAATGATTGTTTTAAAAGAGAAATTATATGATTTTATAAGCTAAAAATGATTTAAATAGAAATATAATTGTTTGTGAAATTATACTGAATATTTGAAGTTAATTAATCGCATTTCAGAAATGCTATTAATTCTAATGTAAATGATAACACAGCATTTGTAAATGCTGTAGTTGATAACAATGAACCAAATGGCTAAGTTTAATTAAAGGCTATCATAGCATTTTTGTAAATGTTATAATTGTTGAATTTAACTAAGTTTTATTTGAAACTAATGTAACCCTATTACAGCATTTTTTTATGCTATCTTTTGTTAAATTGAACTGTTTTAAACGTAACTTTCTGTAGCAATTTCTAAATGCTGCGGAAGTTGAATTTTCATCTGTTTTAATAAATTAAGTGGATAAATGAATTTTGAAAGACTAAAATATTGGAAATTTAATAATTTAATTATTAAATATAATAACTTCATTTTATGATTTAAAATGAAGTAATTTGTTTCGAAATATAATCTATTTTGAAATGTGTTTTGTAATGGTATTTAAATTAAATAAAAATGAATGTGGTTTGGAAGATATTATACTTTTGATATTTTGAAATGGATTTTGAATGATATTGAATTTTGAAATGATATTTGATTTTGAAGTATAAAATACTATTTTGAAATTTTAACCACGGGATGTATTTAATTTATAGTTTAACCGATTCTTAAAGGATGGGCGATCCCAAGCATCCTTTAAGTTATTGTGTACTTCTACTACAGTTCACTTGAGTTGGTTTACATTATATAAGTATACATTGTCCCGACTCGAGTGTTTTGTGTTTTACTTTACGCTCGGGTCAGCCTGAGTATTCACAGCTTTGGATTCTCTTTCTGGAGCTGGTCTTTGCTGGAGTTTCTGCTTATCTACATTTATATCTACTCTCTGTTTCACCTGTTCTAGTTTATCTCATGTATTAGTGAGCTTCTATGTAATTGGGATTTCTACTATGTTGTTTTCAGACTGTATTATGTATTTGGTTTGAGACTCTGCCGTAGTAGCTTCATGAACTACTATGTATTTTATTTCCGCTGCGAGTTATTCTGATATTTTTGTGTCTGTGATTCTGTGATTGTATTTCATTTGCTCCAAATTTATTTACAACGCGGTATTTTGAGCAATTCAAGTCCGACATGTGCGGATGCGAATGGCTGAAAATATCGGATTGTTACATGTACTATTATAGGTGGTACCGCAATGCATAGTCGTTGTATGGAATCCATTCTTCAATAAACGCCATAGGGTTTTAATTGTGTCTAACTATGTACAAATGTGAGATGCAAGCATTTCAGCTATTTCTATATTTAACTTTGACCTCTAGACACTATTATAATATCACTGGGTTTTCTATAAAAAGTGTTTTGGTTACCGTAAGGGAAAAACCCGTCGTGTTTATGTATGACGTGGTCTTACGAGATGCCTTTGATTTTAAAAGGATTTTGAAAGTTAATATGAATAAAATTCCTTGTGATTTAAATTCTCATGCTGGTTTTACTAGACTGACCCGAGCGTGGTTTTTCCTATATGCTTGGGTCAGACCGAGCGTATTTCCAGGTTTAGCTGGAAGGATTGGAGTTTCAGGAGAGGAGCTAGAGGCCAGAGACGTATTCGTGTGGATGATTATATTCCGTTGAATTTTTAGTTGTGTTATCAGCAATTGTAAGGACAGAGTGTTATAACTGTCTGTGCCGTATAGGTTGGTGTACTCTGATTGTTATCTGTTCTGTAAATATTATGCTTTGTTTTATGTAAAGATTTGTTCCATATTATAGATTATTCGTTTCCGCTGTGAGATTCTATGTTGTTTGGTTTTCTTTCTATCATCTTTCTACTTTTTTTTTCTTACTATCTGCCTTTTTGTTCAATTTGGACTGGACAAGTGTGGTAAAGTGTCAGTTCGAACCGTACGGAAAAGTCGATCGTGACAGCGTGTATCAGAGCTTAGGTTGAGCGAATACATAGGCTTTGATGAGATTATTCATTAGAGATAGGGTCAGTAGTATCCTAGAATGAGTTTGAGTGCGCGTGTACACGAGAATGTGTATTTGTTAGTGATATAAAATGTTTTATTGTGTTAATTAATCTATCAAGTGGCATATAGATTCTGTTCAATACGAGTAGCTAACATTATTGATAGGGATCTCTAAAAACTTGAATAAGGCCAACATACACAATATTGTTTTTAGTGGGAAAATGAAAAAAAAATTACCCAGGATATATTTTATATATTAAAGGCAATGATTTTCAAAATATATGATATTTTGAGATGTTGTTTGATAAGTGATGATAATATTTTTATCATCTAGGATCTGATTGGTCATAACCATCTAGTTTTGAGTATCCTCTATTGTCTGTCCTTCTGACTTGAGTATTTCCTTAGAGACCCGAGTCTTGTAGATAGGAACTTTCTAAAATTTAATTTTTGAGTAAATTATGTGTACTAAAAGAATTTAAAATATTTTAAGATAAATATTTTGGGAAGGTTTTAAATATATAAAAGAAAATTTTATAATAATTGTTTATTTAAAGAGATATTTGAGGATTAAAAACTCTAGTGATTTCGAAAAATTGTTAAACAAATTTTTAAGGAAATATGATTTGGTATTATTTAGGTAAAGTTTTTAAATGATAGTAATTTAAAAAGAGGATTTTTAGTTAGCATAGGGGAAGCTTCTATAAAACTAAGAATGAAATTCCCATTTAGGTTGTGTTAATTGATTATAGAGGACTCGTAGTGTTGTCCGAGGAGAGCGGATGATGATTAGGCAGTATTTTAGCAAAGAAGTGCCTAGAGAGATTATGAACCCATTGAACAGCTATCGCTATATGAAGAGGAGTTCGAGATAAAAGAAGAAGAGGAATTTAAAGCAGAAGAAGAGGCCGAATCAAAAACGATGATGCTATCATCTAGGGAACATGAAAGATTGTTAGCGAGTCACTTGTAGAGGGGGTTAACCTTTTGAGGGAACCAAGCCTGGAGTTTGCATGGATTCTAGATAGTGATGTTGAATCTAGGGGAATGGAAGATCTGAAGTGGAAGACTCTGATGGAGAGGGTCCACTGTGAGATGTTAGCTTGGGTTGGGTAATTCTCTGAGGATTAACACCCTATTAGTATAGATTAGTAGTCCATAGACGTCATAGATGTGTTTTTGGACTGTAAATTAATGAAGCATCTTAGTAGATGCTTGGGCAATGGGTATATATGTATAACTGGCTAGTGGTTATAGATATCTCCTAGACAAATGTATATGTATATGTTGATTGTAGTTGTAAAGTATCTTAGTTGATACTCAGTATGACTGATTTTTGGGTTATAAATATATATGATTGAACTTATTTGATATGGTTGTTTATTAATTCATTAATAAATAAATTTCGGTTAGTTATATTTACTAGCCTAGTTACGACAATATCGGGGACGAATTTTTTTAAGAGGGAGGAACGTAACGACTCGTAATTTTTCTCGTCTTGAGTTTTGAATATAATATTTAATATTCAATAATACGTTATTTTAATCAAAATAAAACACTGGTTAAATGGTAATTAGTAATAATATATAGTTTCAAACCAAGAAAATAATTTGAATTTCCAGATTTTATTTATAAAATAGAAAATTGATTAAAATGGAATTTCTTGTATATATTGTAACAATAGAATTTATATATATCATAACAACAATAGAATTCACATATAAAATGTAAACAAATTCAAATTAATATAATATGAATAAAAAGGGAATATTATAATTAGAAATGATTATGGCTTATGAACAATATAGTGTATTATAATTTGGAAGAGTTTAAAATTGGATTTTCTTATATGTATATATATATATATATATGTACATATTAGTTAAGAAAGATGTATACATATAAGTTCAAAAAGGAAAAATATAGTATTTATAAATAAATAAAAGTAGTTATTACTAATATATATATATATATATATATATATATGTATGTATGTATTGAAAAATGGAAGAAGAGATATATATGAAAATATATGATGATAGAAATGAGAGGAGAATTAAATAAAAAAATTAAACCATTTTTTTAGGAAAAAAATCTTTTACAAAATATGTTTTAAATAAAAATGTTATCTTCATACATTTAAAATAAAATAGCAAACTTCTATTTTACATTCTAAATATAATTTATAAAAATAAATATGGATATGAAGGCTTAAATTTGTTTTATTCAAAACCATTTTACATATTGTTTTCAATATATATATATGTGTGTGTATGTGTGTGTGTGTGTGTGTGTGTGTGTATATATATATGAAATCATGTTTATGTCAAAAGAAGTTAACCAAGTAAATAAAAAATTTACCGGTCAAATGTTTAACACAAAAGCCTACAAGTCAAATGAAAATATACAAATACATCTAGTCAAAAATTTTACAAGTAGAAAAGTAAAGGTAAAACAAGTCAAAGTAAAAATGAAAGAATTTACTAGACAAGTTAAAAATGATTTCTTGGTCAGGTAAACAAGTAAAAGTGAAAAAGATACACACACACACATATGCTTGCCTGGTATTATATAGGAAAGACTAAAAACATTATCTCAAACTTCACCTCAATAGTCATCAGCCACCTCATTTCATATCCATCTATCATAAAAACATTGTACAGATGAAAACATCTTTTGAGCCTAAAATCTTGAACATATGCATCATCATTTCTTTTATCTGAACATGTACATATAGGCTTGAGTGTGTGTGTATACTTCAGCTCTATAAAAACAATACTCTGCAAAATAAGAATAAAAAAACGCAGTAAAAAGAAAAGTAGATAAAGAAGCAGCCTGCTCTGTCAAATCTAAAACAAAAGCAAGATATCAAGATTTGCAGATCATAAGCTAAGTTCAACTGAAGTTTCAAAGATCAAAGAAATGTTTAAGGTGAGAACTCAATTTTAGAAAACCCAGAATTGGTTTTATAATGCTCTATCATATTTACAGAAGTGGAAAACCATTGTCATTCAAGTTCGAAAATCTTTTTCTCTCAAACTGATTTGAATTTGCCGATGTTGCCAACTGAATAAATGTTTTTTTTTGAGTCTGGATCGCAAAAAATAGTTTGAAGCTCATTCATTTTATATATTGTGAGAAATTTCAAAATACAGTAGACAACCCAAGTTTTGACAAAATTTGATAGGTTTAAAACATCGAATCAAGTATGTCGTTGTGATTATCTATCACGACCCGAAATCCGGCGCCCGAAAATCGACATCCATACTTCACTTGTATTCGAACGCCGTAGATTCAAACGTTGAGCTCCAGTTCAGATGGAGCTTATAACACATTAATTACAACAACACAGTGGAAGAAAATTGAATATCATTGATATGCAATATTCGATAAATCAGTTTGATAAAATTATATCAATATCAGAGATACAACATCGGAAAGATAATAGCACAACGGAACAATATCACCAAAAGACAGAAGAGTATCCAAAAGAATCTAACTCCATACTGAAACTCCATCTCCAAAACTCCAAACCAAAGATAGCTTGAACCAAAAGCTCGAACCACCATCATCGATGCATTAAGCAAGGTCAGTCCCGAATGCGATAGCCAAGATCCAAAGACTGGATGCTATTGAACCTACACCTACTATCAGACTATCTGAAAATCTAACTCTAGATTGCCCATGTGGAAATTATGGGCATCCAGAGCTTAGATAGAGAACAATAAACTCCAGCTCAGTCATGGGACTGGTATGAGCAAACGAAAATAGTTTATCTTTATCAAAAGCAAAACAAAAGATTATTAAAAAAATCTGCAATGCTTTTTGGAAAATGAAACTACCATAAGGCCTCCCACCACACAGACAATGCAAGCACACAATTGGAGGAGATTTCTCTTTATGATAGTCAGACATGCTTGATACAAAAAATCTTTTTGATATTATTATTAGTGCATAGTGCAGAAAAACCTTTCGAAAGTATAATATTAATCTTAGCCAGCATAGACATTTCATACTATGCCTACTATAGCTACCATGTTCAATAGCAGGTTACCACCACATTCCATGGCAGGTTATACAACTAAAACCATACAGGGCACGTATCGTTTCTTCAGATTTCCAACAAACGGTCAGGCTAAGGAACTTCCTTAATAAATGGGACGCCTCTGGAGGGACGCCCCCAAGAACCAAATCGAATCTCTGCCAACACAAGGCCGGGTAACCTTTGTGACTAGGTAGCACCTACAAGTAAGCCATCCTCACTCGTTACCAACCTTTATCCCGGGATTCACCAACAAATAACAACAACCACACAGTTAAATATCTGGGCTCCATAACATGATACCACTTTTTATCCAGAAGGAAATGGACATACCCTAGGGCCATGACCCTTAAAAACCTTGCCGCAACATTCATGTTTCAACCATTTCCGGGTTGTGAGGCTCCTTGAAGTCTCGTCCACAAAGCTATGCTTTACAAAAAAGCCATGCTTTGATCAAAAAACGAGCAACAACACTTCGTATGCCACATTACCAAATTGAGAATGTGTCACTAGTAACCATCAACTACATAACCTCTAAGCTCGTACGTCACAGAGAAGGGTGTTAAGCTAAGAGAATAAATTCTCCGCCACCATACAGAAATGTATTTGATAGAGACCAGTTTTACATCTTAAAGTGTAATGTCAGACACACATCCATACAAGTCTGTTCCGGGTTCGAACACAACTGAAGGCACTTCACAAAGAAGCCCTTTCAATCCGGGTATTCACAATCCCGATCGGACTCCCCATCACACATGGAGATCTCTATACCGACGCGACTGAATGTAGAGACATTCGACGGATAATCCTTTCGTTTTCGAAAATACCCGATCTTCACCACCGGTCTTCAAATGCTACCCATTTACATCATACCACTATTTGGAATGGGTTATATGACATAAATTCCTCTCCCGGCTAACCGAATAGTGAGCGCTTAATTTTAAAAAAAACATATGGATTATGGGATCTCAGTTAAGTCACAACTTAAAACCCAAAAACCTTTCTTTAAATGGTTTAAACAGATTACCATTTTCAAATCTTTAAACAAAAAGATTTACTTCACAAAGTTCACCAATCTTCTACAAAGATTAATTTATAGTTTTCAAACTATTTACAATTCCATATCTTTTATATAAAAGATACACCCTCAAGATCCTCCTCAATTTGGAAACGAAGTTCACAAATCTTTCACAAAGATTCAATTATAGCTTTCAAAATTATTTCCGTTTCGAACTTGAAATCGTTTTAACATAAATTGGAAATCCTTTCTTAATATGAAAGCAATTATTATTTGAAAACCAATAGTTTTTTTTTGTTTCGGGAAAATCCGATTACATTTGCCCAAGTTAAAGCCTTTCAAGTATAAACTTGGGTTGAATTTAAATTCCTAAAATAATACATTTTATAATGGTTTAAAACCCATATTTAAAACTTGTATAACCTTTTTAAATCATATTTTCCAAACATATATTCATATAACTTAATTTCAAATCTTGAATTCCAATTCAAATCAAACCATTTAAATTTCAAAAACTTTATTAAGTTATTCAAAATAACTTTTATCTTTTAAAACTTCTTTTCAAAAGCTTTTCAAATTCAACCCAATTCTATTTCCAAAATCATTTAGATTCAAACTTCAACTTTTAAACAAAATAATATTTAGATTTCAAAATATCTATGACTTAACCCCTTTCCTCGTGAAATCCATATTTGTGTGTGTATAGTGTAGTCCAGGGGTTTTACACAATAGTGCAATATCATCAATCATTACAGATTCAAACACATCAATATTGATAAGTGATATGATCTATAACACTTATCTTCCTTTCACAGATTCACAGATAAATAATATAAATTTATCACAGATAAATAAATTACATTCATCACAGATAAATAAATTACATTCATCACAGCCGAAATCGAAACAAAGCATCACACGTTAGGGATATCAAACAATTCAACATTCAATAGAATCCAAACATCCATAAGTAAGATTAATTAATCATCTGATTAATTTAAATCAGATTAATTACATATGAATAAACACTAATCATGGTTAATTAATATTAATTAATTATAAACCATTTAATTAATTATGCCTTAATCCTTTATTAATTAACTTAATTAATAAATAAATAAATCCTTTAATTATTAATTAATCAACCTTTAATTATTAATTAATTAACCTTTAATTATTAAATAATTAACCCCTAATTATCTAATTATCCTTTAATTAATTATCCTTAATTAAATTAATTAAATTAACCTTAATTAGTAAATCATCCCTTAATCACTTTCATTAATTAATTATCCTTTAATTAATTAATCATCCTTAAATTAATTGCCTAACTAATTAACCGCATAATTTATTATCCTTTAAATAATTAAGTAATAAACCTTTAATTGATTACATTAAGTAATTAATCTTTTAATTATTTTTATTAAGTAATTATCCTTTATTAGTCAATAAAGATCCTTTAATTAATTTAGACTCCAATTATCTCAAGATAAACTATTTATCTTATTTTTATTTCATAATCATTATTTTAAATAATCTTTGAAACAACTTAACAAAATCATACAGTGTAACTTAAATCCTTTTTAAGTTAATTGATAATAAAAATTATTTTTTCAAGATAAAAAAATTTATCTTTAAAATCTCATATAAATTAACTTAATATCTTCAAGTTAAGTACAATTCAAATCATCATTTAAGATAAACCATTATCTCTATTAATTACTTTGTTATCACTATCATATTTAAAAACAATTTATCTTTGAAATTAACTTGCTTAACTAAATCATGTAATTTAAGTTTAAAAATAAGATAAACATTTAACAAAATTAGGTTAAACAAGTTATAACTTCTTTTAATCAAATAATTTAAAACATTATCATATAATAATTTAAACTAAATTCAATTTAAAAAAACTTGCTTTTATAAGCCTTTTAAAACTGTTTAAAACCCTGCTTCGGGTTTAACCCAAATAGCTCTCGAGTCCAGACCCGAGCCATACGTTCTTGCTCCTGTTTCGAGTAACACATGAATCCATCCCGAGAGTAAACCCAAGGAAACCCATCTTCTTCTTCGATGCTAAAACCACCCTGCTACCATCTGATATCAGGAAGCACATGTGAACGTGTACAATCGCACGGCGACGCTCCGGCCATAGCCGAAGCCGATCCTCTCAACGAGTTGCTGACAACATCGCTACCTAGCCCGACTACCCAGATCGCTCAAACCCATCATTGATTGAAGTCGAACAACTCAATTGAACTGAAACCAAAACTTGCCGATGGAAAACCCCTTTGCCTGATGCCACCATCCACCAACCACCACACAACTTCGTCCACAAACTCGCCGAAGATCCATGCACCCGCTCGCCTTGGTCTGATCACTTTCGGTCCCCCATTGGCGATGCAATCACCACGAGAACACTAAGACCCAAAGCTTACATTTAAACCCTAGACCGACGAACTCCTGCCTCCACAGCCACCTTTAACACCTTCCACTATTTTTTTGAGAAACCCCAAGCCTCCAGCCACCTCCGGCTCAAATCTCGACGAACACTTCATCGTCATTCGACGAGAATATACAAAAAAAAACTAGTTTTCAGTTTATCTCGTAATTTCACATCCAATAATGAACTAAAAATCCTGAAATTTGCATTAAAATTAATCGTTTTACTATTCGAGTCTAGTTATGCAATCAAAATCCGATTTTACGATCATCAAATTCTATATATATATATATATATATATATATATATATATATATATATATATATGATTTTTACTGTAAATTCATTGTTCCAGATAGTTTTACTTGCTAGTTCAACTTGAAAATATTTTTAGAAATAAGATTTCGTGTTGATAAACACATCTCCTTCAGACATCATTAGCTATTAGTACTTAGTTGAAGAGAATTTAATTTCTTTTGAACTTTGTTTGAGTTTGTAAAACCAAACAGAGGTCTGTACATATTTATACAAACACGCACATCTAAATCATATATATACATATACATGCAGATATTCATACCAACATTTTTCAAGTCATCATCACCACAGGCATACAAAATCAAGCAACACATAAATTTTTTGAGGGTTGAAGGTTTGTTCACCATTTATACTGAAGCAGAGAACAAAAAATAGAGGCCTGGAAAAAAAATTGAACCTGGAACTTGAAATCTTGATCCTGACTTGCTTTCAGGCTTTTGAAATTGAAATCTGAATTTTATCTTTGTTTTGCTTGTTTTTAGATTCCAGGTTTGAATACTTTATGAAATGATCTGGAATTGAAACTGCATTTCCTTTTCTTTAACTTGACGTTGAACTGCACTCTGTATTTGATCTGGAATGTTTGATTTGGTCTGGAAACTTTAGTATTGAAACTTGATGTTGATTCTATTTGTTTCAATTTCTTTGGTCGTGGACACTGAATCGGGTTTGAAAATGTTGAACTATTTTGTTTTTCTAGTTTCATTCTCAGGTTTTAGTTTTTGATTTCCTTTTTGGTTTACAAGCTTGTAAATTTGTGAAAGAATTGATGAAGCCTATTTTTTTTTCTTTTTTAAGTTTGAAGAAGAAAGAAGAGAAAGTTTGAACTGAAATGATAACCAAGTTTTCTCATATTCATTTGTTATTTGTAAATTAAGTTTTTAAAGAGATAATTATGCCACTTGTTTATTTGTTTACACTTGTAAATTAATGTTGCCACTAATCTTACATTTGTTAATTACATACTCTCCTTATCTTACAAATGTCATATGTGATTAAAATTGTGTTTAAATCCTAAACTTTAATTTAATTTATAAATTTTGTTTTAAACCTTAGTTTATTTTTATTTATTTATATAGATTATTTATTTACATATGTATAAATTTTTAACTTTATACTTATTACTTTCAAAAGGTAAATACATATTAAAACTTATATATTCATTCTTGTTTTAAATTTTAAATTCAAGTCATTATATAAATCATAACTTTAAAGAAATTGATTTCAAAGTTTAATTGCACATATATAGATTTCATATACATACATACATACATACACACACACACACATATATATATAAATCTAACTTTAAATATTTTTTTGAAAATTAGTTATATCCAATTCAAAATAAAATCTTCAAATCACAATGTGTGTGTGTATATATACATATAATAATTACAAAAAACTCTTTTTATATATATATATTATGTGGTTTTTAAGTCCAGTTTATTTTTCCACGATATTTTCATTTAGATTTTCAAATCCAAATTCTATTTTCAATCTATATAGAATAAACACATATTCTATTAATTCGAAAAAATTCAAATTAATCCCCAAATTTATATCAATTACAAAATTAAATTTTTACTTAAATCCGGGATCGTTACAGATTCACCCTTAAGAAAATTTCGTCCCCGAAATTTGCTAGACAGGGAGACAAACAAAGAATTGATAGAGAATGTTTTACCAGATCGAATTGAATATCTATTCAGCATTTGGCTCACCATATCAGAATATCAACATATATGAGAACAAACTCAATCAACATCTCACGAAGTACTCAGATCATCCGATCTATGAGATATGCAGGGCATTGGTTAGTTCGAAGGACAACTAACCATTCGTAGATTGTATCTAGACCCTAAAGAATAGATGAACAGATACTGAATTCAGGTCAAAATATCCCAATGTATACACTATCTTGTCCCTCCTCGGACTTGAATCCTAACAAGAATTAAAAAAAAAATTCAAATCTGGGTTTGACCGAAATCGTTCTATCGATACAATCCAATTAACTTTATATTTGTTAACCAATTTATTTCAATTTCAATTTAAATTTCAAATTCATTAAAGTTGAAACAGAAAGCTGAGGGAAACTGATGATTAGAATAGGAAATAGGAATTAGAACTTTTTCTACAGCGATTCGTAGGGCCATCACCAGACCGAAGCTTCTTCTTGGAGTTGCCATGAAGAAATCAGAGAATTGAAATTGGATCAAAGGAGATTGAGAAGAGTTGTTTCCTTGTTGTTACAGGGTATTGACCATTTGTAGTGGTAATCCCCTATCCCCTATCTCGTCCTCTTCTCGCACTCATACTTACTATCAGTGGATAGCAAGGGAATTTACTGAGGCATACAGACGGATATCTTAGGGATATATTCATTCTAGGGTATACTTTACCCTATCTCTAATGAGTCACCTAATGTTTTATACTACTGAGCAAAAGTTCAACCTTCAGCTCTGATACCACTTGTCACGACCCGAAATCCGACCTCTGAAAATCGACATCCATACTTCATTCCTATCCGAATGCCGCATATTCAAACGTCGAACTCCAGTTTGGATGGAGCTTATAACACATTAAGTACAACAACATAGCGGAAAAAAATATCATTGATATACAATATTCGATACAACAATTTGATACAAATGATATCAATATCAGAGATACAACAACGGAAAGATAATAGCACAGCGGAACAATATCAGCAAAAGATAGAAGAGTCTCCAAAAGAATCCAACCCCATACTGCAACTCCATCTCCAAAATTCCAAACCAAAGATAGCTTGAACCAAAAGCTCGAACCACCATCATCGACGCATTAAGCAAGGTCAGTCCCGAATGCGATCGTCGAGATCCAAAAACTAGATGCTATTGAATCTACACCTACTATCGAACTATCTGAAAACCTAACTCTAGACTGCCCGTGTGGAAAATCGTGGACACCCAGAGTTTAGATAAAGAACAGTAAACTCTAGATCAGTCATGGGACTGGTATGAGCAAAGAAAACAGTTTATCTTTATCAAAAGCAAAACAAAAGATCATTAGAGAAATCTGCAATGCTTTTTGGAAAATGAAACTACCATAACGCCTTCCGCCACACACACAATGCAAGCGCATAATTGGAGGAGATTTCTCCTTATGATAGTCAAACATGCTTGATACGAAAAATCCTTTAGATATTATTATTAGTGCATAGTGCAGAAAAACCTTTCGAAAGTATAATATTAATCTTAGCCAGCATAGACATTTCGTACTATGCCTACTATAGCTTCCATGTTCAATAGCAGGTTACCACCACATTCCATGGTAGGTTATACAACTAAAACCGTACATGGCGTATATTGTTTCTTTGGATTTCCAACAAATGGTCAGGCTAAGGAACTTCCTTAAAAAATGGAACGCCTCAAGAGGGACGCCCCCAAGAACCAAACCGAATCTCTACCAACACAAGGTCGGGTTACCTCTGTGACTAGTAACACCTACAAGTAAGCCATCCTAGGTCATTACCGACCTTTATCCCGTGATTCACCAAAAAATAGCAGCAACCACACAGTTAAATATATAGGCTCCCTACCATGATACTACTTTTTATCCATAAGGAAATGGGCATACCCTAGGGGCACGACCCCTAAAACCTTGTCGCAACATTCCTGTGTCGACCATTTCCAGGTTGTGAGGCTCGATGAAGTCTCCTCCACAAAGCTATGCTTTAAAAAAAAGCCATGCTTTGATCAACAAACGATCTGCGACACTTCATATGTCACGTTACCAAATTGGTAATGTATCACTAGTAACCATCAACTACATAACCTCTGAGCTCATATGTCTCAGAGAAGGGTGTTAAGCTAAGAGAATAAATTCTCCGCCACCAAATATAAATATATTTGATAGAGACCGGTTTTACATATCAAAGTGTAATGTCAAACACATATCCATACAAGTCTGTTCCGGGTTCAAACAGAACCAAAGGCACTTCCAAAGAAGCCCTTGCAATCCGGGTATTCACAATCCCGATTGGACTCCCCATCACATATGGAGATCTCTATACCGGCGCGAATCAGTGTAGAGGCACTGGACGGGTAATCCTTTCATTTTCGAAAATACCCGATCTTCACCACCCGTCTTCAAATGCTATCCATTTACGTCGTATCACTATTCGAAATGGGTTATATGACATAAAGTCCTCTTCCGGCTAACCGAATAGTGAGTGCTTAATTTAAAAAAAAACATATGGATAATGGGATCTCAGTTAAGTCACAACTTAAAACCCAAAAACCTTTCTTCAAATGGTTTAAACAAATTACCATTTTCAAATCTCTTAAACAAAAATATTTACTTCACAAAGTTCACCAATCTTCCACAAAGATTAATTCATAGTTTTCAAACTATTTACAATTCCGTATCTTTTTATATAAAAGATACACCCTCAAGATCCTCTTCAATTTGGAAACAAAGTTCACAAATCTTTCACAAAGATTCAAATATAGCTTTCAAAATTATTTCCATTTCAAACTTGAAATCCTTTTAACACAAATTGGAAATCCTTTCTTTATATGAAAGCAATTATTATTTGAAAACCAATAGTTTTTTTGTATCGGGAAAATCTGATTACATTTGCTCAAGTTAAAGCCTTTCAAGTATAGACTTGGGTTGAATTTAAATTCCTAAAATAATACATTTTAAAATGGTTTAAAACCCATATTTATAACTTGTATAACCTTTTTAAACCATAATTTCCAAACATATATTCATAGAACTTAATTTCAAATCTTGAATTCTAATTCAAATCAAACCATTTAAATTTCATAAACTTTATTAAGTTATTCAAAATAACTTTTATCTTTTAAAACTTCTTTTCAAAAGCTTTTCATATTCAACCCAATTCTATTTCCAAAATCATTTACATTCAAACTTCTACTTTTGAACAAAATAATATTTAGATTTCAAAATATATGTGACTTAACCTATTTCCTCAAGAAATCCATGTTTGTGTGTGTATGGTGTAGTCCAGGGGTTTTACACAACATTGCAACATCATCAATCATCACAGATTCAAACACATCAATATCGATAAGCGGTATGACCTATAACGCTTATCTTCCATTCACATATTCGCACATAAATAATATAAATTCATCACAGATAAATAAATTACATTCATCACAGCTCAAATCAAAACAGAGCGTCACACATTAGGGATATCAAACAATTCAACATTCAATAGAATCCAAACATCCATAAGTAAGATTAATTAATCATCTGATTAATTTAAATCAAATTAATTACTTATGAATAAACACTAATCTTTGTTAATTAATATCAATTAATTATAAACCATTTAATTAACTATGCCTTAATCCTTTATTAATTAACTTAATTAATAAATTTATTAATCCTTTAATTATCAATTAATCAACCTTTAATTATTAATTAATTAACCTTTAACTATTAAATAATTAACCTTTAATTATCTAATTATCCTTTAATTAATTATCCTTAATTGAATTAATTAAATTAATTAATTAATAAATCATCCCTTAATCACTTTCATTAATTAATTATCCTTTAATTAATTAATCATCCTTAAATTAATTGCCTTAACTAATTAACCACATAATTTATTATCCTTTAAATAATTAAGCAAATAAACCTTTAATTAATTACAATAAGTAATTAATCTTTTAATTATTCTCATTAAGTAATTATCCTTTATTAGTCAATAAATATCCTTTAATTAATTTAGACTCCAATTATCTCAAGATAAACTATTTATCTTATATTTATTTCATAGTCGTTATTTTAAATAATCTTTGAAATAAATTAACAAAATCCTACAATTTAACTTAAATCCTTTTTAAGTTAATTGATAATAAAAATTATTATTTCAAGATAAACCACTTTATCTTTAAAATCTCATATAAATTAACTTAATATCCTCAAGTTATGTACAATTCAAATCATCATTTAAGATAAACCATTATCTCTATCAATTACTTTATTATCATAATTTATCTTTAAAATTAACTTACTTAATTAAATCATGTAATTTAAGTTTTAAAAATAAAATAAACATTTAACTTAACAAAATTAGGTTCAACAAGTTATAACTTCTTTAATCAAATCATTTAAAACAATATCATATAATAATTTAAACTAAATTCAATTTAAATAAAAAAATTTGCTTTTATAAACCTTTTATAACTGTTTAAAACCTTGCTTCGGGTTTAACTCGAATAGTTCTCGAGTTCAGACCCAGCCATATATTCTCGCTCCTGTTTCGAGTAACATACGAATCCATCCCGAGAGTAAACCCGAGGAAACCCATCTTCTTCTTCGATGCTAAAACCACCCTGCTACCATCTCATATCAGGAAGCACATGTGCACATGCACAGTTGCACGGCGATGCTCCGGCCATCGTCGATCCTCTCAACGAGTCGTCGACGACATCGCTACCTAGACCGACCACCCAGATCGCTCAAACCCATCATCGATCGAAATCGAACAACTCAATTGAACTGAAACCCAAAACTTGTCGATAGAAAACCCCTTTGCCCCGACGCCACCGTCGACCAACCACCACACAACTTTGTCCACAAACTCGCTGAAGATCCACGCACCCTCTCGCCTTGGTCCAATCACTTTCGGTCTCCCATTGGTGATGCAATCACCACAGAACACTACGACCCAAAACTGACATTTAAACCCTAGACCGACGAACTCCTGCCGCCACAGCCACCTTTAACACCTTCCACTATTTTTCCGAGAAACCCTAAGTCTCCAACCACCTCTGGCTCAAATCTCGATGAACACTTCGTCGTCATTCAACGAGGATCAACAAAAACAAGTTTTGAATTTATCTCGTAATTTTACATCCACTAACGAATTTAAAATCCTGAAATTTGCATTAAAATTCATCTTTTTACAATTCGAGTTTAGTTATGTAATCAAAATCCGATTTTATGATCGTCAAATTCTTGATATATATATATATATATATATATATACACATATATATGATTTTTATTGTAAATTCATTGTTCCAGATAGTTTTACCTACTAGTTCAACTTGAAAATATTTTTAAAAATAAGATTTCATGTTGATAAACACATTTCCTTAGGACATCATTAGCAATCAGTACTTAGTTGAAGAGAATTTAATTTCTTTTGAACTTTGTTTGGGTCTGTAAAACCAAACAGAGGTCCGTGTATATTTTTACAGACATTCACATCTAATCATTGTATATACATATACTTGCAGATATTCATACCAACATTTTTCAAGTCATCATCACCACAGGCATACAAAATCAAGCAACACATATAAATATATTGAGGGTTGAAGGTTTGCTCAACTTTTATATTGAAGCAGAGAACAAAGAACAGAGGCCTGGAAAAGAAATTTGAGCTTGGAACTTGAAATCTTGATCCTGACTTGCTTTCAGGATTTTGAAATTGAAATCTAAATTTTATCTGTGTTTTGTTTGTTTTGAGATTCTAGGTTTGAATACTTTATGAAATGATCTAGAATTGAAACTGCATTTTTTTTTCTTTAACTTGACGTTGAACTGCACTCTGTATTTGATCTGGAATGTTTGATTTGGTCTGGAAACTTTAGTATTGAAACTTGATGTCGATTCTATTTGTTTCAATTGATTTTCTCCTGGACATTGAATCAGGTTTGAAAATGTTGAACTATTTTGTTTTTATGGTTTCATTCTCAGGTTTTACTTTTCGATTTCCTTTTTGGTTTACAGGATTGTAAGTTTGTGAAAGAATTAATGAAGCCTTGTTTTTTTCTTTTTTCTTTTTAGTTTAAAGAAGAAAGAAGAGAAAGTTTGAATTGAAATGATAACCAGGTTTTCTCATATTCATTTGTTATTTGTAAATTAAGATTTTAAAGAGATAATTATGCCATTCGCTTATTTGTTTACACTTGTAAATTAATGTTGCCACTAATCTTACATTTGCTAATTACATACTCTCCTTATCTTACAAATGTCATATCTGATCAGAATTGTGTTTAAATCCTAAACTTTAATTTAATTTATAGATTTCGTTTTAAACCTTAGTTTAGTTTTATTTATTTATATAGATTATTTATTTTCGTATATATAAATTTTTAATTTTCTGCTTATTTGTTTCAAAAGATAAATACATATTAAAACTTATATATTCATTCTTGTTTTAAATTTTAAATTCAAGTCATTACATAAGTCATAACTTTAAAGAATTTAATTTCAAAGTTTAATTGCACATTTATAGATTATATATATATATATATATATAAATCTAACTTTAAACAATTTTTAAAAATTAGTTATATCCAATTCAAAATAAAATCTTCAAATCACAATGTGTGTATATATATACATATACACACATATATATATATAATAATTACAAAACAACTCTTTATTAATTTTTTTATATTATGGAGTTTTAAGTCCAGTTTATTTTTCCAAGATATTTTCATTAGATTTTCAAATCCAAAATTCGATTTACAATCTATATAGAATAAACACATATTCTATTTATTTGGAAAAATTCAAATTAATCCACAAATTTATATCAATTACTAAATTAAATTTTACTTAAACCAGAATCGTTACAGATTCCCTCTTAAGAAAATTTCGTCTCTGAAATTTGCTAGACAGAGAGACAAACAAAGAATAGATGGAGAATGTTTTACCAGATCGAATTGAATATCTATTTTGTATTTGGCTCACCAAATCAGAATATCAAAAAATATGAGAACTCAATCAATATCTCACGAAGTAACTCAGGTCATCCGATCTACGAGATATGCAGGGCATTGGTCTGTTCGAAGGACAACTAACCATTCGTAGAATGTATCAAGACCCTAAAGAATAGACGAATGGATATTGAATTTAGGTCGGAATATCCCAATGTATACACTATCTTGTCCCTCCTCGGACTTGAATCCTCAAAAGAATTTACTACAAAATTTCAAATTTGGTTTTGACCGAAATCGTTCTGTCGATACAATCCAATATAACTTTATATTTGTTAACCAATTTATTTCAGTTTCCATTCAAAATTTCAGATTCATTAAAGTTGAAACTGAATGCTGAGGAAACTTATGATTAGAATAAGAAATAGGAATTAGAAACTTTTCTACAGCGATTCGCAGGGCCATCACCACACCGAACTTCTTCTCAGAGCTGCCACGAAGAAATCAGAGAATTGAAATTGGATCAAAGGAGATTGATAAGAGTTGTTTCCTTGTTGTTACAGGGTATTGACCATTTGTAGTGGTAATCCCCTATCTCCTATCTCGTCCTCTTCTTACACTCATACTTACTATCAGTGGATAGCAAGAGAATTTACTGAGGCATACAGACAGATATCTTAGGGATATACACATTCTAGGGTATACTTTACCCTATCTCTAATGAGTCACCTAATGTATTATACTACTGAGCAAAAATTCAACCTTCAGCTATGATACCACTTGTCACGACCCGAAATCCGGTGTCTGAAAATCGACATCTATACTTCATTCATATTCGAATGCCGCAGATTCAAACATCGAAATCCAGTTTGGATGGAGCTTATAACACATTAAGTGCAACAACACAGTGGAAGAAAAATGAATATCATTGATATAAAATATTCGATACAACAATTTGATACAAATAATATCAATATCAGAGATACAACAGCGGAAAGATAATAGCACAGCGGAACAATATCACCAAAAGACAGAAGAGTCTCCAAAAGAATCCAACCCCATACTGCAACTCCATCTCCAATACTCCAAACCAAATATCACTTGAACCAAAAGCTCAAACCACCATCATCGATGCATTAAGCAAGGTTAGTCCTGAATGCGATCGCTAAGATCCAAAGACTGGATGTTATTGAGTCTACACCTACTATCGGACTATCTGAAAATTTTACTCTAAACGAGTTTGTTCCGGGTTCGAACAAAACCAAATGCACTTTACAAAGAAACCCTTTCAATCCGGGTATTTACAATCCCGATCGGACTCTATGGAGATCTCTATACTGGCACGACTCAGTGCAGAGACATTCGACGGGTAATCCTTTCATTTTCGAAAATACCCGATCTTCACCACCGGTCTTTAAATGCTATCCATTTACGTCGTATTACTATTTGGAATGGGTTATATGATATAAAGTCCACTCCCGGCTAAACCGAATAGTGAGTGCTTAATTTAAAAAAAAACCATATGGATAATGGGATCTCAGTTAAGTCACAACTTAAAACCCATAAACCTTTCTTCAAATGGTTTAAACAAATTACCATTTTCAAATCTTTTAAACAAAAAGATTTACTTCACAAAGTTCACCAAAATCTTCCACAAAGATTAATTCATAGTTTTCAAACTATTTACAATTCCATATCTTTTTATATAAAAGATACACCCTTAAGATCCTCTTCAATTTGGAAACAAATTTCAGAAATCTTTCACAAAGATTCAATTATAGCTTTCAAAATTATTTCCATTTCAAACTTGAAATCCTTTTAACATAAATTGGAAATCCTTTCTTAATATGAAAGCAATTATTATTTGAAAACCAATAGTTTTTTTTGTTTCGGGAAAATCCGATTACATTTGCTCAAGTTAAAGCCTTTCAAGTATAAATTTGGGTTGAATTTAAATTCCCGAAATAATACATTCTAAAATGGTTTAAAACCCATATTTAAAATTTGTTAACCTTTTTAAATCATAATTTCCACACATATATTCATAGAACTTAATTTCAAATCTTGAATTCCAATTCAAATCAAACCATTTAAATTTCAAAAACTTTATTAAGGTATTCAAAATAACTTCTATCTTTTAAAATTTCTTTTCAAAAGCTTTTCAAATTCAACCCAATTCTATTTCCAAAATCATTTAGATTCATACTTCAACTTTTCAACAAAATAATATTTAGATTTCAAAATATCTATGACTTAACCCATTTCCTCGTGAAATACATATTTGTGAATGTATGGTGTAGTCCAGGGGTTTTACCCAATAGTGCAACATCATCAATCATCACAGATTCAAACACATCAATATCGATAAGCGGTATGATTTATAACGCTTATCTTCCATTCACACATTCATAAATAAATAATATAAATTGATCACAAATAAATAAATAAATTACATTCATCAAAGATAAATAAATTACATTCATCACAGCTCAAATCAAAACGGAGCGTCACACATTAGGGATATAAAACAATTCAACATTCAATAGAATCCAAACATCCATAAGTAAGATTAATTAATCGTGTGATTAATTTAAATCAGATTAATTACTTATGAATAAACACTAATCTTGGTTAATTAATTTTAACTAATTATAAACCATTTAATTAATTATGCCTCAATCCTTTATTAATTAACTTAATTAATAAATTAATTAATCCTTTAATTATTAATTAATCCTTTAATTATTAATTAATCAACCTTTAATTATTAATTAATCAACCTTTAATTATTAATTAATTAACCTTTAATTATTAAATAATTACCTGCTAATTATCTAATTATCCTTTAATTAATTAACCTTAATTAAATTAATTAAATAGCCCTTAATTAATAAATCATCCCTTAATCACTTTCATTAATTAATTATCCTTTAATTAATTAATCATCCTTAAATTAATTGCCTTAACTAATTAACTACATAATTTATTATCCTTTAAATAATTAATTAAATAAACCTTTAATTAATTACATTAAGTAATTAATCTTTTAATTATTCTTATTAAGTAATTATCCTTTATTAGTCAATAAAGATCCTTTAATTAATTTAGATTCCAATTATCTCAAGGTAAACTATTTATCTTATTTTTATTTCATAATCATTATTTTAAATAATCTTTGAAACAAATTAAAAAAATCATACAATTTAACTTAAATCCTTTTCAAGTTAATTCATAATAAAAATTATTACTTCAAGATAAACCACTTTATCTTTAAAATCTCATATAAATTAACTTAATATCTTCAAGTTAAGTATAATTCAAATCATCATTTAAGATAAAACATTATCTCTATTAATTACTTAATTATCATTAACATATTTAAAAACAATTTATCTTTAAAATTAACTTACTTAACTAAATCATGTAATTTAAGTTTTAAAAATAAACAAAAAACATTTAACTTAACAATATTAGGTTAAATAAGTTATAACTTCTTTTAATCAAATAATTTAAAACGTCATCGTATAATAATTTAAACTCAATTCAATTTAAATAAAAAAACTTGCTTTTATAAACGTTTTAAAACTATTTAAAACCCTGCTTCGGGTTTAACCCGAATAGCTCTCGAGCCCAGACCCAAGCCATACATTCTCGCTCCTGTTTGGAGTAACACACGAATCCATCCCGAGAGTAAACCCAAGGAAACCCATCTTTTTCTTCGATGCTAAAATCATCCTGCTGCCATCTGATATCATGAAGCACATGTGCACGTGTACCGTCGCACGGCGACACACCGCCCATCACCGATCCTCTCAACGAGTTGTCGACGATATCGCAACCTAGCTTGACCACCCAGATCGTTCAAACCCATCATCGATCGAAATCGAACAACTCAATTGAACTAAACCCAAAACTTGTCGGCGGAAAACCCCTTCTCTCCAATGCCACCATCCACCAACCACCATGCAACTTCGTCCACAAACTCACCGAAGATCCATGCACCCTCTCTCCTTGGTCCGATCACTTTCGGTCTCCTATTGGCGATGCAATCACCATGAGAACACTACGACCCCAAACTGACATTTAAACCCCAGACCGACGAACTCCTGTGTGACGACCCGGAATTTTTAAGCATTTGTAATCGGAATATTTAATTGTTTTTAAATATTTAAAGGTTAATTATTAACTTAAATTATGAATATCATAATTTATTTGATAATTAAATTGTTGAATTAAATAATTTGAAGTTGGGTAAAATACTGAATCTGGAATTCTAAGCCTGTTAAAAATAATTTGAAGGCTTGTACAATTTATATTGATAATACTGAAGAGAATAGAAGTGATGAAATCAAATTTAAAAATGGTTTGTTAAGTTCTAAAATTTATATCGTTTAAATTGAATTTAAAATAGCCTTATGAGGTACCGTCTCGGAATTCGACGAAAACAGTTCCGTTGGATCCATAATACTGTATTATTATCGGGTTTCAATTTTCGTAGTGTTTGGAGTTGTTGTGTAACCGTAGGATATATAAACGCATTGGAGTTTGCATTGAATTCCGTAGCTAGCCTCACGTATAGAAAATAGGGAAAACAGAAAAGAAAATAATAAAAAAAAAGAGAAGAAAAAAATCACGTTACCTTCTTTAAGAAGCCTCTAAGTTTAGTGACTAAAATAAAAGAAGATATTTTCTTCGTTCTAAAACAAACAAAACCATAGGCTTCCTTGGTATGCTTCTTCCATCTCAATTACTTCCCACCTTCTTTTTCCATCAACAGTCGAACATATTATAATAATAAAAAAAAGACGAAGTTCAGAAAATGGCCGAAGCCCTTAGGTTCAAGTCGCGTATTCCTCCTTCCTCTGTTAATCGAATTCGAGTTTTATACATGTAAAAAAAAAGGGAAAATCGTAGCAGCTCAAATTGGAAGGGGGATTCTCGCGATCGATTCGTGATTGAAAGGGGGGTTTTTCGATTGCAAGCACGACAGCGTTGGCATCGCGATGGTGGTCTCGATCTTCTCGCGCCCGGTCGACTTCGATTTGGGGAAGAACGCAGCGTCACCGAGAGGCGGCGGCGTCGCGAATTCGAGGGTGTGGGGTCGTGGTGGTGCAGCGTGGGATACAGAGGAGGCTGGAGATGGTCGTGCAATGGAAAGGCAGTGATAGTCTGGGTTTGTCCTTCGTTGGGTATTGATTCTTTCTTTTCTGTTAATTTTAAATTATATATGTATGAATTCATATTTAGGGCAGAGAAAATAAATTTATATTTAAGGCAGAAATTTATTTCTATAGTGAGGTGTATAGAGAAAGCTATTTCTAATTACGGCAAAGCAGAAAATTTATTGGAAAGAAAAGAAAAGTATAGGAATTTTAGATGTCGAAGGATTATATAAGAATTGGATCTTTAATTTAAAATCTAGATTATAAACCTATCGGTTTATTTTGGAATGATAATATTATTATGGAGATTAAGGAGATTTATTAACTTATATAACTATTTGGGATATTTCAAACATAGTGTATTAAAGAGGTTAACCAAATTAATTAAATTTAATAAATGGAGTTAGTCATTTGATTAGTTCAAATATTAATAAACTTATTTAATTTATTTTACATCACTAAAAGATTTTTGAAAAGGAAATTAGTTTAAAACCCAAAAGTGTTGGTTAAGTAGATAATAGATAACTAGTTGACTAATTAGTTAATAAAATCGTGTAATTGTTTATACAAGGTCAAAGTCTGAAAGGAAACAAGCTGGGTTGAATCGAATTGCTAGTAAAAGCAAAGGTGAGTTAATCTCACTCAGTGAATTTAAATTTAAATTTAAATGATTAAATTTAAATAATTGTTTGAATGGTTGAATTAATTGATGTGTTATAGTATGATATATTATATATGGTGCTAACGTCTGTGGATGCAGGGAAAACAGGTTGGAGGGATCCAACTGGACCCCTCAACTTTATTTAATTATTTAATATTCTCTGTTCTGAATATTTGATATCCTGTAAATTATGTGGAAATATTGAATGTTATGGCTTGATTGTTATAATCGGGCAATAATGAATTACCAAAATATATAATTTGAGTTTGGGAATGAAAATAAAAGAAGTTAAATTGTAAGTTAAATAATTATGGAAACTTGAATAAAATTTAAGAATGAATTGGGAAAGAAATAAAGTGCCTTAAAAATTCTAATAAATGAATCTTAAGTTAGTAAGGGAAATTTGAATAATCAGAAGATTAATGAATTTTAAATTTCAGTGTTTTTATTTTAAAAGAATAAAGCATTTATTTAAAATTTAAGATTCAATTTATTTAAAAGAATACAGAAGAATTGGGAAGAAGCTGAAATTAGTATACTTCAGTTAAATGATATAAAATCAAACGGAAGATAATAATAATAATAATAATAATAATAAAATCCATAATTAATGAATTTTGAAATGAATTGAGTAATTAAAGAAACTTATTTCAAATAAAATAAATTGGAAATCAATTTGGGAAAAATCGATTTAAGTGTTTGAAGTTGGAATTTTCTCTGGATGGCCAAGTACACGTTTTTAAAAGTAAATTTGTAAATATAAATTAAATGTTTTAAAGTTGTTTTTTAAAGAAAGCAAGTTTTGTAAAATTTATTATTTCTAATATTTAAAGTTTAAAGTAAGTATTTTCTTTTAATCTATTTTAGCAGTAATTATTAAAAGGTAACTTAGTATTTTGTTTTTAAAAGTAGAAATCTGGTTTTATATTTTATTAAGTAACTTTATTTTAAAATGTTTATATAGTAAGTATTTTAGTAAATTATTTAGTAGTTTTAACTTAAGTGTTTAAAGGTAAATTCCAAAGTAAGTATTTTTTGTTTAATCTATTATCATAATATCTATTTAAAGAATGATTTGATCTTTTGTTTAAAGTATTATTATAAATTAAGTATTAGAGTAAATCTTTATAAATTTAATGTTAAATATATTTTACAATAAAGAGATTTTAAATTATTTTAAAAATTTAAAAGTTTTGTGCTTGGTGATTCCAGGGAAAATGGAAATACTCGGGATTTATTCTGAGAAAAGGAAGATAGTTTGAAAACTATTTTCAAAAGGGTTTGAAAGTGAAATTATATCTTGTAAAGATATTTTGAGATAAATAAATAATTTGGGAAATTATTTATTGGTTGATGGTTGTTTATAAATATTAATTGATAGTTAAATCACCGACTATCAATATTGGACAAATACGCTGATCATTTCGAAGAGACCGGGATCGAGATTTATTTCTCGAAAACCACTTCGATCCGGTTTGTACATTTCGTGTAAACGAGTTCGGAGTCGAAGATGGAGCAGTAAAGTACATGGGCTAGTCGCTACTAATCCTGAGGATATTTCCAAAATGGATGTAGTAGGAATAGTGCTTTCGGTTCCGTTCGGACCCGAGACGGACCTGTATGGACGAATGCTTGCGAAACATTGTCAGGTGGACGATGGGCATTCTAAGAGATATGTTCTAAAAAGGTAACGCTTAGCCTCAAGCCTCATCAAATGGGAATGACTGAAAATCAGGGATTATGCTGCAAGGCTAGGTGGGTAGCACCAAAGCAGGGTGAGGTCATTCCAGTCTAGATGTCCCTTTTTATTTCGGCTTAGTGGGCGGTTGCTGATCCCAACCGCGGGGTGATCTCACTCGGGATTATCCAGTAAGGGGTAGTCCCGGCGTTGTGTTGCAGGGGAGCGGGCGTACTCCTCGGTACGGTGATCTAGGCCTCGTACTGTGACAGGTGGTACCCCAATGCCTAGTCGTTAGTTGGAAATCCTTTCTCCCTACGAGCCTCGTACGAGTTTTGTTTGTATTACCCACTCTGTGGCTAGTAGCTGGAATTTAATGAATGTAACAATTTCGGCTATTTTATAAGTATTTGTATATAGACCCTATTATAATATCAGAGGATTTCTATAAAAATTGTTTTAGCTATCGTAAGGTAAAAACCCGACATGTTTGTTTGTGGCGTGGTCTTACGAGATGCTTTTGTTTTCAAAGGATTTTTGAAACTTTAATAATCAATTGGGTGTGATTTTCTCACGCTGTAATCCAGACTGGCTCGGGTGTTATTTAACTGTAATGCTCGGGTCAGACCGAGTATTATAGGATACAGGATATGATGCTGTGGAGCTCAAGAGATGAGCTGGATGACGACACGTACTCCCGTACTTGTTTATATGTATATATTCCGCTGTGTTGAGTTGATGTGTATCCATTTGCATGTTATTGTTGTTGAGCTATGATTGATGTACTCTGATTGATGTAATATATAAACAGAGATATATTTGATTGAGCAAAGATTATTTATTATCTATTATATTTTATTCCGTTGTGATGGTTAGATTCTGTCGTTATTTTCAATTTTCTTCTTCTACCTCTCCTTCTTTAACCCAAATGGTTCGTATTTTTGTGCAACTTGAGTTGATTGTTGTAGAATAGTGTTGACTCAAGGAGTACGGATTTGCGGGCCGTTACACTTGGTATCAGAGCTTAGGTTGGTGATAACCTTGGCTCTGGTGGGAACTACCCATTTAAATTAGAGTCCGTAGTACTCTAAAATGAGTCTGAGCGTATTAATAGATATGAGCGCGTATATTTGTTAGTGAATATAACTTGTTTTAATATTGTGTTGGTTGGTTTATTGAGTGGCATATGAACCTTCGTCGATACAGTCTGCGCAACTGTATTGAAGGGGTTTCTAAACACTTGAATAAAACAGTTCGACACAATATTGTTTTAAATGTGGGTGAATGAAATAATTTTACCCAAAAATATATTTTTTTGATATAAAGAAAAGTTTTTGTAAACTATTTTAGCTAAAATATGGTTGCTTGGATGTTAGAAATAATGATATTTAAATTATTATCATTATTGTATGGAAATTTAACTAGAAATTGAGAATATAACCAAGGTTAAGGGAATCAATTCATTATAAAATGAAATTTATAAATATGAATTATTAATGTAAATTATAAATTGAAATAAAATCAAATGAGAATTTGTATAAGCATAAACTATACAAATGAATTGTGGTTAAAATTAATTAAAGCAGGATTTGGAAGTTTAAAATTCCGAAGATTTTGGAAGAATTTGTCGAAATGTTTTGATGATAAATGATAGCATTATTGTTATGGAGGTATTTCTGAAAGGAAATTAGTTTTAAATGGATTTTGGAAGTGATATAGCATTGAAATCACTTGGATTATTGGAAAATAATTCTGATGATGGCGGCCGCATCATCAGTATTCATTTTCGAATTTCTAAGAGATGGATTGCTGCCAAATTGATTTGTTCAGAAAGCTAGTTGATTTTGAAAATTCCAAAGGAAATTTGTTGGGGATAAAAAGCAGGATTGGTTTAAATTTTTGAGAAGTGTGATTTTGAAATATTGGAGATTTCAAAATAATTTGAAACCAAAGCTGGGTGTTTTAAAAAAAATCCTGATAAGATAAGTTGTAAGCTTATAAATGGAAATGATTTTTAAATCACGAAGGAAATATAAGCTTTGAATGTTGGAATTTGAATTAAAAGTGTAAAGTTAAAAAAAAATGAAATTAACTTGGATTGGGAAATAAAAAGTTAACTGGATTGGAATAAATTGAATAAGCTGAAAATAATATCCAGTTGTATTCGAATTAAGTTGAAATTGAATTGAGTTAAATAAAACTGAGTTAAAATAAAATTGAATTGGAATAAGAATTCAGTTGAATTATTGAATGAAATTAGATTCTTACCTGAATAAATGGAAATTAAATTGGTTAAGGATTGGATTGAAGTAAGTAAATTTGAATAACGTGTAAAAGAATTATAATGCATGGAATAAAATATGCTTGGATAAATAAGCATAAGGCTTGAGTTAAAAATAAAAGAAGAATATATTCAAGCCTAGAATGAATGGGATTGTGTAAATGATAAGTTATGACTTATAAATTGAAAAATGGGATAGAAAACCCAAAATAAATATTATTTATGAATCGGAGAATAAAATAAAAATCAAAACTTGAATTATAAACTAAATTGAACTAAGAAAAATCAAATGGAGTGATATTTGAAATTGAAATTCAAGTGTTGGATTATAAATAAGGGAAGAACTAATTGATAATAAATTAGTTAATGAAATGTGTAAATGGAGTTCAATGTAGTTAAATAGAAGCTGAATTGTAAACTAATAATGAAGTTTGGAAATAAAACTCAAGTTATAAATCAAATTCGACTTGAATCATTAGTGAAGAAAATATAATTGGAAGTGGTCTTGAAATTAATTAAATAAATAGAGAATGAAGTTGAATTGTGAGTTAATAAAATCTGATGGTAAGTTAAAGGTGAATGGTGGAATCAGAACTTGAGTTATTAATTAAAATTTGACTTGAAGTGTTAACAAATTAAATATAATTGGGAATGTATCGGATAAAAATGAAATTGGATTAAAATAGTAATGGTTTGAATTGCAAATAAAATCCAAATAAGTGAAGATAAATTGGAAAATAGCCAGGTAATAAATTGAATGAGTTGAATCTGGGAAGTTAAATACTAAAATAACCAATCAAATGAAATTGCAAATTTAAAATGAGATTTAATTGAGAGAGAGAATTAAGTTGAATAGAAAAAAAATTATTTGTAAAATGAAAATGAGCTTAAGTATAAAATGAAGTAAATTGATTAAATTCAACTTAAAACTAAGTGTAATAATATTGGGTTGGATTTAAATCAAGTGAAAAGAAATTTAAATCGAAATAGAATTCGGTGAGTTACAGATAATATTTAATGGAATGAAATTCTTAAATAAATAATTGTAAACCATTTAAAATGTTAAGGAATTGAAATAACTTGGAGTCTATAAGAAAAATTGAATGGTTATTGAATGAAATAGCTTAGATTGTCTCTGAGCTAAATAAAACAGTTGGAATAAACAAATATGGAATGGAATGTAAATGAATGGATTGCAAATAAAATTGAAATGAAATGTGTCGAGATAAATAAATGGTCGTGAATGAATTAAAATAAAAGGGGAATTTGATTGGTAATGAAGATGAACCTAAGTTGTTAATGGTTTTGAATGGAACTTGTTTGAATCATGAAACTAGTTTGGGTTAATAAATGAAATACAAGTGAATGTATTCAAATCTGAAATGCAATGAAAATGAGAATATATGGATTGTGGATAAATTTAAAAATGGAATAGCATTGAGTATAAATTGAGTTGAAATCCATTTAAAATGGTTATAAACATAAATACTTATTTATTCACATAAATCTCGTTGAATTGCATAAAATAAATTGTCATTTGACATAAATGGAAGTAATTAAAGTTCTATGAGTTGATAGAAGTAAAATAAATTGATTTTGAGAGCAATTGAACTAAATATGAGTTCAGTTTGCTTAAAAATAAATTAATTGTAAGCGATTGAGTTTTAAACCATTCAAATTGAATGAAAATGGTTTGTAAATTAATTGAAAATAGTTGGATTAGTATGAAATTGTATATATTGATTACGGAAAATGTTTGATGTGCATTTCTTTTAGAATTCATATGTTTTAACTATTGTAAATAAGTGAAATGTAGTTAAACTGCATATATTTGGCACTTACATGTTTAAATTGAGTAAGTACAGGTACCTGGAAGCCATGTGGCTGGATTGGGTTGCGCTAACGGCTAAATAAATAAGCTACATGCTTAAAAATGCTAAATAAGGTACTCCTACGCAATAAAAATAGGAAATATGAACTGTTTTTCTGTTTTCCGACCGTGTGGGTCAATGTATATATATTTATATCTTTTGTCAAATTGCAAAAGCTCCTCCGTACAAGGGAGACTCTGCCAAAAAATTTCAGAAATTTTGGGAGTTAGAAAACTTTTGAAAATTTTTAGGAAATTTTTGTTAATGATAAAGCGAATTTAAATTGGATACTAAAATTAATTAGTAAATGAAACTGATTAAAATAATGACATAAATTAGTTATAAATGAAAAATAAAATTAAATGTTCAAATATGAAAATAAATAAAATTCATATGTAATGTGGAAATCAATTTAAATAGAAATAGATATAAACTAAAGTGGTAAGGTGAAAATAAATATAAGGAACATATTTAATGCTTATATTAACTTAAGTAAGGAATGGTGAATTCTTAGATGGAAATTGATATTACATATATATTCTAAGTTGATATTTGGATAAATAAATATTGACATTTGGTAAGGAAGTCAATAGAATGTTTTGGAATGTTGTGATTGGATATTATTGCTAGGTAAGATATGCAGGTATTATAAAGAGAAATGAGAATTGGATTTGATTTCAAAAAGATAAATTTGAAATGCTCGACAAAAAGGTATGTATTTAAATTTGGTGTGAAATTTGATTGGGATTTTGGATTGATCCACTTGGCCTTTTGTTTTCCTTTTGGATTTGGGAGGCCGTAGAGCCATTTTGTAGTTGTACAGAGTCAGCCGCGCAAAGGAGACGCTGGCAAAAAATTTCGGAAATTTAGAGAGTTATAAATTTTTTGAGAAAATTTTGATAATTCCAAATTGATTTTAAATTGAAACTTGAATGATTGGGCAAATAAGTTTGTTTGCAAATTATGGGAGAATTTGGGAAAGTTAATAAGAATGATAATGGTCTTTTATAAAAGATAGTTGGTTGGATGTTGAATTATTTGGTTTTGAGGATAAGTAAACGGGTATTGGACCATTCTTCCTAACTTGAAATTTCGGGGACAAAATTCTTTTAAGGGGGGAGGAATGTGACGACCCGGAATTTTTAAGCATTTTTAATTGGAATATTTAATTGATTTTAAATATTTAAAGGTTAATTATTAACTTAAATTATGAATATCATAATTTATTTGACAATTAAATTGTTGAATTAAATAAATTGAAGTTGGGTAAAATACTGAATCTGGACTTCTAAGCCTATTAAAAATAACTTGAAGGCTTGTAGAATTTATATTGATAATACTGAAGAGAATAGAAGTGATGAAATCAAATTTAAAAATGGTTTGTTAAGTTTTAAAATTTATATCGTTTAAATTGAATTTAAAATAGCCTTCTGAGGTACCGTCTCGGAATTCGACGAAAACAGTTCCGTTGGATCCATAATATTGTATTATTATCATGTTTCAATTTTCATAGTGTTTGGAGTTGTTGTGTAACCGTACGATATATAAACGCATTGGCGTTTGCAATGAATTCCGTAGATAGCATCACGTATAGAAAATAGTGAAAATAGAAAAGAAAATAATAATAAAAAGAGAGAGAAGAAAAAAATCACGTTACCCTCTTTAAGAAGCCTCTAAGTTTAGTGACTAAAATAAAAGAAGATATTTTCTTCGTTCTAAAACAAACAAAACCATAGGCTTCCTTGGTACGCTTCTTCCATCTCTATTACTTCCCACCTTCTTTTTCCATCAACAGACGAACATATTATAATAAAAAAAAAGACGAAGTTCAGAAAATGGCTGAATCCCTTAGGTTCAAGTCGCGTATTCCTCCTTCCTCTGTTAATCGAATTCGAGTTTTATACATGTAAAAAAAAGGGAAAATCGTAGCAGCTCAAATTGGAAGGGGGGATTCTCGCGATCGATTCGTGATTGAAAGGGGGGGTTTTTCGATTGCAAGCACGACAGCGTTGGCATCGCGATGGTGGTCTCGATCTTCTCGCGCCCGGTCGACTTCGATTTGGGGAAGAACGCAGCGTCACCGAGAGGCGACGGCGTCGCGAATTCGAGGGTGTGGGGTCGTGGTGGTGCAGCGTGGGATACAGAGGAGGCTGGAGATGGTCGTGCAACGGAAAGGCAGTGATAGTCTGGGTTTGTCCTTCGTTGGGTATTGATTCTTTCTTTTCTGTTAATTTTAAATTATATGTATGAATTCATATTTAGGGCAGAGAAAATAAATTTATATTTAAGGCAGAAATTTATTTCTATAGTGAGGTGTATAGAGAAAGCTATTTCTAATTACGGCAAAGCAGAAAATTTATTGGAAAGAAACGAAAAGTATAGGAATTTTAGATGTTGAAGGATTATATAAGAATTGGATCTTTAATTTAAAATCTAGATTATAAAACTATCGGTTTATTTTGGAATGATAATATTATTATGGAGATTAAGGAGATTTATTAACTTATATAACTATTTGGGATATTTCAAACATAGTGTATTAAAGAGGTTAACTAAATTAATTAAATTTAATAAATGGAGTTAGTCATTTGATTAGTTCAAATATTAATAAACTTATTTGATTTATTTTACATCACTAAAAGATTTTTGAAAAGGAAATTAGTTTAAAACCCAAAAGTGTTGGTTAAGCAGATAATAGTTAACTAGTTGACTAATTAGTTAATAAAATCGTGTAATTGTTTATACAAGGTCAAAGTCTGAAAGGAAACAAGCTGGGTTGAATCGAATTGCTAGTAAAAGCAAAGGTGAGTTAATCTCACTCAGTGAATTTAAATTTAAATTTAAATGATTAAATTTAAATAATTGTTTGAATGGTTGAATTGATTGATGTGTTATAGTATGATATATTATATATCGTGCTAACGTCTGTGGATGCAGGGAAAACAGGTTGGAGGGATCCAATTGGACCCCTCAACTTTATTTAATTATTTAATATTCTTTGTTCTGAATATTTGATATACTGTAATGAATTATGTGGAAATATTGAATGCTATGGCTTGATTGTTATAATCGGGCAATAATGAATTATCAAAATATGTAATTTGAGTTTGGGAATGAAAATAAAAGAAGTTAAATTGTAAGTTAAATAATTATGGAAACTTGAATAAAATTTAAGAATGAAATGGGAAAGAAATAAAGTGCCTTAAAAATTCTAATAAATAAATCTTAAGTTAGTAAGGGAAATTTGAATAATCAGAAGATTAATGAATTTTAAATTTCAGTGTTTTTATTTTAAAAGAATAAAGCATTTATTTAAAATTTATGATTCAATTTATTTAAAAGAACACAGAAGAATTGGGAAGAAGCTGAAATTAGTATACTTCAGTTAAATGATATAAAATCAAACGGAAGATAATAACAATAATAAAAATCCATAATTAATGAATTTTGAAATGAATTGAGTAATTAAAGAAACTTATTTCAAATAAAATAAATTGGAAATCAATTTGGGAAAAATCGATTTAAGTGTTTGAAGTTGGAATTTTCTCTGTATGGCCAAGTACACGTTTTTTAAAGTAAATTTGTAAATATAAATTAAATGTTTTAAATTTGTTTTTTTAAAGAAAGCAAGTTTTGTAAAATTTATTGTTTCTAATATTTAAAGTTTAAAGTAAGTATTTTCTTTTAATCTATTTTAGCAGGAATTATTAAAAGGTAACTTAGTATTTTGTTTTTAAAAGTAGAAATCTGGTTTTATATTTTATTAAGTAACTTTATTTTCAAATGTTTATATAGTAAGTATTTTAGTAAATTATTTAGTAGTTTTAACTTAAGTGTTTAAAGGTAAATTCCAAAGTAAGTATTTTTGTTTAATCTATTATCATAATATATATTTAAAGAATGATTTGATCTTTTGTTTCAAGTATTATTATAAATTAAGTATTAAGGTAAATCTTTCTAAATTGAATGTTAAATATATTTTACAATAAAGAGATTTTAAATTATTTTAAAAATTTAAAGTTTTGTGCTTGGTGATTCCAGGGAAAATGGAAATACTCGGGATTTATTCTGAGAAAAGGAAGATGGTTTGAAAACTATTTTCAAAAGGGTTTGAAAGTGAAATTATCTTGTAAAGATATTCTGAGATAAATATATAATTTGGGAAATTTTTTATTGGTTGATGATTGTTTGTAAATATTAATTGATAGTTAAATCACCGACTATCAATATTGGACAAATACGCTGATCGTTTCGAAGAGACCGGGGTCGAGATTTATTTCTCGAAAACCACTTCGATCCGGTTTGTACGTTTCGTGTAAACGAGTTCGGAGTCAAAGATGGAGCAGTGAAGTACATGGGCTAGTCGCTACTAATCTTGAGGATATTTCCAAAATGGATGTAGTAGGAATAGTGCCTTCGGTTCCGTTTGGACCCGGGACGTACTTGTATGGACGAATGCTTGCGAAACATCGTCAGGTGGACGATGGCCATTCTAAGAGATATGTTCTAAAAAGGTAACGCTTAGCCCCAAGCCTCATCAAATGGGAATGACTGAAAATCAGGGGTTATGCAGCAAGGCTAGGTGGGTAGCACCCAAGCAGGGTGAGGTCATTTTAGTCTAGATGTCCCTTTTTATTTCGGCTTAGTGGGCGGTTGCTGATCCCAACCGCGGGGTGATCTCACTCGGGATTATCCAGTAAGGGGTAGTCCCGGCCTTGTGTTGCAGGGGAGCGGGAGTACTCCTCGGTACGGTGATCTAGGCCTCGTACTGTGACAGATGGTACCCCAGTGCCTAGTCATTAGTTGGAAATCCATTCTCCCTACGAGCCTTGTACGAGTTTTGTTTGTATTACCCACTCTGTGGCTAGTAGCTGGAATTCAATGAATGTAACAATTTCGGCTATTTTATAAGTATTTGTATATAGACCCTATTATAATATCAGAGGATTTCTATAAAAATTATTTTAGCTATCGTAAGGTAAAAACCCGACATGTTTATTTGTGGCGTGGTCTTACGAGATGCTTTTGTTTTCAAAGGATTTTTGAAACTTTAATAATCAATTGGGTGTGATTTTCTCATGCTGGTAATCCAGACTAACTCGGGTGTTATTTAACTGTAAAGCTCGGGTCAGACCGAGTATTATAGGATACAGGATATGATGCTGTGGAGCTCAGGATATAAGCTGGATGACGACACGTACTCCTGTACTTGTTTATATGTATATATTCTGCTGTGTTGAGTTGATGTGTATCCATTTGCATGTTATTGTTATTGAGCTGTGATTGATGTACTTTGATTGATGTAATATATAAACAGAGATATATTTGATTGAGTAAAGATTATTTATTATCTATTATATTTTATTCCGTTGTGATGGTTAGATTCTGTCGTTATTTTCAATTTTCTTCTTCTACCTCTCCTTCTTTAACCCAAATGGTTCGTATTTCTGTGCAACTTGAGTTGATTGTTGTAGAATAGTGTTGACTCAAGGAGTACGGATTTGCGGGCCGTTACATCCTGCCGCCACAGCCACCTTTAACACCTTTCACTATTTTGCCGAGAGACCCCATGCCTCCAGCCACCTCCAGCTCAAATCTCAACGAATACTTCGTCGTCAATCGACGAGAATCCATAGAAACAAGTTTCTAGTTTATCTCTTAATTTCACATCCAATAACGAATTAAAAATCCTGAAATTTGCATTAAAATTCATCGTTTTACAATTCGAGTCTGGTTATGTTATCAAAATCCGATTTTACGATCATCAATTTCTTGATATATATGCATATGATTTTCACTGTAAATTCATTATTCCAGATAGTTTTACTTGCTAGTTCAAATTGAAAATATTTTTAAAAATAAGATTTCATGTTGATAGACACATCTCCTTAAGACATCATTAGCTATCAGTACTTAGTTGAAGAGAATTTAATCTCTTTCGAGCTTTGATTGGGTCTGTAAAACCAAACAAAGGTTTGTGTATATTTATACAGACATGCAAATCTAAATCATATTTATACATATACATGTAGATATTTATACCAACATTTTTCAAGTCATCATCACCATAGGCATACATATTAAATTCTTATATATTCATTCTTGTTTTAAAAGATAAATACATATTGAAACTTATATATTCATTCTTGTTTTAAATTTTAAATTCAAGTCGTTATATAAATCATAAATTTAAAGAAATGGATTTCAAAGTTTAATCGCGTATATATAGATTATATGTATATACACACACACATAAATCTAACTTTGAACAATTTTTGAAAATTAGTTATATCCAATTCAAAATGAAATCTTCAAACCATAATGTGTATATATATACATATAATAATTACAAAACAACTCTTTATTAATTTTTTTATATTATGGACGTTTTAAGTCCAGTTTATTTTTCCAAGATATTTTCATTCAGATTTTCAAATCCAAAATTCTATTCACAATCTATATAGAATAAACACATATTCTATTAATTTGGAAAAATTCAAATCAATCCACAAATTTACATCAATTACTAAATTAAATTTTTACTTAAAACTGGGATCGTTACATTATCATATAAAGATAAGATTTTTAGTGCAAAAATCCAGATTTTTAATAGCATAGTTTTTATGATATTTGAAGATGATCGAAATCCACTAAGAAAATAATTTCGAGCGATATGGTCAATGAGAGGAGGTGAGGTTTGGCCGAGGAGAAGCATGGTGGCATGGGTGAAGGATTCACCATGGCACATTTTTGAATTTGACTTTGATTTGAGTCAGTGAGGCATTTTTAGGGTTTCAGTCGGGTTTTTATTGGGTTCAGGAAATGGGTTTCGCAAGTGCACAATAAGGCATTGAGTGGGGTCGTGGTGGGCTTGGAGGTGCTCGGGGTGTTGGAGATTAAAGTGGCGCAGGCGGCAATGGTTATAAGTAAGCATGGTAGCCATGGGAGGAAGATTACTAGGTGTGTTTTCGATTTGTATATGGTCGTGCTCTTCGAATTTGGTCAGAGACGATTAGATGGGAAACTATAGGATGGAGGTGATCAAGCATGGGAAGAGATGCTTGTTGGTGGTTGTGGAATGGTCGATAGTTGTACGAGGCGATCATGCATGTACATGGAGGTGACGCGAGTTGAATAGTAAGGGGAAGTTTTGGAAAATGGCTGTGTGTCGCGGTCTATGTTTGGTTCGGTTGGAGTTGATTTAGGTCCAGCTTGGTGTTGAATTGATTTGATCTTGGGTTTGATCGAGTACAAACTTGGGCAATGGAATTTCGTGTTTTCGGTCGGGAAGTGTTTTGTTTCCAAGTGAAAGAAGAGGGAAGGGAGGAGAAGGAAGTGTTTTCTTTTGGTAGGAAATATTAGGCTTCGGTCTAGGTAATTTAAATAAATAAATAAAATAGAGAAAGGAAAAAAGAAGGGTGGGCTTCGGCCTAGGGAGATGAATGAAAAGTTTTAAAATATAAAATGTTGATTTATATTTATATGTTTGTAAATTTTAAAATATTATAACTTGTTCGTATGAATCCCGTTTTACGCGAGTTTCACTGCAATGTGTTCGTCTCGACGAATACTACGTTGTCGTACAAACTTTTATCATGTTTGAACGAGTGTATTTTTATGGTATATTAAAATGGATAGAAATTTAAGCAATCAATTTAAAATATATATCGTCGTTAAATTTATATGACCCGTATATTGAGTTTATTTGTCAAATAAAAACAACGATGAGTTAGTGTAAGTTAATTACGATGTTTGACATCTATTTTAGCGGAGTAAGACACTGTTCCGCTAATTATATTTAATTGGACCCTATTGGCAGAATAAATCACTGTTCTGCCGTTATTACCGAATATATGTGTTTTGGATATTTTCTAGCAGTAATTAAACCCTGTTCTGCTATTATATTTGCACGAACATCTATTTATTATCCTGATAATTATATTGGGCAATATGATGTTCATTTAATTGTTAAAAATAGATTGATGTGAATACTCATGTCTGTTATTCTGGATTGTTATGGAATTAATGTTAATTTGATTAAGTAGCATTGAAATTAATAAGTCTTATTTCGATTTGGAAGTTGACTTTTGAACCAAAATTGTTTTAAGGATGATTGTTATTTATTAATGATATTTTAAAGTTAATTAATTATCATTTGAAGTTAATTATTTTATTATTCTTAAAAATTATTTAAAAGGTATTTTAATTATTGTTTCAAAACTATTTAATTACTTAAATTGTTTAAAGTATATCTAATTAAAGTTATTTTATAGTGATTGTTTAAAATTAATTATTACTTAAGGGTTCATTAGTATTAAAGTATTTTATTTCAAGATAATTTGTTCATATATTAGTTATGTTTTAAAATAATATATTATATAGTAAACTTGTTAAAACTTGGAAAATTTATATAGAAACTTTATAAACGTTATTATATAAAATTGTTAAATAAAGTTTTCGGAAACTAATGATATACATTCACGGCGTAATCGGGAGGCAAAGATTTCCTAAGTTAAGTTTGGATTTCTCTGGGATATGGACATAATCATTGAGCTTCGAATCCATGGTTGATACCGCATGGCGCTTTCCATATTTATTTTGAAAATTTTCATATCTTTTTGAAATGAACGGTTTGTTAATATACTTATTCCTATGAGATAACCTTTGCCAAGTCCTTCTCCTACTCCTTGATCACTCGCTTGAATATCTCCTTCTCGGAGTTGAAGGACTTTATGTTTGTATAGTTAATGCCATTAACTCGGGAGAGGGAGTAACACAACCGTTTCAATATATACCCTCGATCATTATGCTTTTGGACGCTTTGGGCATCCCTATCAGCAACTGTTTTTGGAGCATCTTCAATGCCATTGTCAAACATCACGCCATGTAGGAAAAGGCCAGAAAATATGGTCTACAAGTGTGGTAAACCAAAAGGAAGAGAAGCCGAGGGAGCGAAAATCCCTTTATAGCATGGAGGAGCAACGGTAGCCAAGTTGGGAAGTAGGAACTCGCTCTATATAAGAATATTGAAGTTTATTGCACAGTGGAATAATGCCAGAAGAAGATTCACAGCGATGTGGAATTCTCTTGGCTGCTTAGATGGGTCATGCGATAGTTCTTCTTCAGTCTCTCTTTTTTTCCTTCCTATCTCCTTCTCTCTTTCTATTTCGGCCCCATAGTTATCTTCTACTTCTCGCTCTTTTCTCATGCACCTCTCCTCCTTGGTCAGGTGACTCAGATAACTAGAGTGGGGGTAGATAAGGATAAGGAGTTTGGCTCCTAAAATCGCTAGCCTTATATGAGAGATCTCGTACCTTTAACGGCCCATGGGACTTGAGATAAAAAGAAAAATGGTATAAGTATTGGAATTTCATAACACGAATGACTGCAATGATGAATGTTTATGATCCTAGTTATGTGTATAGTGTCATGACCCCTAGTTATCCTACAGACCATGTTCGCATAGGCATAAAGAAAGAGCCTTTCCACCTTCGTCTATATTTACTCTAGGAGAAAAGTTGAGGTCGGTCAGGCCTTCGGCAAGAAGATCCATAATTAAAATATCAAAGTCGCTTAAGCCAGCGAATACATCGCCAAGAATGCGACTCAAGGAGTTATCTCTCCAAGAGGTAATGTAACCGCTCTCCATCCCTTTCGAGGTTTCAATGGCAGCATGTTCTAGATGCGGTGGGCCTGAAAGTTTAGGGTCTTTGTAAGGTTTTCACCTTCAATTCACCTTCTTCTGCACTAGCATGACAACATTATCATTATCATCGGCACCATCTTCTTCCTCTTTAACCATTGGTTCTTTCCCTCTCTCCTTCTAGCTCCATCACTTTCTTTAGGGATTGGCGGCATTCCAGCTTTATCATCCCCTTCTCTCGGAACATCACCAACAACAAGCCCTTTACTTGCTCTTTCAGTATATGCATGCTCTAGAGCTGCTCGAAGCAGTCGGATCAGGGATGGAAATCCTGTTGTGGGTAGTAGACTGCACCATGGGATATTCTTGTTGGTAATGAGATAGGAAGTGGTGCAATGTTGAAAGCTCCCTTAATACATCCAAACTGTTGGCATGGTTGCACGAGCATCTCGAGCAGAAATGCCTGTAAACAAATACATAGTAGGTTAAGCGCTTGAACGGAGAAAACTCAAGAACGGAACAAAGGAAGGGAAGGACCTTACTTCCAAACAACTAACGCCCTTTTAAACCATATGGACATCGAACAAAGAAGTAATCATTTTTGAAGTATAAACATTTATTATGAATATAGTTGATGACTTTGCATCTACATCAAGCCTTGATGATCATATAGCAAGGGGACTCCCGCCTTTGCTTGAAATGCAGGAGGTAAGTAAGCTCTTGGAAAGTGGAGACTTATTGAAGCGATACGTGAAAAGCACATACAGAGAGCTCAACAAAGCATAGCCATTCAGATGGACTTGAGCCAAAGGCAACCCAATCTCTTGTAAAACCAAGCAAAGAAATGGATTGAAGAGCGGAATAACACCACTAAGACACATATATCCATTGCAGGCCGTAAATCCCTATGGACGGAGGTGCTCATTCCCCTGAGTAGGAAGCCATACGTATTCCTGAAGAATTCCATGACGATGACATATATTCTGAAGCATTTTCGTTGAAAGACTGTCAACTTTTGATCAGGAAGATCATTCAAGACACTTGGACCAATATACTCATTCAAAAGGAGGTTAATTTTGCAGTCGGTCCATTGGTACCACTGCGCTCCATAACTTAGCTGAGATCGAATGTCCGATCCTGATAGCAATAGGAGAAGCTTGAGCTATGGAGGATCTAGCTTCTAGAGGAGTAGATGTACCCTCACCGGACTTGAAGTGCAGCGATCGACGAGTCATTCTAAACAATAAAACTTGGCATTTAACACGGTCATCTATACTTTATGTTAAATATTGAATCCATGTGACCAACGATAGAAATCCAGAGGATGTCGTTGTGTGCTGACCAATTAGATTTTGATTGATGACTAGGGAAAATCAAAGTGTTAATCTGTCTAGTAGTATGATTCTCGTATCATGTCCATGATGAACAAACCATTGTGCATAGATAGCTTGGTCATGGTAGAAAAACGAGCCACATCGTACAGTGAATTGTATATCAGATATTATCTATCAATGATCGATAACGGAATTGCCATCCATAGTAACTTGGAAGCTTTTCTTTATAGGAACACTGAAAGTGCAACAATAGGAAAAGTATGGCGATAGAATCACCCAATACAAATGTTCTTGAATTAAACCATCCTACTGGAATTCGAACGACGATGCATGATCAGTCATGCCTTGATAGGAATTAGTTGGAGATGGAAAGCCAGACTTATCTTCAAAATGGCATGCACATAACCTAGGATAAACTCAAGATTCACCTTAGATCGAGATGAACCCCACTCCGACCATCTCCCACTGAACAGCAATCGTATCCATCGCATTCAACATTTCCATTGTTTCAGAAATATGTAGCCAACCTTAAGTGATCAATAAATTGACTTGATGAATGATGTAAACAGTTGGGTGTCAAGAACTTTGAAGGCGGGAGAGATTGGTTGTTCATTGGGTACAGAATATAGTCTCTATTTCAAGGCAACAAGATACACCCTCTTAATTTTTCGAGTCAGGGTAAACTCTCTTGATTTAATCGGCCCACAAGGTCACCCGCTTGATTTAAACTGGCAACAGGCACACCCACTCGATTTGAACGGGCAACAAGCACACCCAAACAAATAATAACAGAGAGTTGTTGATACCAATCATAAATAGTTGTGATTTGGGTATAGAATATCTTGTAGCCCTTTTGATAACACTTTGATTATTAAATTGATGACATAATACTTTCAAATTAGCAAGTAGATTGTAGAGAATCAATATAATAAAGTACAGATTGAATTTGAGTGAATTTGAATAGTAAAGAAAATGGATTTTTTGAAATATATAATGCGAATTTGGAATAAGAAGAAAATGGAAAAAGTTGTTAATCAAATTCATTTTCCAATCTCCTTTATATAGTGTATGAAGGGAAGTGCCTATTCGTAAAAAGATGTAACAAAAAGTTACAATTATTCAGGTGTCAAAAAACACCACTTCAACAGTACATATGTCGACATGCCTATGTAACCTATGCCGATGTACTTATGTATGTTTTGAAAAACAGGAACACTTTAAATGCGTAAATTATGAACTCTTGTAAAATCATTTAAGCATAGTTTCTAAATACTCTAATACTAAAACTATTATAAATAATATATTTTGAAATTAAATAAATACTAAGATAATAAAATAAATAATTTGATAAGAGAGTATTCAAAGAAGAGAAAGTTGTTATTCAAGGACTTTAAAAACTTAATCTATTGTCCATTAACTATAAACTATAGTTTTGAACTCTTCGTGTCTTTGTCTCTAAACTCATGAGTCTTCAAATATCTTGATCATCTCTAATCATGATCTCTAGTCTTTTTACTGATCAGTCTTCAAACTCGATTATCATGTACTTGTATAAACCTGTCTAACATCCTACAAAACTATCCCGTACAAATCGAAAAAAAATCAGCACCTGTACTTATATGGTTGTTGTCATCAAAATCAATATTTATGGTTTTAACAATCTCCTCTCTTTTTTATGATGACAACCTGTAAGTATATTTATTATAAAATATAATGTGCTCTCCTTATTTCTTTAAACTCCTCCTTAGTGTATACTTATATTATATTTTATATTTTCTCCCTCTTTATCATCAACAAAAATATGTAAAGAAAAATAAACTCCCCCTGAATGTTACATATATTAAATCCTACTAAATATGATAATGTTGTAGACAACATCAAAATCAATACTAAGTGCAAAACAATATTATAATTAATTATATATATAATTATAACAACATAGGTTTTAACCATACATTCAAGACATATCGTTCGTGTTAATTAATCAAACTAAAATATGCTATTAATCCAAGTCAAACATTTAAACACACCACTTACATAAGTTTAAATACAAACCAAACTAAACAATTAAACTTAAAAAGCCCTATAAAACTAAACAATCAAACCAATGAATACAACCCAAACCATTCGTTATTTTTACAATTTTAATGTTTTGATTTAATTATAAGAGATTTGTGGATAGAGCAATTTGGATAATGAAGATAGAAATTCCTTTCTATTTATCAAATTACCATGAGCATTGTAATGGACCTCTCCTATGCAACGAACTCCATCTTCATCATTATCCTCATTAGCGTCATTATCCTATTCTTTGTTTTCCTCTTCATCATCTTGATTTAAAAGATTGTGAATTCCACGATTCACTTGAGAGTCCTTTACGATGATGATTAGACTTGCTTCATTATCCAATGCATGATTTTGTAGATTCCTTAATATTCTTTCATGTGACTCATTTCAAATTCTTTAGTCATTATATCAGGCAAATTCTTTATTTAGTTGTTCATTTATTGACTAAAAATAATGACATTTGCATATATTTGTATAAATTGAATAACATTGTTAACTCTTTTTATAAATAATGTACTATCTAGTTTACCTATTTCAAAATTAGATTGTATTAAGTATGATTTGAGTCTTCTATACCAAGCTCTAGGTGCTTGTTTTAAACCTATGATGCCATTTTTAATTTGTAAACGTGATTAGAGAGTTTTTCATCTTCAAAAAATAGGGGTTGTTTAACATATACATCTTCTTTAATAAAGCCACCTAAAATGCACAATTGACATCCATTTGAGATAATTCAAAATTATTATGGTAAGGAAAACGAGCAAAAAATTTATGGCTACTAATTTGGCTATAGGGGCAAATGTTTCATCAATGTATATTCCTTCTTCTTGGATGTACACTTATGCAACATGACGTGATTTATTTCTTATGTCTTCTCCTTGTTTATTTAATTTACTTCTAAAAAGCCATTTATTTCCAATCACATATCGATTTTCCATGTCATGGAACTAATTCACAAACATTATTTCGAATGAACTGATTTAATTCTTCTTACATGGCAAGTATCCATGAATCATCTAATAATGCTTCTTTTGAATTTTAAGGTTCGTTAATTGAAATAAATGTTACATTAGTCATCTTATTTAGTTGATTTCTAGTTCTTACAACTGATTCTATACTTTCTAGAATATTATCATTCAGATGCTCTTTCAAAAAATTCATTCTTTAATTTGGATTTAAATTATTTGTATTTTCATTATTAGTAGTTTCATTATGTATAGTTTCGCTCACTAGGATTAAGATTTTCTTCCTCATCATTACTAATATTAGTTACATAAAAAATTTCATCAAATGAAACATGTAATTTTTTTTCAACAGTGTTAGTTCTAATACTAAAAACTCTATAGGCTTACTTCTATTTGAATAACTAATAAATATGCCTTTATAAAATATATAGCATCAAATTATCTAGATTATCTTTTGTATTTAATATAAAACATTTACTACCAAAAACTTAAAATAAGATACTTTAGGCTTTTTATCAAAAAATTATTCATTAGACATTTTTTTGGTTAATGGTCTTAATTAAATTCTATTCAAAGAATAACATGCTGTACAAACTATTTCAGCCCAATTTTTTTTTAGGTAAATCGCTATCATTTAGCATAGTCTTAATGCATTCTTGTATAGTCTATTTTTATGTTCTATAACTTATTTTGTTAAGGAGTTCTAGGAAAAGAAAAGTTATTTGTAATTTATTTCTTATTACAAACATTTTCAAAATTTTCGTTCTTGAATTCTCCTTCATGACCACTCCATGTTGTTTTAATTTTAATTGACTTTTGATTTTGGATTTTCTTAGTGAAAATTTTGAACATTTCAAATGTATCACTTTTATATATAAGAAATATTGTCCAAGTATATCTTGAAAAATCATATACTATTACAAAAACATTTCTATAATGATTTATTGATTGAAACTGTGATGGATCAAAATGATCTAAGTGAAGAAGTTTTAAGGGATGTGTAATCGAAATCATGCCTTTTGATTTAGATGAACTTTTGTGAAGTTTTCCGAGTTAACAAGCATCACATAGATCATTGGCACTAAAACTCATTTCTGCAAGTTCTCTAACAAGTTCATATCTGACTATTTTGAATAAATGTTTAAAATTTAAATGACTAAATCATTCGTGCCAAATCCAAGGGTCACTAAATTCGGCCAAAAGACAGAGACACTTTCATCTCTACTACTAATAAAGAAAATTCGTTGAACTAATTTACTCGGTGTATTTTTGAAATTCCAAAAATGCCCTCGCTTTCCATTTATATGGCTACGCTCATACAGTTACTACCATATGAAAGAATCTTCAATTTGTATAACTAATGACTCAAACAAAATATCAACGTATACAATAATACAAACAGCCCGTGTGCGAAGCATCGGCCCATACTAGTACTAATAATATAAATGTTACATTTCCTTACTCCTTCAAAAATAATTCTAGGCTCATTATCCTCGATGTGGAAAATGCCTTTGAAACCCTCATCACATAATAGACTAGTACTAAACAGATTATGTTTTAAATTGTTAACTAGCAAAATATTGTAAAAGAGTTTTAGAGTTGCCGACTCTTTCGATGCCGATGACTTATCCTTTCGAGATATCTTCAAAGTTAACTGTTCCTCCATCTTTGTAAACAATGTCCTTTAAGACTCCAAATTTCCAGTCATGTGTTTGGAGCATCCAATATCTAGTATCCATTTGTCCTTCCTAATTTGTGATGTATGTTTATTAGGTGTCTCTTCAATATCTTCCATATAATATATTTGTCCCTGCAAATTTACATTATACACTTCCAAAGAATCAAGTGGCTTGGCAATACTATTAGTTCCTAGTCTATTTGAGGGTATCATCAGGATTTTACAATTTTTTTCTTCAAAAATATTTTAAAATGTACTACCAATGTTACTAGCCATTTATACTTTCAAGATATAAAATCAAATAACGAGTTTTTGGAAACCTGATGCTTTAATACCAAATGTGGAAAACAATATAGTGCTCATGTCAATGAATTTTAAGGCTACTATAACTCTAGAAGGGGTGAATCATGATGACTGCCCTGTACCACTGGCTCAAATAATAACTAAATAATGCACTGCAGTCGTGCCCTACCGATATAGTACAATCATCAGGGATTAAAATGAACAAATATAGCATATAACCTGTCGTATATCTCATAGTGCATGGATAAAATATAATATCACGGATACAACAAAAAAGACAGTAATAATAATGTGAACTAATCATAAGAGTATAATATCCATACAGTTATACATCAAATGTCATAGAGTATACAACATGATCAACTCAAATAAACTGTCTCAATAGATAAAACTAAGAAAGCATTGCCACGGGTTCCACGGTGTTGTTTAGCGGAAAAGCGTAGAAATCCATATATGTATATAATACGAGGTAGCTCCATCAGTTCGTCCTACAAATAGCTAATGCACCACCAAGACCTATTATCTAGTCTACTCATTTAAGAGTAGCCAAGATAATAAGAAGTAAAACATAAATTTTTTGGATCAAACAACAGTTTGATGGAGCGGTAAATGAATCTCGAAATACTATACAAGTAAATATGATAAGGAAAAAAAGTACACAAACCATACTTGATCTATTCCTGCAACCAAAAAGTTAGCACAAAACACTATAATATGCTACTCTACAATATCACAAAGGTATTATACAACATAGAATAATGGGTTTTCAGATATCCCTATCTCCAGTACCTACTCCAAATGATATCCTCGAGTGATAGCCCACTAAAGAAAGCAACCATAGCATCCATCAAGTAATACCCACTATCACTCATCCTTATGCTTTAAATATATGATACCTTGTATAGCTTTCTTACTACCAAGGACTAATGGAAATCTCGGTTTTCCTTGTACTCTAGTTCCATGTAGCTCAAAGCTCAATACGTATCTCATGGCCCATGCTTAACACTGGACTCAAAGCTGATGGTTTAGGGTATACAAGTCTCTCAATTAACCCACGGGCATCCCCACTTACAATACTTTTGCTTCGAGTACAATAGAAACTAACCCAAGTATCAACGGTTCCTTAATATATTCATATCTGAGCCCTCCATTGCTCCATTTGAATTTCGACCCCTTATATTGCTTAATCCAGTTTCCATTAGCCAAGAACCCACCACGTTTCCCATTCTACCGCTCTTTCCTTTATCGAGCTACTATCTTCGATACCTACTCCAACCATGAGTCACAAACCGAATAAACAAAGCTTTTATGATGTTGTTACATCACCATCCAACCTTGATGCGAATGAGCCAACACATTCAGGAGATTTACAGGATCCCTACTCGTCCCCTTGAAGTTTCACTATCACTGGACCCACTAGAGCATCTTGGTATTAACATGAACAAGTCGGTACTGACTGCACCCATTGGCCAATTATTTGTCAAGTTTATTTCCACTTCTTCCTTGCTTCTTGTACTCCATACCAAGATACTTTAACTCTGACCTATCCATCTAAAACTACTCAGCCATCACTCTAAAGAAACCACTTCAAGTTCTAGAAGAACAACTTGATAGCATATCCAACACCAAGTCAATTCCTTGCATCAAGCTATGAAAAAGATCCTCTAGTCACACTCTATCCAACTACCGACTTTTTGGAGCAATATAAACAACTCTTAGCGAATTAGGACTTGCGACTTGAACGCCAAGCTCTTCCCATACTCCAGAGCCTACTTTTCAAGTTTCATCCAATTCTGATCATCTTTGTCTTCGATTAGCCAAATTCACCAAACTATCTTTCCAACATCCAAACACTATCTAACAACATCAAAGCACAACATAAAATATGGAATAACATGCAATTACATCCATTTCAACCAGCGACACATAGAATTATAGCAATCAAGCATATTCCAATCCAAATCTAAGAAATCAATGAACAAGTGAGTATGAACAAGGTAAATTACAAAATATTTCCACAAATCATTTTAGAATTTCTTAATTTAGGTCATAAACATATGAAAACATGTGATTAAAGAAGAAAATGATTTTTAGATTAAAAATCATATTAAAAAAATAATTCTACCATATAAACATGCATGGGATAGTGAAAAGTCATAAACCACTCACTATTTACCAAATTCAACCAATTTGAGTGTAGATGAATATGGACAGTGATCAAATGCAATGCTAAGTAACCAAATTGAAGATCTCTATCTTCTAATCAATGATCTATTCACCAATCTTCAATTCGGTTTGATTTAGAGAGTAATTTGGGTGACGTTGAATGAATCTAGGGGAAATGGGAGTTTAGATCTGATTTAGGAGAGAAGGAAAAGTTTTAATTTGACTCTCCAGCCCCCTATTTTTAGTAAATCTCGAATTAGACTAATGGGCCTACTATTGGGCTTAATTACCTACATAATGATTCTTTCTAGTAGTTGTTAAAACTTAAAACAGATATAACTTCCTAGCCGAAACTTCGTTTTAATGCTATCTCAACTCTATGATATGAAAAACCATCATCTTGAAGCAATGGAATTAGTTTGAGACCCTAATTCGACTCCTATCATAATTTATTTAGGGTTAAAATGGTCATAAAGAAATTCAAAAAAAATCGTAGGTGTGATATGTCCCTAAGAGTCATAACCCCATATTTTATAATCGTATGACCTTGTATGAATAAAATAAAAATATTTTACGATCCTCGGTTACGTAAAATATGGGTCGTTAAATTCTCCCTTCCTTTAGAAATTTCACCCTGGAAATCCTTAATGATCCAAAGTATAAGCAACCATAATTATATGGTATGCCTACCAATCATAATCACCTATCAAAGATCTTAAACGAGTAGCCATGCAATGAACTTACCCTAGCATGTAGAATACTAGCCTATTAAATATAATACACAATGGTGAAAGTAGATAGGATAAACGATGGATCTTACCATTCAAAGAGCTCTGGACACGTCATTCTCATATTCTCCTCCGTCTTCCATGTATAATCGTCATCACTTCTGCTTCATTGTACCTTCACTAGCTTCATAGACTTTCTCCTAAGCTGTTTTGTATCGCACCCAACAATACGAAGCAGTCTAAGAGTTCTAGAAACTTCTAGTTATACCTCAACATCTTCTAGCCAATCTGGTGTAATTATCATACCTGAGTCCTGCACAAACTTCCATATATAAGAGATATGAAAAACATTATGCACGCCCCCTAGCTTTTGAGGTAAGTCGACCGTATAAGCTAGCTTCCTAATCCTCTCGACTGTCAAAAAGGACCTACAAATCCCTATGTCAACTTTCCTTTTCTATTAAACCAAATTATATTTTTCAAAGGAGAAACCTTCACAAATACCATATCTCCGATAGAAAAACTCTAAATTTCTTCTTCTCTTATCCGCTTAGGTATCCCGTTGACCTTGAGCAACTTTCATTTGTTGCCAAATGATCCCAATCTTCTTTGAAGTCTATCTGATCATACATGTTCCAAGTAATAGTTTCTTGCCCCCTTTCTGCCAACATGAAGGAGCACAACATAGTCAGCCATACAATGCTTCATGTAATGCCGTACCAATACTCAATTAATAACTTTTATTTATGCAAACTCTATGAGATGTTGATGATCTTCTCATGATCCTTCAAAATCTATAATGCACGATTGTAAGATATCTTTCAATTTATGATTTACTCTTTCAATTTTCCTATCCGTTTATGGGTGATAAGCTATGCTAAAATGTAGCATAATCCGTAACGCCTATTATAAGCTCTTCCAAAACCCACTGTGAACAATGGGTTTCAATTGCTCACCATGCTCTGTAGCACACCGTGAAATCATACTGTCCACTTTACATACAACTTCGCCAGTTTGGATGTCATTCTACTTGACTTAACGGGTATAAATCTGGCACTCTTGGTCAGTCGATCCATTATGACCCAAATGCCATCGTACCCTGCTTGAGTCCTCGGCAGTCCATGAATAAAATCCATTTATACTTGCTTCCATTTCCACCCAGGAATAATTAGCGGTTGCAACAATCTACTAGGTTTCTTCTGCTCTTCCTTTACTAACTGGAAGTTTATACACTTTGAGATGAATGCCCCAACATCCCTCTCATACCTTCCCAACAATAAGTTCGTTTCATATCTCGATACATCTTGTTACCATCGTGATGAATGGATAACCTGGAAGGGTGACAATCTCATAATAATTCATCTCTTAATCCATCAATATCAGGAACAAATAATCTTCTATCCTTACAAAGCAACCTTCTTGGTCGAGTTCGTATTGCTTCATGTCTTTAAATTCTATTCCTCCTTTTATCCTTGCTATGATCTTCGGGAGCCTAGCATCTCACTTCTGACTAGTACTCATCCTTTCGATTAGAGTAGGTCTGATTGACAAACTTGCCGACCTCTCTGGTTCCAGCTCAAAATAAGGTCTGAAATCATATCCAAAAATATAATCAATTTCTTCTATTTCCAAGAAAATTGCTCCCAAACTAGCATATCTTCTACTCAATGCATCAGCAACTACATTCTCTTTTCCTGGTGTTTATGAGACACCAAAATCATAAGAGACCAAGAACTTCAACCAACGTTGCCGACGAAGGTCAAGATCCTTCTAAGACAAAAAGTACTTCAAGGATATGTGGTCTGCGAACAGTTCAAACCTTTCCCGTAGCAGATAATGCCCCCACATCTTCAAAGCATAAACTATCGCTGCTAATTGCAAATCATGAGTCGGATAATTCCTTTCGTGTAACTTTAGTTATTGACTAGCATGGGCAACAACTCTTCCCTTCTACATCAATAAGGCATCCACGTGCATCTCTATATACTGTCAACTTCTCGTTTCCACTCGGAATGGTCAATACTAATGCACTCGTCGACCTCTCTTTTAGACTCACAAACACGTTCTTACACTTTGCATCCCAAATAGAACTCTAACTATTCTTCGTCAAATTGGTCAATGGTGTTGTCATCTTTGAGAAGTCCTTAGTTAAGCGTCTATAGTATCCCGCCAATCCTAAGAAACCCATCACATCCATAGCAATCTTGAACTGGTTTCAATCTTGAGCCGCTGCTACCTTCGTAGAATCTACTACTATGCCCTGTTTCGAAATGACATGACTCAAGAGTCTCACTTCTTCTCTCTAGAAGTGACACTTAGAGAACTTCGCTCTGAACTTGTAATTCCTCAATATCTCTAGCTCAATCCTCAAGCATGTTTGGTTCTCCTCTTCATTTTTAGAATAGATTAGAATATCAACCGCGAACACTAGCATGAACTTATTTAATCGATCTCTGAAAACCCGATTCATGAGATCCACGAAGTATGTCATAGCGTTGGTCAATCCAAATGGCATCACCGACCAATCTTAGAAACTTAATGGCATACGAAATGCAGTAATTGGCACAATCTCCTTAGCTACTCTCAATAGGTGAAATCCTGTTGCCAAATCCTTTTGAGAGAACACCTTCGTACTGTGGACCCGATCAAACAAGTCACCAATGCATGGGCATGGATACTTGTTCTTCTTCGTCGCCTTATTCAGTTCACAATAGTCCACACACAACCTCAAAGAGTCATCGGCCTTAGTCGTGAATACTACAGGTGCACCTCATTTAGATATACTTCTTCGTATGAACCCCTTCTTAATAGGTCATTCATTTGCACCTCTAATTCCTTTTGCTCTTTGGGTGCCATATGCCTTAAAGGCATAACCATAGGCCTGGTTTGCTTCACTAGGTTAATCTAAAATTCAGTCTCTCTATGTAGCGGTAATTCGATGACTTCCTCAAAGACATCCGTATACTCTCTAGCGATTGGCATAGAAGAAAACCAATACTGTGGAACCTCTACCAATCGGCATAGAAGACAACCCCTCATGTGGAACCTCTAGCCAATATTGAAAGCTAATCATCGCTCCATCCTCTAGTAAGCAGCTAATCACTGCCATTCGCCCTTCTACGTCTCTATTTGTCACCAACAGCTTTTCGCAATCCACTACAGCTACATATCTCTTTAGCCAGTCCATTCCCAAGATAATCCCAAACCTAAATAAATTCAAAACAAACAAGTACAAGCAAAGGAACATCCATGCCTCAATAAGACTAAAACGCTACAAACCGTGCACAAGCTAGTTGAGCCTCCAATAAGGTTTGTCACAATCAAGGGCTAGTCTACTATCTTAGGCCCCAATCCTAATTTGTCTATTAGATCACTACATATGAATGAAGGCAAAGCTCCGATATCAAATAAAACATGAACATGAACTTCACCAATAGAAAGAATATCTTGAATGATGACTCCATCTCCCTTCTCCCTCGCCAAGGGACCACTCAACAAAGTCGAGACTGCATCCAAAGCATATGTTTTCATAATTTGCCTATCCTTCACTGGTTTCGGACAATCGTTCTTCAAATTTCTAGGATTATCACATTCGTAGCACTTTTTCTTCTAGCTCACTTTGCAGTCCTTGATCAAATGACCTTTCTCCTTCCATTCATAGCAAATAGGTTCCCACTTACCCTTCTTCTGGTCATTCATTCCTTGAGACTGCTTTCTCTATCCATTCCTCTTCTTCTTGCCTCCACCACCTTGCTATGGTTTTGGCTCTTCCTCCTTATGGAAGATGCCATAGCCGTCCAAGCCTTAGGATATAGGTTCTCACGACAAAGTGCTTTCTCAACAAGCTTCTTAAAAGGCTCATCAATGTGGTCCACCAGCTTCTCTCTGAGACAATAATCCAAACCAATGATGCACTTTTCACTTTTTCCCAATAAAGTGTTAATGAATGACTTCCCATACTTTGACATAGCATCAAACTTTGCCACATACTCAGAAACTGACATCTCTCCTTATTTAAGATCATCAAAATTTCCAAACTATACTGACTTCTGGGTAACCGATATGAACTTCTCCTCGAATAGGTCTTAAACTATTCCCAACTAAATGATCTCCTGACATAGCAACAGTTACAACGTTCCACCAATTCATGGCCTGATCCTGAAATTGTCTAGAGGACAACTTCCTCTTCATAGTATCATCTACTTCCCTATCAATAAAGATGCGCTCATATCAATTTGATCTTGCACTTTTATGGCTGATTCTATTCCACAAAATGACTTTCCTCCCAAAGTAGAGTAATCTTTGCTCAACTTAGCGAAATCATCCCTAGGCACTTGCACGGGAGAAACTTCAACAACAGTCACACCAAGAGCAGTCCTCATCATCATCGCCATCATAGCATTGAACATAGCTTAATAATCAGGAATGGTAGCTCCTAATCTTGCTCCTTCTTCAACTCCCAAAGAAAATATCACATTATTCCTTGTATACCAGGTCATTCTTATCTGTAACAAGAATGATCGGTCCCACATAAAGAAAACTATGTCCATAGTGCTAATGTGCATCAACTTATACTCTATAATATTATTATAGAGTTTTGAAAGTAAAAGTACAAAATAATTACGCACTCCCTTGTATATATACTCTCAATCCAGTCTACGGTGATAACCCCTTCCCTATCTTTACTGGATCTCGGTATCAACTCTAGTTAATCATGTAACCAAAACTCGACACCAAATGTGACGACTACCCTATACCACCAGCATAAATAATAACTAAGTAGTGCGATGTAGTCATGCCGACCGATATAGAATGATCATTAGGGTCTAAAAGGAATAAACACAACATATAACCTATCGTATATCTCATAGTGAATGGATAAAATATAATATCATGGATAAAACTAAAGAAATAATAATAATGTGAACTAATGATCAATGTATAATATCCACAGAGTTATACATCAAATGTCATAGAGTACACAACAAGATCAAATAAATTGTTTCAGCAGATAAAAATAAGAAAGCACTACCACGGGCTTCATAGTTTTGCTTAGCAGAAAAGCATAAAAATCCAAATATGTATATAACACGAGATAACTCCATCCAGCTCGTCCTTCAAATAGCTACTATGTTACCTACCCAAGATAATAAGAACCAAAGCATAAAACTTTGGATCTGACAACAGTTTAGTATGAGGGGTAAATGAATCTCAAAATACTATATACGTAAATATGGTATGGAACAAAGTACAATAACCATATCTGGTTTGTCGCTACAAACAAAAAGTTAGCACATAACACTATAATATGCTACTTCAATATCATAAAGGTATTATACAGCATAGAATGGTGCATGTATAGATATCTCTATCTCCAATACCTACCACCAATGATACCCTGAGCGGTAGCCCACTAAAGAAAGCAACCAACGTAACCATAACATCCATCATGAAATACCCAATATCACTCATTCCTATGCTTTGAATATATGATAACTAGTATGGCTTTCTTACTACCAAAGACTAAAGAAAATTCAGGCTTTCGTTGTACTCTTGTGTCACGCAGATCAAATATTAATACATTTCTCGTACCCAATGCTAGACACGACCCAAAGCCATCGGTCTAGGGTATATAGGTCCCTCAATTGACCCATGGACGTCCCCACTTACAATACCTTTGCTTCGAGTATAACAAAAAATACCCAAGTACCAAAAATTCCTTAGCACATTCATATCTGAGCCCTCTTTTGCTCCATTCGGATTTCGAGCCCTTCTATTGCTCAATCCAGTTTCCACTATCCAAGAACTCACCATGTTCCTTATTCTACAGCTATCTCCTTTATCGAGCTGCTATATTCGGTACCCACTCCCTACATGAATCATAAACCAAAGATATAAATCTTTTATCATGCTATTACATCGCCATCCAACCTTGATGCGAACAAGCCAAACCTCCAGCATGATCTATAGAATCCCTATTTTATCCCATAGAAGTTCCACCATCATTGGATCTATAAGAATATCTGACCTCTCCCATTGGCTAATTATTGACCATGCTTCTTTCCACTCCTTCCTTTGCTCTAGTACCCCATGCCTAGATGCTTTGACTACAACCTATCTATTCAAAACAACTCGACCATCATTCCAAAACACCCACTTAAAGTTTTAGAAAAACAACTCGATAGAATATCCAACAGCTAGCCACTTCCTTGCATCAAGCCATGAATAAGCTCCTCTAGCCATGCTATATCCAACCGCCAATTTGTTGAACCAATACAAACAACTCGGCACGACATAAACAAGTTGGTACCAACTTATTTCCTTAGCTAATTAGGACTTGCAACTTAAACCCCATGCTCTTCCCGTACTCCAAAGCCACCCTTTCAAGTTTCGTCCAATTTTAATTATCTTTGCCTTCAATTTGGACACCGACCTATATTTCTTACATCCAAATCATTAGCAAATAACACTAAAGCACAACATAAAATCATGGAATAACATGCAATTACATCCATTTCAATAAGCAACAGATAGAATTATAGTAATCAAGCGTATTCCAATCCAAATATAAGAAATCAATAAAGATATGAGTACGAACAAGGAGAATTAAAAAACATTTCTACAAATCATATTAGAATTTATCACTTTAGGTCTTCATAAACATATGTTAACAGGTGGTTAAAGTTAGACAGAAATTATATCAAAAATCATGTTAAAACATACAATTCTACCATATAAACATGCATAAGATAGTGGAAAGTCATAAACCACTCACCAATTATCGAATTCAACCAATTTGAGGTAGATCCAATACAGACAGCAATTGAAAGCAATGCAAATCAACTAAATTGATGATCTCTATCTTCAAGTCAATGATCTATTCAGCAATCTTCAATTTGATTTGATTTGGAGAGTTATTTGGGTAATTTTGGATGAAACTAGGGTTAATAGGAGTTTAGATCTGATTTGGGGGAGAGAATTTTTTAATTTGACTGTCCAGCCCTCTATTTTTAGTAAATCTCGAATTAGACTAAGGACCTACTGATAGGCTTAATTAATTACACATTAATTCTGACCAGCAGTTGTTAAATCTTAAAACAGGCATAATTTCCTAACCATAAATTCGTTTTTTCTTTTATAACCACTTTACAGAATGAGAAACCATCGTTCTGAAGCAATGGAATTGGTTTAAGACCCTAATTCGACTCATATCAAAACCTATAGACGAAACAATGTTTTCATGATCAAAATGGTCACATAGAAATTCGAAAAATATAATAGGCATGTAAAATGTCCCTAAGAGTCATATTTCAAAATTTTAGAATCATAAAACCTCATATGAATAAACTAAAAATATTTTACGATCTTCCGATATGTAAAATACAGGTCGGTACATGAACGGTGTGTATAACTTATATGGAATTTTTCTAAATTATTTCGAGACCTGAATTCAAATACAGATAAATAGTACAGATACATACTAATAGGAAGTAGTAGATATATATAAATGCACTAAAAGTAAGAGAGATGACACTAGGAGTTTTATATTGGTTCAGATCAACAAATCCTACATCCAATCCCGTACAGTGTATGTACAAATTTCCTTTCCAAGCCAAATTTAAATAGGTAGCAAGCAAAATAGAATACAGTCTTGAATTCAAGGCAACGAGATACATCCTATTGATTTTCCAAGTTCATAGTTGAATCCCTTGATTTAGTCGGGCAAAAGATTACCCACTTGATTTAAATGCCAACAAGCACACCCACTTGATTCGAACAAGCAACATGCAAAATGACTTGATTTGAATGGGCAACAAGCACACAAAACAAATTATAATAGAGAGTTTTGATTCTGAATGCAAACAGGTTTACTTTGGATACAAAATATCCTACAGTTCTTTTGGTAGCACTTCGATCTTTGAATTGATGAAACAATACTTTTAAATCAACAAGCAGATCGTGGAGAATGAATATAGTAAAGTAGAGATTGAATTTGAGTGAATTTGAATAGTATAGAAAGGGGATTTTGTGAAATATATAATGAGAATTTAGAGTAAAAGAAAGTAGTTAATAAAATTAGTTTTCTAGCCTCATTTGTAAAATGTATGAAGGGATGTGTCTATTCATGAAGAAATGTAAACAAAAACCAAAACTATTTAAATTCAAAAGACACATCTTCAACTGTATATATGCCAATGTACCTATGTAGCCTATGTTGACATACTTATGTATGTTTTGAAAAACAAGAAACACTGTGTGTTGCAAAATTCTGAACTCTTGTAAAATCATTTAAACATAGTTTTTAAATACTTTAATCTATAAAACTCTTATAAAATATTTGTAAAAATAAATTTAAAAACTCAATAAATATATAGACAATAAAATAAATAATTTGATAAGAGAGTATTCAAAGAAAAGAAAGTTACTATTCAAGGACTATAACAATTTAATCTACTGTCTATTAACTATAAACTATTATCTTCAAAACTTCTTGTCTTAATCTCTAAACTCACAAGTCTTCAAATATCTTGATCATCTCTGAATTTTGATTTTTAGTCTTTTTATTAATCAGTCTTCAAACTCGTTTATCTTGTACTTGTCTCCTATAAACTATTCTATACAATTTGGAAAGATATCACTACCTATATTTATATGGTTGTCATCATCAAAGTCAATATGTAACGATTCCCTTTTTAAACCAAATTTAATTTAATAATTAATATAAAATTTTGGGATTTAAATTGTGAAATTAATTTGAATTTTTCCAAAACAAATGAATTTGTGTTTGTTTATTTATATATCTATATATAGATTGTAAATAGAATTTGAATTTGAAATTCAAATATAAAAATCTTAAAAATAATTTGGATTTAAAAATAATATGTGTATGATTTTTATTAATGTATAAATTTGTTTTAAATCATTTTCTTTTAAATTGTATAAATATAAAAAAGGAAATGTATTTATAAAAATAGAAAAACATAATTTAAAATCATATAAAAATATTTTTTAATACGTAAAAAGACAAGTGTTAAAATTATAACACATAATGTAACAAGTGTAAATCATTTAACATATAATTAAACAAGTGTAATAATTCTAGTATGAAATTTAACAAGTGTCACTCTTATTTTTATTTTTGAGATAATTAATAAAAATAAAGTCAAGATATGTATATACTTCATATCCTATTCTTTTATTTTCTTTCATGTGATTCAAAACCAAGACTTAAGCAAGAAATCAAAACCAGAAAACAGAAAAGAAAGATCAAAACAAAAGTAAAACTCAAACCAGAAAATCAAAACAAACATGAGAAAACTTAGACAAGAAAACAAAAACAAAGCAAAGTTCAACTCAGTTCAGTTTAACGCTGAAATCATGCAAACAAATCAAATTCAAAGGTCATCAAGCTAAGTTACTATTGCTAGATTCTCAAATTTAAAACATACTTCCAGGCTCTTCTTTGTTTCCTTCAACTTGTGAGTAAATTATTTTGAAAATGAGCTAAAACTTGATGTTTGAGATGAATATGTGAAGTGAAGCTGTGAAATATAGTTGCATGTATACAAAAATGAACATATACACCTGCGCATGTCTAGGAATAGACATATTGTCTCTGTTTTTAAATCACAGGTTATGAAACTTGTTAGAAATCCAAAAGCTCTGTCTCTCTCTAATCCTCTTTAGGCTTTAAGTTTCAAACAAAACATGTTTGTATAATCATGTTTTAAGTTTTAGAAATAATTTTAAGCATAAATGATTAAAGTATTTTCTGGAAAATCAAGAAATACAGATGAACATAAAACATATCAAAAATTCGAGAGTCATGTTTTCTTGTTTCAATTATATCATCTTAAATTTTTTTCAAAAATGATGATTTTTAAAGGTGGAATCAAAATTGTTAAGTGTGTATTTATGGAGAACTTGCGAGTTGAACGGAATCGTATGTTTCGTCGAATTCTGGCAATCGGGGAGGAGATGGATCTTATGATCGTAGCTGGAGCATGCTTGGTGGTCGGGGATCATCAGGAAAATGCTCGGTGAATTTATAATTCACCGTGGCGGCGGTGCGACTTCAATTTAGGGTTTAAGCCCACGTTTTAGTTGTGATCGGAATTCGAGTAACTACAGCGTCGTCAGTAGACCGGAGGTGATCGGAGCTAGTGGAATCGAAGCGTTGGTTTTCGACGAAACTTTGGTTATGATTGCATGATCTCTGATGGCCGGAGGTCGCAGTACGAGGGTTCTTTGATGACCAGTTCGTTCCAGTGGGTTCATGTATGTGCAATTTTGCTCAAAGTTTGATTTCATGATCGTTTTGGGATTTTAATGGTCGGGGCTGTAAAAGTGGGTCAAGGATGACTTGTGGGAGATGGAGGCGATGGCCAGAATGCCGGCGATTGGTTTGTGCACGTGTACGTGCATTTGTGTGTATCTAGGTTGGGAAGAAGGAGTTGATCTCGGAGTTAACCTCGGGAGTTGTGTTGCTGGCTCGAGTAAGTGCTCGGGTAAACTTGTATGGTTTATTATGTTTATCAGGTTTAAAAATTTAAAACCAAAAACAGAGAAAAAAAGGTGGCTTGAGGAAGTCTCGAGGGAACTGGGTTTTGACCCGGGGCGACACTTGAGTTAATCTCGGGTACGTGTAGTTACAGTTTTCAAACTTTAAAACAAATTCAAATTTAAACATATTTAACTCATTCTTTTAAATAATTGTTTTGATTTAAGTTTGGGATTAGTAAAGGTTTTAAGTAAGTTATTTTAAAATAATTAAGTTAATATACTTAATCATGTGATCATTATTTGTAAATTAATTCTTAAGTTATTTAAAATAAATTTAATAGTGTAATTAAAAATTTAACTGGGAAGAAATGTTTTCAATTATTAATTAACTTAAATATCTTAAGTTAATTTAGGTGTTAATGTTAATTAATTCCAAGGTTTATTAAATAAAGATTTTTAATGATAATTTAAAGTAATTAATTAAGATAAATAATTTACCTTTTAAAATCTTAAGTAATTAAAGATTTATTAATTAATAAAAGTAATTAAAGGATAATTACTTAAAGAATAATTACTTAATATAAGTAACTAAAGAGTAATTAAAGGTTAATTAATTATTGATTAAAGGGTAATCAAATAATAATTAAAGATTAATTAAATAATTAAGTTTAATTAATTAATAATTTAGAATTAATTAATTAATAATTAGGGATAATTAATCATTAATTAAGGATAATTAATGAAAATAATTATGTTATTAATTAATTAAATAATTAATTAAGATGATTTGTAATTACTTAATGTTAATTGAGCGGGGTTAAGTGATAAGTAATTAATTTATTTTGAGTTAATTAAATTAATTATAATCATATGATCATTTAATCTTGCTTATAGATGATTGGATTATTATTGAATGCCTTGGTTTGGTTGATGTCTCTAATATGTGATTTGTTAATTGCTTTGGATTGAGCTGTGATATCCGTGATATAATGCTGCATAATTGTGAACTTCTGAATTGAAGTAAAATTGTTGGCCTTTAAAAACGGCATTTGAATTTTGATGCAACCGAGAGTCGGATTCCAAATGGTTATCCAAAACCCACATCGAATCTAAAAGGTGAATCTTTTGTTCAAAGGATTACAGATGGAAATTTGTTATGACTTGTGTATCCACATCTTTTTTAAAATAAGCGCTCATTATTCGGTTAATCCGGGAGAGGACATTAAGTCATAAAACCCATTCCGAATAATGATACGACGAAATAGATTAGCGTTTGAAGACGGTGGTTGAAGACTGGGTATTTTCAAGAACGAAAGGATTACCTATCGAATGTCTCTGCATTGAATTGCTCCGGTATAGAGATCTCCATATGTGATGGGAAGTCCAGTCGGGATTGTGGATATTTGGATTTGCAAGGACTTCTTCCTTTATTGGACGAAGTGCCTTCAGTTCCATTCAGACACAGGATGGACTTGTATGGATGTATGTATGACATTACACTTTGAGATATAAAGCTGGTTTCTATCAAATACAATTTTGTTTGGTGGCGGAGAATTTATTCTCTTAGCTTAACACCCTTCTCTGAGACGTATAAGCTCAGAGGTTATGTAATTGATGGTTACTATGATATATTCCCAATTTGATAATGTGGCATGCTAAGTGCTGATCACTGGTTGATCAAAGCATGGCTTTTGTGAAAAGTGTAGCTTTGTGGGATGAGACATCATCAAACCTCACACACCGGAAATGGTCAAAAAAGGAATAGATGCAGCAAGGTTATGGGGGTCGCACCCCTCAGGTTATGTGCATTTCCTTCTGGATAAAAAGTGATATTCTGGTATGGAGCCCAAATAATTTGCTTATATGGTTGTTGGTGTTGAGGGCCCTCGATAAAGCTCAGTTACGACCGGAGGATGGCATACTCGTGGCAGTTAGTTACCTAGTTGCAGAGGTAAGCCGGCCTTGTGCTGGCAGAGATCTGGTTAGGTTCATGGGGTGTCCCTCCAGAGGCGTACCTTTTCGGATAAAGGAAGTTCCTTAGCCTTGGACATTTGCTGGAAATCCAATCACTCAATACGAGCCCTTTACGGTTTTAGTTGTAGAACTCGCCATCTAACATGGTAGCTATAGTAGGCATACTATAACGTGTGTATGCCGGCTAAGATTTATATTATACTTTTGAAATATTTTCACACTATGCACTAATAATAATATCAAAAGGATTTTGACGTATCATGCATGTTTGACTATCATAAGGAGATATCTTCTCCAAATGTGCGATTGCATTGTGTGTGCGCCGAGAAGCCTTATGGTAGTTTCATTTTCCAAAAGCATGAACGGATTTCTTTTTGTAATTTGTTTTTGTACAAACAACTGTTTTTTGTTTACTCATACCAGTCCTACGATTGACCCGGAGTTTATTGTTCCCATTCCTAAATTCTGGGTGCCCATAATTTTCCACGTGGACAGCCTAGAGTTTGGTTATCCATGTTCTGGAGCAAGTTCAGATAGTAGATTTGGATCTAAAAGTCTTTTGGATCTTCGGTCTTTGAAGCATTTTGGTTTGGAGCTTTGAAGTTTGGATTGAAGGTGCTTATATTGGATTCTCGCTCTCACTCTCTTTCCTTTAAAGACCCTATTGTTGTTCCACTGTGTGTTATTTTCCAGTTGTTGTATCATATACATTGTGCTCTGATGTTGGTGGTCGTTGTTGTAATGAATGTTGTATCCATGTTGTTGTATATCAATGAAATCATCTTTTGTTTCTGCTATGTTGTTATTCATCTAATGTGTTATAAGCTCTAGCGAACTGGATTCCAATGATTGAATCTCCAACATTCAAATGCGAATGAAGTATTAGATGTCGATTTTTCAAACGCTAGATTCTGGGTCGTCACATTTGGTATCAGAGCTAAAGGTTGGTTAAGAACTTTAGTTTTGGAGTATAACACATTAGGTGACTCATTAGAGATAGGGTTAGAAATGACCTAGAATGAGTATATTCCCTAAGATATCTCGTCTGTATGCCTAAATCAAGTTTTATTACTATTTACAGATAGTGAGAATGAGCGCAAGAAGAGGACGAGGTAGGGGACGAGAAGTACCACTGCAACTGGTCGAGACCCTACAACAACAATAGAAATAGAGGGAGCAGCTCTTCCCATCCAACCCCAGCAGAATCTGGTAGATTTGTATCGGAGTTTCCTCAAGACTTGGTTGAAATCCATTCACAGGCAAGGAGATCATTATAGAAGCACAAGCCTGGATTCGATCTTGTGAAAGAATTTTCAAAGGACCGAAGTTGGAGGATGATCAAATGAGGTTGACAGCTTCTTGGCAGCTCCAGGAAGAAGCTTTGGCATGGTGGGAGACCATTACATTGGCTGAGCCGGAGGATGATGGGATCGATTCAAGGAAATGTTCGAGCAGCGTTGTATGCTGTCTGCCAGTATCTCCAGGATGTACCAAGAGTTTATTGACTTGAAGCAAGGAAGTTTATCTTTTGAAGAATATTTGAACAAGTTAACGAGTTATCCTGATTTGGTCCGGAGTTGGTGAATACACCTCTTAAGAAGAATGAAAGATTTATTAGAGGGATGAACAAGAAGTTCCATGAAAGAATGACAGCCCGTGTGAAGGAATCTTTTGCTGATTTGATAGATGTGGGATATAGATACACTACCTTGGATAAATAAGGGATTCTAGAGGAGAATGGAAGTAGAAGCAATCCAGATTGGAAGAAAAGGAAGTTTGGAGAAAAGAAACCATGGTAAGGCAAGGACAAGAAGAATAATCAGCAAAACAAGGCGAATAATGTTACTTGTTTCAACTGTTTGGAGAAGGGACATTATTCAAATAGTTGCAAGAAGCCCAAGAAGCAAGGAAGGAAGGATCAACCTATGAAGACATGTCAGGGAGCTAGGGAATGATATTACTGTCATAAGCCAGGACACGTAGTTAAAGATTGCCAGTCAATGAAGCAGGCTTAAGTAGCAAAGATGTATACAATCAAGGATCAGCCTTCAACCTCGAGAGCCGATAAAGGAAAAGGAGTTTTGGAAGGTAACCTTTTTATTTATGATAAAGTTGTTAGGGTACTGTTCGACACTGGAGCCACACATAGCTTTATTTCCCAACAAACCGTAAACGAGATAAAACTTGAATCCAAATTTGTAGACGAACCCATTCGTGTGAAGAATCCAGTTGGAGGCCCTGCAAATCTTTGTCTACGTTGTAGAAAAGTTCCTATCTCGTATTCTCGTCATCGATTTCCTATCATCCTTTTTGTTCTCGACTTTAATGAATTTGAAATTTTACTTGGAATTAATTGCTTAACGAAACACAAAGCTAAATTAGATTGTAACAATCGAACGATTTCGGTCAAAACAAAACTTGGGAATTTCATTGTGATTTCTTGTGAGGATCCCAGTCCAAAGAGGGATAAGCTAATGTATACTTTGGGGTATCTCGAACCTAGTTTGAAATCAATACCTATTGTTCGGGAATTTCCTGATGTATTTGAAGAAGTCAAGTCTTTACCTCCGCACAGCAGAATCGACATGGTTCCAAATGCTCGTCCTGTTGTGCATGCAAGTCGTAGGATGGCACCTAGGGAAAGAATAGAGCTGGTCAAGCAAACCAAAGATTTAATGGAGAAAGGATTTATACGACCTAGTCGTTCCAGTTGAGGTTCAGTTGTGGTGTTTATGGCCAAGTCTGATGGATCTCTGAGACCGTGCGTAGATTACCATGATCTCAATAAATTAACTCTTAAAAATAAATTTCCTTTCCCCAGAACCGACAACCTGTTCGATGAGTTGCATAGCGCTCGATTCTTTTCTAAGATGGATCTAGCCCAAGGGTCCCATCAGTTGAGAATTGCAGAAGATTATATTCATTTAACTGCTTTTAGGGGTCTAGTTACATTCTATGAATGGTTGGTTATGCCCTTCGGACTAACCAATGCTCTTGCATATTTCGTAGACTTAATGACCCGAGTATTCCGAGAAGTTTTGAATAAATTCGTTCTCATATTTATTGATGATATTCTAATCTACTCCAAAACTGAAGAAGAGCATGCCGAGCACTTAAGAATTGTTTTGTAAATATTAAGGGCAAACATTCTATTTGCCAAATTTTCTAAAATGTCATTCTTGGGTTAAAGAAGTTAGATTTCTATGACATATTTCACAGTGGAGGGAATTTCTGTAGACCCTGGCAAGGTTTCCGCTGTCCTAGATTGGAAGCAACCCACAACTCCAAAGGAAGTCAAAAGTTTTCTAGGATTATCCGGATACTACCGAAAGTTTTTCCAGGATTTCTCCAAGTTGGCCAGTCCATTAACTAAGCTGACTATGAAGAATGCCACATTTATTTAGACTTCGAAGTGCGAGGAAGCATTCCAGGAACTGAAGAGAAGGTTAACCACTGCTCCCGTTCTTGCTATTATTAATGGGAATCCAGGTTTATCCATGTACACAGATGTGTGTGGTGAAGGTGTGGGTGCTGTTTTAATGCAGGAGGGTAGAGTGTTTGCCTACGCAAGTAGATAATTGCGACCACATGAAAAGAACTACCCCACCTAGGATCTTGAGCTTATCTTTGCTTTGAAAATCTGGCGTCATTATCTTTTGGGTGAAAAATTTGAATTGTTCACCGACCATAAATCTTTGAAGTACCTCTTTACCCATAAGGATTTGAATTTAAGGCAGCAACATTGGTTGGAATTTCTAGCGTCATACGACCTGGATATTCGGTATACACCTGGTAAGGCCAACGTGATAGCTGATGCTTTGAGTAGAAGACATGTTGTTCTTGCTTATTTGTTGTCACTCCTACTCTTCTTGAGAAGGTTGCTAGTAAGAAGAAATAAGACAAGTTTCTTCGAGAAATTTATGGGAGAATACTTCAAGGCGAAGATTCTAGCTTTGAAACCAATAATAGTGGAATTATAAGACTGAAAGGGAGGATGTGTGTTCTAGACATCCCAGATCTCAAACGAGAAGCATTGCACAAGTGTCACAAGTCCAAGTTTCGTATCCATCTAGGGGTTAATAAGATGTATCGAGATATTAAGAGGATTTTCTGGTGGAAAACGATGAAGAGAGATATATCTATTTATGTTAGTCGATGTGCAAGTTGTCAGCAACTAAAGAGTGTTCAAATGAAGATGGCGGGCTTACTCCAACCACTTGAAGTGCCTAAACGGAAATGGGACCAAGTGTCTATGGATTTCATAGATGGTTTGCCACGAACTCGGAAGTGTAATGAGGAAATTTGGGTTATTGTGGATCATCTGACCGACACTGCCCACTTTATCCCAGTTAAATCCACACAAATGGCAGCGAGTTTGGCAGAGTTGTATGTGAAAGAAATTGTTCATCTCCATTGAATAACGAGTAGTATATTTAGTGATCGTGACCCGATCTTCACTAGCAGATTTTGGGAGGCAATTCAAGCCGCACTAGAAACCAAGTTGAACTTCAGCACTGCTTACCATCTGCAGTCTGATGGGAAAACAGAAAGAATAAATCGAATCATGGAAGATCTTTTGCGTGCTTGTATTTTTTATTTTGGGGGTTCATGGGAGGATCATTTGCATCTGGTTGAATTTTATATAATAAGAATTATTAGGCCAGTATTAGAATGGCTTCTTTCGAAGCATTGTATGGTCTTCCTTGTAGATCACCTGCGTGTTGGACTGAGTCGGGTAATGGCTTGTTCTTGGTTCGGATATGATAAGAGAAGCTTCTGAAAAGGTTGATTTCATTCGAAAGAAGTTGAAAATTGCACACAGCCAATAGAGAAAAGTTATGCCGACCATAGGAGAAGAACTTTAGAATTCCAGATTGGAGATTCAGTTTTCCCAAAGGTTTTTCCAATGCGTGGAGTTTTGAGGTTTGGAAAGACTGGTAAGCAGGCACCGCGATATATAGGTCATTTTCCTAACTTGAGAGGATTGGTACTTTGGCTTATCGAGTGCAGTTACCTAATTGGTTAGCTGGCGTACATGATGTGTTCCATGTTTCTCACCTTTGGAAATATGTGCATGATCCAGATCATGTTATTGAGGAGGCCGCTAAGCAGGATTTGGAGATCACACCTAATTTGATAGTGAAAAGAGAACCATTGAAAATTATTGATCGAGATGAAAAGGAGTTGAGGAATGAAGTGGTAAAATTGGTAAAAGTTCAATGGAGTGGAGAACCAAATGATTGCATTTGGGAAGGAGAGGAAAGCACGCAGAAGTCCTATAACAAGTGTAGAATAGATATTTCGGCTTAATCTAGTAAGCCATTTCTCTATCTTTTTATATATTCATATGTTCTTTATTTGTCTCCTGTCTTTCAAATTTTGAGGACGAAATTTTCTTAAGGGGGAATCTGTAACGATCCCCTTTTTAAACCAAATTTAATTTAATAATGAATATAAAATTTTGGGATTTAAATTGTGAAATTAATTTGAATTTTTCCAAAACAAATAAATTTGTGTTTACTTATTCATATATCTATATATAGATTGTAAATAGAATTTGAATTTGAAATTCAAATAAAAATCTTAAAAATAATTTGGATTTAAAAATAATATATATATGATTTTTATTAATGTATAAATTAGTTTTAAATCCTTTTCTTTTAAATTGTATAAATATAAACAAAGGAAATGTATTTATAAAAATAGAAAAATATAATTTAAAATGATATAAAAATATTTTTTAATATATAAAAAGAAAAGCGTTAAAATTATAACACATAATGTAACAAGTGTAAATCATTTAACGTATAATTAAACAAGTGTAATAATTCTGGTATGAAATTTAACAAGTGTCTCTCTTATTTTTAGTTTTGAGACAATTAATAAAAATAAAATCAAAGCTATATATACTTCATTTATTTTCTTTCATGTGATTCAAAACCAAGACTTAAGCAAGAAATCAAAATTAGAAAAATAAAACCTGTAAACAGAAAAAAAAAAAAGATCAAAACAAAAGTAAAACTCAAACCAGAAAATCAAAAACAAACCTGAGAAAGTTAGACCAGAAAATAAAAGCAAAGCAAAGTCCAACTCAGTTCAGTTCAACTCAAAAATCAAGCAAACAAATCAAATTCAAAGTTCATTAAGCTCAGTTCAAATAATATTTCTAGATTCTCAAATTTAAAACAAACTTCCAGGCTCTTCTCTATTTCCTTCAATCTGGTGAGTAAACTATTTTGAAAATGAGCTAAAACTTGATGTTTGAGATGAATATGTGAAGTGAAGCAGTGTAATATAGTTTCATATATATGAAAATGAACATATACACCTGTACATGTCTAGGAATAGACATATTATCTCTGTTTTTAAATTACAGGTTACGAAACCTATTAGAAATCCAAAAGCTCTCTCTCTAATCCTCTTTAGGCTTTAAGTTTTAAACTAAACATGTTTGTACAATCATGTTTTAAGTTTTAAAAATAATTTTAAGCATAATTGGTTAAAGTATTTTCTGGAAAATCAAGAAATACATATGAACATAAAACATATCAAAAATTTTAGAGTCATGTTTTCTTGTTTCAATTATATCATCTTAAATGTTTTCGAAAACGATGATTTTTAAAGGTGGAATCAAAATTTTAAGTATGTATCTATGGAGAACTTGCGAGTTGAACGGAATCGTATGTTTCATCGAATTCTGGCGATCGGGGAGGTGATGGATCTCATGATCACAGCTGGAGCATGCTTGGTGATTGGGGATCACCAGAAAAAAGATCGATGATTCACCAAGGCGGCAATGCGACTTAAACCCACGTTTTGTTTGTGGTCGGAATTCGAGTGACTGCAGCGTCATCAGTGGACCGTAGGTGATCGGAGCAAGTGGAATCGAAGCATTGGTCATCCATGAAGCTTTGGTTACGATTGCGTGATCTCTGATGGCCGGAGGTGGCAGTACGAGGTGTTTCTCTGATGACCAGTTCGTTCCACTGGGTTCATGTATGTTCGATTTTGCTCAAACTTCGTTTTTGTGATCGTTTTGGGATTTTGATTTTTGGGATTTTGATGGTCGGGGTTGTAAGAGTGGGTCAACGATGACTTATGGAGGGTGGAGGCGATGGCCAGGATGTCGGCGATCGGTTGTGCATGTGTACATGCATTTGTGTGTATCTGGGTTGGGAAGAAGGAGTTGATCTCGAAGTTAACCTCGAGAAGTTGTGTTGCTGGCTCGAGTAAATGCTCGGGTAAATTCGTGTGGGTTATCATGTTTATCAGGTTTAAAATTTTAAAACCAAAAACAGAGAGAAAAAAAGATGGCTCGAGGAAGTCTCGGGGGAACTGGGTTTTGGCTCGGGGCGACACTTGAGTTAATCTCGAGTATGTGTAGTTACAGTTTTCAAACTTTAAAACAAATTCAAATTTAAACTTTTTTGACTCGTTCTTTTAAATAATTGTTTTGATTTAAGTTTGGGATTAGTAAAGCTTTTAAGTAAGTTATTTTTAAGTAATTAAGTTAATTTACTTAATCATGTGATCATTATTTACAAATTAATTCTTAAGTTATTTAAAATAAATTTAATTATGTAATTAAAATGTTAATTGGGAAGAAATGTTTTCATTTATTAATTAACTTGAATATCTTAAGTTAATTAGGTGTTCATGCTAATTAATTCCAGAAAATTTACTAAATAAAGATTTTAACGATAATTTAAAGTAATTAATTAAGATAAATAATTTATCTTTTAAAATCTTAAGTAATTAAAGATTTATTAATTGAAAAAGAAATTACAGGATATTTACTTAAAGAATAATTACTTAATATAAGTAATTAAAGAATAATCAAAGGTTAATTAATTATTGATTAAAGGGTAATCAAATAATAATTAAAGATTAATTAAATAATTAAGAATTAATTAATTAATAATCAGGGATAATTAATCATTAGTTAAGGATAATTAATCATTAATTAAGGATAATTAGTAAAAGTAATTATGTGATTAATTGATTAAATAATTAATTAAGATGGTTTGTAATTACTTAATGTTAATTAAGTAGGGTCAAATGATAATTAATTAATTTACTTTGAGTTAATTAAATTAATTATAATCATACGATTAATTAATCTTGCTTATAGATGATTGGATTATTATTGAACGCCTTAGATTGGTTGATATCTCTGATATGTGATTTGTGAATTGCTTTGGATTGAGCTGTGATATCTGTGATATATTGCTGCGTAATTGTGAACTTCTGAATTGAAGTAAAATTGTTGGCCTTTAAAAACGGCATTTGAATTTCGATGCGACCGGAAGTCGGATTCCAAATGGTTATCTGAAACCCATATTGAATCTAAAAGGTGAATCTTTTGTTTAAAGGATTATAAATGGAAATTCGTTGTGACTTTTGTAACCACGGTATTTAAAATAAGCGCTCATTATTCGGTTAAGCTGGAAGAGGACAATAAATCATAAAACCCATTCCGAATAATGATACGACGAAATGGGATAGCATTTGAAGACGGTGGTTGAAGACCGAGTATTTTCGAGAACGAAAGGATTACCGTCTATTGTCTCTGCACTGAGTTGCTCCTGTAAATCTATATGAGTGGATCGTATAGGATGTATATGCAAGTATATGCAACTAACTATATAATATAACTTGATAGATGATAGTAGCAACGTAAACTAAAATAATCAAACCAGGATTTTATACTGGTTCGGACCTTCCGTCCTACGTCCAGTCCCGAAGCTCCTCTTCGGAATTTCCTTTCAACTCACCCTCACTTGACCTAGAGGAACAGGTTTACAATAGCAGAGTTTCTTTATCAAGAATGTGTTCTATAATACGGATGTTGACTATTAACTACAATTGCTTCCATATATATAAAAGAGTCAATTACAGGTATTTTGATTACTTAGAGATCAGGTATAAATCAGTATGTAAGAGTTAAGAGCGTAAGTAAGTAAGGTGTTAAACTTCTCTGGGATTCCTGATTCTATTTATAGTGGTGGAGAGATCCTTTGTGTAGTTGCAACTGTTAGTAAGTGCTCTAAGGTAGCTTCTCATGGTGATGAAGAGTTGTAGTGAAGAGAAGCGAGCGTGTCCTTTCGGATGTGACATTTGTTCTTTGAATTTACATAGTCGAGTTCAAAATCAGACGTCTGGAAAATATTTCAGGCGTCTAGTCTTCATATATTTTTTGTATCTGTTTATATTTTAGACGTCTGTGTTCATTTACCAGACGTCTGGCTTTCATATATTTTTTATATCTGGATGCTTTTCAGACGTCTGATTCTTTCTGAGTTTCAAACCAGAAGAATCAATCAGACGTATGGCTAGTGTACCCAGACGTCTGAATGTGGGCATGTTGCTTTATCTGTGTCTGTGTCATCCCTCTTCCACTTCTATCGACTTGAAGTCTTTTGATACTTCTTTTGAGTCTTGTTTTTGTGTCTTTGGTAATGTTACTTTATCAACTACCTGTAAATATATATATATATATATAAATATATATATATATATATATATATATATATATATATTCGATTTCCATTGTATAGTTGTTATCATCGAAACCATATAATTGATTTCCTAACAATCTCCCCCTTTTTGATGATGACAACTATTCAATGTATTTATATGTAGATTATAAATCTCCCCCTGAATATGTGCTTATTTTTAATGTTATATGATTCTACTAATATTTCTCCCCCTTTGAAATTATCAAAAAGAATTATAACAGTGAATCGTCAAAAGGAAAAGTTCATTAATACATGAAGTGATTACAATCATAAATTTGTACAAAAATTATAAAACTACGATGTCCAAATTCTATATTTCCTTCGGGAAAGCTTTATTTGGATCATCTTCTTTTGGTTCTTCGTTGTCAGAAGTGCTATCCTTTAAAGGATATGTCAAAGCTTCCTTTGGAGGTTCATCCTCAGTTAGTTTTGAATGTTTTGCGGGAGGAGAAGGAACAGTGTTTGCCCAATCCTCAGAGGGTGGTGTTGGACCACGAACCCGTTGTAATACTTCTTTAAGAACCGATAAAATATTCGAGAGAGATTCTTCAACTGTGGCAAGTCGTGTAGCAAATGAAGTTTCAAAACTGTCAATTCTCTTAGCCAAAATTTTCTGATTTTGAGATAGAATTTTTTGGTTCTGAAGAGTGAGATCTCGAACACTTTCATTTGGATTTGTATCTGTTTGAGTCTCCATAATTTCATCCTGGATAATCAAATGGTGCGGGAGGAGGAGGAGTGACTTCTCGATGTTGTGCTTCCTCTTGGGATGGATCAATGTTTGGTTGAGGAGGAGGCTCAACTCTTCGAGATTGACGATTGTGCGTCCAATCTTCGAAGGACATAAACTCTGGAGGGATTTCAGGTAGGTGCATCAAAAAGATGAATTTGGTGGAAGCAAATTTAGACGAGATTTCTTCGAATGTCGATAGGTAGGAAGGAATATTATGTGCATGAAGAAGTCTCATAATATAAGTAGGGTAAATGATTGATGGCCATGATTGAGTCCAGAAGTGCTTGAGCTCGTCAAAGATGAATTTGGCCCAATTTACCCGAGTTCCACTAAAGAGAGCATATAAAGCTTTGTGCTCCAGTTCTGTTATTTTCTCGTGACTCCCCATACGTGGAACAACTGTATTTATTATCATTCTTGTCAAGAGTCGAGCTTTTGGACGTAAATATTTCGAAGCAAATTTTGGCATTTCGTCCTCCCAAATTTGATGAGTAATACTATTCCGTGGCTTGAAGCGCATATCCGGAATGTTGTATAAATCTTCTCCGGTGTCAGAGCATTCCAAAATTCTACCAATTATCCCCTGTGTTAACCTAATTGTATTACCATAAACACTAGACCATAGCCAGTTGTCTTCATCTTCAGTATTCCATACTGAAGTACTGTCTAGATTAGCATAGAATAAAAATATAGCTAATTGATCTATTTGAACATCATTTGGAGTAAAAGAGAGTAGGGTTTCCAATCCAGCATTTTCACAAAGTTCATCTAGATAATACATAGAGAATTTTAGGAGATTATAGAATGGTCCTATATGAAGTTCTTCTTTTGAATATCTTGATACCTTTTAATGGAATGTGGAGCTTTATGCATCCACCTCTCGATTTGATCGTCGAAGCACACCTGGGGGTTTGAAGATGAAGTGGGTTGATCTTGCGTTTTGGAGCCTTGATATTATTAGTGCGAGGAGGCATTTTTATTTAGTTTTGTAAAAGATGTTGATTGTGAGGAAAAAATCATTAAGAAGCAGATGGTAAAATGGAATAATTTCGAGATAGAGGAAAAAAATGACGTTATCTAGGTGTATTTAAAAGGTCGACTGAATTCCAAACGTCTGGATTTCAAGGCAGACGTCTGGTTTGCCCCAAATTTTTTTACATAAGATACAAACAGACGTCTGGTATTTTGTGTAGCCGTCTGTTTTGGTCGAATTTGTGAGTTTTAATAGGCAGAAACTTTAAACAGACATCTGGTTGTATATGTCAGACGTCTGGTTTAGACAAATTTGTGACAGAAGACTTGGTCAGATGTCTAGTTCAATGTGTTAGACGTTTGAAATTTTCTGAATTCTATTTATAGGAGGCGGAACTTAAATTCAGACGTTTGGGGGGATATATCAGATGTCTGACATATGCACACTGCTAAAAAAATTTAATTGTGTCAGACGTCTGGAGGATGTAGACAAACGTCTAAAAATTACAGTTTGGCTAAAAATAGCCTGAAGTTTGATGGTTTTACTTATTTATCGAAAGTTGATAGCAAACATTTTTATTGTTGTAAAATGTAATAACACATCAGTATAGATATATACAATAATTAATACGATTTATTTATTTAGACGGCGACAGAGTTTTAGGATTTCCTGACTCGTTATCCTTCCATGGTCTAAGTGGAGACCATATATTTCCATGTTCGTGGGTCCGTGGGGAGCAAGAATATCGTCTTGGTGAGGGCTCTGAAGGAGTACGATATGAAAAGGATGGATCCAATGAACTACAAGGTTTTGGTACTAATTCCCATACGTTATTACATTCAAATTGATTTAGTTCTTCTTGCATAGCTATTATCCAAAAATTATCATTTGAGGCTTCTTTATAATTTTTTGGTTCAAAGTTTGACACAAATGCTATATGGCTTATTTGATTGATTTGATTTCTAGTTACTCTTGAATTAAAATCTCCAATAATATTATCTATTGGATGATTCTTAAGAATTCTAGGGGATGAAATCAAGGTGTTATTTTGCATATTTGTTTCATTATTAATAGAATTTGTTGAATTTGTTAGTGGAATAATTCCTTCTTCATCATTAGTATGATTGTGAAAGAGATTTTCGTTGAATGAGACATGTAAGCTCTCTTCAATAGTATTATTTCGTTTATTAAAGATTCTATATGTTTTGCTACAATCCGAATATCCAACAAAAATACTTTCATCGGCCTTTGGGTCAAATTTTCCTAAGTTATCTTTTGTATTTAGTATAAAACATTTTGAACCGAAAGTTTTAAAGTATGATACTTCAGGTTTTTTTACCAAAAAATATTTCAAAACAAGTTTGTTTAGTCACAGGACGTATGGTTACTCGATTTAATACATAACAAGATGTCGCAATAGCTTCATCCCAAAAGTATTTTGGTAAACCACTACTATTTAGTAATGTTCGTGCACATTCTTGTAATGTACGATTTTTTTCTTTCTATGACACCATTTTGTTAAGGGGCACGAGGAAAAGAAAAATTATGCGTTATTCCTTTCTTATTACAAAAGTTTGTAAAAAGGTCATTTTCGAATTCTCATCCGTGATCACTTCTAATATTTTTAATTTTCAAATTCATTTGAGTTTTAATTCTTTTAGCAAATATTTTAAATATACCAAAAGTATCACTTTTGTATTTTAAAAATAAAGTCCATGTATATCTCGAAAAATCATCGACTACTACGAAAACACATTTATTGTGATTTATAGACCTTATTTGTGTTAGACCAAATAAATCTAAATGTAACAATTCTAATGGTTGTTTTGTGGAAATATTATTTTTTGATTTAAACGAGCTGTTCTTTAGTTTTCCAATTTGACAATCATCACATAAGTTTTCTACTTTATAATTTATTTTAGGCAATCCTCTTACCAACTCGTATTTTGCTAACTTATTAATATTCTTAAAATTGATATGACAAAAACGTTTATGCCATAACCATGGATCATTATGTTTGACCGTTAAACATAAGTTTGAATTTTTATTTATATTCATGTTTAATACATAAATATTTTTGTTTCTAAATCCTTCAAAAATGTGTTGTTTGTTATTATCGAAAACATCACATCTATCCTTTTCAAAATTTATTTGAAAACCTTTATCGCATAATTTACTAATGCTTTGTAAGTTGTGTTTTAAATTTTCTACTAATAAAACATTTGTAATAATAGGAGAGTTAGATATACCAGAGTTGATGACTTCTCCAATGCCTATGGCATATCCTTTTGAATTATCTCCAAAGGTTACCTTTCCACCATCGACGTATGTTATATTTGATAACATTTTTGAGTTTTCGGTCATAGGTTTGGAGCAACCGCTATCTAATATCCATTTCTCCTTATTTTTATTTTGGGTACCTGCAAAATAAAGAATTTTTTAATTGGTACCCATATATTTTATTAGGGTCCTAATTGTTAGAGGAAGGCAGCCATACCCAAGATGGTTTGGTGCCTTTATAAATATAATCTTTATTATAGACTATCCTTTTAAGTAATTATTAATATGCTTTTGTCTAATCAAATTATTATTTGGTTTAGGAATCCAAATTTTCATATTTTTGATATTTAATTTCGACTTAGAAAAACTTCTCGTTTTTATGTAACTAATATATTTAGCATTATTTCCTTTTTGTTTAGAAGTATTTTTAAATCCTATTCCATTTCTATTGCCTGATGGTTTTGAAGTTTTGATAAGATTTTTCAAATCTTGTTTTCCTTTATTAAATTTTGACACATTGTTGGTAATTTTATCTAAGTTTTTTTAGTTCTATATTTTCAATTTTCAACGATTCAATAATATTTTTAAATTCAATATTTTCATTTAACAAATTTTCTTTTACTATAGTAATATTCTCACTTTCTATCAATTTATTTTTGATTTTCTCTTGAGATATTTCAAGTTCTTCTTCTAGAATAATTTTTTTAGTCATTCAACATTCCTACTCAAGTTCTAATCTATTTATTTTGACTATATATTCTTTATTCAATTTTTTTATTTGTCTAAATTTATCATCTAATTCCATGCTAAGTTCTAATAATTCATCATAGCTAAGTTCAGGACATACCTCTTCAGTTTGTGCCATAAAACATACATTAGTCTGTTCTCCATCACTATCGCTATCACTTTCAGAGGATGAAGAATCCGAGACATCCCAAGTTACTTTGAAAGCCTTCTTCTTCTTCTTAAAATTTTGAACTTTGTTATTCTTTTTGTCATTATTGAGTTTAGGGCAATCCTTCTTCATATGACCGTATTGATCACATTCATAGCACTTGATTTGAGTTGTTGTGTTGGATTTCCCTTCTTTTTGAAATTTGGTCATCTTTCTAAATTTCTTGAATCTATTATAATTCTTAGCAATGAAAACTATTTCTTCTTCATCTAAATCGGAGTCATCATTTTTTATTGTTGAAATGCTAAATTCTTCTTCTCCGAATTTAGTTATTTTCGAGCCTGCAAATTAGCTTCATAGGACATTAAATGTCCTATTAACTCTTCAACTTTGAGAGTAGAAACATCGTTAGCTTCTTCAATAGCTAAAACCTTCCTTTCCCAATCTGATGTTAAAGAGTTGAGTATTCGAGAGACTAAATCAAAATCAGTAAATTTAACTCCTAATGCCATAAGATCGTGTTGGATAGTTTGAAATCTAGAATACATGTCAACAATAGTTTCATTTTGCTTCATTTTGAATGAAGAAAATTGGTTTTGTAAAATTGAAATCTTGGTTTGTTTGACCTTTGTTGTACCTTCGTGTGTAGTTTGTAAGGTACGCCAAATATCAAACGCAGTGGTGCATAACATGACATGTGAAAATTCATTTTTGTCTAAAGAGCAAAATAAAACATTCATAGCTTTAGCATTATTTGATGCTAAGGTTTTTTGTGCATCGGTCCAAGTGTTCATAGCAGTAATAGGTGCTTCATATATATCTTATGTGGCTGGCCAAATTTCAAGACCATTAGATTTCATAAAAATTCTCATACGTGTTGACCAATATGCATAATTAGATCCATTAAAGAGTGGGGGTCGTGCTGTGGATTGTCCTTCTTGAAAAATACTTGCCATATTAAAGTGATTCAAAAACGTGTTACTGTTATTTGATCACAATCTTGCTCTGAACCAATTGTAAATCTATATGAGTGGATCATATAAGATGTATATGCAAGTATATGCAACTAACTATATAATATAACTTGATAGATGATAGTAGCAAAGTAAATTAAAATAATCACACTAGGATTTTATACTGGTGCGGACCTCCCGTCCTACGTTCAGTCCTGAAGCTCCTCTTCGGAATTTCCTTTCAACTCACCCTCACTTGACCCGAAGGAACATGTTTACAATAGCAGAGTTTCTTTGTCAAGAATGTGTTGTATAACACGGATGTTGACTATTAAGTACAATTGCTTCCAATATATATAAAAGAGTCAATTACAGGTATTTTGATTGCTTAGAGACATGTATAAATCAGTGTGTAAGAGTTAAGAGCGTAAGTAAGTATGTGTTAAACTTCTCTTGAATTCCTGATTCTATTTATAGTGGTGAGAGATCCTTTGTGTAGTTGCAACTGTTAGTAAGTGCTCTAAGGTAGCTTCTCATGGTGATAAAGAGTTGTAGTGAAGAGAAGTGAACGTGTCTTTTCGGATGTGACAGTTGTTCTTTGAATTTACATAGCCGAGTTCAAAATCAGACGTCTAGAGAATATTTCAAACGTCTGGTCTTCATATATTTTTTGTATCTGTTTATATTTCAGACGTTTGTGTTCATTAACCAAACGTCTGGCTTTCATATATTTTTTATATCCGGATGTTTTTCAAACATCTGAGTGCATTAACCAGACGTCTGATTCTTTCTGAGTTTCAAACCAGAAGAATCAATCAGACGTCTGGCTAGTGTACCAAAACGTCTGAATGTGTGCATGTTGCTTTTGTGTCTGTGTCATCCCTCTTCCACTTCTATCGACTTAAAGTCTTTTGATACTTCTTTTGAGTCTTGTTTTTGTCTCTTTGGTGATGTTACTTTATCAACTACACATACATACATATATATATATATATATATGTGTGTATGTATATTCGATTTCCATTGTATAGTTGTTATCATCGAAACCATATAATTCATTTCCTAACAGCTCCGTTATAAAGATCCCCATATGTGATGGAGAGTTCGGTCGGGATTATGGATATCCATATTTGCAAGGCTTCTTCCTTTATTGGACGAAGTGCCTTCGGTTCCATTCAAACCTATGATGGACTTGTATGGATGTATGCTTAACATTACACTTTGAGATGTAAAGTTGGTTTCTATCAAATACATTTCTGTTTGGTGGCGGAGAATTTATTCTCTTAGCTTAACACCCTTCTCTGAGACGTATGAGCTCAGAGGTTATGTAATTGATGGTTTCTAGTGATATATTCCTAATTTGGAAATGTGGCATGCTAAGTGTTGATCATTGGTTGATCAAAGCATGGCTTTTGCGAAAAGCGTAGCTTGGTGAAACGAGACTTACCATGGAAATGGTCGTAACAGGAAAATATGCAGCAACGTTATGGGGGTCGCGCCCCTCAGGATATGTGCATTTCCTTCTGGATAAAAAGTTGTATTCTGGTATGGAGCCCAGATAATTTGCTCATGTGGTTGTTGGTGTTGAGGGCCCTCGATAAAGATCGGTTATGACCGGGGGATGACATATTCGTGACAATTAGTTACCTAGTTATAGAGGTAAGTCGGCCTTATGTTGGCAGAGATCCGGTTAGGTTCTTGGGTGTCCATCCAGATCATACCCTTTTGAATAAAGGAAGTTCCTTAGCCTTGTCCATTTGTTGGAAATCCAATCACTCAATACGAGCCCTTTACGGTTTTAGTTGTAGAACCTGCCATCTAACATGGTAGCTATAGCAGGCATACTATAATGGTATATATGCTGGCTAAGATTTATATTATACTTTCGAAATATTTTCATACTATGCACTAATGATAATATCAAAAGGATTTTCACGTATCAAGCATGTTTGACTATCATAAGGAGAAATCTCTTCCAAGTGTGCGATTGCATTGTGTGTGTGCCAGGAGGCCTTATGGTAGTTTCATTTTTCCAAAAGCATGAATGGGTTTATTTTTGTAATTTTTTGTACAAACACCTATTTTTTGTTTACTCATACCAGTCCAATGCCTGACCCAAAGTTTATTGTTCCCTTTCTTAAACTCTGGGTGCCCTTAATTTTCCGCATGGGCGGCCTAGAGTCAGGTTATCCGTGTTCTGGAGCTAGTTCAAATAGTAGATTTGGATCTAGAATACTTTTGGAACTTTGGTCTTTGAAGCTTTTTGGTTTGGAGCTTTGAAGTTTGGATTGAAGATGCTTACATTGGATTCTCGCTCTCGCTCTCTTTCCTTTGAATACCCTGTTGTTGTTCCACTGTGTGTTACTATCCAATTGTTGTATCATATATATTGTGCTCTAATGTTGGTGGTCGTTGTTATAATGAATGTTGCATCCACATTGTTGTATATTAATGAAATCATCTTTTGTTTCTGCTGTGTTGTTATTCATCTAATGTGTTATAAGCTCCAGCGAACTGGATTCCAACGATTGAATCTCTGACATTCAAATTCAATTGTGGTATTGGATGTCGATTTTTCGAATTCTAGATTCTGAATTGTCACACAATATCTGTGGTATTAACACAAAAGGAAATTATAACCACACTATAGAAAGAGAAATCATCGTATATTTTCAATGGAAGTGGTCTCGACCACTGATTTGGTTCCTTTCAAAAGTTATAGGCCCTATAATTTTTTAGGATCAAAATCAACTAATAAAATTTCTAAGGGCCAAAAAGGTCATTACCCAATTTCCCAAAGTTATGGCATCATATGATCATCCAATATGTAAAATATGGATCGTTTCAATTGGTAGCTAATCAGATGTGTATATAAAAGTTATGTTAGTATGTATCGGTATACAATATTGATGGAAATTTAAATCTGATTTCAATTAATTATTTGTTATATAGGTTTAGGACTTTTAAAGGCCCATCTAGGCACAAACTGTGGTAAGCTTAGGGTGCAGGGGAAGGGTAGTTTAAGCGTTGAAAATTGTTTTAAAAACGTAATAAAAGAACGAGTAAAAGAAGGAGATATATTCTCCTCATTTGCCTTTTCTTACTGCCACTTAAATCGCCTCATACATATCACTTTCATCTCTATCTTTCCCTAGCCTAGGAATAAGTTTTATAAGGCCATAGCCAAAAACAATCTGTGCAAAAAATAATCAAAACAAAATAGAACATAAAAGGCGGTGTTCATCTCCTCGGTTGTATGAGTTAGTACCACGGTCAACTGCAGTCAACTTAATGTCAAAATCTCTGGGCATAATAGTACGTTTAATAATAAATATTATTGATTCAAGGACCTTTTTTAGGCTAACCAAGTTGAGTATGGTTGATATTATAGTTTTGATAAAAACCAAATCCCATAAATCCTAAAGTGATATAGTGCCGACCAAGATAATTGATGTAAACAATTGTTATAAAATGTTACCGCTTAAATTGTAAAATTAGATTTTACAAATAAAGATGTATAAGAGATAAATTCAGCCAAACTGCCACACCACTAGTTAAGGTGATGTGTGAATGTTAATATTCGAATAGCTTGATTTAATCGCTGACTGAATTTATATCTACGAGTCGCAACACCTTATTGAAGATTTCTCTGTAATATCACACGGTTTAATTGATTTATAAATTAATTTATATTTGTGAAGTATTCTTTATTTATTTTTGATGTATTGGGTGCTTTTGTAATTATTCGGGTGACACTGGTAATTAATTGGATGCATACGTAAAAGCTATATACATATGTACCTACATACGATATCAATACTCATTTAATATAATTAAAATGATATTATTTGCTAAATGGATTTTGATCTCTCATTAGCCCAAGAAGGCCTATATGATGGACGCCTAAGAGTAAAGAGCAGAGGTTGATTTCGAATCCTAGACCAGATCTGGAATTGATGAAACAAGGAAATAATAAGAGGAGAACTTGCCTTCACTATTTCTCTATTTAAACAAGCCTGTCCTGAAACCGAGTGCGGATTAAGGATCTTAAAGCTAATTTAACACTAAAGGGGGGTGAATAATGTTTAATGGATTCTAAGACTTATATGGACTAATTTAAAAATTATGAAATAAATAAATGCAGAACTTAATCACAGAACAATCACAGAATCAAACACAGATGCAAAAAGTAAATAAAAAGCGGTAAAAGGAAAGAACACGTCGGATTTTATACTACTTCAGAGTTCCCTACATCCAGTCCTGTACCAAGACAAACACCTCTACATATTTTTATTATACGAATATCGAGATTACAGTCCTCAATTTCTAAAGGCCTTGAGGTACCCTCCTGTCTTCAAGTCCGGGGAAAACTTCTTGGTTTACGGTACACAAGATCGCCCAATTGATTTCCAAGCACAACCATACCTTCTAGAGAGACTCGATAAACTTTTGATTACAAATTGATCCTATAACTCTAAATAGCACTTTGATCTTCGAGAGAGGGTATAGAATCAAACAAGAATGAGATTCTAATTTGATTCACTTGAGAATTCAGCAGAATTTCGGCAGGATCATAAAAATATGAAAATTTTAGAACATGAATTTGTGGAGATGAAGGAGTGAAGAAAATAAGAAAATAGTTAGTTAAAAAATTCGTTTGTGAAGGCTTTTTATAGAACAGTAGCGGTCATAACCATTCGTGAAGAGATTTAAACGAACAGACACTTCTTTTAAAAATTGAAACTTTTGAATTTAAAGGCCTCCATGTCGACATGGGGTATCCCATGATGTCGACATCCCTTAGTTAAAAACAATGTAAAATTTGTTTTGAAAATGGTATTGCAAGGATAACAAGGTGAAATGATTATGAAGTAAAATAAACTAATTTTTCTATGTTTTTTAAAATAAAGAAGAGTAGAAAAATATATTTTTAGAATGTATATGTAAATTTAATTTTAAATCTCAAGTATATATATTATAAAGAATATTAAAAATCAGAAGGTAGTTTTAAAAACAAACGAAGTTTAAAACAAAAGTTTAACAAAAACAAAGAATATTTAAAGGCTAAAGCATCTTTTGAAAATCATTTGAAAAGATATTTTTTAAGGCTAAAATATTTTGAAAATTAGTTTTAAAAATCATTTTGAAAAAACATTTTGAAGTAGTTTTGCAAGCTTCTTCCTGCAGAATATTTCATCACATCAGGACTCGAGAACTTGTACAAAACCAGGATGTTTTTTGGTTTGTAAGCCACTTATCCTAGATTTGTAAGCTACTTGTCGTGGGTTTGTAAGCCACTAAGAAGGTAGAAATGGGTTCCATCCCAAATGAAATTTGGAATGAAGATTTTCATGCTATTATGAAGTTTTAACAAAACTAGACACTTATCTTGAAATCTTGATCTTGATACTCATGAGTCTTCAAACTTGATTTCTTCATTCTTGATCTTTATATTGTACAGTCTTCAATAATCAATACCTTCCTTATATATATTCTTCATAATAACATTCATATATATGTAGACAATAGTGTTAGTATATAAGTTATAATAAAATAATTTACAAAGGTTGTTGTCATCAAAACCACTATCTCCAGTTCCTAACATATCCCTCACTCTTTTAGATCTTTTGCTTCCACCTCGCAACCCCATGGCTATGAGTATTACAACGCCTCCTGTTGTAGAAAATTTTCAAAGCCGAAATATATTAAATACAGTAGATCCAATGGTACTCCTGACTATTGCAATGTTTGGAGATCGATTCAAGGTGAATCTTAAAGATCCGATCAATCAATGTGTGTTTAAAGGCTATATCCTTGAGGTATAACATCTTATTTACCTTTTATGCCACACTTATTATGCATTAGACAGTGTACACAATGATTTTTTATATGCATATTTGTTTTAACCTATTTAATATTTGTTAAATCACAATGATCGATATATGTTAATTATTTGGATGTTTAAATCATTGCATAAAATAAATTAGAAACTATTTTTTTGGCTAGGCTCGTATATATATAATTTTAAATATTAATATTATTTTCTAGTTATTTAAAAAAATTGTTTATTAATTTTAATTCAGTTATATTAATATAATATGTTTTTAAATTGCTTTTAAAATTTATTATATATACAATAAGTTTTGAATTTAAAAAAAATTATGTTGCATACACACAAGTATATGTACATACATACATATATTATGTATGAATGTATATATGTGTGTATATGTATATATAATTTGATGTCTTTATATTTAATGATTTAAAGTAATGTAATTTTAATTTATGTATAAATATTTATGTTTATTTACCTATAAAATTATAAAATTGTTTCAGATTTCAAAAATTATGGCCGAAAAGAATTATATATTATATAGCAATAAACATATGCTTTGCTATATTATGCAATTTTAAATTGCCGATGTTATGAACAAACTGAAATAAACTAATATATATATATATATATATACATATAAGATTATTGAAAGATATTTTATTTTCATTAACAGGTCTAAATTTATAATCAAATTGTTTTACTAGGTCAACACTATATAATTTAGATATTAAACTTGAATTATATACCTATACATTAACTAAGCACACATTTTTATGTTGTAATGCACGTTATACACATATGAGTATAAAATGATATACTCTTATGCAAATTAAATTTTAATTAAATTCATTTATTAAATAAATGAGTAAATAAATATAATTGAATTTTATTTAAATTAACTAGATTGAATACACTACAACCTTCTAGACTTCACAGGCCCATTATGATCTTAAATAGGGAAATAATAAAATCCACCTATTTCATCGCTATATATATACCTGTTTCTTTCAGAACATTGGTTCCTCGATGATCATGAGTAATACAACATCCATTGTATAGAGGCATTACGTACACTAGTTTGAATAGATGCATCGATATCCTTTTCACAGTATATCTTGACTATGAACATTTAAGAAGTAAGTATTCAGATTACGATTCAATACTCATGATTATGAATGCAATCGTAATTATAGTCGATGAAATAATCCCCTAAGGATTTTCTACTTGTATATGTTTAATGTTAATTAAAATTAATTGTATCTCAATATAGCCGCACATAAAGAACATAAAAACCAAATGAATACTTCGTTTCAAAAAAGATTCTTTTATAAGAGTTAAGTTATATAATAAATTACATAATTTCAAGTAGGAAACACGTTAACTCTATCAATATTATTATAAGAGATGATAAGAATGTGATAAAACCTAACCAGTTACATTGCTATCTAAGATGTTAATGTTGTGATCCATATGGTGTAATAAAAGAGAAAACAATTAAGAAGTGCCGACAAAGTCAGACGGAATTATTGAAAATGAGAGATTATTTACTAACCTCTTTGTTTCTTTGTTTAAACACCTACATGTTTAAACACCCGAGCCATCATATCAAAATGAGTGCTCTGTTTGATTAAAGTGACACTCCTTTTCTAAACAAATACATGGCTCCTTATCCATTTAAGTTCCATAATATTTGGACTTCTCAACATATATTCCTGGTTGTAGTGAAGTCCACAAGAATGCACTTGATATAGGTCCCAGTGATCGCTTTACCACTAAAATCAACAATGTCAAAAGACTGCTAGAGATGAAAACATTGATTTTTTTTTACCAATATTTTATCCCAAATTAACAAAGTGGAGGAGGATGCTATCTTCTTCATTTATGATGAATGACCCCTCTTATTCCAATGGTAAGGAGACTATCTGGATCGAAGGTAATTTTAACAGAGGGCTTGAATGAGAAGAAAGATACAAAAAAAAGGTAGGGTTAAAAAGACTATCCATGAAATCTCTAGGTCCAACGCCTTTACTCTACTGTTTGTAATTAAAAAATATATTTGCCACTTTAAAGCATTCAAAAAGAAGATGGTATTTGAACAAAGAACTCTAATGAAGTTGAGGAAGTGCTTATGAGGATTATCAAACCTTTGACCACTTTTCAAAAATACGACATTTATACCTTTATCCTTTAGTTGGTTGCTGATGCAGATAATCAAATAATGAATGGAATAAAATTAAATTTGTCATTCTCAATTTGTAAAAAGACGATGCCACAAGATATGATAAGTTTAGTGATCATTTGGTAGTCACTTCTCGTATGCGAGTGATTTTTTTTGTGGGAGACCCCATTTCACAAAGATAGAGGATTGATCTTGAAAAAGAACCCCCAGCTTTCCATAACTTGCATTTGATTAGCTTGTGCAACTTTTGTTGAATCCTAAATACTAGCCTGCATATTATCCACTCTATTGGAGAAATTGAATTGATACCAACTGTGGTGACCCATCTTTTTTGAATAATTTAAACCGAAAATATTCCATATATGTCCAATTCAACCATTCAAAAATGATAAATTATCAATGGGGTTTATAGTATGAATCAAACCCAGAATCACAAAAGCAGAAATAATACAAATCTCGCAGTGGAATTACAAAATATTGCACAAGTAGTTCATGAAGCTACCAAATAAGTTACAACAAGTTCCAAAAACAAATGAAGCAGGAATGGAAATACATAGAAGTTCAATACCAATACATGCCAATTGAAAATAGGGAAATAATAATAGATAGAGTGGAGTCTTTGACCAGTCTCTATTTCCTTAAAATTGCTTCTCAAACACTGTAATCCTCATGCCGACCCGAGCATAAAGCAAAACAAAACACTCGAGTTGGGACTAATATTCTTGTACAAGTGAATCAACTCAAGTGAAACCAGTTACAAACTTAAATCACAAGCAAGGTTCATCTAAAGAGGTTAATTACAAACAATGTCCTTACATTCATCTCTCATACCAATACAAAAATCAAAGGCTATAATATTGTAGTTAAATTAAACATGACAAAATCATATGATGTATTCTTTAGATCCGGTGTATAGATATCTTTATCTCCAATACCTACCACCAATAATACCCTGAGCGATAGCCCACTAAACAAAGCAACCAATGCAACCATAGCATCCATCAAGCAATACCCACTATCACTCATTCCTATGCTTTGAATATATGATAACTTGTATGGCCTTCTTACTACCAAATATTAACGAAAATTCTTGTTTTTGTTAATCTCTTGTGTCACGCAGCCCAAATATCGATACATTTCTCGTACCCAATGCTAGACACTAGACCCAAAGCCATCGATCTAGGGTATATAGGTCCCTCAATTGACTGATGGACATCCTTACATATAATACCTCTGCTCCGAGTATAACAATGAACACTCCAAGTATCAACAATTCCTTAGCACATTCATATCTGAGCCCTCTTTTGCTCTATTCGGATTCTGAGCCCTCCTGTTGCTCAATCTAGTTTCCAATATCCAAGAACTCACCATGTTCCTTGTTCTACAGCTATCTCCTTTATCGAGTTGCTATATTCGATACCTACTCCCTACATGAATCATAAACCAAAGGTATAAAGCTTTTATCATGCTATTACATTGCCATCTAACCTTGATGCGAACAAGCCAACACCTCCAGCACGATCTACAGGATTCCTATTTCATCCCATAGAAGTTCCACCATCATTGGACCTATAAGAACATCTTGGCACTAATACAAACAAGCAGTACTGACCCCTCCCGTTGACCAATTATTAGGCATGCTTCTTTCCACTCCTTCCTTTGCTCTAGTACTCCATGCCTAGATGCTTTGACATCGACCTATCTATTCAAAATGACTCGGCCGTCACTCCAAAGCACCCACTTCAAGTTTTAGAAGAACAACTCGATAGCATATCCAACGCCTAGCCAATTCCTCGCATCAAGCCATGAACAAGCTTCTCTAGCCATGCTATATCCAACCACCAACTTGTTGAACCAATGCAAACAACTTGGCATGACATAAATAAGTTGGTGCCAACTTATTCCTTAGAATTAGGACTTGCAACTTAAAACCCAAGCTCTTTCCATACTCCAAAGCCTACCTTTCAAGTATTTCGTCCAATTTCGATTATCTTTCCTTCGATTTGCCAAATTCACCAACCTATATTTCTAACATCCAAAACACTAGCAAATAATAGTAAAGCATAACATAAAATCATGGAATAACATGCAATTGCATCCATTTCAATAAGCGAAAGATAGAATTATTACAATCAAACATATTGCAATCCAAATCTAAGAAATCAATAAAGATATGAGCACGAACAAGGAGAATTAGAAAACCATTTCTACAAATCATCTTAGAATTTATCACTTTAGGTCATAAACATATGTTAACAAATGGTTAAAGTTAGAAAAAAAATTATATCAAAAATCATGTTAAAACATATAATTCTACTATATAAACATGCATAAGATAGTGAAAAGTCATAAACCACTCGCCAATTACCGAATTCAACCAATTTGAGTGTAGATCCAATATGGACAGCAATTGAAAGCAATGAAAATCAACTAAATTGATGATCTCTATCTTCAAATCAATGATTATTCAGCAATCTTCATTTCGATTTGATTTGGAGAGTTATTTGGGTGATTTTGGATAAATTTAGGGTTAATACGAGTTTAGATCTAATTTGGGGGAGAGAATTTTTTAATTTAACTCTCCAGCCCTCTATTTTGAGTAAATCTCGAGCTAGACAAAGGACCTGCTGATAGGCTTAATTAATTACACGTTAATTCTGACTAGCAACTGTTAAAACTTAAAACATGCATAATTTCCTAATCATAAATTCGTTTTTTCTTTTATAACCACTTTACAAAATGAGAAACATTGTTCTGAAGCAATGGAATTGGTTTGAGACCTTAATTCGACTCATATCAAAACCTATAGACGAAACAAGGTTTTCATGATCAAAATGGTCACATAGAAATTCGAAAAATATCATAGATGCGTAAAAGTCCCTAAGAGTCATATTTCAAAATCTTATAATCATACGATCTCGTATGAATAAAATAAAAATATTTTACGATCTTCCGATATGTAAAATACAGGTCGGTACACAAATAGTGTGTATAACTTATTTGAAATTTTTCTAAATTATTTCAAGATTTGAATTCAGATACAGATAAAAAATACAGATACATATTAATGGGAAGTGGTAGATATATATAAGTGCACTAAAAGTAAGAGAGATGACACTAGGAGTTTTATATTGGTTCAGATCAACCAATCCTACATCCAGTCCAGTATAGTGTATGTAAAATTTCCTTTCCAAGGCCTACTTTAAACAGATAGCAAGCAAACAGAATACTGTCTTAAATTCAAGGCAACGAGATACATCCTCTTGATTTTCCAAATTCATAGTTGACTCGCTTGATTTAGTCGGACGAAACATTACCCACTTGATTTAAATGGCCAGCACGCCCACCCATTTGATTTGAACAAGCAGCATGCAAAATGAGTTGATTTGAATGGGAGACAAACACATAAGAAAATTATAATAGAGAGTTGTTGATTCTAAATACAAATAGTTTTACTTTGGATGCAAAATATCCTATAGCTCTTTTGGTAGCACTTTGATCTTTTAATTGTTGAAAGAATACTTTCAAATCAATGAGTAGATTGTGCAGAATGAATATAGTAAAAAAAATATTGAATTTGAGTGAATTTGAATAGTATAGAAAGGGGATTTTGTGAAATATATAATGAGGATTTGGAGTAAGAAGAAAGAAGTTAATAAAATTCGTTTTCTAGCCTCATTTATATCGTATATGAAGAGTTCGTGAAGAAATGTGACCAAAAATCAAAACTATTTAAAATTCAAAAGACACATCTTCAACGGTACATATGTCAATGTGCCTATGTAGCCTATGTCGACATACTTATGTATGTTTTGAAAAATAGAAATACTTTAGCTGTGTTGCAAAATTCTAAACTCTTGTAAAATCATTTAAACATAGTTTTTTAATACTTTAATATATAAAACTCTTATAAAATATTTGTAAAAAATATATTTTAAAAATAAATAAATGTTTAGATAATAAAATAAATAATTTGATAGGAGCATATTCAAAGAAGAGAAAGCTACTATTCAAGGACTATAACAATTTAATCTATTGTCTGTTAACTATAAACTATAATCTTCAAAACTTCTTGTCTTAATCTCTGAACTCACAAGTCTTCAAATATCTTGATCATCTCTGAATCTTGATCTTTAGTCTTTTTATTAATCAGCCTTAAAACTCAATTATCTTGTACTTGTCTCCAATAAACTATTCTATACCATTTGGAAAGATATCACTACCTATATTTATATGGTTGTTGTCAAAGTCAATATTTGTGGTATTAACACAAAAGAAAATTATAACCACACAACAGAAAGAGAAATCAATGTATACTTTCAACGGAAGTAGTCTCGACCACTGATTTGGTAGGCCTTACAATTTTTTAGGATCAAAATCATCTAGTCAAATTTCTAAGGGCCAAAAAGGGCATTACTCAATTTCCCAAAGTTATGTCATTATGTGATCCATTATAAATTTAGAAGCAATATTTTATGATTGTCCAATATGTAAAATACAGATCGTTACAATTGGTAGCTAATCAGATGTGTATATAAAGTTATATTAGTATGTATCAGTATGCAATATTGATGAAAATTTAAAATTGATTTCAATTAATTATTTATTATATAGGTTTAGGACTTTTAAAGGCCCATCTAGGCACAAACTGTGGTAGGCTTAGGGTGCAGGGGAAGGGTACTTTAAGTGTTCAAAATTGTTTTAAAAATGTAATCAAAGAACGAGTAAAAGAAGGAGATATATTCTCCTCATTTACCTTTTCTTACTGCTACTTAATTACCCCCTACATATCACTTTCAGCTCTATCTTTTCCTAGCATAGGCATAAGTTTTATAAGGCCATAGCCAAAATAATTTGTGCAAAAAATAATCAAAACAAAATTGAACATAAAAGGCGGTGTTCATCTCTAGATCGTAACAAAATCCGGAGGCTGACTCAATCTAATCTCGAAATTATTCAATCATTCAAGGTGTGAACCTTAGACCACTTCTTAAGGTAATTACCTAATGTCAATTCTGATTATGTAGACATCTTGATAGCATAGTTTAGATCCCTTATATTATACAACGAAGTTATATATTCATGTGTTTCCCTATTTATTGCATGAAAATTATTTTAGTAATTGATATTTCAAAACAAATTCAAATGAAAATTGTATGAAATTTATATTTAGCCACAACATTTTATATAAATAAAAAAATTGGATTTTAATAACTTTTTTTAATTAGCTAATATAATTTTATAAAAAATTAAATACATAAATGTATATACATTCATTTATTAAATTATTTAATATGTATTTTATCAATATAAGTACTTTCGACTTTATAAAATTATAATCTATTTTCAAAAATTAATAATATATAAATAATTTCAAAACCATTTTAAAATATGTAAGTACTGGTGTGTATATATATATATATATTAAATTCGTACGAATTTTATATAAAAAATTAAGACCCTATGGCTGAATATTTTTGTATGTACATATACATATTTGATATATTTAAATACGTATATTTATTTTACAACAATATCATCAAATTTATCAAATTTATATACTATGCGAATACAAAATAAATTCCATGAATATACATATGAATATTTAATTCAACATTTATAAAGGATATTTTGTTTAAAATTCCAGATTTGATTTTGGATTTTTCTAAGTCAAAACTAGATTTTTAAATATAATGTAAAATATATATTGAATTAGTCAAAATTACTTTTAATTAAACATATATATGGTTATTATTTTATTATAATTTCATACGCATATAAAAATAATAACTAGGGACAACAAACAACATATAGAAAGGGCAAATGTATTCATTGTGGTGTAAATCTCAGCACCCATTAACATACACATTAATCATGTACACCAATTACATATTGCACGTGCATTATATACATATTAGTATATTTGATATGCTTAAAACAAATACTTAACTTAAAATAAATAAAATTTCTTTTAAACAAATAAAATAAAATAAGATTTTATTTCAAATTACTTTACATTGGATCTGATCAATTAAACGTCATAGGCCAACAAAGATCTAAAAATGGAAAAAAAAATTGAAATTCACCTATTTACCCACTACAACTCGGCTTGGTTACATACACAAAACACACACCACACACACACACAATGCAAACTATAACTAAGTTAGGCGTGACTCTAAATGTTGAATAAGAATGCCATAATGTAGAGCGGAAAAGATCCAAGAACTCACCAGAGTTTGAGAAATATTCACCCAAAAATTCCTACATAACAAAGGAAGTTCATTATTATCTAAGAGAGTTGATTGACGGAGTAGATAATTAAGCAAATATAGCATATTCATTCACTAAAGGACGCGCTTGATTGGTTTTGAGAACACGATTGAAGGAATAGGAATAAGATACCATAATCGACCCCAAACATAAGCGAGAGATTGAGAGTTGGGGGTATGCTTTAGGAGCAACTATGTCATTTGTTACATATATCTAACTCTATAACCAATCTATTTTATAATTAAATTATTTAATTTCTATTATATACTTTGTTATATTGTGATATAATTAATTTGGTAATTAATTTAAAGTACATTAGTTGGAAAATCCCTAAATAACATGTGATGTGATAATTGTTACAATGAGTTGTAATCATAAGAAAATTATCACAATATACAATAATATATTATTTTAAACTTTCTTGGTCAAGATTTTTTGAGAAAGGTATCGATACATCCACTAAAACCAGTGTACATAATGCTTTCCATATGTTGCACATCATATTACTCATGGCTACAAGCAGCACTAAAGGTTATGGGTTAATAGTTATTGGATAACTATAGAATCACCCATCCGAGAGTTTCCAGTTGGTTAATAACAACTAGGTTGAACAAGGAATATTAGGGTGACAATGTTACATAAGTCTCCCGAGTTGAGAATACTGTTGAGTTCCAATGTGGATACTCTGCTTTGATTCTAGTTAAACTATAACATGACAATCATCGAGCACTATAGTTGGGTATGAGTTAAAGCATTGAAATTGAAACACTTTTCAATAGAGAATTCATCTCCTCGGTTATATGATTTAGTACCACAGTCAACTGCTGTCAACTTAATGTCAAAATCTCTGGGCATAATAGTACGTTTAATAATAAATATTATTGATTCAAGGACTTTTTTTGGCTAACCAGGTTGAATATGGTTGATATTGGAGTTTTGATCAAAATCAAATTCCATAAATCCTAAAGTGATATAGTGTTGACCTAGAGAATTAATGTAAACAATTGTTATAAAATGTTACCGCTTAAATCGTAAAATTGGATTTTACAAACAAAGATGTATAAGAGATAAATTCGGTCAAATTTCCACACCACTAGCTAAAATGATGTTTGAATGTTAATATTCGAATAGCTTGATTTAACCATTGACTGAATTTACATCTACGAGTCGCAACAGCGTATTGATGATTTCTCCATAATATCACACGGTTTAAGTGATTTATAAATTAATTTATATTTATGAAATATTCTTTATTTATTTTTGATGTATTGGGTGTTGTTGTAATTTTTTGGGTGGTATTGGTAATTAATTGGATGCATTCATAAAAGTTATATACATATGTATCGACATACGATATCAATACTTATTTAAATATAATTTAAATGATATTATGTTAAATGATTTTTGATCTATCATTAGCCCAAAAAGGCCTATATGATGGAGGCCTAAGAGGAAAGAGGAGAGGTTGATCTCGAATCCTAGATCAGATCTAGAATTGATGAAACAAGGAAATAATAAGTGGAGAACTTTCCTTCACCATTTCTCTATTTAAACAAGCCTATCCTGAAAGCGAGTGCGGATTAAAGATCTTAAAGCTAATTTAACACTAGATGGAGGTGAATAGTGTTTAATGGATTCTAAGACTTATATGGACTAATTTAACAATTATGAAATACAAAAATGCAGATCTTAATCACAGAACAATCACAGAATCAAACACATATGCAAAAAGTAAATAAAAAGTAGCAAAAGGAAAGAACACACCGGATTTTATACTGGTTCGGAGTTACCCTACATCCAGTCTTGTGCCAAGGAAAACACCTCGTACATATTTTTATTATACAATGTCATGATTATAATCCTCCATTTCTAAAGGCCTTGAGGTACCCTCCTGTCTTCGAGTGCGGGGCAAACTCTTTTGATTTACGGGACACAAGATCACCAAATTGATTTCCAGACACCACCACACCTTATAAAGAGACTCGATTAACTTTTGATTATAAATTGACCCTATAACTTTGTATAGCACTTTGGTCTTCGAGAGAGGGCACAGAATCAAACAAGAATGAGATTCTAGTTTGATTCACTTGAGAATTCGGCACAATTTCGGCATGATCTTAAAAATATGAAAATTTTAGAATATGGATTTGTGGGCAAGAAGGATTGATGAAAATAGTTAGTTAAAAAATTCTTTTGTGAAGACTTTTTATAGACCAGTAACTATCATAACCATTCGTGAAGAGATTTAAAAGAATAGACACTTCTTTTGAAAATTGAAACTTTTGAATTTAATGGCCATCATGTCGACATGGGGCATCCCATGATGTCGACACCCCTTAGCTAAAAATAATGTACAATTTGTTTTGAAAATGGTATTGAAAGGAAAGCAAGATAAAATGATTCTGATGTAAAATAAACTAATTTTCCTATGTTGTTTAAAATAAAGAAGAGTAGAAAAATATATTTTTAGAATGTATATATAAATTTGATTTTAAATCTCAAATATATATATTATAAAGAATATTTAAAAATCAGACGATAGTTTTAAAAACAAACGATGTTTAAAACAAGAGTTTAACAAAAATAAAGAATATTTTAAGGCTAAAACATTTTTTGAAAATCATTTGAAAAGATAATTATTAAGGCTAAAATATTTTGAAAATTAGTTTTAAAAGTTATTTTGAAAAAACATTTTGAAGTAGTTTTGCAAGCTTCTTCCTGCAGAATATTTCATCACATCAGGACTCGAGTACTTGTACAAAGCCAAGATGTTTGTAGGTTCGTAAGCCGCTTGTCATAGGTTTGTAAGCTACTTATCATTGGGTTTGTAAGCCACTAAGAAGGTAGAAATGGGTTCCATCCTAAATGAAATTTGGAATGAAGATTTCCATGCTATTATGAAGTTTTAACAAAACTAGACACTTAACTTGAAATCTTGATCTTGATACTTATGAGTGTTCAAACTTGATTTCTTCATTCTTGATCTTTATACCGTACAGTCTTCAATAATTAGTACCTGCCTTATATATATCATGCATAATAACATTCATATATATATATAGACAATAGTGTTAGTATATAAGTTATAATAAAATAAGTTACAAACACTGTTGTCATCAAAACCACTATCTTCGGTTCCTAACAATCTCCCTCTTTTTGTTGATGACAACCTTATAAAATATACTTACCACTTCGATCATACCATAACTCCCCTTTACACCAACAACTCGCCCTTACTTCAAGCCTACTATTTTATATAACATCTCCCTCTTTGTCATTAACAAAAAATAACCTATAAACCTTGAACTTAATAGAAAATGAGATAAACAAACATATGACATAAGAATAATAACTATGTACGAGTGAAATATAGCATCCTAAGTTAAATGGAATTCAAGATTTTATACACCAAAGATTGTTTTTAGAAGAACATTAATTAAGATAACACTTATATACAAATTAACAACCAATATATAATCAAGAAAGAGAAAAACAAAAAAGGCTTGACGTGGACCCTTAACTATTGGTGATTTATGGACTGAACAATTTGGATAGTAGAGACAAAAGTTTTCCACGTTGTTCGACCAAGTTCCCATTAGCGTCAAAAAGGACCTCTCCAACGCAAATCACGCCATCGTCTTCGTCCATATGTACATCCAGATTCGGCAAAGGACGTTCTTATTCTTGATCCTCTTGTGATTCATCTAGAGGCTCTTCTTCTTTAGAATCCATGGCATGTGATGATTCTTCGATGATAATGGGATTGTCATGGTTATCCATAAGTAATATTTTTAAATTCCTAAGGATTCTGCCCTGCCTATCTTGTTCTCTAACCATTCACAGTTGACTCACTTGAATTTCAATCATCATTTGAAGCAAATCTTTCATCTTCTCTTGTAATTTGATGACTCGTACATATGTGGAATGTTGAAAAGGACCAGAATGAGGAGAAATAGGTGAAGAAGGTTCATTATTAGAAGTGTAAACCATTAATTTACCGTTTTAGAAGTGTATTACGGAGAATAGAACAGAGAAAAGGAGTAAAAGTCGAAATATATAAATATATAACCAAATAATTTCTTTTAGAGGGAAATTTAAATTTGAAAATCTCGGCCTGTATGTCGACATAGGGGGATGCATCATGTCGACATGCCCAGTTTAATTTTTGAGAAATTTTTATTCATATTAATTATTGACTATACTTGTATTATTTATAATTTATATTTTAATTAATGGACATATACCTAATTCTTTTCTAAATTTAGTAAAGTTTTGTTCATTTAATAGTTTGGTTAATATATCAGCAATTTGTTTTTCAGTATTAATGTATTCAAGAGTTATGACTTCTTTACTTGTATTATCTCTAAGAAAATGATGCCTAGTATCAATATGTTTTGTTCTAGCATGATGCGTTGGAATTTTAGATACGTTTATTGCACTAGTATTATCATAATAAATTGGTGATTTTGTTATAGTTAATTCAAAATCTTTTAAAGTTTGTTTCTTATATATAACTTGAGAACAAACCAAAGCAGCAGATATATATTCTACTTTAGTTGTTGACAAGGATACAATTTTTTGCTTCTTATTAAACCAAAACCAAAGAATGTCCTAGAAAGTGACAAGTTCCACTTGTACTTTTTCGGTCTGATTTACAACCAGCGTAATTAGCATCATAATATGAAACTAAATCAAATACATCATTTTTAGGGTAAAATAAATCATAATCTAAAGTATGTTTTACATATCTTAAAATTCTTTTAACAGCTTTTAAGTGAGTTTCTTTAGGTTGAGATTGGTATCTTGCACAGATGCAAATGCTATGCATGATGTCAGAACGACTTGCTGTTATAAAAAGCAGCAAACCAATCATTTCCTTATACAGTTTTTGATCAACATCTTTTGATTTGTCTTCTTTACTTAAAGCTACATTAATTGTCATTGGAGTTGGTTTCCAACTAGAAGTGGTCAATCCAAATTTATTAATTAAATCCTTAGCATTTTTTCTTGACTAATGAAAATTCCTTTAGCTAATTGTTTGATTTGAAGTCCTAAGAAGAAACTTAGTTCACCCATATAACTCACTCCAAATTCTTTAGTCGTTATATTTGAAAATTCTTTATTCATTATGTTATTAGTTGACCCAAATATTATATCATCTACGTATATTTGTACTAACTGAATATCATTTTTATTTCTTTTAATAAAGAGAGTTATATCTATTTTACCAATTTCAAAACCAGATTGTAGTAAATAAGATCTTAGTCTTTCATACCAGGCTCTAGGAGCTTGTTTCAAACCATATAAAGCTTTCTTTAATTTATATACATGATTTGGAAATTTATTATATTCAAAAAGTGGAGGTTGTTCAACATAAACATCTTCTTTACAAAACCATTTAGAAAAGCACTTTGAACATCCATTTGATATAAATTGAAATTACTGTAGTTTGCTAAAGCAATTAGAATTCCGGTAGCTTCTAGCCTTGCTATGGATGCAAAGGTTTCGTCAAATCAATTCCTTCTTCTTGACAATAACCTTGAGCGACTAAACGAGCTTTATTTCTCACGACCTCACCAAGTTCATTCATTTCATTCTTATAAACCCATTTTGTTTCAATTATACTTTATCCTCAGATCTAGGAACAAGTTCCCAAACATCATTTCTAGTGAATTGATTCAATTCTTCTTGCATGGCAAGAATCCATGAATCATCAGATGATGCTTCCTTTGTATTTTTAGGTTCAATATTTGATATAAAGCTAGATTACTCATACTATTTAGTTGATTTCTTGTTTTAACTATAGATTCAATATTTCCTAGTATATTTTTTACAGGATGATATTTTAATAACCTAATTCTTTTATTAGGTTGAATGATTTCACAATTAGTTTCATTAGGTTCAATATTTAACGTTACAAAATCTTCTTCATCTTCTATTTTTGAAGTATCTTTAAAATTTTCATCAAAAGATACATGCATTATTTTTTCAATACTATTAGTTCTTAAACTATAAACTCTAAATGCTTTACTTCTACTAGAATATTCGATAAAGATACCTTTGTCGGATTTAGGTTCAAATCCATCTAAATTATCTTTTGTATTAAGAACAAAACACTTACTACCAAAAAGTTTAAAATAAGATACTATGTGTTTCTTATTGTAAAGTTATTCATATGGTGTTTCATTAGTTAATGGTCTAATTAAAATTCTATTTAATACATAACATGCTGTAGTGACTACTTCAGTCCAAAAGTTTTTAGGTAAGTTGATATGAGAAAGAATTGTTCTAGCACACTCTTGAATCGTTCTATTTTTACATTCTACCACCCTATTTTGTTGTGGAGTCCTTGGTAAAGAGAAATCATAAGTAATACCTTTTTGATTACATAAATTCTCAAAATTTTAATTTTCAAATTCTCCACCGTGATCATTACGAATAACTTTTATTTTTAAAGAAAGTTGATTTTGAATTCTTTTAACAAAATTCTTAAATAATTCAAAAGCATCACTTTTAAGTTTAAGAAAAATTGTCCAAGTATATCTAGAACAATCATCTACAATTACAAAAACATATTTATTGTGATTAATTGATTGAACTTGAGATGGACCAAATAAATCTAAATGAAGTAATTCTAGATTTTTAGAAGTAGAAAACATATCTTTTAAATTAAGTGAACTTTTCTTAAGTTTTCCTAATAGGCAATCAATATCTACTTTAAAGTTTAACTTGGGAAGACCTCTAACTAAGTCAAGTTTTGATAACCTAGATAATTTGAAATTTAAATGACCAAACCTTTTATGCAAAATCCAAGGGTCGCTTGTATTAGCCAAAAGACATAAGTTATCATTTGAAACTTTCATATAAAGATGTAAATGTTTTTCTTTCTAATTCCTTCGAAGATAATATTTGACTTATTATCTACGATGTGACATTTAACTTTTCCAAATTTAATTTTAAATTCTTTATCACATGGTAGACTTTATACTAAGCAAATTATGTTTTAAATTCCTAGCTAGCAAAACATCAAAAATAAGAGGAGTTTTAGAATTACCGACATTGCCGATGCCAATCACATATCCTTTTGAGTTATCTCCAAAGTTGACCAATCCACCATCATAATATATAATGTCATTGAGTATCTCGGGATTTCCAATCATATGCCTTGAACAGCCACTATCAAGTATCCATTTATCTTTTTCAATTTGCATAATTTTCCATTGGTTGTTGATTCTTCAAAACTCATGTAACATGTCTGTTCCTGCATAACAAACCAATTCGGCAAATAACTTGATTTTTCATAAAAACTGTATGCAGACTTATGATACTTTGATGAAATGCATAAATTCAAACTAGTATTAACAAATTTTCCTTAAAATGCCATTTTTAATTTTTAAGTTTTAGATTATGAAAATTATTAAAACCAATGCTTTGATATCAATTGAAAGGGAGTGCGAATTAAGGATCTTAAGGCAAATTTAACACTAAAAGGGGGTGAATAGTATTTAATGCTTTCTAAGACTTATATAGACTAATTTAAAAATTATGATATAAAAAATGCATAACTTAATCACAGAACAATCACAGAATCAAACATAGATACAAAAAGTAAATAAAAAGCAATAAAAGGAAAAGTACACACCGAAATTTATACTGGTTCGGAGTTACCCTACATCCAGTCCTGTACCAAGGCAAACACCTCATACAGATTTTTGTTATACCAATTTCGAGATTACAATCCTCAATTTCTAAAGGCCTTGAGGTACCCTCCTGTCTTTGAGTCCGAGGCAAACTCTCTTGAGTTACGGGACACAAGATCACCTAATTGATTTCTAGGCACAACCACACCTTACAGGGAGACCTGATAAACTTTTGATTACAAATGTATCCTTTAACTCTGAATAGCACTTTGATCTTCGAGAGAGGGTAGAGAATCAAACAAGAATGAGATTCTAATTCGATTCACTTGAGAATTCGGCAGATTTTCGGCACGATCTTAAAAATATGAAAATTTTAGAATATGGATTTGTAGAGAAGAAGGAGTGAAGAAAAGAAGAAAATAGTTGGCTAAAAAATTCGTTTGTGAAGGCTTGTTATAGACCGGTAGCGGTCGTATCCATTCATGAAGAGATTTAAATGAATAGACACTTCTTTTAAAAATTGAAACTTTTGAATTTAAGGCCACCATGCCGACATCCCTTAGTTAAAAACAATGTAAAATTTGTTTTGATAAACTAATTTTCCTATGTTTTTTAAAATAAAGAAGAGTAGAAAAATATATTTTTAGAATGTATATATAAATTTGGTTTTAAATCTCAAGCATATATATTATAAAGAATATTTAAAAATTAGAAGATAGTTTTAAAAACAAACGAAGTTTTAAATATGAGTTTAACAAAAAGAAGAATATTTTAAGGCTAAAACATCTTTTTGAAAATCATTTGAAAAGATAATTTTTAAGACTAAAATATTTTAAAAAGTAGTTTTGAAAATCATTTTGAAAAATCATTTTGAAGTAGTTTTACAAGCTTTTTCCTATAGAATAATTCATCACATCAGGACTCGAGATCCACCTGGATGTTCGTGGGTTTGTAAGCCACTTGTCGCAGGTTCGTAAGCTACTTATCATGGGTTTGTAAGTCACTAAGAAGGTAGAAATTGGTTCCATCCCAACTGAAATTTGGAATGAAGATTTCCATGCTATTATGAAGTTTTAACGATACTATACACTCCTCTTGAAATCTTGATCTTGATACTCATGAGTCTTCAAACTTGATTTCTTCATTCTTGATCTTTATACTGTACAGTCTTCAGTAATCAGTACCTTCCTTATGTAATTCCTGCATATTAACTTTCACATATATCTAGACAATAGTATTAGTATATAAGTTATAATAAAATAAGTTGCAAAGGTTGTTGTCATCGAAACCGCTATCTCCAGTTCCTAACATATCCCTCACTCTTTTAGATCTTTTTTTCCTCCTTGCAACCCCATGGCTATGAACATTACAATGCCTCCTGCTATAAAAAAAATTCAAAGCCTAAATATATTAAATATGGTAGATCCAATGGTACTTCTGACTATTGCAATGTTTGGAGATTGATTCAAGGTGAATCTTAAAGATCCGATCAATCAACGTGTATTTAAAGGCTACATCCTTGAGGTATAACATCTTGTTTACCTTCTATGTCACACTTATTATGCACTGGACAGTATACACAATGATTTTTTATATGCACATTTGTTGTCTCCTATTTAATATGTTGTTAAATCACAATGATCGATATATGTTAATTATTTTGATGTTTAAATCATTGCATAAAATAAAATAAAATCTATTTTTTCAGCTAGACTCGTACATATATAATTTTAAATATTAATATTATTTTCTAATTGTTTATAAATTTTGTTTGTTAATTTTAATTCAATTATATTAATATAATGTGTTTTTAAATTTCTTTTAAAATTAATGACATATACAATAATTTTTGAATTTAAAAAATATGTGTGCTGCATACATATATTATGTATGAATATACATATGTGTGTATATTTATATATAAATTGATGTCTTTATATTTAATGATTTAAGGTAATGTATATTTTAATCTATATATAAATATTTATGTTTGTTTACTTATAAAATTGTAAAATGGTTTCAGATTTCAAAAATTATGGCTGAAAAGAATTAAATATTATATATATCGCAATAAATATATGCTTTACTACATTATGCAATTTTAAATTGCTGTTGTTATGAACAAACCAAATTGTTTTACTAGGTCGATACTATATAATATATAGATATTAAATTTGAATTATATACCTATATATTAACTAAATACACATTTTTATGTTGTAATGCATGTTATACACATATGAGTATATAATGATATACTCTTATGCAAATTAAATTTTAATTAAACTCATTTATTAAATAAATGAGTAAATAAATATAATTGAATTTTATTTGAATTAACTAGATTGGATCCATACAACCTTTTAGACTTCACAGGCCACTATGATCCCAAATAGGGAAATAATAAAATCCACCTATTTCCTCGCTACATATATACCCGGTTCTTTCAGAACATTGGTTCCCCGATGATCACGAGTAATGCAACGTCCATCTATAGAGGCATTACATACACTAGTCTGAACAGATGCATCGATATCCTTTTCAAGATATATCTTGACTATGAACATTTAAGAAGTAAGTATTCAGATTATGATTCAATACTCATGATTATGAATGTAATCGTAATTACAGTCGATGAAATAATCCCCTAAGGATTTTCTACTTGTATATGTTTAATGTCAATTAAAATTAATTGTATCTCAATATAACCACACATAAAGAACAAAAACCAAATGGATCTTCATTTCAAAAAAGATTCTTTTATAAGAGTTAAGTTATATAATAAGTTACATAATTTCAGTAGGAAATGCCCTTAACTCTATCAATATTATTATAAGAGATGATAAGAATGTGATAAAACCTAACCAGTTACATTGGTATCTAAGATGTTAATGCTGTGATCCATATGGTGTAATCAAAGAGAAAACAATTAAGAAGTGCCGACAAAGTCAAATGGAATTATTGAAAATGAGAGATTATTTACTAACCTCTTTGTTTCTTTGTTTAAACACCTACATGTTTAAACACCCGAGCCATCATATCAAAATGAGTGTTCTGTTTGATTAAAGTGACACTCCTATTCTAAAAAAAAATACATGGCCCCTTATCCATTTAAGTTCCAAAATATTGGACTTTTCAACATATAGTCCTGGTTGTGGTGAAGTCCACAAGAATGCACTTAAGGTATGTCCCATTAATCGCTTTACCACAAAAATCAATAACGTCAAAAGGCTGCTAGAATTGAAAACATTGATTTTTTTTACCAATATTTTATCCCAAATTAACAAAGTGGAGGAGGATGCCATCTTCTTCATTTATGATGAATGACCCCTTTTATTCCAGTGGTAAGGAAACTATCAGGATCGAAGGGAATTTTAACAGAGGGCTCGAATGAGAAGAAATATACAAAAAGACAAAAGGTAGCGTTAAAAAGACTATCCATGAAAGCCTTAGGTCCAATGCCTTTACTCTACTGTTTGTAATAAAAAAACATATTTTCCACTTTAAAGCATTCAAAAAGAAGATAGTACTTGAACAAAGAACTTTAATGAGGTTGAGGAAGTGCTTATTAGGATTATCAAACATTTTGACCCCTTTTCAAAAATATGACATCTATACCTTTTACCTTTGGTTGGATGTTGATGTAGATAACCACATAATGCACGGAATAACACTAAATTTGTTGTTTTCAATTTGTGAAAAGATGATGCCGCTAGACGTGATAAGTTTAGTGATCATTTGGCAGTCGCTTCTCGTATGCGAGTGTTTATTTTAATGGGAGACCCCATTTCATAAAGATAGAGGATTGATCTTGAAAGAACCCCCAAACTTTCCATAACTTGCATTTGATTAGCTTGTGCAACTTTTGTTGAATCCTGAATACTAGCTTGCATATTATCCACCCTATTGGAGAAAATGAATTGATACCAACTGTGGAGAACCATCTTTTTTGAATAATTTAAGCTGACAATATTCCACACATGTCCAATTCAACCATTTAATAACGATAAATTATCAATGGGGTTTATAGAATGAATCAAACATAGAATCATAGATGCAGAAATAATACAAAATCTCGCAGTGGAATTACAAAATATTGCATAAGTAGTTCATGAAGCTACTAAATAAGTTACAACAAGTTCCAAAAGTAAATGAAGCAGGAATGGAAATACATAGAAGTTCAATATTAATACATGCCAACTGAAAGTAGAGAAATAATAATAGATAGAGTGGAGTCTTTGACAAGTCTGCTGACCCGATCATAAAGCAAAACAAAACACTCGGGTCAGGACTAATATTCTTGTACAAGTGAATCAACTCAAGTGAAACCAGTTACAAATTTAAATCACAAGCAAGGTTCATCTAAAGAGGTTAATTACAAATAATGTCCTTACATTCATCTCTCAAACCAATAAAAAAATCAAAGGCTATAACATTGTAGTTAAATTAAACATGACAAAATCATACGATGACAAAATCAAAGGCTATAATGTCCTTACGTTCACAAGCAAGGTACAGTGGTAAAGGCACATGTTTACTTCCTTAGTGATCAGGGATCAAGTTGTTGCCCAAAATCTGGAGTGATGTTTTTTTAGCTTGTTCATTTCCAGCGATTTCTCTACATATTTCAAGGTTATTTCTGACATGTGACGGCTTCCTATTCGCTTCAGTGATGTAATAGGATGAGATGGCTAAATTTTATTAGTTGAGTGATGTGTGTGGGCTAGAATGGATAACCAAAACCAGACTTAATCTAAAATAATCCAATGGATTATATTCACTCAAACAATCTATAAATAAAACATCGAGCCTAAACCTAATCTCTTATTCAACCGTCGCCATAATTCTACAGTAAAAATTAGTGTGTATTATTCTTCCTCCTTTTCTCTACTAAATAAACAAATCTCTATCAAATTAAATTATCTATATATATTTAAGCAATTTTGGGAATTTAGAAGAATTAAAGGGAGAAAGATTAAAGCAAAGATTTTTTTTCCAACTTTATGCAAGCTCAAGTGCCAGGCGAGTAGGAATTAATATGAAATAGAAAAACAAAGTAGTTCAATTTCAGTTCTTTTCTAGCACGTTAATATGAATTAAAATCTGTTATTAATTAAGAATAGACGTAAATAATTGCAATATCTTCTTCTTCTTCAACTTCTCAAATCTAATTCCTGTTTGGTTTAAAATATGGATCATATAAATTGTCTATTCACATTTTATGGCATAAATAAGATTAAAATTTATGTAAATTATTGTATCTTCTCCTTCTCAATTCTAATTCATGTTTGGGTTGAAATCTGAAACAAACAAATTGTTATTCATGTTTCATGGCGTAAATAAGATTGGTTTAATTAAATTGAATTAGAATTGTTATTCAATTTCTAATGGTAGAACATGTTAGTTGAATAAATTCAAATATGTTAAATGAATTAAATTGTGGTTTTAATTGATATAATTACATAATATTGAATATGGTTTTGGAACAAAATTGGAAAGTCTAATCGGCATAATTGTTTGTTTCATATGTGGCCTAAAAATGTAAAAGTGGAATTTTGTGCAATTAAATGGTTTGTGACTATTGGATAAAAAATTTATACAGATTAAATCTCTAAAAGGAGAATATAAATTAGGGTGGAATTTTTTTTAAATTAAATGGACCCTAAAGGCTGGTGTAAATCTGTAATAAAATGGTATAAAAATTACAGGCAAACCATATAGACAAAACGGATGTGAAATTGAAACACCATTTATGAAAGAAGAAGGGAAATTGTGAAATAACCAAATCGGATGTAAAAATGACTTCCATATTAACAGAAATAGGCAATATGTAAATCTAATGGTAAAATTAATTAATCTGGAAGCGATTTGGTAGGCGGACCTTGTAAAGGTCTAGATAGGTGTTTCATGCAGTTAAGAGAAAAACATAGTTTGGTTGTACGTATTAGGAGGGAGCAAGTAGGTTCACAAGGATGTTTGTTACCTTTCATAGATTGCTAGTACGTAGAATAGATAGCATCCACAATCATAGGTTTCTTCAAGCAGATCGACGCGGATGGAACATGACAGGTGTGCTCCAACATAGGCTTGTTTAGGCAGATCGTTGGAGGATTTTGCACAGTCGACCCAGCTGCGGGCGCTCTTTTGGAGGAATGACACTTTGGATAGGGGCAAGTCCACGTTGGTGACCGAGGGGATAGGAGGATAGGAGTCCAGTTTGGCAAAGCCTGAGCGCAACTTCGGGGTCATGCAAGGTTGTTTGAGTCAGCACCGGTCAGACATAAGAGGCATTTAGTCACAATGCCTGGGCGAAGAGCACAACCTTCATGCCGTAGCACGTGGATAGGTAAGGATAGCAGGTCTGACAGGTCGATTGATGTTTAATATTACTGCATTGTTGACTTCCCTAGAGTGACCATGTACTTTGGCTCCTTAGAAACTGTATCTAAGAATGATTCACCACATTATATTATTCATCCTCTGCGATTTCCAAGGAAAACCTGGAATTAAACTGTTATATTCTTTCTGCTTCATCTTATTTTCATTCACCTAACTTTATGTCTGACCCATTCCTATTTTTCCTATTTTCCCCAAGTCACAGGAGGGCAAGTCTAGGTTGTAGTTCTTTGCAGCTTAGAGAGTCATTGGAGCAGTTTTTATCTTCATCTTTTGTTTCATGTACTTCGTTTCTCTTTTCCGTACTTTACTTTATATATGGGGATCTATATTGTGAACTTTGTTATGTTTTTGTGGAGACTACTTGGTACTTTTGGTTTCAGATATAAATTTGGGATAATGTTGTTTTTAATAAAGCTATTTTGCTATTAATTTATAATTAGTTGAAGTTTTCTTCCACTATAATATTTTAATCATTTTATATTGTTGCCTTAGTCTGCTATGTTATGGATTTTTATTTCACCCGACCACCCGTTCTTCTAGTCATGTCCGATTTTCGGGGTGCCTAGAGGTGCGGGGTGTCACATTTGGCATCAGAGCTAAGGTTTCGTTAATCCTAAAAATATTTTAAAAATATAAAGGTTTTCTAATAAATTTTAAAGGATATTACAAATAATACTTTTAAAAGTATATGTATATGTTTTGGGAAAAAAGAAATTTTAGAAATGGGTCCCTCGTACCTCTTCCTCCTTATCTATTGAACTATTTATGGAGTACCTAATCCCATCTTTTTAATATCCACGGATAGAAATGTCTAAACCGTAAGATATCCCCGAAGTTCCAGGCCTTAATATGCCTGCTTGGTTCAGACGTAATTTGCATGCTACAGTACGAGCAGAGCCACCAGCTAGGGATGCTGCTATGATGAAAGGGGATCCAGTTCGTCCGCTAGGCATTCTCGGATTTCCTAAGTTATGCAAGGACTACACCAGCTTAGGAGGCAAGCCGTTTCTTGGCATCGAGTCATATACTGAGATGAGAGCTTGGATCCATAGTTGTGAGCGGATATTTGAACTTAAGGTATTAGAGGACTTGGCTCGGAGGCAGTTGGCTTCATGGCAGTTGCAAGGAGAGGCACTTTGTTGGTGGGAGATTGTGGAGGCTGTGGCTGATAATTTGACTTGGGAGGATTTTCGTACTAGGTTCGAGAGGTAATTCTTATCGCAGGCCGAAGAGGGAGTGCGGCTAGAGAAATTTATACAGCTCAAGCAAGGGGATATGATAGTTAAGAAATATGTTAATCGATTCAACGAGCTTGCTAGATTTGGACTAGACTTGCTGAAGTTCGCTAAGGGTTTGAGTCAGCCACTACAGAGTTTGGCGGTGAGCCACTTTTGAGGGATTGGAAGAGATGGCTTTACTTGCTGATACTAAGAAGAAAGGAGATGTAGCGTAGAAGAGTAATGGGAAGAAGTGGAAAGGAAAGAGGAGAGGAGGAGGAGGGTTAGGTGGAAAAAGGAAAGTTCTCAGGAAGGACTAGAAGTGCAATACTTGTGCGAAACTATGTCATCTTGCTAATGATTATAGAGGGGCAGGAGAGCGACTGAGACTGAGGTGCTATTTTTGCGATCAAGTGGGGCATATGAAAAAGGACTGTCCATCGAAGCCCAAGGACAGTTCACAAACACCTTCATAGCTTGCTGAGGCTTATACTTTAAAGGCAGCTCCTTCCTCTAGTACTTGTCCGGTTGTGGATAAGGGAAAGAAGGTGATCATCGAAGGTGTGTTATCTATTTTTAATTTTCCAGTTCGTACCCTCTTTGATTCTAGAGCTTCGCACTCTTTTATATCTAGTACTCTGGTATAGGGTCTTGGTCTTGATGTTTGCTTAGTGACCGACCCGGTAGTAGTATCAAATCCCATAGGAGGAACGACGTATTTTTCCAAGTTATGTCGGGATTTGAACTTATTAATTTTAGGGGTGGATTTTGACTGCAGTGCCTTTGTATTGGGCTTTTCCGAGTTCAGGTTGATTCTTGGTGTGGATTGGCTATCCATGTATGGTGCTATTCTTAATTGCGATAAGAGGGTAGTGAGGTTAGGCACTTGTAGTGGATGCACTTTTGAGGTATCTTGTGATCCTAGAGGATCGTAATGTTTAGTTGCCTTTATTCTCTTGACTTATCACCCGATAGTTTGAGTTTGGTACCCATTGTTAGAAACTTTCCATAAGTGTTCGAGCAGGTTGCTAGCCTTTCGCCTCGAAGAGAGATTGAGTTCAAGATTTATCTTGTTGATAATGCCAAACCGGTTGCTTTACCGGCAAGGCATATGACTCCTAAGGAACGTGTTGAGTTGAGCAAGTAGATTGGAGAGCTTTTGGAGATGGGCTTCATTCATAGGAGCATTTCTAAGTGAGGCGCACCCATCGTCTTTGCACTAAGGCCAATGAAACTCTTGGGCTTTGCGTGATTATAGTGAGCTTAATAAGCTGACGAAGAAGAACAGTTATCCTCTTCCCCGTATAGATGATCTCTTCGACCAACCAGCAGGGGCCGAGGTATTTTCGTAGCTCGATTTGGACATGGGATTTCATCAGTTGTGTATGGCGGAGGATAACATTGAGAAGACTACGTTTAGGGCTCCGAATAGGTTATTTGAGTGGTTAGTCATGCCATTTGGGCAAATCAATGCTCCGACATATTTTATGGACCCGATGAATCGAGTACTTCGCAAATCATTGAACAAGTTTGTGGTGGTGTTCGTTGATGACATTTTGGTTTATTCGCAAAGCAAGGAGGAGCATACTGCTCACTTGGAAGAAGTGCTTAGGACCCTGCGAGGACAAAAGTTGAAGGCGAAGTTCTTTAAGTGCCACTTTTGGAGGGATGAGGTTCGCTTTTGGGACACATCATTTCGAAGGATGGACTTGCAGTAGATTTGGCAAAAGTGGCAGCATTACAAGATTGGCAGACCCCTAAGAATGCCATAGACATGAGTTTCCTTGGTCTTGCAAGATACTATACAAAGTTCATTAAGGACTTCACTAGTGTATTAGCTCTGCTTACTCGCCTTACTAAGAAGAACTCGGCTTTTGTTTGGGATGCTAAGTGTGAGGATGTCTTCGGTCGATTGAAGGCAGTTTTAACTACTGCTCCTGTATTGGTATTACCGGATGGAACCAAGCCTTTCTTAGTTTATACAGATGCTTGTGGTATGGGGCTAGGAGCGATACTTATGCAAGAGGGCAGGGTAGTGTGTTATGCGAGTAGACAGTTGAAAACACATGAGAAGAACTAACCGACATATGATCTTGAGTTGGCAGCTATAGATTTTTCCTTAAGTCTTGGAGGCACTATCTCTTAGGAGAAAGATTTGAGCTTTTTACGGATCATAAGTCTTTAAAGTATCTATTCTTTTAGAAAGACTTGAATTTGAGACAGTAAAGATGGATGGAGTGTTTAGCCTCTTATGACTTTGAGGTTTCCTATACCCTTGGCAAGGGTAATGTAGTGGCAGATGCGTTGAGTAGACGCAGAGTGGTTTTAAGTCCTCTATGTTTGGAATGGAAGCATTTAGAGTATATTGCTACCTTTGATTTTAGACCTCCATCGGATTTAGTTCCGGGATTGTTAGCAGCCCTCGACGTCCAGCCTACTTTGATGGAGCAAATTGGAGCAAGGCAAGGTGAGGACGAAGAGTTAAAGGACATTTTAGATAAGCTTGGTAGAGGAGAGTCCTCGCCACATCTTAGGCGCTATACCATGGACACTAAGGGATGTCTTAAAAGGGACGGTAGACTTTATATTCCTCGTAGTGAGGATTTAGTAGATGCGGTATTGGCCGAGTCACATCATTCTAGGATGACAGTGCACCTCGGTGGTGATAAGATGTACCAGGATATGAAGAGGATATTCTATTAGCCTGGAATGAAGAAGAGGGTGGCAGAGTATGTATCCAAATGCATCACTTTCCAAAGGGTAAAGGCAGAATAGAAGAAGCCCGGAGGACTTTTGCAGCAATTAGATATTCCATTATGGAAATGGGAGAGCATCTCTAAGGACTTCGTGGATAGATTACCAAGGTCACAGAGAAAGCACACAAGCAATTGGGTCATTGTGGATAGACTGACTAAGAGCACTCATTTTATACCCATTAAGAGTAATAAGACGACGGTTTCTTTGGAAATTCTTTATTTAAGGAGATAATTAGGCTTCATGGAGTTCCCACTAGCATTGTGAGCGACAGAGATCCATTATTCACCAGTGAGTTTTAGAGGAGTCATCAGCAAGCCTTGGGAGCATAATGGAATCTGAACACGGCATATCACCCTCAAACAGATGGACAGACTGAGAGGGTAAATAGGGTTTTGGGAAATTTGCTCAGATAGTGCATCATTGACTTCGGAGACTTTTGGGAAGACCACCAACCTTTGGCCAAGTACGTGTATAATAAAAGTAATCAAGCAAGCATTGGGATGGCACTGTTCGAGGCCCTCTATGGTAGACCATGTAGATCACTAGCCTATTGGTGGGATACCACCGATAGGATCTTACTTAGACCAAACTTGGTGAGGAAAACTTTTGAGAAGGTAGATTTGATACGCAAGAGGTTGAAACTGCACAAGATAAACAAAAGTCATATGTCGACAAAAGACGTTTAGATTTGGAATTTAAGGTTGGAGATATGGTTTTTGCCAAGGTTTCTCCTTTGCGAAACATTATGAGATTTGGCTCAGTGCGTAAGTTGGCATCGAGATTTGTAGGACCCTTCCCTACTACCGCACGGATTGGAAAAGTGGCACATAGAGTTGACCTTCTAGATAAGTTGGTAGGAATTCACGATGTTTTTCATGTTTCATGTCTGAGGAAGTGTCTACATGATTCCGCGGTAGTAGTAGAACCCAATCAGCTAAGGGAAGTGGAGGTAGAGCACGAATCACTTATGTGTCGTACACCCACTTGTATATTGGAAGACGACGTCAAGAGATTACACAGCAAGGAAGTTCGTCTAGTGAAGGTTAGTGGGGAGATGACCCCAAGGAGTGCACATGGGAATCTGAGGAGAGAATTCGAGCTTTTTATCCTTTTATATTTGAAAGTACACTTCAAGTATCCTATCTTTGATCTTTCCTTAGTTAGGGTCTTTTCGATAATCTTTAGGTGAAACCTATGGATGGTAGCTTGGTTGTAAATATGTCATTAGGGCATGTTATGTTTGATGGATGAAAGTAAGTGGATGCCAATGTTTGCAAATGGATGCATTGCATGCACTAGATAAATATTTATTAGGATAATCAGCCAACTAGGTACACACACCAGCATATGCGTGCATGTTATATATTGCATTTGCACATGGTTGTATATATATGTATGTATGTGTGTATAAATGGATGCTGCATATAGATGGTGCATTTGGGTGAATGGTTGAAATATACATATAGAATTATCAATTATACTAACGTAATTGCATATGTTTGATTGCATGGCATAAGCATACTTGCATTATAGGAGGTCAACTGAATTAGTAGACCGACTACCTTTTCACATTAGGTATGTTCATATGTATTTCCCTTTGCATAAATCATAAATTGCATTGGTTAAAAATTAGGAAAATGGTAGAAATGGATGATGATTGAGTAGATGGATGTAGTTCTTGGATGTTGATTGTTAATTACGTTCTTTCATCTTTGAAGATTTCGTGGACGAAATCCTTTAAGGGAGGAGCATGTAACAACCAGATATTTTACGGGAAATATAATTAAAATAAATTAAAAGCGCATTTGATATAGTGGTAAAGGCGCATGTTGACTTTCTTAGTGACCAAGGATCAAGTCTAGTTGTCGCCCAAAATCTAAAGTGATGTTCTTTTTACCTGGTTCGTTTCCAACGATTTTCCTATGTATTTCAGCGTTGCTTCTAACATGTGGCGGTTTCTCATTCGCTCCAGTGATGTAATAGGATGAGATGGCTAAATTTTATTGGTCGAGTCTTAATGAATGATCTAAAATAAGACTTAATAAATTTAGTAGGAAGAATTTCCTAAGGGGTAAACTTGGAAATGGGGCTCCATTTCTTAGTATAAATCTCTTCCTCCACTTTAATAAACTTTTACTTTCTAATTCATAACTCCTCACCTATATTTCGGCCTGCCACTAAAAGCTCCAGAAGAGCAATAATTTGAAGATAAACCCAAGCATTAAAGCTAGAAAATTATCTCATTCTCCAATTAACTAATCAAGGTGAATAATCATATTTATCATCTTATTTTATCTGTTTGGATCAGCTATGGGTTATACCCGATTTATGTTAGTGTTTTGGTTAGGATATAACCATTTAAACCTTTGTTTGGACAAGATATATGTGTTTTTAATGTTAACAGGCTAATTAACACGTTTTTAGTCGGTTTTGGTTAAATTCCAAATTGTATTGATCTTTATATGCTTTGAAATTTTTATATGTTGAAGAGAACCTATTAATTGATTTTCTGAAATTATTCCAAAAAATTTCATGATGTTTTAATAGTTATATAAAATTGTTTAAGGTACGAAACTTAAATGTTTTGTATAATAATAAAAGAGAAAGTGGCTTTTTCAAATTTATTTAAATTTCTAAATAAGGAAAGTTGGTAGTAATTTTGAATATAAAATTCTAGCAACCAATCAGATTTAGACAAACAAGGCACGCGGGGTACAAAAGAACTATTTTAAAGTACAATTTTCATTATTTCAACTCTTTCGGCAAGAGCTTCCGCCTTCATTCAAAACCTTTCGACTAGGTCAAATACCAATGAACACGGTATCAGATAACTAGTAAGCAGTGAATTGGAAGGAGTCGAAATGTTTAGGGACGAAAGGTCAGATTTCGAAGGAGATGAAACCTTGTTTTAGTTTTAAAGAAAATACACCTTCTAGCTTTCGACAAAGAGATTTCAATGTTGTCAAATGGTTTAGAAGAAAAAGCTTTCGATTGGTTTATTTTTCTTATTTTAAATGATAGTTGCCGCTTCTTAACCTTCTGGTCAAGATGGAGTCAAAGGCTATCTTTTGTTTTCTAAAAATTGTCGCCTCTCTTCATTGATTTCGAAGGGTTGGTGCTAACACCAACATTTTATTGATTCAAAAGGTTTGGTTTCGAAAGGTTTTGATTCAAAAGGTTTTGATTCGAAAGATTTTAATTCGAAAGGTTTTGATTCGAAAGGTTTTGATTCAAAAGGTTTTAGGTTTCAAAGCAGTGCTTTCGACTCCAATGTTCTTATACTTAAAGACAATTAAAAGGGTTTTGAAGGGATTACCTTCAATGATTTTGAAAGGTTTTGAGTTTAATTACTTTCGAAAGGTTCATAAATTGTTTTATAAAGGGGGATACCCCAGGCTTCCGAACAAAGTCGAAAGGTGAAACCTTTCGACATAGTTGAAAAGAAGCTTTCCGACAAGGTCCAAAGGTAGGACCTTCTGACAGGGTCGAAATGTATGGTTTTCCATGCTTTTCAAAGGCTGATGTTAATTTTCTTTCAAATGGGGCTTCATTCGAAGGGGTTTATAGGGCTGTTTCAAGCTATTTTACCTTAAATAAAATTTTGCTAATTTGAAGGGGTTATTTCGAAGGGTTATGTCATAAAATACTTACCTTTGATTGAATATATAAGGGGATCCTTATATAAGTTGAATGTTAATGAACTTTGGGGACACCAGGGTGGTTTTAATGTTTTCGATACATAGTTTGGGGTTATAAACAAAAATATGCTTTCAAAAATATACATTGGGGATATCGATGTGTTTTTATTTAATTTAACCTAATTGGGGCTACCAATGGGAATAGGTCAAACATGTTGTATACCTGGAAAAAATTAAGTAATCATGGGGATCGTGAATTTTAAATAAATAATCATGGAAATCATGATATTTTCAATTGGCCAAGTGTTGGGTTCTTGGTTAACCTAGGAAAACCATGGCATATGCAGTGGATAGTCCACATCAAATTTCTAAAGAAAAGAATGTTTTGCCAAAGGTGGTTACCTCGGAATTTGGCACTCAAGGGTTCATAGTCATCCTAGGAAAACTATGAAGTGTGCGGTGGATAGCCCACATCAACTTTTATAAAGCAATTTACGTGGATAATCTACATTTATTTTAAATGGATTTGGAAAATATAGTCCTATTAAATTATGACGGATAGTCGTTGAAAAGGTTTTAGAAGGAAACTCTAATAAATTGATTTTAGATGGAAAATCTAATAAATTGATTTTAGATCGGATATCTAATGAATGAGTGGATGGGATATCCAATATATATGATTTATGACTTTATTTAATATTATGTTAAGACTAATCATTTTGGATGCAGGAGTATAGTAAATGATTTGCATGTTTCACTTTGGATACTAGTGAGGGGACAACTCGTTCCGCTAAGCGGTGTGGTCTCACTAGATATCTATTTATGATAAGAGATGATAAGGGATTATTCATATCAGACTTATTGCTTGAATCAAAGTTTGTGTTTCTCCACAAGCTCTCGGGTACTCAAAATTAATTTGAGTAGTCTGAGAGTGGGAGACTTTCAGATTTTTGGATGAATAAGCTTCCCGAGATGTGTAGAAGGCAGTGTTAGCTATATAGAGCAATTTTGTGTTTTTCACTATGATGTACTAAGAACTGTAAAATTCGTATTTATTAGTTCTCTGATCATCATAAAAGGACATCTTCATATGTCGCTCTTATCGTATTTTGTATATTTTTGTACTTGATTTGAACGTGGGTAACGTTTGGGATTATGCAATTAAATTTTAATATTGTTCATAAGAAATGAAAATTTCTGTTTTGTTGAAGTTTAAATTTTTTCATATTCTTGTGTTTCTATATTGCCAATAGATTCAAGATTCCGATTTCGATCACTCAGAAATAACACCTATGGATGACGGCAGCATCCGTAACAGTTAGTTTTGGGCCTTCAGAAGCGAGATGTTGCAAGTTGGTATCAGAGCATGGTTTATGTATTTAAAAGGAATTTAAACCTTAAAAGATTTATAAAGCACAATCTAATGAATCAAAAATATAACTGGGCTTGGGTAAGCGTTATAGTAACCTATGTGTACTATGCTATAAATACCTAAGTATATATTTCCCACTCTCTTAGACCGTTCTTGGGTATCTTATCAAGATTTAATTTCAGGTAGTAGGAAAGTATGATATGGAGGCAGGAAACGGAAGAATAAATCAAGGTGGGAGACGCACCGCAATAAGTGGATATGTTCGACCCAACACTAGGAGCAACCAGGGTCGACAAGCAAATGCAAACCCATATGCAAATGCCATTGTTGGTGCTGAGATTCCATAGCGGATATGGGGATAATCTATCAGTTCTTCGTGAATATGATGCAAGCTGGAGTTTTTGCGGGAGTGGCAGTAGGGAATGCTGGAGGAGCCAATCCGGTGGCTCCAATAGGCAACAATTATGCTAATCTGAGTAGAAATTATGCTAGTCTTGGAGGGAAGCCTTTTCTAGGTACCGAGGATGCAGTAGGAGTGGAGAACTGGCCATTGCATTGTGAATGGATATTTGTAGATCTCGGCTTGCAAATATGCAGAAGAGAAGATTTGCTTCAAGGAAATTGCAGGGAGCAACGTTATTTTGGTGTCGTAGGAGAGCCAGAGGAAGACCTGACTTGGCCTGAATTTCATAAGAGGTTCAAATAAAGATTTCTACCATAGGTTGCCAAGACAGCATTGCGTAGGAAGTTTGCAGATTTAGTCCAAGAGGATAGATCGATGATTGAGTATGCTACGGAGTTTGCTGAGCTATCCCATTACAGATATGCTACTATGGATACTGTCATTCGAAGGAATGATAAGTTTATCAGGGGTTGAATCCTAAGATCGCTAGAGCAACCATGCCAAACTTCGAAGATCCGTGTCATATTTTTGTTGAGATGGATATTCAGAATGGAAAGATGCTTTCTACTTTTGAAAAAGGGAGACCAACTGAGGTTCAAAATTTTGAGGGTAAGAAGCAGAAGCTCTTCAATAAGAAAGGTGCCCAGTCGGAGGTACCAGCTAAGAAGAGTAAGACTGATATTATTTATTACAAGTGTGACAAGAAGGGGCACTATGCTAATGAGTGTCGCTCGGGTGATGGAAGAGTAGTTGTAGTGAGGCTAATGTGGAGTGCTACAACAGTGGCCAGATGAGGCATTATAAGGACAAGTGTCTGAAGCTGCAAAGGCGGGAAAAGGAAAGGTCTTTGTGTCGGAACCATCATCATCTAGACCAACGGCTGTTGAAAAAGGAAAAGCAGTAATGGAAGGTATGCTTATGATTCATAGTACTCCGGTTAGAATACTATTTGATACCGGTGCATCGCACTCGTTTATATCTGAGTATTTGGTAAATTGCTTATGTCTGGAACCTTTATACCTTATTACTCCTTTAAGGGTTGTGAATCCTATAGGAGGGTATGCAATGTTGGGAATGAGATATGACTAGTTAGAACTTGATTTGTTAGGTCATATGTTTGCATACAGTTTATATGTTTTTGATTTCGTGGATTTCGGGATCATATTGGGTATGAATTAGTTAGATAGATATGATGCAAGGAAATTTTAGCAAGAGGGATAAATATCATTGAAACACCCTAATAGCCATAACCGAGTCATTTACTCAGTAAGGAGTTCGAATGGAAATGCTTATGCGTTATTGGGTGCCATGGGAGACGAAGCAAAGTTGAAGCAGGTTTATGTTGCAAGAGAGTTTGCGGATGTGTTTGAACCTATTTCAGTTTTGCCACCGAAGAGAGCAATCGATTTTCGAATAGATATCGTACCGGGAGCTGAACCTCTAAGTAGATCACCCAGCAGGACGTCACAAACCGAGATGAAGGAATTGAAGGTGTAGCTAGTGGAATTGGAAGGAAAGAATTTCATCCGGCCAAGCCATTCGCCTTGGGGAATGGCCACGGTATTCGTGAAAAGGCTAGATGAGTCGTTAAGGATGTGTATCGACTATGGTATGTTGAACGAGAGGATGATCAAGAATAGGTATCCTTTTCCAAGGATCAACGACTTATTCGATCAGTTGAGTGGAGCCAGAATGTTTTCCCAACTAGATTTGATTACATGTTTCCATCAGCTAAGAGTGGAAAAGAATAGTATTCCTTTGACGGCATTTAGGACCATATATGGGTCTTATAAGTGGTTGATTATGCAATTCGGACTTACTAATGCACCACCTTTCTTCATGGATTTGTTGAAATGGGTTTTTCGACAGCATTTACATAGGTTTATGTTGGTTTTTATTGGTGACATTTTAGTATATTCTGAGAATGACGAGGATTATGTAGGTTATCTTAGAATAGTGTTAGAGACACAAAGACAACATCAGCTGAAAGCGAAGTTCTTAAAGTGTCATTTCTGGAAGAAGTGAAATTCCTTGGTCATGTAGTTTCCGAGGAAGGTTTAGCAGTTGATCTGGACAAGATCGAAGCTGTTAACAATTGAAAAAGACCAGAGACGGTAAGTGAGATCAGAAGTTTTCTTGGAATTGTAGGATACCACTGAAGGTTCATTAAGGATTTTTTGCGAATAGTGGCATTCTCAACTAAGCTAACCAGGAAGGTCGTGAAGTTTGTTTGGTCTGACAAATGTGAAGAAGCATTCCTTAGATTGAAACATTTGTTAACTAATGCGCTTGTGTTAATAGTTCCCAATGAGAATCAAGGGTTGGTAGTTTACACCATGCACGTTGTACTAGGTCAGATGTTGTGCTAATGAAAAATGGAAAGGTTATTGCCTAAGCTTCTAGATAGCTTAGACCGCACGAACGGAGATACCCTACTAATGATTTGGAGTTGGCAGTGGTAATCTTCGCATTGAAGGTGTAGAGATATTATCTTTTGGGAGAAAGGTTTGAGCTATTTACGGATCATAAGTCCCTATGGTGTTTACTCTCTCAGAGGGAGCTGAACATGAGACAACAAAGATGGCTAGAATTAGTTGCAACTTATGAATTTAGCATCAAGTATACACCAAGAAAAGGAAATAAGGTGGTGGATGCGCTTAGCAGGAAACATCAGAATGTGGTGTTAGCTATGTTGGTGCAATTGAAAGACTTGGAAGCACTAGCTGCTTGCAGTGTATAGTTGAGGTCGACTGCTGGATCTAGTCGAAATATCGCCATGATGTTTTGTTCGGAAGTTTAACAAGTCTGATCGAACGAATGTTTCTAGGCAGAAAGAAGATCCAGTGTTAGCCGAAAGGATTAGAAGGTTGGAAGCTAGAATCGAGATTAATGACTTAAAGGATTTTATTCTTGACCGCAGTGGTTGGTTAAGGAAGAGGGAACGGTTATGTGTTTCGGATGTCGGGAACCTTAGAAAGGAAGTCCTGAGGGAATGTCATTGATCGAAGTTTACGATTCATCCTACGGGAACCAAGATGTATCAGGATATGAAAAGAAGTTTCTTATGGAAAGGAATGAAGAGGAATGTTGGCTTATGCATAAAACGGTGCTTGAATTATCAGCGAGTGAAAGCCGAATATCAGAAGCCAAGTGTTTGCTTCAGCCTATGGATGTTCCAGTTTGGAAGTGGGACTCAATATAATGGACCAAGGTCAAACCAGCGTAATGAAAGTATATGGGTCATAGTTGACAGAATGACCAAGAGTGCCCATTTCATTTTAGTTAGGTCAATCACGACACCTGTTTTGGCTAGGTTGTTCATGAAGAACATCGTTAGACTACATGAAATTCCTAGTAGCATCGCCAGTGATAGAGATGATTTTCTTACTAGCAAATTCTAGAAGAGCCTACAGAATGTGTTAGGCACTAAGCTCAAGATGAGTACCGCATATCATCCTCAGACGGATGGGTAGAAAGAGAGAGTCAATAAGGTATTGGAAGATCTGTTGAGAGCTTATGTGCTGGATTTTAGTGGTTCTTGGGAAGATCACTTGCACTTAGTGGAGTTTTCCTATAATAATAGTTATCAAACTACTATAGGAGTGACGCATTTTGAAGCTTTGTATGGAAGGCCATGCAAATCACCAACATGTTGGTTAGAGACTGGAGACAGATTGGTCTTTGGTATAAATTTAGTGAGAGAGGCGACGGAAAAGATCGAATTGATACAGAAAAGAATGAAGGAAGCCCAGTCTAAGAAAAGAGTTACATAGACAAAAGACATAAGGACCTAGAGTTCTCAGTTGGAGATAGAGTTTTCATCAAGGTATCACCGATGAAGGTGTGGTTCGGTTCGGTAAGACCGAGAAGCTAGCATCGAGATATGTTGGACCATTACCTATATCAAAGAGGATTAGGAGACTCGCATACCAAGTAGATTTACCGAGCAGTTTGGCCAGGGTCCATGATATGTTTCATGTTTCTCATCTTAGAAAGTATGTTCATGATCCAGAAACTACATCGCTTCGATGGCATTGGAGGACTTAGGATGGAACCAGATATGAATTTTGTGAGACAACTAGTTCGTGTTATGGCAAAAGATGAGAAGAGGTTAAGAAACAAGAAAGTCGGTTGGTGAAAGTTCAGTAGAGCGACAATGTGAAGGACTGTACTTAGGAGATAGAATATAGGATTATGGCTACTTTTCCTAGGCTATTTTAGATGGTATGTTCTATATAGGGTTTATATAGAATTTGGCTGGTAGGTTATACTAACTTTGCTTGCATGGGCTATGTGCTTGTTGTTGTCTCCTTACTGAAATTTCGGGGACAGAATTATTTAATGGAGGAGTCTATAATCCCTTGAATTTTAATTAACATTATTTGGATATTTAATTAGATAAATTAAATTAGATAATGTGAATAATTAGGCAGATGAGATTAATAAATCCAATTGTCGAGTCTTAATGAATGAACTAAAATAAGACTTAACTAAATTTAGAAGGAAGAATTTCCTAAGGGGTAAACTTGGAAATGGGGATACATTTCTTAGAATAAATCTCTTCCTCCACTTTAATAAACTTTTACTTTCTCATTTATAACTCCTCACCTATATTTCGACAGGCCATTAAAAGCTCCAGGAAGAGTAATAAATTGAAGATAAAGCTAAGGAATTAAAGCTACGAAATTATCTCATTCTCCAATTGTCTAATCAAGTTGAATAATCATGTTTATCATCTCATTTTTCTCTGTTTAGATCGGCTATGGGTTATACCCGATTCATGTTTGTGTTTTGGTTAGGATATAACCATTTAAGCCTTTGTTTGGATAAGACATAGGTGTTTTTAATGTTAGTGGGATAATTAACACGTTTTTATTCGGTTTTGGTTAAATTTCGAACTGTTTTGTTCTTCATAAGTTTTAAAAAATTTATATGTTAAAGAGAACATATTGATTGATTTTCTGAAATTTTTCCCGAATTTTTCATGAAGTTTTAATGGTTATATAAAATTGTGTAAGGTATGAGACTTAAATGTTTTGTATAATTATGAAGGAGAAATCAGCTTTTTGAAGTTTATTTAAATTTCCGAATAAGAAAAGTCGGCAGTAATTTTGAATATAAAATTCTGGCAACCAATCAGATTTAGACTAATAAGGTAGGTGAGGTACAAAAGAACTATTTTAAAGTACTATTTTCATTATTTCAACTCTTTCGGTAAGAGCTTCCTTCTTCATTTGAAACCTTCCGACAAGGTTGAAAGGTATCAAACCTTTCGGCTAGGTCAAATACCAATGCATGTGGTATCAAGCAATTGGCACATAGTGAATTGGAAGGAGTCGAAAGGTTTAGAGACGAAAGGTTAACTTTCGAAGGAGATGAAACCTTGTTTTGGTTTTAAAGAAAATACACCTGCTAGCTTTCGACAAAGAGCTGTCGACGTTGTCAAATGGTTTAAAAGAAAAAGGTTTTGATTGGTTTGCTTTCTTGTTTTAAATGAAACCTTTCAACAAAGTCGAAAGGTATAATTTTCGATAAGGTCGAAAGATAGTTGTCGCCTCCTAACCTTTCAAACCAAATGGAATCAAAGGTTAACTTATGTTTTCTAAAAATTGCCACCTCTCTCCATTGATTTCGAAGGATTGGCGCCAACACCAACACTTCATTGATTCGAAAGGTTTTATTTCGAAAGGTTTTGATTCGAAAGGTTTTAGGTTTCGAAGCAGTGCTTTCGACTCTAATGTTTTCTGGTACTTGAAGAGTTTTAAAAAGGTTTTGAAGGGTTTCCTTCAATGATTTTAAAAGTTATTGAGTTTAATTTCTTTCTAAAGGTTTATAAATGGTTTTATAATGAGGGATAACCCTATCTTTTGACAAACTCAAAAGGTGAAACCTTTCAACTAGGTCGAAAAGAAGCCTTCCGACAAGGTCGAAAGGTAGGACCTTTCGACAAGGTCGAAAGTTATGGTTTTCCATGCTTTTCAAAGGCAGTGTTAATTTGCTTTTGCATGGGGCTTCATTCGAAGAGGTTTAAAGGGTTGTTTTAAACCATTTTTCCTTAAGTAAAATTTTGCTAATTTGAAGGGACTACTTCGAAGAGTTATAACATAAAATACTTATCTTTATATGAGTATACAAGGGGGATCCTTATATAAATTGGATATTAATAAACCTTGGGGATACCAGGGTGGGTTTAACGTTTTTGATACATAGTTCGGGGTTACAAATAGAAATATGCTTTTGAAAATATACATTGGGACTATCAATGTGTTTTTATTTAATTTAACTTAATTAGAGCTACCAATGGGAATAGGTTAAACAGGTGGTATACTTGGGGAAAATAAGTAATCACTAGGATCATTAATTTAAATAACTAATCATAGGGATCATGATACTTTCAATTGTTCAAGTGTTGGGTTCTTGGTTAACCTATGAAAACCATGGTATCTATGGTGGATAGCCCGCATCAAACTTTTAAAGAAATGTTTTGCCAGAGGTGGTTAGCCTCGGATTTGGCACCCAAGATTTCATAGTCATCCTAGGAAAACTATGGAGTGTGCGGTGGATAGCCCACATCAACTTTTATAAAGCAATGTACGATGGATAATCTGCATTTATATTTAATGGATTTGGGATGGATTGTCTTATTAAATTATGACGGATAGTCATTTAAAAGGTTTTAGAGGGCAACTCTAATAAATTAATTTTAGATGGGAAATCTAATAAATCGCTTTTGATGGGATATCTAATCAATGTGTGGATGGGATACCCAATATATAATATTTATGGCTTTATTTCATATTATGTTAAGACTAATCATTTTGGGTGCAGAAGCATAGTAAATGATTTGCATGTTTTGTTTTGGATACTAGTGAGGGGACAACCTGTTCTGCTAAGCGGCATGGTATCACTAGATATCTATTTATGATAAGAGATGATAAAGGATTATTCATACCAGACTTATTGTCTGACTCAAAGTTTGTATTTCTCCACAAACTCTCGGGTACTCAAAATTAATTTGAGCAGTCTGAGAGTAAGAGACTTTCAGGTTTTTGGACGAATAAGCTTCCGGAGACATGCAGGAGGCAGTGTTAGCTATATGGGAGCTATTTTGTGTTTTCAGCTGTGATGTACTAAGAACTGTAAAGTTCATATTGATTAGTTCTTCGATCATAATATGGGGACATCTTCATATGTCGCTCTTAATGTATTTTGTGTATTGTTGTATATGATCCGAACGTGGGTAACATCTGGGATTATGTAATTAAATCCGAATATTATTCATAAGAAATGAAAATTTATGTTTTGTTGAAGTTTAAAATTTTCACATTCTTGTATTTCTCTGTTACCAATAGTTTCAAGATTTCGATTTTGGTCACTCAGAAATAACACATATGGATGACTGCAACATCTGTAATAGTTAGTTTTGGGTCTCCGGAAGTGGGATGTTACAACAATCATGGATATAAGGGTGGAATCAAGAATATTTGACACCATAACCTTTCTAATAAAGAAGTGGTGTTGGTTGGGAACTAAAGCTCAAATCAAATCTTTATTCGCGTATTAGACGATAATCTTCATCAATCATATCATATCTCATTAGTCGTATTTTTAAAACCTCTTCCCCATTAAGCCTGTTTTATGAATTTTCAAAGTTGGGGCTACAAATATAAAAATAGGCAATACCACTGGATATCAAGGGATCGCATATGCTAATCTAAATGGGAAAAAGGTATTTGACTCAATATATATATGTGTGTGTAAGTGCGAACGCGTGTGCATGTTTGCACGACCTTCTTATGCAAGCTTTAGGTCTAATTTTTCAGAAAACGCTCACCGTGGACGGATTATTTTAAGATAACTATGGTGGATTGGCGAGTTATTGTCATTATTATTATTTTAGGGAGAACGCAACAAATACTATGGTGACTTGAAATCTAATGTAGAAATGATACAAACATTCATGACCTTATTTAGTCACAAGGAAATAGGGTGGTTAGGATAAATTTAAACTTAGAAGATGTATCTAATTCCATTAGAGACTAACATGCTTGTTACCGAATTTTTTTTCCAAGGACTTGGAATTGAATCAAAATAGTGGTAAAACATTTGCATTAAAAATGAATGTCGATTGAAACCACATTCAAATCCTAGTTGTTGTAAAAAAGTATGGCAGTTTGATGATCGAACGTCCATTTTTCTAATTCAAAATCTAGTAATATGATTATATCTACTAATTCAAAACTTGTATATATAGCAGTGGAGTTAAATAGCTATAAAGTAAAGTGCACCAGTACTTTTTACAGTGGTTCGGACCTCAATTCCTAGACTCTTTATGGAATTAACTAACAAACACCTTCACTTTGTCCGAAGGAATAGGCACATGAGCAGCATAATAAGATTTCAATATACTTACCCGAGCAACCGAACGAGACTTCAATACCTTTCCTGAATAGTAGAACAAGATTTCGACTACGAATGGTGGTAAATTTCTTGACTGATTGTGTTCTAGATAAGATGGATAAGTCTACTAAGTACACCGTTCTTATAATCTCCTTGAGATGATGATTTGAACCTGTAATTGTAGGAGGTAAATTGTTGAGAATATTTGTAATTCACAAGTGCATGTAGATTAGAATGATAGAAACAATTGGTTAATTAAAAAGTGAAATCTCAACTCTGCTTGTAGATTTGAAAAGTTCTAATTCAGTAGTTGAAACCATTTGAATAACTGCAACCTAGAGAAGAAGATGACTCTTTAATATTTGAATTTTTGTAAAGACCTGCCTCTGTTCATGGGGTCCAGAAGCCTGATCAAAAGCTCTCAAAGGTCTAAATGAACATAAAAAAATTCAGAAAGCACAAGAACAAAAAAACAAGTCATCCAGATGTTTGGAATTTTTTGTACTAGATGTCTAGATTGCAATATATATGCCTATTATGAAAAATTCAAATGTCTAGATTTGAACTAAAAATTAGTTTTTTGTTTGAATGTAAACATACGTCTAGAACAAAAAGGCCAGATGTTTGAGTTGAACTGTTTTGTTCTTTGCTTTGAAATGTTATATTTTGACTACTTGCTTTGAATAAATATGAAAGTGACTACTGTGTGGCTAGTTATCACTTAGGATCGTGCAATATGGAATTTATTATAATCTAAATGTGGAAATAGATAATGATAGTAAGGTAAATATGAATAAGCACGCCAGGAGCTTTTATACTGGTTCGAACTTTCCGTTCTACGTCCAGTCCCAGACTTCACTCTGGAATTTCACTCAATAACCCCTCACTTAACCTGAAGGAATAGGTAAACAACACCTGAGCAGTCGAATAGGATTTTTCCGCCTCAACAACCGAAGAGGACTTTTCCATCTAATACAAACTAACAGGACTTCAACAGTTTTAATAAAATTGTTTGACACATTGTGTTCTTGATAACACTGATTTATCTTTGATAATACACCCTTCATATAATCTTTTCCTCAAGTATATATTGCGTGTGTAAAGATTAGAAAGGAAAATATTGCTTTGAATCGAAGAATAAGTTAATTAATTCAAAGATTCAAGTAATATCTTTACTATTAATAATGAGAATTCCGTGACCTGATTCATCCGTATCTTTTTGAAATCCCCAAATTACCCTTCAATTCGTGTTCTTTTCGCACATGTTCATTAGCAATCTGCTCTTCTTGCATCGTTCCCTGCCCCCAAATGAAAAAAAACGAAAACAAAAAATAGAATTCCATTCGGTTTCCCCTTTCTTCTTCAACGCTAATCTATTTTATTTGATTTCAGATTTGATTGCTTTCTTAGGTTAGATATTTCATCTTTTGATTGTTCCCGATTATACAACTCCAAATTGCGATTTGATATCATTTTTCCTTTTTTTCCTCGATGATAATTTTTACACTAGCTTCAAGCTTTCAAATGAGCAATTTTCAATGGAAGCAATGGTTCTATTGGGGGTTTGGATGAAGCCGAACGGTATCTGATTTTCATGTGTGTTCATTGATCTGTAAGGCTATAGACAAGTCGATTTAGTCAATGATAACCGTGGAGGGGGAGGCGATGAAGATCAACTGTGAAGATGATGGTGAAAAAGAATAGCACTGTTGACTTGAGGATGATGGTGAAAAAGAATAGCACTGTTGACTTAAGGCGACGAAAAGCGTCTCATGGGAACCGTCTTATAAAAAAGAAGGTTGTTACGAAGGAAGGACATATTTTAATACTGGCAATATTGTAAGTTTTATATGTATTTTGTTTGATTAAAAATTATTTAATGTTAAAGAAGTTTATTTTTCTGCATTTACAGATAAGGATAAATGATAACAAGTTATTACCTTATAACTAAACATGTGAAACTTAACCTAATCTTTCGATATTGAATGATGAACTGAGATGTTTAATAATGCATGAAAGTTGCTTAATACTTTGTGGGAAAGGGTATGGTTGTTAAAGATTGATTTCCTATTATTCTTTTACAAGTTATTTTGCTCGCTCTCTCTTTTATTCCTTCTGCGACGCACCGTCAAGAGAACCATCTGATTTTGATGTATGTATTGCCTCAGCGTTAGGTCTATGATTGGTGATTCATCTGATATTGTTTTTGGGGTCAACCATAGGTATTGCCATCTAACATGATTTTCAAGAAGAACCTGTATGTCCTATCCGTCCTTCTCTCCTCATATATAACTACCCCTTTCCTCCTAAAACCATACAAGCACTACCCCTTTGATTGTAAATGTACAGAAGTATCATATTATATTGAAAATGTTATTTCTTTTGCTCCTTAGATGTACAATTATAGTTCCATCTACCCTGCATAAATAATCTAGGTTGGTTAAAGTTGCAGATAAACATATATATTGGAGTGGTATCTTTAAGACACAATTCACTTGGAGGTTTTGGTGGATAGATTCCATGTTGTCACCTCATATTCATGTTTGCTATGTGATATATAGTTTAGCAGTTAGCCCAAATAGTTCCTTGACAGATTTAGTTGGATGAATGCTAAAATGAATTAAGGTAAATAATTATTTTCAAAGAACATGGATAAACCAACGACAAGCAATTGGTTTGAAGGGTTACTTTTGTTTGCAACACTTTCCAAGGTAGAATGACTTATAATGCTACTTCATAATATTTTTCCAAAATTTCATACAAATATATCTGGAAGGTGTATTTTCAAGAGTTTTTAACACATTACTCTAGGTCATCCCACTATGCCAACACATAGTTCTTACATTTAAAAAAAACGAAAACCTAAAAGGCCACAGCTCTCAATTTGGCTATGAATGGCACTTAAGCAGTCTTCTTCCTCCCCTTCACATTTCTTCTCGATTTCATATCATTCCTCCCCTTCACATTTCTTCTCGATTTCATATCATTCCTTCCCTTCACATTTCTTCTTGATTACTTAACGATGCGTTCTTTCAACGAATCGGCTGCGGATTTCCTCTTTAATTTAGTTATTGCAATACTCTATTCAGGTTGTCCAGAACTAGAGCTTTTATGGGCTTTCAATCGTGCATGGCTTCCATTTGACGAGGATCTCAAAGGTAATTTATTTATGGGCTTCAGATAGAGTTTTTGAATTCGAAATTCAATTGATAGTTTCATTTAGGGTTTTTTGGATTTATGGTGTATTATGGTTTATATTTCTAATCCATGATTCACAAAAATCACTGATTGAAGGATGAAGTATTAGCACCTATGGTGTCTTTGAAGCATATGCTTCTTAATTAGTGGTTAGACAACTGTTAACATCTTATCATATCTTTTATTTTGAACATAAACTGAAATTATTTTTGAAAGTAAAATTTTCTTACAGTTCAAAATTTCATTTCATTACCAGTTTTAGGTCGATTTTGATTGATATAAATATTAGAGGTTTGTTTCATCTATTGCTTGAGCTGATTGAATCTTTTTTTTGTTACTTTATGTTCCTCATCTATAAACGGCTGTAGGTTTCCGTTTAGGCCTTAGGGGCATATATGGTTGTGGATCAAATGTTGAACGGTATATCATTTTTCAGAGGTGTGCTACATAATTATATAGATCCGTGCATTGAATTTATTGATTCAGTGTTAATTTATTAACTAAGATATAATAGTTCAAAATAGTTACTAACGAATTCACTCAAACAGGTGAGTGTACTTAGCATAATTCTGTTTAATTTTTTAAACTGTTTAGCATTAGGGAATTGGTGCTGAAATTTATTGATCTTTGTGATTCCAGAAGTTTGGTTTGTAGTATTAATATCATGATGTTCTTTTGTAGTTTGTAGTACAATCATTTTTCATTATTGATCGTTAATACCAACACAATACAAATTACAGTAAGGACATCCTTCATATAAAATATTTAAGTTTAAAAGTCTCAGTCAGCAAGCATATTATATATTCTTCTCACAATAAGTTCTATATTATGATATAAGTCGCTTCATGGACAAAGTTTTAATGATATGATATGAGTATATTACTCTATGATGATATGGTTAAGGCTTTACAATAAGAATTTTTGATAAGAAAGTATTGTTTTGATTATATAGTCAAAGACCTTATCCAACCAAATTGCCAACAAAACGTTAGCCAACAAAGAAAAAGGCATGGTCATATGAATTTGGGTCTATAAACAGTTTTGATTCTGCCTCCTTTTATTGACTTACAACTATTAAGAATATTTAAGAGATGATGAGGTCTGCCACCTTTTATTGCATACGTACCTGCATTATTTCTCACACTATGAATTTCTCTTATGCTATGAGATTAAAGATTCATAAGGAACTACTGCAAGGGAGAAGGATGGGAAAGAACAACTTTGTGATTTGGATCAAAATGCATGATGAAAGAACCAAATTATTCCTACTCAATTTTCTCATAATAGTAAAAGCTCGATTGAATTGTATAAGAAATTTGAATATAGAGGATAAAAAGCAAAGATCTGAAAGAGCTATGATTAAAAAGAAAGTGGACAGAGAAGAGAGAAAGAAGGCTGGAATAGAAAGATGTTGCTACAGGTTAAGATTGCTATTAGAAGTATTAACATTGTAATGTACAGGAGGGCAAGGTTATGCAATATCAAAGGTCAATGAAGAAGAATAAAATCTTTATTTGCTGCATATTGAGTTATTTATTCTTCCATACAAATGGTTTTCATGTATTTTTTTATTATTCCATACGAATATTAACATATTGAAGATTTTTCATACTTAAATGAAGGTTCCATGTCATTAAAATTTTGAACAATATATTTATTTCCAAACAGCGTTTTATATTTCCAATTGTAGATCATTTGTAAGTATATGTTTTTTATTGCTATTTTTAATACTAATTACTACCATTAATTACCTTACGTTTTCATAATTGTGGATAGTACTTGGCAATAAGAATATGTTTTTTCTATAATTACATGGTATCAACTATTATTTTTCCATTATTCAGCCATCGGTATCTTAGCTAATACAAAATATGTGATGGTATATATTAGATTGCTATGTGGCGGGCTACCTGCAGCAGATTGTTGGGTTGTTGTGTTGATGGGCTTACGAAAGAGCTTTTGTGTATGTAAACTACGGTCACAGGGAGTAATTAAGTGGACTTAAATTATATTTGTGTACATTTGAACAATACTACTTTTGTGTATACAAACCTATATATATATCATATAACTCATTTTGATAGTGGACTTAGAATATTTGGATTTGTGGTTTTAAATGTGCCTAAGCCAAGCATTTAATATACATTTATGTACGTGACTTCTTAAGTGTCCATTGTAGATTTCATTTCAAAATCCAAGCTACAACGATATCATAGTATCCAACATATAAGATTATGTAAAATTTCAACATTGTTGACCTAAGCCATCATGGAAATATAAAAGAAGAAAATAACATATATAGAACCTAAAGGCTAAAGCTGATAATGCAAAGTTAGAGGTTTTGGTCCGTGAGGATGGGTCCTAACCCAACGTTTTTCCCGATTTCAGTTTTGGATGTACCAATAACACAACCAAAATTTTATAATTATAAACAACAATCAGTTGAAGATATCAATTTTGGCACGGGAGAATTTATTTTAATAACTTTAATATAGTGATGAGGTAGGAGTTCTTCTACCGTGATAAAAAATAGAAAGGTTAGAGAAGTTGAAGTCAAGTCAAATTGAGCAATTAATCAAGAAATAAAATATAGTAAATTATTTATAGTAGTTTTTGCATCTTGGTATTCCATTCTTATTGGCATGAACTTCCTTTCGTGGTATATTTTCTGAAATGACAGATGAAATGATGATGATGATTGCTTATGATTGTATGTAGGACATATTGGTTGATGGAGTTGTTAAATACGTTGTTTGATTTCTTCTCATATTGATCGCAAAGAACATCAAAAATCTAAGTTGATAGAGCGTGATTTTTCACAAGCTATGCGTGAAGTATTTTATGTTGTAATGCGTGGACTTATCTTTATTTTGTTTTTTTGTTTGCGTATCATTTTTCCTTTTCTTTTTGAAACTTTGTAAATTACAAGTTTTAAATCTTATGAATGTATTAACTTCCCACAAAAACCAACTATAATACTTTATATAGTTTGGCTGATTTTATTTGAATCTTTAATAGTGTCGAGTAGCCCCTTAAATTTTAAAAAAAAATGTAAGAATCCCTCATTTTTCTGAGTCGTCTCCTCTTTAAAAAAAGAACCCAAAAATACATTTCCATGCAGTTGCTCTATGTGATGCCTCAGTTACTGCGTGATGCCCTGAAGGCACCATGTAGTTACCCTGCGTGGTGCATTCAGAGTACCACGTTGTGTTCATGCGTGGTGCCTTGAAGGCACCACGTATTTGCTCTGTATGGTGAATAAAAAGTTTGAAAAATAAAATAAATCATAAATAATCAAACGAGTATTTTTTTTTTCTTAAATTTTTTGTGAAAACAGATGGACAACTCAACAAATTAGTGGGTCTAAATTGCCCTATCCATGTGGTTTTTGCTTCAGTATTTATTACCATATAGCTTCTCATTTATTCTAGACTTTAAACTCACAAGGAGGTCTTATTTAAAATTTATACTTTTTTGAAAATAAAAAAGCAGGACTTAAAACTCCATATAAGGAAACATTTTTATTCTTTTTTTTACAACTTTCATTTGAATTTAATTTATGCTTCACATGCTTTTTCCTTAGCCATCGTAACATACCTAAAGCCATTTCCTTAGCTATCCTAACATACATAAAGCTAATGATGAGATTCTCTCTCCTACATAAAAACATGAGAGGTATAATTTAAGCTCATTGAAAATGTAAAATTCATAGCAAACACATATATAACTATCATACATAACTTATTGTCCACGTACTCCTACTAATCTTATACTTCATACAAAAATACATCAACAGAGGACTATAATTTAATCCTAACGTTTGCAAGTACATATGTTAATGAACTAGGCTAGAAACCAGAACAAAAACCACACATCGGTGATTGCTTCATTTATCGAGGAAGGCATTCTGCCTTCTTTCTTCATCGGTTTCCTTCTATAAATAAGTTGTTTGCTCTATACCCTTCAATTTTTATGTAGATGAATGAAAGCTGCAAAAGAAGAAAAATGCTAAATTTCATGATTTCACCAAGGTATGGACTACTTAAATCAAAGTTATGCCAGGTCTATCATCCATTTTCGATACATAGACATATGTATATACGTATGTATTATATGTGCATATATAAACACACATATATTAGATACATTACTAAGATTTTAAAAATGAGTACATATTGGTTGCTATCATTTATAACTATAATTTCTATGACTAAAAAAAACATAACATTGACCAAACTCTACTTAGTGCAACATATAATGACATAAACTATAAAAACGGAGTACATATACTTTCATGGTATAACATGTAAGTTGATGGAAATTGCACTATTTTGTTACCAAATATACTTTCATGGTCATATATGCTTTATTAAACAACTGAGAATTTTCATATTTGAAAAATAAGGACAATACAACCAAATGTAGAGTTTTCCTAGGAATATATCAACCAGTGCACCTTTCTTAATTATTACGGCTTAACTACTTTGTTGATGTAAAACCGGATAGTAGTTTAGTTTTGCTATTTCTTTTGTTTTTCATTTTTTTTAAAGTATTTTTATAAACAAGAGTCAAACGTCAGAACCACAGATAGAAGTTTTTATGTGACAAAAGCCATGGTGAAAGTCTTATGCATTGAATTTTTCCTATTACTAGACTAGATAGAAGAGATGAAGCCATGTTGTGAAGTGATGATGCATATAATATGTTTCCATATTAGATAAAAGATCATATGGATGTATAGGTACAAGTATCATTTCCATTTTTAGTAGTATAAAATAAACTAAAACAAAAGAAACAAATAATAAAACTTTAGTATTATAAAAAAATTGGTTCATGGCTATTCTTTAGTTGTTTTGGTCTTCTCAAATGTTGCTTTAGGTTCAGTTTATGCACATAATGATACTATCAAATTTACTTTTAGAGGTATAACTATAAATGCATGCACATTGTGATTTGCAAGCCCACTTGGGCGTGCATATACACTCGTATAAATTATGATTGCTTGTAGAATGCAGAGATAGATAGTAGAGAGTATGATCTCAAAAAAATAGTGATTTGAGAAGTGAATTCTCATGTGTTTATATAGTAGATAAAAAGTTATAACTATTCGTGAAGAGTTTTGATCAAAAGATGCAGCCATATCTCTTCAAATTGAATCGTAACTCTTTGCAAATGGAAATGTCTCTTGAGGAAAAAAACTATTAGAATCGTTCAGTCGACTGACCAAAATGACCATTCAACCGAATATTCAAAGATGGTATAAAACAGAGTGAACCTGTGCAACTGAAAAGGTTCAGTCGACTGGTCGTTTTTGGCCAGTCAACTAACCTAGTTGTCAGTGCACAGTTCACACCTTTTTTTAAAGAATTTGAATTTTAAAACAACTTTGATTTTGTGTTTTCTACTTGAGGATAGATTTTAACAATTCAAGACTAAAAACTTCAATAAATAAACATACTATACTCGGTTTTGAAGTCTTGTCTCCTTTGTAGTTTTAGTAGCATATCTCATTCTCTTTTTGTCGCTTGATAGTATAGTCTCATCACTGATTGTTTAAGCTTTTGGTCATGAACCAAAGCCCATGATTCAACATTTTCTCCCTTTTCGATTGATGACATTCTGTTTTAGATGATACTATTTTTAAGAGATATATAACGGAAGTTATATATATTTCCCTTGAATATTTGGTGACATATCTAATCCTACAAAAAATGGTTAGTCATACATAATTTCTCCCCCTTTGTCATTGACAAAAAGGAAATAAACAATAATTTTATCATTGTGAACTAACAGCATAACAATCACAAAAAAATGTTTCGAATTGTACCGAGCTACTTATACAAGCTCATAATAATAAATAGCAGCAGAATGTTCGTGAAATAAAAATAATTTACTATCATCAAGAAATATCAATATCACTCATCAGAGTCAGACTCTGTTTCTTCTTCCACTTGCATTGGTCCTTTTCCTCTTGAAGAACTTTCCACAAATTGTCTGCCGCCCCCATTTCTGCTTGTCTCAGGACTTGCGTGTTCTTCGGATGTTGACCAAGTAAAGCGAGGAGCTGGACGTTTACCTGGATCACGATGTGAAGTGTCCGTAGTTGTGGAAGAGCAATAAGAGATTGCATGCCATAAAATCCCGAAAAAGCTTTTAATTTTGTCAAACTTCTTGTTGATCTTTTTGTCGAGGTTTTTGATGCAAGAATCCAAAATGACTTGATTTTGCACAAGCAGATCAATGGATTCTCGGGTGCTTTGGGATGGTGTTGGTATACGAAAGTCATCTCTTTGTTGTTGTGGGGTAGTAGCTTGTTGACGAGGTCATGATTGCCATTCTTGGAAAGACATGATAGTGAGAGGTCTAGGAGGCAACTTCATTAGACTAATTGTTCAGCTATTTAGAGTTTTAGTAACGGAGGTATCAGATTCCAGAATAGAAACTTGTAGGTTCATAAGTAGCTGCATAATATACTCTCCATAATAGATGATGTTCATTCGACCTTGGTTAAAGACAAGAACTCATCAAGAGTAAGCCTAGGCCAGTTGATTTGGACATCTCCCCAAATTGCATACAACGCCCTATAATTTTCCGAATAAACAAGTTCACAAGAACCAGTACGAGGAAAAATTGTACGCATTAAGTCTCGATGCATAATTCGAGCTGTAGGGCGTAAGGAGATAGATTTTAGTTCAGTCATGTCATCTTTCAAAAAACTATGACTTACTTCATCTCGTTCGCCTATAGGATCATTTGAATCTTCTAACAGAATATCATTTGTTGGTGTATGGAGAATGTGTCCAATTCTAATCTAATGACAAGAATACTTGTTGACTACAAACTAAACTCCATACACAATTGTCACGATTTCGTGGATTTCGATGACCCAAATTTAAATTTGCATAAAAGAGTTTTACCATAGTATGATTAATTTTGAGATTGTTCCGATTGTGATCAAGAGGAGATTCTAGACGAATTCTTCTTGCAAGCTCTTGAATTCTATATGAAGCAAAGTCTAGAAACACAACAAAAGATCCTTCGAGAAAACGAGCTTCCTTCATTTTGTTCCATCTTTAAATAGTGGTGGCATCATAAAGCCATTAAGCTATTTGGGTATCAATAGGTTCAGAGGAAGAGGTAGAGGCTTTTCTAGATCATTTTGGTTGTCTTGGAGCCATTTGAAATTATATTTGAGAAAAGGAATTTGAAAATTTTGAGAGCTAGGGTTTTGAAATGCTGATGAGCGAAAGTAAAAGTGAAAAGTTATAAAGAAGAAGGTAAGTTAGTAGGGTAAAGAGTAGGTGAAACAGAATTTAGTATGCTCAGATTAGTCATTCATTCGATTGGTCGTATATGGTCAGTCGACTGATCAATATCCTAAAACTCTCTGTTTCCAATCAATCGATTGGCCAAATTCGTTCAATCGACTGAATACTCATTTGCAGCATTTGTACAGTATATTTTGCATGGAAAAAATATTCAATATATTAAACAAATATACATACAAATAAGAATGAAATTAAAAAATTATATAAAAAAATATTTTGATGAAGAAATGGACGAATTTGGAGACTTGGATTCGTCTGGTTCAACCTTAGTCTTCTCTTCATACGGTTTTAATGGAGATCGACGATTTCCATGCTCCCATGAATTTGGAGACATAGATGGAGGTTGTGGTGACTGATCCCATGGATTTCGAGAGAAAGAGGTTGTTGGTTGATGAACATCAGATGAAGATGTCCCTTAGAATTTCCATCCAAGTTGCTCTAGAAAACTAACATTTTGAATTCATCTTCTATTCATAGTACATTTCACATTGAATTGCTATTGATTCCCTTTGATAATGATGTAAATCATCAATCTTTTGCTTTGTTAATGGAGAACCAAAGAACAAAAACGACGTGCTTTCTTTTTTTTGGAGTATGACCATTACGATAGCTGGATGGCCTGGCTGGTTCATGATATGGGGTAGGTGTAGATAAATTTAATGATCCAGAAGAAGATGTTGAGAAATCGACAGAGGAATATTCAGAGCCATATGGAAAGTTGTTTTAGGAGGACATTGTCGTTAGTATGGAATAATACATGATTATGATTGACAGATAAGCAGAAACCGTTCAAATACTTATAATATTAAGAAGATAAAAATAGTAATAGGTGGATGGAATAAAGGATAACCAGGAAATAATAAGAGGAGGAGAAATTAGTTCGAATTTTCATGGTTGAAAATTATCCATGAGAAAAGTGAAATAAATATGAAAAAATATATTATAAACATAGTTGTGAAACAACAAACAGTGAAATGGTAGAGACACAGGATTTCCAAGCTAAAGGTACTGAGTTCAAATACCAGCCAAAAATTTATTTTTATTTTTATTTTATTTTTTTGAAATTTATTACAGAAATTTTATAATTCTTTTAAAGAAATTATACCTAGTTCTCTTCTTAGTTTTATAAAACAATTTTCATTGAGTGGTTTAGTGAAAATATCAGCTAACTAACTTTCAGAATTTACGATTCTAATTCACTATATCATTCTCAATATTATCACGAAGAAAATGAAATTAATGTCAATATGTTTAGTTCATGAGTGATTGACAGGATTTTTACATAAATTTATTGCACCGGTGTTATCACAATATATTATAGATTTACTTAAGTTTATGTCAAAATATTGCAATGGTTGTTGCATGTAGATTACTTAAGCACATGCTAATGCTGTAGATATACATTCTGCTTTACATGTCAAAAGTGAAATGTAGTTTTGTTTCTTGTTAAACCAAGATACTAAGGATCGTCCGATGAAATGAAAAGTTACACTTGTACTTTTTCTATCTGTCTGACTTCCTCCAAAATCAACATCGCTATAGGATACTAATTCAAAAGGACATTCTTTTGGATAGAAAGGTCCTAAATCGTTGGTCTTGCTAAGATAACGAATTATACATTTTACTGCTCGCATATGTGATTCTTTAGGATTTGCTTGAAATCGAGTACATAAACAAACACTCATCATAATGTCAGGTCGACTAGCAGTTAAGTAAAGTAATGATCCAATCATGCTACGATATAGTTTTTGGTCGACGTTCTTGCCATTTTCATCTCTTTAGAGATGTATAGTTGTACTCATAGGAGTTGGCTTGGCAGAAGTGTTTTCCATACCTAAACGTTTAACTAGATTATTACAATACTTTTCTTGATTAATAAAAATGTCATTTTGCAATTGTTTGTAGTCCAAGAAAATATGATAGTTCTCCCATATGTGACATTTCAAATTCATTTGTCATGATAATCGAAAATTCCTGACATAAATTTTCATTTGTTGAACCAAATATGATATCATCAACATATGTTTGTATAATTAAAATATCTTTTTTAGTTTTCTTAATAAGTAAAGTTTGATCAACTTTTCCAATTTCAAAACCAGAGTCTAATAGATAGCTTTTAAGTCGGTTGTACCAAGCACGGGGTGCCTTTTTTAAACCATATACTGCTTTTTTAAGTTTATAAACATGTTCTGGAAATTTTTCACGAGCAAAAAGAGGAGATTGTTCAACGTAGACATTTTCTTTTATATATCCATTTAGAAAAGCACTTTTAACATCTATTTGATATAATTTAAAGTTATTAAAACATGCAAAAGCCAATAGAATACGTATAGCATCTAATCTCGTGATAGGAGCAAACGTTTCTTCATAATTTATTCCCTCTTCTTGATTATATCCTTGTGCTACTAATCTAGCTTTATTTCTAATTATGTTACCTTGTTCATCAGCTTTGTCTTTGAAAACCCATTTTGTACCAATGACAGATTGATTACTTGGTCTAGGAACTAATTCCCAAACTTCGTTTCTTTCAAATTGATTTAGCTCTTCTTTGCATAGCTATAACCCAATAGTCATCAGTGGAGGCTTCCTTAATATTTTTAGGTTCTATATTAGATAAAAAAGCTATATGGCCCATTTGATTTAATTGATGTCTTGTCCTTGCATTTGAATTTACTTCTCCAATTATATTTTGAACAGGGTGATCTCTAAGAATTCTTGGAGGACATCTTACAACATTTTCATTATGAACAATGTTTTCAATTTTCTAGTATTATCACTATTATTATTTTGAAAAATAATATCATCATCTTTTGAATTATATGTTAGAATTTTACTTGAATTATTTTTCAAATTCGTATTTTTAGAAGAATTTTGACATTCTCATCGAATGAAACATGAAGAGTTTCTTTAATTACTTTAGTTCTTATATTAAAAACTCGATATGCTTTGCTTCTTTCCAATTATCCTATGAATATTCCTTCGTCGGATTTTGGATCAAACTTGCCAAGCTGATCTTTAGTGTTAAGTATAAAACATTTTGAACCAAAAACTTTGAAATATGGTATATTAGGTTTTCTTCCATATAAAAGTTCATATGGGGTATTTTTTGTTAGTGATCAAATAAAAACACGATTCAAAACATAACAAGCAGTTGCAACGGCTTCTGCCCAAAAATGCTTAGGTAGAGTGCTTCCATTTAATAAAGTTCTTGCACATTCCTGTAATGTTCTATTTTTCCTTTCTACAACTCCATTTTATTGTGGTGTTCCAGAAAAAGAAAAGTTATGATTAATTCCTTTCTTGTTACAAAAATGTTCAAATGCTTCATTTTCAAATTCACCTCCATGATCACTTCTAATATTTTTAACTTTCAAATTCTTTATATTTTGAATTCTTTTTACAAAAATTTTAAAATTATCAAAAGTATCAGTTTTATGTTTCATGAAAATAGTCCATGTATATCTTGAAAAGTCATCTACAATGACAAACACATATCTATTGTGATTAATAGATTGAACTTGAGTAGGTCCAAAGAGATCTACATTTAGTAGTTCAAGTGGTTGTGTTGTAGATATGATTCTCTTAGATTTAAATGATGTTAATTTTCCTAACTGACATGCATCACAAATATTATCAATTTTGAATTTCATATCAGTTAGTCCTTTAACAAGTTTATTTTTAACTATTGTATTAATAGTATTAATATTTATATGGCAAAATCTTTTATGTCATAGCCAAGAATCATTTTCTGTAGCTACTAAACACATGTTTGTATTATAATTTATATTCATATTTAAATATAAATATTTCTATCTCTTATACCTTCAAAAATTAAATTTTGATTTTTATCAGAAATATTACATTTATTTTCTGAAAAGGATACAATAAAATCTTTATCACATAATTGACTTATGCTCAATAAATTATGTTTTAAGTTTTTAACTAATAGAACATCAGTAATGAGAGGTAAGTTAGAGATACCGTTATTACTCACATCGCTTTTGCCGATGATATAACCTTTGGAATTATCTCCAAAAGTGACTAATCCTACATTTGAGTAGACAATGCTTGTTAACATGTCGTTATTACCAGACATGTGTTTCGAGCAGCCGTTGCCTAAAATCCATTTTTCTCTCTTTTTAAGTGGTACCTGCAAAAAATAAAAATTAAGCTCATATCCACTTTTCTTTTTAGGGTCATATGAGTTAGGTTTTAGGAAACCAAATCCAAGAAGGTTTAGAGTTTCCTTTATGAATATAATTCTCATTTTTATGAACAGTTTCCATAAATGTTTGATATGCTTATTCCAAATAACATTATTATTTGTTTTAGGAATCCATATTTTAATAATTTTAAAATCTTTAGAAATTGTTTTCTTAATATCTTTCTTAATTTTTTTTAAACTTTCCGTGTTTCTTCGGATTTTCAATTTTCTTATATTCTAGTCCCAATTTATTTAAAGTAGACTGAGAATTTTCTATTATTTTAGAAAGATTCTCTCGTCCTTTATTAAAATTAGAAATATTTTTATTAATATCTTCTAACTTAGTTTTGAGACTAGATTTTTCTAACTCTAATACTTTAGTGATAGATTTTAAATCGTTAACAACTAATAAATCATCATTTTTATTCTTCTGAATTTCTAATCCTGAGTTATCATAGAAAGTTGAGATGTTACATTAGAATTATATTCTTGAGATTTTTCAAGTTCTTCTTCCAGAATTTTCTTTTCATCTCTTAGCATACTAATTTCTAATTCATATCTATTTAGTTTTCCTTGTAAATCCTTATTTTGCTTTTTAGTTTGTTTAACAAAATCCACTAGTTCTGAATTAATTTCAACTAAATCTTCAAAACTTAGTTCACTTACATCACCACTTGTAGCCATGAAGGATACATTTGCCTGCTCTGTGTCATTGTCACTGTCACTCTAAGAAGAATCTGAATCATCCCACGTTACTGAAAATGCTTTCTTCTTGAATTTGTCATCCATGAATTTATTTTTCTGTTTCTCTGACAATCTTTCTTCATATGACCATTTTTATGACATTCATAACATTCCATGACAGAAGATAATGGTTTATGCTATTATTGTTATTGTTAGAGTTATTTTTGAAACTCCCGATCGTGTTATTCTTTTTGAATTTCAAAAAGTTTTTGAAATTTTTAGCTGTAAGTGTCATATCCTCTTCATCCGAGTCAGAATCATCTTTTTCTGCTTGAAATGCTAGATTCTTCTTATCCTGTGCTTCAACTTTCTTTGCCTGCAAGTTTACTTCATATGGCACTAGATTTCCTATTAACTCTTCTGGTTTCAAGTGGAAAGATCGTTTGCTTCTTCAATGGTTAGAACCTTTCTTTCTCATTCATTCACTAAAGAGTTTAGGATTTTTGATACTATATCAAAGTCAGAAAATTTTTCTCCTAGTGCCTATAGTGAGTGATATATACCTTGAAATCTAAAGTACATGTCATTTATACTTCCGTTTGATTTCATTTTGAAATTTTGGAGCTGATTTTTCAACATAGAGATTTTGCTTTGTTTGACTTTGCTAGTTCCTTCATGAGTTACTTTTTAAAGTTTTCCATATCTCATAAGCAGTTGCACACATACTGACTTTATTAAACTCATTTTTACCTAATGCACAAAATAACATGATCATAGATTTAGCATTTGAAGTAGCATCAGTTTTTTGTGCAATAGTCCAAGTTGAAAAATCCTTTATTAGTATGGTATATTCCATTTGGGTAACATTTCAGGTTTCAAAACCATCGGCTTGCATATATATTCTCATTCTAGTTGACCAGTAATTATAGTTAAGACCATTAAATAGTGGTGGTCGAGCAATTGACTGGCCTTTAGTGAAATTAGAGTTAATGTTAATGCTAGAATTGGTGTTATTATCCATATCACAAAAAAAGTTATCAAGTAATCGTGTTATGGTTATAGGATGTCCTTGCTCTGATACCAAATGAAAGTGACACATTAGGATCGTGTAATATGGAATGTATTATAATCTGAATGCGGAAACAGATAATGATGGTAAAGTAAATAAGAATAAGCACACCGGGAGTTTTTATACTGGTTCAAACTTCTCATTCTACGCCCATCCCAGACTTCTCTCTGGGGCTTCACTCAATGACCCCTCACTTAACCCGAAAGAATAGGTAAACAACACCTGAGCAGCCGAACAGGATTTTTCCGCCTCAACAACCGAAGAGGACTTTTCCGCCTGATACAAACTAACAGGACTGCAATAGTTTTAATAAAATTGTTTAACACTTTGTGTTTTTAATAACACTAATTTGTCTTTGATAGTACATCATTCCTATAATCTTTTCCTCAAGTATATATTGTGTGTGTAAAGATTAGAAAGAAAAATATTGCTTTGAATCGAGGAATAAGTTAACTAATTCAGAGATTCAAGCAATATATAAATTGTGATTGCTTGTAGAATGCAGAGATAGATAGTAGAGAGTATGATCCGAAAAATAAAAAAAATCGGTGATTTGAGAAGTGAATATCATGTGTTTATATAGTAGATAAACAGCTACAACTATTCATAAAGAGTTTTGATCAAAAGATGCAGCCATATCAATTTGAATCGTAACTCCTTGCAAATGGAAGTGTCTCTTCAGGTAAAATAGCTATTAAAATCGTTCCGTCGACTGACCAAAAACGATATGTCAACTGAATATTCAAAGATGGTGTAAAACAGAGTGAACCTGTGCAACTGAACAGGTTCAGTCGACTGTTCATTTTTGGTCAGTTGACTAACCTAGTTGTCAATGCACAGTTCATATCTTTTTTAAAGAATTTGAATTTTAAAACAACTTCAATTTTGTGTAAACTACTTGAGAATAGATTTTAACAATTCTAAAACTAAAAACTTCAATAAATAAACATACTATACTCAGTTTTGAAGTCTTATTTCCTTTGTAGTTTTAGTAGCATATCTCATTCTCTTTTTGTCGCTTGATCGTATAGTCTCATCACTGATTGTTTAAGCTTTTTGTCATGAATCAAAACTCATGATTCAACATTATAAAATAGTTATTTTGCAAAGTTAATTTTTCAAAATATATTTATATGTTGTGTGCAATAGGGTGGGCACGGTCGGTTAACTGAACCGATCGGTTAATTAACCGACTTAACCGACCAAAGTACACGGTTCGGTTAGCCGAACCGAAAATAAATTTGGATGGTTCATACCGACCGAACCGTCCAAATTTAACCGTGGTTAACCGTGTACATTGATCGATTGACCGAATAATTAACCGCATTTAACGGTTAAAAATTAGCCGAAACTAATAAAATTGAAAATAAGCACATAAGGTAGTAACTGAGCAAGATAGAAATTATACAGTACATTATAACGAACTAATATGAATAGGCAAATAAGAGATTTGATTTAACTGGTACGCATACATTACATACTAACTAGCAAGCAGTAATCAACCTGTCATATTACAATGCATACATTTATTACATTACATATTCAATAAGTATTAACCATCATAATTCAAAGACAAATTCAGCAATTACACCATGTTAACCAACAAGCAACCCAGCACTTACATAGTACATACATTACCAAAGACCAAATTTATCAAACTACAAAGTTGTCGAACCATGACCAACAACCTAGCAATTCAGCAAGCAAGAAAACCTGTGACCTCGCAAGCTTAAACTAGCAACTCGGCAAGCAAGAAAACCAGTAAGAAAACATTACAACAAAATATATTGTCCAAAATCGAAAAATAAACATGAAAAAGAATAATTATTGACTCGGTATATATGTATTACTTTAATACTTTCGTCGTCTTGCCAACTAAAAACATCATAGCCAAACCATGCTAGCATGTACTAGTGATGCAAAATAATAAAATTGATTTAAACCGGGAATTACTTAGATGAATTCAACTCACTAATACACGAACCGGTGCATTCCTAATTTACATTTTCATAAAATATACACTAGATCTTATACATTCAGTTTATTACATTGAATATTTACATTAATTTATTTATAAATTATTGGCATTACCTTAAACTTGTTGAATTACGGTGAACAGAATATTTTCATTTTACAGTTTGCAATGTTGAAATACACTTTATAGTGATAAAAATGTGACAGACACATACACACAAATAATAAAAATAATAAAGGATGAGAAAAAGAACATTTTCAGTATAAATTAATTAGAACGTGTAAAGACTTAATTATCAGGTTTGGGATCCATCTATTGATCAAAATCATAAAATTGTCAAACATGTAAATCAACGGAGGTGGGTACCAATCCTCAGTTATCAGAGAGGCATAAATGTTAAAATTTTATACATTTTCTGCATTTGGTTTTTCATGCATCCAAACTACACACATGTAATTTACAAGAATTGATTCATGGTAATTGTACTCACATACATTCTCTTCGTTCTTGATGCTATTGTTTTCAAGAATAGCTGGAGGCTGGTACTAACGTGATGCGTCACGGCTACTTGGGTTTAGGGACTTCGATTAGCAGATGAAGATGAGCACTTGAGCAGATCTAGGGTTTTCGAAGATGAACGCTGAACGCACTAATTGGATCCAGGGTTTCTTGTGTTTTTTTCTTTTGATTCTATCCGAATAGTCGAGAGAACTAGGAGCATGAAGTAGATAATAATCTAGGCAGGAGATCGGTCTTGATGGGCTGATAATTGGGCTAGGCTGTGCTATAAAAAATTAATTATTTGGCCGGTTAACGGTTAACCAACCGATCAAATTTTGTTAACCGTTAACCGAACCGAAAATGTTCGATTATGGTCAGTCGGTTAACCGATGATGTCGGTTAACAATATTTATCGGTTAAGTCGGTTTGGTTGATGTCGGTTAAATCGGTTAAGTCGGTTAAATCGGTTAAATGCTCACCCCTAGTGTGTAATCATCAAATCAGAGATTGTACATAAAATCTAGACCCAAAAAAATAATATACAAAACAAGATTTGTTTTCTTCAATTGTAGCCTGATTTTGATGTCGATCGTCGTATCTCCTTGTATATCCTTTTTCGTCTTATCTCCATTTCTCTATATCTCTTCTTGCATATCCATGTATATACTTTTATCCTTTCTTGTACTGGGTATCTTCATGTTGAACTTATTTGTTTGTCTCTTTTTGATGCTTATGTACATGCAAGTAAGCTTAGAGCTATTTGGCATAACTGTATAGTTGTTGTCATTAAAATCCTACAAGAGAGGTTCTAACAGGACGGAGTTAGTTGAGAAGTTCAAAACCTAATTCAAGGTTCATATTGTTCAACCAAGGAGCGTGATGTCATTGTCAAATATGAAATAGAGAGAAGGAATCATTATGAAGTAATTTAATCATTCAACGGTCATTGTTGTTCACAAACTAGATATATCAATAGTTCTTATGGCGTTGTTACAAGAGCTGATAATCAAACTAAGCTTGGAAAGGCATTGACAAGGATCCATAAATGGATCTAATAGGTTTCAATTATCAAGCCGAAAAGTATTTACGTTTGGAAAATGCGGATGTGATGATAGTTTTGAAAATCCAAGCATTTGAGAACGGAGTCGAAATTTTCTTCTTGCACCAACTTAATCAAGAACCTTACACAAAAACTAAAGGACAAGTTCGGTACAAAAACCTTCTAGAAGAGAGCTTATAAAAAGGGAAAGGACAAGAAAATTCTGTTTGTTCCATGAGATGGATGGACGCGAGACAAATGAGTGTGGTCGCTTGCAAGATCTGATAAAGGAGCAAGTTCAAAACAACTGATTACATCAATGTGTGAGAAATCCAACAAGTACTGGACAAACTGGAGTGGTGTCACAGGCACAGTAAGTTGCTGCAACGGATGACCATAGTCGCAATGCAGGATATAAAAATGAAATGGTAATCCCATCATCATAATGGATCAAAACTAGGCTTTGCATTTTACTTTATCTCTTCTTTAAAAAAGCTATAAATTACTCTTAGACTACTTAGGGATGCAAGCGAATGGGATCGATCCCATAGGCATGCTCTAAGTTTAAGCCTGGGGTAACCCTTGACTGAACTATTAGTGTAGGATTCTATTTGACGCAATCTGATATAGATGCAATAAAGTTGTTTGCACAATCTAATGATTGATATTATTTCAGATTTATTAGCTATGAACTCAATAAGACATAACATTTGTATGAATTTGATGCTAATATTGATATGGGATATTAATTAGATTATATTATCCTATATATTTCACATAGAAACCATTAGGTTGCAGTTCCCTAGATGGAGAGTAGGGTCTATAAACCTTGAAATATAAGTCCTTTTTCGTAAAGTGGATGGATGAACAATATCAAGTCACCTCATCTAATAGTGTGTTGATGGATTCGCCTTAAAAATTAAGTCACTTCACCAGAGAGTAAGTGGATGGGGTCAATGTAGTTTTCTGATTATCTTATCTGAAAAGATTAAAACTTAACATCAAATTATGAACACATTCTAATTTGGAATGACTTGATTACGATTACTAAATTACTGATAGGAATTAATGCCTTGATTCGACATGATTTACTTATAGTAGGATGTTAAGAGATACTAAACGATTTGTAAGTAGTATTTCAACTGGGGACAATATGCTAAATGACACATTGATGCATAATATATGATAATTTACTGATAATGCTTTAATTTGGTTAGACATGCTTTTAATGGAATGTCGGGAGATACCAACCAATTTGTAAATCTTACTCTGATTAAGGGCAAAACAAAACCCTACACACCGACGCATGATTTATACCACATGATAGCAAGATATATGATTTAAGTATAACATATAACTCCAACAAAACGTGGCATGATGATGATTTATGACCAACAATTTGTTGAAATATTAAACTTGATTTGTTAATTTCTAGAAGTTTCTTATTGTTAAAGTTTCTAGAATCTTCTTGTATTTAATAGAATTTGGAGAGAGCTCTACAATTGTATATTAGTTGCTAGAAATAAGAATTATATAAAAGTTATGTTTCTAGAGTTGTCCAAAGATAAAGTTATAGAGTTGTCAAATGAGTCATGTTTCTAGAATATTCTATATCTAGAATGTTCTATTGAGTCATATAAATAGAGGAGCTCTCCCCTCATTTTTTAATCAAGCAATCAATAAAGCAAGAAATAAATCATCAATAAAGAAAAGTTTTCTACAACAAAATAAAATAAAAACTCCTCTTTCTTATATTCTCTCCCTCTTTCTCCAAAATATTCAATAAAGTGGTATCAGAGCGAGGATCTTTTAGAAGATAGATATGACGAATAATGGCGTTCCCCTACAAGTTCCAATGCTTACCAAGAACAATTATGATAATTGGATTTTAAGGATGATGGCTCTCCTTGGAGCACATGACGTGTGGGAGATAGTTGAAAATGGTTATACCGAACAGGAGAATGAAGATGGTTTATCTCAAATTCAAAGAGACGGTTTGAGAAAATCAAGGACAAGGGATAAGAAGGCTCTTTGTCTAATTTATCAAGCATTGGATGATGACACCTTTGAAAAAATTTCTGAATCAAAGTCGGCCAAAGAAGCGTGGGAGAAGCTTCGAACGTCTTACAAGGGAGCTGATCAAGTCAAAAAGGTATGTCTTCAAACTTTAAGAGGAGAGTTTGAAACTTTGCATATGAAAGAAGGTGAACTTGTTTCTGATTACTTCTCAAGAGTTCTAGTGGTTAGTAATAATCTTAAAAGAAATGGTGAGAAGTTAGATGATGTAAGAATTATGGAGAAGATTCTTAGATCATTAGATCCAAAGTTCGAACATATTATCGTCATTATTGAAGAAACAAAAAACTTGAAGACCATGTCAATAGAGGAACTTCTAGGCTCATTGCAAGCTTATGAAGAAAAGAAAAGGAAGAAGGAAGAGACTGTGGAGCAAGTCCTTAAGACAGGAATTGATTCAAAAAAGGAAGAAAGTAATCGAAGCCAACAAAGATGGGGTGGTGGCCAAGAAAGAGGAACATGTCATGCATATGGACATGGACGAGGTTGGAGGCCCAACTATGAAAACAATAACAACAACAACAAAAGAGGAGAAAGCTCAACAAGAGGTCGTGGAAGAGGAAATTCAAGGCATGACAAGTCACGTGTTAAATGCTACAATTATGAGAAATTTGAACATTATGCTTCTGAATGTATAGCTTCAAAGCATAATAAAATTGAAGAGAAGACCAATTACGCTGAAGAAATAAGTCAAAAAGATGGTACTTTGCTGCTGACTTATGAGGAAAAGAAAGAAGAGTTAATCTGCAAAGGATTATCAAAGATTGTCGAGAACGATTATGAATAGTCGAATGATTTGGAGAATGTGTCGCAAATTGATAAGAAAGCATTTGCGAAATTACGATGGAATGACCATCGTTCTCATGTTGTGATCAGTGAGAACGTTAATAAAGTAGCTTATGATCATATACTTGGAGAAGATTTCACAAAAGAATCGTTCAATTTATTGAAAAAGTGTATGGAAAGATTGATGCAAAAATAACAGAAGAAGACAATCTGATTCGTGAAAAAGAGAAAACGGAGAATAGTGACAATGAGAAAGATGTTGAAAAATTATTGGAATTTGAAGAGTTAGAGAATGATAAATTGGAAGAAGAAGTGAAACGTGTAGATGACGAAAAAGAAGAAGATGAAGAAAATAAAGAAAGCGAAGATGACACCGATGATGAAAAGTATGAAAGTAAAGGAGATGACAATGAAGAAGGCCTGAATCAAGAAGATAAAATTCAAAAGCAAAGAGGAAATTTAATGTACGAGCAAGAATCTAAAAATATGGAAAAGGAGAATGAAGCCAAAGTGGAAAACGATTATTTTCATCATGAAAATAAGAAAGTGAGCAAAGCTTATATAATTTTGAACAAACCAAATTTTGAAGTAATGTTTTCAGAAATGATAGACGAAAGTGAAATTTGAAAAGCATAAATAGAAATTGGATTGATCAAAAGCCGTAAGTGCAAAGTTATGAAAGAATTAAAAGATAGAATATACGACTCGATTAAAATTTATGGTACCGAAACAAGGCGGATGTTGGAACGCTTAGTTTATGGAAAATCCTACTGTAACGAAGAAGGACGATATGAAAGAGATAAAGCAAGAATCTGTGAACTTGTATTGAAGATCTCGACGTTTGGTAAGAAGGTCGATGCAATGAAAAAAGTTTGGATGATATCTCTATTCCTACCGAATCACGTGAAATACAAAGATTACAAGTACTGCTTAGAGTCACAAATCAAGTTTAAAAGGGGTGTTGAAATATTAAACTTGATTTGTTAATTTCTAGAAGTTTCTTATTGTTAAAGTTTCTAGAATCTTCTTGTATTTAATAGAATTTGGAGAGAGCTCTAGAATTGTATATTAGTTGCTAGAAATAAGAATTATATAAAAGTTATGTTTCTAGAGTTGTCTAAAGATAAAGTTCTAGAGTTGTCAAATGAGTCATGTTTCTAAAATATTTTATATTTAGAACGTTCTATTGAGTCATATAAATAGAGGAGATCTCCCCTCATTTTATAATCAAGCAATCAATAAAGCAAGAAATAAATCATCAATAAAGAAAAGTTTTATACAACCAAATAAAATAAAAACTCATCTTTCTTATATTCTCTCCCTCTTTCTCCAAAATATTCGACACAATTAAACAAAGATATGAGTCCTTGAACTTGATGGATCCGGAGTGCCCTTTGATTTGTAGATGAATTCGCTAGAACTGAATAGTTCACCACAATTGATCTGATAGATGATATGAGAACACTGCTGCCAATTTGTCATTATCCATGCATGTTCTTGATCAAAACTTGCTTCGTGTTCACAAAAGCATGCTTTGGGAGCAAGTGTTGCCAATAAATTTTCTAGTCTCAGAGTTGACTCAATACTAGTGGTAAAACGTTCGCAATGAAAAAAGTTAAATGATAGTCTAAACCGCGTCTAAATCCGAGATATTGTGACCAAGTTATCGCAGTTTGACCATGGATCGTCTATTTTTTCTAATTGGGCTCACCTTGGAGAAGCCCCTCGAATATATAGAAGATAGGGCTACTGATGTGTCAAGTTAATCTATATGATGATATAATACGAACGATTCAAACCACACGTGAATCTGACTTGATATAAGGAAGTTATGGATCAACTGATCTTTCTTCCACTAGACTATCTAATGGATTCCCTGTCGATAAGTACATCATGGACAAGTGCTACAAATGATCAATGAATGAAGTCATAGATTGGAGTGTTCTATATAATGATAAAAGATGAATGGTTTAAGTCTCATGAAAATCCAACTTAAGACGAAGGAGTTAAGAATCGATCTTCCTTTTTATTCCTAGTTTGTTCTGATAGAGCGCTACCGAATCAATAGGAATGAAACTGTACCAATCAATAAGGATGCAGAGGTACCGACCGGAGCTAGTATCGATCGATAGGGATGAAGTGTTACTGATCCATATGAGCTTAGTCAACTTTTACTCATTCTTCAGCTTGTTTTTGTGCAACTTGACGGGTTCTTTGGTGAATTTCTTAAAATATTTAGAGCAGATCAAGCCCAAAAGAACTGCTTTTACATCTATAAATACAGAGGGACATCACCAAAGAGAGGTTTGATTCCCTCCATGCCAAAACTCTGGCAAAACTCCTTTTCTCACCAAATTCTACTAAAAACCTAACATGCCAAATCTAAAAATAATTGTACCTCTTGTCTATTATATTATACGAAAGCTGAGTTTAGATCAATCCTCCATCATCTACTTCGTGCTGAACTGTACGAAATTGAAGCGTATCTTGCTTAATAATTCGTGGTTGCAAAGAAATGAAGGTATTGAATTTTTGGAAGATTTGTTTAAGCACTTTGATGTGATTAATGTTGTTAACATTGGTAGAAATTTTAAGGAGAAATTTGGTTAAGCACTTTGATTCGAACATTGATGTTTTGTGTGATAATGTTAAGGCCAATACTACTGCTAGGGAGGAGAAGCCCAAGATCCTTTACTATATGACCCAATAGTCATGAATTATATGTTGAAGCTCCATATTCAGAAAGCTGAAAGTGGGATGTTTTCAGAAAATGATGGTTATTTGTAGAGGGAAGAACAAGAAGTGGATAGTGATAGCATTGATTACATTAAGAATAGTAGACATATAACAAGAATTTGTAAAGGATCGGGTATTGAAATTGCCACTTTAAATAGGTTTGATGGTTTAAGGTGCTTGGATGACTCAAATTTGTTTCAAGTTGCAGTGGTTGAAAATAACAGGGTTGATAAATCGGTATATAAGGCAAACAGGATAGTTGAATGTAATGAAGATACTGGAAGCCTGCGCAAGGCTGTAAATGTGCACAATGATGTAGAAAGTGTGCACAAGGCTATAAATATGCACAATGCTGTAGAAAATAATCCTAGTTCCCTTGTTCTTTCTTTTTCAAATAATTTGCAAAAACATAGTGTTGTTGCATGATCAGTTGCAAATTGAGAAGTAAGTAGAAAATTTGTGCGAAATGCATGGCGCAAATGAGGTGGATACACATGTACAGGATGGACGTTTTATTTGTGATGTGAATGAAGATACGCAGGCTTTTGATAAGAATGAAATCACATAGGCTTTGCATGGTGGATTGATTAGGAATAATTACAGTGAAGAACATGAACAGAGGGTGGAGTTTAGTCACAAAGTTCTGGAAAAGGATAAACTGTTGCATACAGTAGATCATATTGTGTTGTTGGATGGGAATAATGTGCATAACAAGGAAAAACAGAAAAGGATGTTGCTTCTTGATAGTGTGATCAATGCTATTATGGATGAAAGGACTTGTCATATGGGCTGTATAGATGATGCAGATAATGTATGTGATATTGTTTTCATGCATGGTGAGGGTTTGGAAATAGGAGTTGCTGAGCACAATAAGGACATACGTGGAAATGTGCAGGAGCCATGTGATATTGCTATTTCATGTGATGTGTGCATGGGTCATGTGTCTATACAAGATAACATGATAATGAACAGAGACTTAATGGGTGATAAATTCAGGCTTATTCACATACTGGGTTTGAGAGTGGGGATAAAGCGGGTTTGGGTATTGAAGAGGCAAATCGTGGGAACAGTTGTGCTTGTAAAGGAGATTAGATGTGGGATCGAAATTGTACATACATGATGAGGGTGCTATTCCAATTGGTTGTTTGCATGGAGATGGCGTTAGTTCGAATAGAGCGGGCACCAGAGAGACCGTTTCGAAGGCATATAGAGACGTTGGATCTAGTTCGAGTGCATCTAAATCGATGAGAAGCGCTTGACTTTGTAGAGCGGCCACTAGAGTTTCTGATGACTCTAGCTTAGGTATAGATTTACTTTTGTGTAATATGTATACTTAATGTGCTTTGAGTAATTTATCCAGTAGTGATATGTTATATTTAGCTAGGAGTTTGGGATTTATTTTTGATGATATTCAGATAGATGTTGAATATATTAGGAGTAGAGAATTAGAACAGATCATTTATACCATGAGATACATCAGTTGGAATGTTAAAGTTTTACACGATTTAGAGAAATGTTGTAAAATTAGCACATTTTTTGAAGATAATAAGATTGACATTGTTTTATTACAAGAAACAAAATAGAATACCCTAATTATAGAACTTATTTATGGGGAATTACATTAGTCATTGAGTCATCTACCTCCTAAGGGTAGTTCCAAAGGACTAATGATGGGTTGGAAATTATTAAACTTTTACGGTATATCGTTAAATCTCATTTAGTACATCTAATTTTTTACTAATCTCGATGATGGCTCTTTTATAAATATTACTAATGTTTACGGATCGAACACTAAAATAGATCGTAGAGTTCTTTAGAGTGAGTGTCTAGAGTTTAGAGCACTTGCTCCAAGTCCTTGGATAATAGGTGGAAATTTCAATGTTAATAGATTTTTAGAAAAAAGAACGCATAGAGAAGGTAATTTTTCTGTTATGGATGAATCTGACCAATTCATTATTGATAGCAAGTCAATCGAATTATTGTTAAAAAATAGACGGTACACTTGGTCGAATAAAAGAGATGACCCATCGATAACTCTTTTAGATAAGTTTTTTATTGGTGATGAAATAGAAGACAAATATCATGTTTGTAAAGTGATTGAATTTTCGAGTATTTACTCTTATCGTTATCTAGTTGTCATGATTTGTAATAATCAAATTAATAGGAAAAAAAATTCGGATTATGCGGCTATTAGAGAATAATTTCTCGGAATTAATTGCAAATAAATGTTATCATTGGGTAAATACAAATATAATTTTTTCGGAAATTAGAGACTTAAGAATTTTTCTTTAAAACGTAATAAAGATGTTTTTGATCATATTAGAATTATAAAGGATAAATTACTAAACGAGATTTTAAAGTTTACTAAATAGAAGAAGTCAGAAACTCAAATGTGCTTTCAAATTTAAAAGATGAATTGCATAAAATTTTGACACAAGAAGTAACGTGGAAACAAAGATCTAGAATTCAATGGATGGGTGAAGGTGATATGAATACCAAATTTTTCCATAAAGTAGTTGATGGTGGAAAATGTGGTAATACCATTAATTCTATATTAATTAATAATGTTGAGATTTTTGATCAAAATGAATTAAATGAGGCGTTACTAGTTATTAAAGAAATTTTTGGAACTAAAAATAAGAATAAGATTAGAGCTGAATGAGACGAATTATCTCCAAACGACACAAGAATTGAGTTAGATGGGTTAGATGTTTCATTCACGAAAGAGAAAATTTTGAAGGCTATAAAAGATATGCTAAACGATAAATCACCTGGCCCGGATGGATTCGCCGTAGTATTTTATGAAAAGTTTTGGCGTGTTCTAAAATATGACTTAATAAATATGTTTAATGAATTTTTGTGATAGTTCATTACAATTGGGAAGGTTTAACTTTGTTAACATTATCCTATTACACAAGGAAGTGGGTGCAAATGATATAAAAGATTTTAGACCTATTTCATTATAAATTGTTCTTTCAAAATCATTTCTAAGGTTTTAACAAATAGAATAAACACTGAAATGAATAATTTAATTGATATTACCCAAACTGTGTTTATCAAAGGTAGAAATATTACAGATAGAGTAGCAGTAGTTTAAGAATTCATTAACCATTGTTTTAAAAATAACATCATTTATGCACTTTTAAAACTGGCTTTGTCAAAGCTCTTGATTCAATCAATTATGATTTTGTTAATGAGTTGTTATTAGCCAGGGGTTTCAGTATTATATGGGTGGTTGGATTATATCATTACTTAAAATTGAAAATTCAAGTATTATGATTAATGGTATATTAGATAATAAAATTCAATCAAAACACGGACTTAGACAAGGTGATCCATTATAATCTCTTTTGTTTAGTCTAGCTGCGGATATTTTTGCTAAAATTATCAAACTAGTCATTAGAAATGGGATTCTATATAATATTGGTAATGAAATAACGAATAATGGCATTTCCATTCTTCGTACCATGCTATTTCTTCTCATTTAACAAGATATGTTGTAGTACTAAAGTTTATATTATATAGTTTTGAGTTGCTCTCAGGTCTAAAAGTATATTTTGTCAAGAGTTTAATGCTAGTTTTGAATGATAAAGATAAGATAAAAAATCAAGTCGCTCGTACATCAAATTGTAAAATTATGAAATTTTCCTTAGAATATCTAGGTTTTTTAATAAGATCAAAAGCTCAAATACGATGATTGATTATTAATTATTGATAAAGTTAACAATACATTAACTAATTGGAATGGTTGATTTTTATCAATGGTGGGTATGACAGTCCTTATCAATTCTGTTTTATTAGCATTATCCATATATTGGATGTCCACTTATCGTTTTCAAGAATGGTATTTGATAAAATAGATAAAATTAGAAGAGATTTTCTTGCGAATTTTGTTTAGACGAACAAAACTAAAAATAATAAACCAAACGGGGCCTAAACCTTCCTATCAGAAAGACACCAAACCAAAAGGAAAATGAGGGTGCTCACTAACTGTTTATGTATTTGGATCCAGATCCTGCTACTTACATTCCAAAAGACATATAGAACTGGTATGAATACCAAAAGGGAGTTTGAAATTTATAACATAACAAATGGTTTAGTTTTATAACTGCTATAACCATGAATATGTGGGGAACAAAACAGAAGTCTAAAAATTAACTATTGCAATATAAAGCCGAACAATAGTAATAATAGTATAAAACTTAATTTAGTTTCCGTGGATAATTTGACTAGGAGAACATTTAGTTCTCCTTATCAGGTTATTAGTTTTGTAGTTAATTTTTTTGTTCATTTGATTGCCTTCTATTTGATTTACGCTCATTATTAGGATATAAGCCTTTATTCGGTTATTATGTTATATGTTTGATTTATACTCTTTATTGTTCCTTGCACAATGTTAATTATAATTGTTGATTTTTCTCTGTCTGTTATGTTTAGATTAGTATATTTTTGTATATAAACACACACATATATGTAGGGTGCTTACTCTTTTTTGTATAGTTTCGTAGCAGTTTCAGGCATGCTTACTGGTTTGGATGGATTTATCTGATTTTGCATAATAGAGCATTTTTCTTATTTTATGGTTTTTTGTTTTATTATTATTTTGGACCTTAGTTCTCTAGGTTGGGGGGATTTTTTATTTTTTTATTTTTATTTTCCATATGGTATGTAAGGTATTGCTACCTGCCAGACATGTTAACTTCTTTTTCAAGTGTAGAATAAAATTACATGAGTGCTCTTCTCTAATCATAGAGGATCGCTCATTTTTCTTAAAAACAACCTATTCTTAAAAACTATTTTTATTGTTTTAATAAATTTAGGAAAAGGATAAAATAAATGAGAAAAATATATTTGCAGATAATTGTCTTCAACAAAAATATTATTAGGGTGGTATTTTTTATGCTTTTAAAGGCAATATCATGTTTCAAATATCTGTTTAAGATTGAAGGACAACATTATATATCTATATATTATGGAATGATTATAATTTTCATCTTACTTGTATAACAATCGGTAGATTAAAAATACTATACTATGTTGACTTTTTAATGTATTGAGAGAAAAATTAAAAGCATTCGTGCTGATGTTTGATTGATGCTCAAGAAAAAAGTCCTATCCAATGTCCAGTTGGATCTCTTATGAAAACACATAGTCGATATTAGAAGTCAAGATATTATATGGATAATATAATTGAATAAATGTTGACTACATAAAAGAAACAAGCTGAAAGTGAGAAACTATCGATTTACGAGTGGACTTCAAATTTAAAATATGTTTGAATCTAGAATTAGGTAATAAGCGACTATCAGTATGTTGAAATAGGAGAGGTATACATGGTGTTTCAACTTAATTGATTATTGTGAAGTGTTCCAAAAAATAATGAAGGTATTGATGTACATAATTGGAAGCAATTTTTATCTTTTCTTTTTGTGGAAAAATGTAAATTTTATCTTTGATAAATCATACTATTTGCAGGATTTAATTTACAATAGACGAATTAACTTTAGCTATTTCTTGCATTTTATAAAGTCATTATTTTGCTATAAATCACTCCTACTTTCATTTAATATTTGTTGCTTCTTTACATATGTTGGTGCCTATTTTAAAATTACTTTCTTCTACATAGACATACAACCATTATAATAATTTCTTATTATAATAATAACAATAACAATAATAATAAAAAATTACAACAATTCCTATCAGAAACTGAGTTTCCATCCTTTTGGCATAACCAGTATCTCAAGGAAATACATCCAAAAAGTATTTATATTTGTATCTATGGGTATTCTGTGTTATATTGATATTAGTTTACTTTAAATTATGCTTATTGCTACGTTATTCAGTTTTATGTTTATGGAAAAATTTAAACTAATGGAAAAGTTATTTGTTTCAAAATTGTGTATTATGTATAATTTGCATGTCATATTACACTATATGTATCAAAAAAAATCTAATGTTTCAAAGTTTCTACGATGTTTTATTGATTTATTTAGTGTTGTGTGATGCCAAAAAATGTAATAATGCAAATTGTGGAATGTTATTTATTTGAATCAAATTTGAAACTCTTTTACTTTGAGCACAATTTCTCTATCCAAGTTTAGAGAACACTATTAGCGTGGCAAACCACATGCATATTTAAATTTATATATTAAACATACAATAAACACATATTCAACTTATATCACTTACATTTGAAAATTAATAGGCATGGTTAGTAATGTAATATTACCATGTTAGAAATAACTGATGGATGAGGTTTTCTTTGTATAAAGTCATTTTTCTTCAAATATGTGAAGTTTTACTTTGTGTGCTTCGATATTATTAAAGCAGATTTACCAACAAAATTTTTATCAATGATGTTCAAGAAACAACTAGTATAAAAATTACCATCCATGGATAAACGCTTTCACATTCATATAATAAAGAAAAATATAAAAATGCACTATTAGATAAATTATATGATGATCTCATATGCATAACACAGCTTCGCACTAGTTATTTGTAATAAAATCTCAATAATAAAAAATGAAAGTGGATGTGGACCAAAAATTTGCCAAAACCGCTACAGGAATTGTGTTCCTCTTTTTTATTATTGTTTCTACTTTTGTGTGATCGGCTATAGAACTGATATATATTGCCTTTTTACTGTTATTCATCAATATGATAATAGATCTAGTAGAAAACTACCAAATCTTCATTGTTCCGTTTTGCTGATAAAAGGAGGATCCATAAGAACTTCGAAGATCCATAAGAACGCGAGTCCAGAATCATATCCAATGACTTAGGTATAAATGTGGATATTGTAGTAACAGCAATACTCTAACGGTACCATATCTATTCAATTCAGATGAACTCGCTATAAAGATTTGAAAACCAAAAAAATAAAATAAAAAATACATTGACCGACAATATAACAAATATTGAATCATCACAAAAAACAAACATTCCAAGTTAGCAAATTGTAGCACATCAATTATGTTAGCATATGTGCTTCCACATCCTTTTAGCAAAATTCTCAAAGCACTAATGTAAAATAGTGAAAAGACAGTTCCATCTTAGATTTTCCGATGGTAAAATGAGTAATGAGATCTCATCAAGCAATGTTGAATTTAGAGAAATGTCATAGTGCATGTGCCGATCATAATAGTTGTGAGCCAACTTATAGATTTGGCTAAGATTTGAATCTAATGTTGTCTCGGTATGTCAAAATAATTAGCCTATATATGATTCTGATGTGTTATCCCATGGTTACCGAACTTCTATCATTTAGTTCCAAAGCCGTTTTAGAAGCATTGATTTTAATATATGTTCAACATGATTATTAAGTCGATGCAACTCTAATGTATTTCTATTGTAGTTTTCACAAGTAAAATATTAATTTCGAGTCCTTATTTCATATTGAATTATAAAGCGGATCTCTTACTTACTAAGTATATAAATTAGATCCCTACTTTCCTAACATTACACTCGATAATTATTAGCATTCAGCAACCCATTTATTTTCAATCTTTAAAATATGATAACTTTTTATAGATTAATCGGATTTAAGAATCAATTTCACCATTAAATCACAAATTTAATAAGTTTTACAATAATATCCATTGTTGATATATAAAAATAAAACTTTGAAAAACATAATTTTACATGACAGTTTTTAACTGCATTACAAAAATGCATTCTAATATAACATTAAAGTGCAGTTTTTAACTGCATTTTCATAATGCAGCTAAAAGCTGCATCAAATGCAGCTTTTAGCTGCATTTTAATAATGCAGCTATTTAGCTGTAAAACGTGGTATGCAGTTTTTAGCTGTATTTTTAAAATGCAGTTAAAAATTGCATTCTAATACAACATTAAAATACAGTTTTTAACTGCATTTTAGTAATGCAGCTAAACACTGCATTGGTCGGTGCGGTTTTTAACTGTATTTGCATTTTAGTATTGTAGTAAAAAAGACTAAACCTACTGCAGTTAAAAACTGCAAACTATGTTTCAGTTTTTAACTACATTTCTAAAACGCAGTTAAAAACTGCACCACTATTTTCAAAAAATTTGTTTTGAGTTTGAAAAAATCATTAAGTTTGAAAAAATCATTATGAAATGCAGTGAAAAATTATAATTGTATATAAAAATTTGTGTTTCGAAATGCAGTGTTTCGAAATTTTCAAAATTTCAAATATGAAAAAATGAGTTTCGAAATTTTGATTTTTTACGTGTCCATAATGCCTATCATTAGAAAGATAATCAAATTTGTGGTTTAACAATGAAAATAATTTTTTAATCCGATGTTTCTACAAAAAGTAGTTACACTTTAAAGATTGATAATTAATGAGGTGCGAATTTAAAATTAGAGTGTGAGAATAACAACCACATATTATAGAAATACATGCGTAGAGACCTAATTTACATAAATTACTACGTAACGGTGTTTTGTTTTTAACTAAAAATAAGGACTTGTCATACAAAGCCCATTTCACGAGAGACAGCGTAATAACACAATTGGCTTCCACACCAAATCTTAACTAAATTTACAAGTTGGCTCACACCTATTAAGATAGAAACATGCACTAAAACATTTCTCTAAATAAAATATTGCTTGATAATTTCTTTCATTACCTATTTTATCTTTGGAATATTTGAGAATATAAGATGGAATTGCTTATAGTAGTGCTTTGAGAATCTTGCTAAAACCACACGGAAGTACATAGGTTAATATTGTTGATTTGTGTGCTGCAATTTACTAGCGTCAAGCATTTGATTTTTGTGATGATACTATAATTGTTATATTGTCAATGGTTTAACATCCAACTAAACTTCAATAACCGTTACAAACGTCATGTACACACTTCGCAAGTAAATTGTTTTTTTACAAATTATATATATTTAACACATTCAAAAGATTATGATTTTCACAATATTTAGCCATATTTTTATGCTGAAGTTATACGCAAGTAGTTCGAATTTTATTCTAAGTGAACGTTTTGAATTGTAAAAAATTATTTGTTAGATCCTATTTTTTAAGTGATGTTAATATTTGTAGAGGAAGACTTTGAATTTATAAAGAAGTTTATATGTTAGATCATATTTTTAAGTGATACTAAAATTTGGTTGTGACGCCCCACCTCTATACCCACGTTAGCCAAGGACACTGCGGGGTAATGCCGTCAACTAACGCGGAGAATAAGGCTGGTTAGGAACGACCACCTATAACCCTGCTTTAACTATCTACTGAATACATCGACAATTGTCCTACCAAACAGATCGACATATCCAATGAATACTTAAAACAAAACCATAGATGGCAAGGGAATCTATCAGAATAGAATATAACAATTCAAATGTAATACACATTACAGAACAGTAGATCATCCTATACACATATACTGATACATAACAAAATATACAAACTGATACATGTCAGTGGTATCGCAAACCACAATATACAGACGAATCCAAAAGAATACATGTCAGAGTTACAACAAAAATGGACTACACAAAAGCTATAACAAAAAGGAGCCAGCCGAATAGTACATGCGGAAGCAAAATAGGCTAAGTCCAAAAGTACCTAACCTGAAACATCTCGGCCTGACCCGAGTATAATTAGACGGGTCAGTCTAGCTAAACAAATCAGTTGGATAAACTGAACAACAATAAACCAGCAAGGTCATAAAGTATAACGAATATCTCTAAAAGAGATAACACAATCATCTAACAAAAGATGAATCATAACAAGACAAGCCTCATATCATCGGCAACACAATAAACAAAGGATATGAATATCCCAAAGCAAGCCAAAAAGGCACATAACAAATACCAATGAAGGTAACACAAGTTCCGCAAGGTAACCGCTATACAACGTGTGGCTCAAAAAGACCAACACCGAAGGGCAATACCTAGGGTATATACATATCAATGAAACAACAGAAAATTTGCACATGCTCAGTACTGTATAAACAAGGATCCATGAGCCCGAAAGCTCCAAACCCAATCACTCGAGCGGTGACGAATGACCAACTCCAAAAGCGATACAATAGGGCAACAAACCCGAAGACACAAACCCGAAGGCAACATATCCGAAGGCAACGTACCCGAAGGCAACAAACCTGAATGAAACAGTCCGAAGACACTGTCTCAAAGGCAACAAACCGTAGTGGTGAAGGTCCGAAGGTCCAGTACTGGACACCACTAACTGGCAAAACGTGTCACAACTCTCGAAAAGGAATCCGAAAAGCGGTAACATGAGTCCCATAACCACTCGTTCGCACTAAATGGTTTACTATCCGTTAGTTAATTTCACACTCAAAGCAGTACAAAGTTTACCTCATCTCATTGGTAAACCAAACCAAAAGGTCAAAACAATCAATAGAATAGATCGAAGATTAATCGGAAAGATAAACACACGGATTCATGGTCCGTGTTTTACCTAACCATTTAATCTCCTTTCCACTTCGCTCGAAATGCAAATTTGTGTGTGTATTTTCAATAGAATTTATAAATTAGAGAAGTGAGCTTTAATACGATTTGAAGAGATCATTTTATACAAACCCGTGTAGGAAATCAAAAAGGAATCATCAAAGTCAAAATGCGATAACAACTAATTGGAATCAACCCGAATCGAAAAAAGTTGGAATCACAAGCAAATAGGCAAAATAGACCAAAACAAGCAGGTCAGTCGACTGGCTCACTGAGAACAGTCGACTGAACCAGAAACATGAAAATTCCATTTCCTACAGTTAGTCGACTGATTATAGAGGGTCAGTTGACTGATTGCAGAAAACAGAGACTCCTAACCTCTGCAACCAACCTCGGAATCCTCATTTGCTACAGCCAGTCGACTGACTGCAGAAGGTCAGTCGACTGACTGAGCTTTGAGGCTGTACTTCAGCCTATCAAATGAAGGAAAAACTCCTCCAAAATGCAATCGAACGAGCAATGACGCTAAGAAATTATGCCAATCGACAACCCAGCCATATTTACTCTTTAATACACCTCCAAAATCATGATCAAACATCAAAGTTATGATTTTCAAAGATTTGACTCCAAAACACCAAAAATTGGAATATTCACCAATTCAATCCAAGCCAAAAGCAATTGCACAAGAATAAGTGTTAGGAATTCATACCTAACAATCCAAGATAGTTTGGACATAGATGTGAGATAAAAATCTCACCTTTTAACTCACAAACAAAGATGAGAAGCTCAAACGAAAAGAAAAGACCAACCACTCTCCACTTCAACTCTACAAGCTTCAATCTAAGATCAAAACAAGTATTTCCTAAGTTAGGTTTAGGAAACTTTCTGAAATTGAAGGAAGAAAGAGTTGAAGAAGATGAAGAGAGAGTTTACCAACAGCTTCTCGTGGATTTTGGAGCAAGACTTTGGATTTTGCAAGAGGAAACTAGGGCTTGGAATTTCTGTTTCCCTTTCTCTTTCCCCATTTTCAGTTGTGCTTAAGTTTAAGAATGAAAATGAGTGAATGGAGAAGAGAGGCCGAGTTAGGGTATTAAGTTAAGCTAATGGGCTGAACCCAAACCCAAAACCCAATAGAAAAAGTAGCAAAATTCGACTTACTCCAAACATATCGAAGCTTATACTCAAAAAGGTCACAAATGCCATTTCGAACTCAACGGAAGTGGTTTCGAGTCCTAATTCGGCCATCTGCAAAAAGTAACACTTCGAACCTAAATCCGACTAACGACGCTATATTTAAATAAAACATTTAAATATATAATCGTTAAATATGCGGGTTGTTACGTAATATTTGTAGACGGACGTTTTTAAAGTTCACACTGGCACCAAAAAAATGTAACATCGAGATTATTACAGCTATCATTAAAGATATTATTACATTGTTTTAGACCAATTCTATTTGCACACCAATTCTCTCCTTCTACACTCCGCATTTTTAGAAAAATTTCCCAATTTTAACTCCGGCCTTACCCATCATGCCTTAACTTGAGAAAATAAGAAGAAAAAACACAACAGCCACTCTCGTCTGACGGCGGCGTAGGTGACAATAGCAACCCCGTCCGTGGTCGGGGTGCATGACAACACCCCCACCCGTTGTCGACATGGATGGCAACAGCACCCCCAAGGCGTAAGTGATAACAATACCATTGTCCATCGTCGACGAGGGTGTTGTCTTTCTCCAAAAAGAGCCAAACCGAGTAAACTCATAAATCAAACATCGATTGCTACCAAATCAGCTCATACAACTTCATTTTGAAACATACTAATAACAATTTACTAAAATTCAAACCAATTCCAAATTAAACTCAAAAAAATGAAAATTTAGTATGAGAAGTTGGAACTTTTTTCTAATTTAGGATTGGAGATGCTAAAACTTGAATTTACGAACTTTGAAGCTCGCCTTGGATTTGGGATGATATATTGAATATTTTTGTTTAGGAATTATGGATAAAAGGTAATGGAAGAATAAAACTTTAAGAGGAAGGGTAAAAAAATAATAATATGGTGGGATGTGTAAAGAGATGACTTGGATGCCAATGTTTTATGCCAAAAGGTGTGCACCCTAGAGATTAAAAGCAAGTCTCTTTTACGTCTTTCATTTTCATTTCCTAGCCCAAACATTGAGTTATGTACTCTTTTTTAATTGCCTAATTACCCACTAGTTGGATTAAAAGCAAGGTAGTATTCTTTGGCTATTATTATTTTCCAATGAAAAATAATCACTTTCCATTCATTCCAAACGCTATTATTATGTTCTAATGACTGACATATGAGTTGCCAACTTAAGCTCCATAAACCTTCCACTTTCAGCTACTATGCATATTTAATACTCGGATATTGGTGCAATTCTTCGTACTACAACAGCTCCTTCAACATTCGAAAGTAGAATTCCAAAGTAAAGTAGGTTTTGGCATCTATGAGGTGATTGTTATAGTAAAAAACTGCACCGCCATCTTTTTAGTGCTAGGAGGACCCATAGCACAATGTTCAGTAAATATAAAAATAAATAACATATAACCTCAATAAAACACTTGAACCACAACTGCATCACTTTGTATGCTCCGTTGTTTTCTCCGAGACAGTCAGTTTTCAATTGAATCCAAAAACACTTCTTAAATTACCTGCAAAATAAAACTAAATTAGTGGAAACGAAAAGGGGAAAAAGAAAAAAGGAATCAAGTATTCATAGCATAGAGATTTAACCTGGTTTCTTCATATTTAAATAATACATACAAAAGCTTAGAGTTAAGAATGAGAAAAACATATATCAATGACCAGAAGAAATATGGATTGTAAAATTGAACGCATATAAAGGTATTTACATAAGTTACATTGAGGTATATATTAAATAACAAGCAGTACACTATAGTTGTCAGCAAGCACTGAACAACAATCTATTAATAAACTAAACTTTAAATGGCGAACTTCAGTTCGACCCTGATTCAGCAATCAGTGAGTTGTGCGTATACTAGCTGTGGGATAACAAATCCTGTACATCAACCATTTCTAACTGTATATGTGTGCCATTTATTATGTACTTCCAGAACCAGCTTCCAGTATCCATCATTTGTTCTTCTATAGGATCTAGCTTAACCTCAAAACCTAATTTATGACAAATGGTTAGTGTATGTATGTATATCAGTAATCAATATAATTTTCTCCAAAAAGTCACACTGAAAGTTTGAGCTTACATATGGTGACTACTCCCTGTGCAGACATTGGTATTTGAGCTTTGCAAATTCTAATGCCATAGTTCTTAAATTTCATTGCTCAAATGTGTTGAAAAGAATTGTTTCCTACCCCTAATCACTAGTTGATAAAGTTAAGGTGTATCATCTGTCATAGTATTGCTGCAAAATACATCCATATTTAACTCCATCATAAGCATTGTGTATCTGTCGCACACTAAACCTAAGTAGTTTGTTTTCTTGGTCTACGAGTTTCCTGTTTATATCTTTTCTTAACCATAAAAATAATGATTAAATATGGTTGTTGCAAAACGATTCCCATTTATATTGTGTTCTAAGCATAGAATACACAGAGTAACAAGAGTACTAAGGTGGGGAACCTGATTCATCTGACACGATACACATTCTGTAGCCGTCTGGGACTTCAAATACATGATCTCCCTGTAGAATAAACACGTGGACGTAAGCGAAGAAGTATATAAGATGCCTAATAGTATGAAGTATCTTGCTAAATGGATTGCTTTTCGTTTTCAAATAGACATTTCCTCTGAAATTCTGTTATACTGCAAAAGAAATCACATATTCACCTGCAAAACTACGTCTGTGGCTTCAAATTCTGCATTTCCTCGTAAAATAATCTTTAAACTTTCAAATCTTTGAACGTCATGTTTCCAGAAAACATTATCACTAGACATCCAATTTATTCCTTTGTTCAACACCTTGACATTTTGCAATTTGCATCTCCCACATCTACCATCACGCATGAACAAAATAAATCAACCTAGCATAAAATCATTTGGAATTTTTACCCTGAATATTACCTGTGTCCATATTGAATTATTGGTTCACCGTCTGCATTTTCCATTAACGAGCCCATTACATTTTCAGCAAGAATAACAAGGCTTCCATCAAGCTGAGATTTGAGATAAAATAATAATATTTCATAGCATGCATGAAAAATATACATAAACGCAAAGCATGAGATCTAAAAGGAATACACACACACCTCGACATCCCTCCATAAAAACTCTGCTACTTCTATCTGTAGTTCAGAACCTGCTGAAATAGAGCCACTACAAAACTGTAGAAAGAATCGAGAAAATGTTACACAATCTACCAAAAGAAACATCTATGTTTCCTTGAAACATTTGAAGCATGAATCCTCGATGTTGCATTACATATTTAACGAAGGTACATCATATATGTTCAGATATGCATGCAACTGAACTGTTGTACACTTGGTTGATAGAATGTAAAGACCAACCGTGTTACTGGTACTAACAATTGAAGAAGCATTACTATGATCCACATTATCTTAAACAAGAGGTAAGAGATAATTGTTCCTCATTCTAGTTTAGTTTTGGAAATTGTTAATCGCAGATTAAATTTACTCTTTACAACTCCATCCTCTGTACTGTTTTCAAATTCAAAATGGAGTGCTATAGAAAAGATTGAAGCTTTTTAACATTTTTCTTAGTTAATAGTTTGTTGTCAGTGCCAAATGTGGAGTTGCAGCAGCTGCTCACATTCCACCTTGGCGGCCTTGCAAATCTTAGAATCAGGAATCTTTCGTGCTTATACCAAAAAATGGCTTGAGTGGAGGTAAAAGGAAGTTACCTAAAAGGAAGCTTACAAAGAGCATAATGGCACTTCATGAAGAAATGTTTACTTTGTAGTTTAGCACGCCTTTGTTAGATGTTTTGGATAACAAATTCCATCCTTGTAATGTCAGTGACTCAATATACAACTTTTGATTGATTTGGATTTATTTCGGCAAATGAACAAGAAACACAAATGGTTGTATTGCTAATAAGTAGCCATTGAACAATCACATGCATGAGAAGTTGGGTGTATAAGGAAAAAAAATGTTAGCATCAGGTATTGAGAGGTGAAGTTTGAGAGCAGTAGCATATAAAGCTATTACAAATAATTGACAAAATCAGAAAACAATACTGAAGAGCTAAAGAAACAATAGGAATACCTTTTGTCTAGCAACCTCCCAAAGTGGACCCAAAGCAGGATGAAGAAGAAAGATGAAAGGTGGCCCAGAATTGAGATATTTAGTGTTTTCTTCAAACTGGTGTAATTTAGTAGATATCAAACCACAAAATCAAAATGTATATCTGATTCTCTACTGTTAACTTAATGCAAACAAGGGTAGTAGTTCAGAAAGAATTTCTGCAACGACTTGCATAGAAAACAATACATATATTATGTACAACTTAACCACCTCCAACACACAAGTCAAGTAAAGGTGTGAGCGTTTGTTTCTTAAGAACATCATTACTGTACAAAGTGTGCATAATCATGTTATCGGGCTTAGTTCCTTGTTAGGAAGTTTTCATGATTTCAACCAATCAAAAATTGATATATTGTCTCTCATACTCTTAGATGAAATCTGCACAACATTTTCTCTTCAATCTAGGATAGTATCAGCTTTCTAGCAGTTTCATTCCGAAAATACATTTTTTTTTTTCATATCTTATTTAAAAAATCACCTTACCTCTCCAGATTTAACTTGAAATTTAGTAAATATACCAAAAAATCTAGAAGAAATGACATTTTTATAATCTTATTTCTAATTTTTACTAACAACTTAATAGTTCACCGAAAAGTTGTGCACAATATCTGGAATTCAAAAAAAAAAAAAAAAAAAAAAACCTCCATGATAATTAGAATATTAAACTTAACTCTCCAATGTTTATTTTATCAAACTCAACATATACCTCTCGAACTTAATATTAAAATTTATCAAACCTAAACTGGATAATCAAATTTTTCATTTTAGATGGTAAAACAGAGGGCAAGTTTAATATGATTGAAGAGTCACGTCTAATTTTTCAATTAACATAATGTGTTATTTCAAAAAAATACAAATAATATGTATTGTTTGTTGCGTGTGTTCAATACACATCAAACACTGCTAAGCTATAAATTACTATTTACATAATACTCAGTCTAAATCGTGTGTGTTCACCAATCCAAGTGTATGAATAGTACAGTAAGAACAAGAGATTATAAATATTGTACGCCCCAATAAGGTATCTACATGAATATAGGATTACATTCAAGAGTTTATATAGTGAAATGATTTGCACAGGACAGAAGAATTTCAAGCAAAAAGCAACATCTTTATGATTCTCTGAAGACCAATAATGTTATTCTAAATTCCTAATTCACTTGTTTGACTAGGAAAATTTGCTCCTGATTTAGATTAAATATTATGGTAACACCTTCTACGGGGAATAAGTAGAAGAATGCCACGTTGAAATTGGTTTAACACCTTGTTGTGGCGAGTATAATACCATGGATCTCCCTTGAATGCTATGGATATGTAAAAGAGATCACAGCCGTGACTAGTTAATGGCACATCCAACTTGCTTAATATTGTTAATGCATACACATGGTCAATGTTAAATATATCAGTTTTGAAATTTGGCCACAACCATGCATACGCATGCGAACTATTTTGACCTTCGCCGGAGTTCGCTTATAGCAGCAGCCTTGTGCACCTGGTGCCACCTTTTAACCAATCAGGATGTGTGCATGTGTGCCACACATACACACTTCCCATAAGATGATAAAAACTCGCAGGTTTTGTCAGCTACCTTAATATTATAAGCACATCTGAAAATGGAAAAGCTACCTGCGGAATATCTATATTACAACGTGAAAGAAGATCTGAGGCATTCCTTATCAAATCCAATAGACTACCATCTGGAGTCTGTAAGAAGAAACAGAAACAAATAAGTACTCACTACAGATAATTTTACTAGCTCCAACAGATAGCAACATACAGAAGACATCATTTTTTGTATTGAAGCATAATAACTATAAAACACTAGGAATTCGCTGACCACATCAAATTCTTTTGTATTAAGTAATCACCATTCACATACTCCACTTAATATCACAACTATTCATTCTCACATCATTCATCACAGAGGAGTAAAAAGAAAGTATGTCTAAAAAAGATGCCTCATGCAGTTCTAAAATACCAACTTTTAATGCGCAAAACATAGACAAAGGCATATTAAGTTTGAATAGTACTAGCATGTAAAAGAAACAAGAATTCTAGAAAGTTCGATAAAACTGTGCAGTAAATACATATATAAGATTAAAAAAAATTAAGGTTACGCATTCTAAGTTAAGCATTCTACAGGTGATGGAAACCAAAACAACATGAGTGAAACCAAAATAACATAAGTTTATTTATTATAAGAATCAGTGTTGCCTGCAATGAATTCAGAGGCAGGGTAAAGTACGGGAAAATAGGTCATTTTGTTTTTACAATATAGTCATAACCAGTAGGGATTCATATCACAAGCCTTGAGCTCTTTTATATATCTAACAAACATTTAAGTGGAAAGTAATAAGTGTAGGAATTAACAAAGAGATTAGGAAAACAATATTATGTAAGGCAGTCCATAAAGCATCAAGTACTATTATTATTATTATAAACAGTCATATAGCTTGGGTGTTTTATAGTCGAAATTCTGTTAAAGAATGTAAATGAAAATTACTAAATTATCTTATCATATAAGTCTCACTGAGAAGTTCAAAATTAGATTAAGTATAATAATAATAATACAACCTATACAATCAACTAAAAAGAAAAGGTCAAGTATCAGTTTGACAACTATACCACCTTGTGAAATGCAGATTTCAATTTATTAGTACAGGTATGGTTCAACCAAAATTGAAGTGACTATACTAGTGCTTTTACTTTAATGTATTGTGATTGGAAGAAGTTGGAGTGGGAATGGAGTAGAGAAAAGAAGTATAGATTAGTTGTATTGGAGGAAATATGTGGGCGCATCGCATGCATTCATGCTAGTAGTATACAACAAGATCATGAAATTAACAAATAGAGAACGACAAATGAAGGTTGCAAAAAATACTATTTAGTTTTGAGTGAAGAATATGTCCAACACATAAAAACCAAAACAAAGTGAAATCTACAAGTGGAAATGGTAGGTTGAAATTATATCACAACGACATGCATAAATCTGAAATAAATTATAAGGGCATGAAAACAAACGGATGGAAAAAGGAGCACACATGCCTACACAATGCAGTATAAAGTATTATTACAAGGAGAGTGTATTATGCATGTAAGCAATATTATATAAATGCAAGCTTACATGTGTTTGGGTAATTAAAAAGTATGAGACCCATAGCTTCACCAGAACGTAAAATTGAGTAACTAAGCATCTAGATAATAATAATATGATTTAATAGATCAATAAATCTCACATGCCTGATGCAGTGAGTTGTCTGTTGGTTTCCTTCTCCGTTTTGCAGAAGAAGTTACCTTTTTTCTTTCGTTATACACAATATATGTATCAAGGGAATCTGTAAGCAAATAATAGATTATCGAATGTACGAAAAGAGAAAAAGTTATATTAATAAACCAATAACCTATGGAAATAGCAAAGGTTTCATACTTTCTATGCTTTTATTGCACCTGGAGTTATATGAATTTAGAAAATTATCAGCTATACTCTGCATTGTGCATTCCAGTCTGCCGCCAAATACACTACAACATAGGAAGTGAAATTTATTTCTGATACACCAAAAAGAACTCAAAAAATGTTGTTGAACATTTTCTTATGATGTTTTTATTTACTCTGACCCATACTTCTCTATGTCAGGCTTGACTGAAGATGCCTACCATAAACAAGAAGTGGCAATAAAATGAACATAAAATTAATTCTGGAAAAGAAAAAAGGGTCAACGTAGATATTTTCATATCCTAAATCAAGTATTAATTATTCAAAGCACTTGTCCAAAAAATAATGATGTTATCTTGAAGTTCATGAATATCTCGATGTAGAAAAGTGTTTATGCTGATATTCAGATAATGCACTGTTTCTTTGACTGAAAACTACGCTGCTATTTACTAGAACGGTCATAGACTTGTAGAAACATTACAAGCTTTCCCTCTATATACATTGATCAAACAACTACGTTAAGTATGTATACTAAGCTGGGTATAATATTTCAAATACATGGCAAAGTTAACGAAAGCACACAGAAAAGAACACATACCTATGCTGAATTCCAAATTGATCAACATATGACACGGGTTTCTTTAAGTTCAATACCATGCCAGGTAAACAAGACGAATTCTTGCTAGAGCCAACTTCCTCGGCTGATTGTAAATCCACATATAGAACATTGGTATTAGCAGGAAACTCTTCCTGCAAGCTTAACCAGATAATAAACAAATTCAGAGATATTTAGTTTGAAGCCAGAAATGAGAATACCTTATTCCTTTTACAACCTCTAAAATATAAAAATGGAAAGTCAACAACAGCTTTTAGTGTTGACAAATGATAAGTATTATCTATTAAATATAAATACGATATTGAAACTGATTACAGATAAGTTCATCACTCGCCTTCTACGAACAGAAATAAGCTGGTTCAATTGTCCATCAATTTCCACTATGTTTTTCAAGCTATTTGATAAACAACTGTAAACCCATAAATTGCTAGAGTTGCTACATGCATTGTTGTATTTTTCTAACATATATTTTTGGCATAAGGAGGCAACAATTAACATTAGTTAGGGATTCATGCATGTAACATTTAGCTCATAAATCTCTGTTTATTAATTAAAATCACTAATTTTGCATAGTGGTCCACAGAAGATTATAACTAATAAACATAGGGTGCATATAGGTGTGGATGAACCCCAGCTCTGGTACATAAGCAGAGCAGGGGATCCTATTCTGTACAATAATTGAGCATTTGAGTAGAATTCATACAACTAGTAGATGACATTGGCTTGTAAAAAACTTACTTTTAGATGTGATCTGTATTGACCAAGTATACAAAATACGACGGCCTAAAATATAGTTCAATGTTATGAATACACCTAGAAGAATAATTTCCCGTAGAATAATGGATTTTTTGGATGAAATAAACTTATATGCATTCTTGTACAACAGAGAAATAATTACAAGAACATCACAAAAGATTAGTCATATTTTAAAGATTTCTTTATGTTTCATTTAGAACATCCAAACTGCTAATTAAAGGTTTTCAGGTAAATGATGGCTGGGCATTTACATGATTTTGATCGTAAACTTTGTCAGTGTATATGTTCAACTATATGAGACTGGGATGTGGTTCAACTTCTTCAAATATATATAGAATAATATGCAACCCTTGTTTTGAAAGGTTATCAATATTCATGGAGTTAAACTTCAGATGCATAGGATTGTAGCATACCATCCCAGAGAAGTAGGCTCATCCTTGATACCAAACTTGTCAAACTCTGTGTACTCGATACATGTAAGACCATAAGCCCATTTTCCATCAATTTGTTTTTCAACTAGAACATTAATGCCTTCTGTAGCTCCAGAATTTCGCTGACATGATGCAAAACCTAACTTCTGCATATGAATAAATTACTGATTCATATTCAAAACCATGAACATAGTTACATAATCGGCTGGAAAATCAAATACAACAACAGCTACTAAGCCATTATTTCCAAACAAGTTGAGGTCGGCTATGTTATGGAAAATCTCTTCAGATGATCAACCTAAGGAATTAGAAAACTCAACGCGGCGGAAAACAACTGGATCGTGATTGTAGTGAGACGGAACAAACAGAGATGAACAGACAGTCACAGATCTATGCAATGCAGAAAAATAAACAACACTTGTATTTATAGTGGTTTCACCACTGCGAGGCAGTGTACGTCCACTTAAGAAGAGAAAATTTTATTAATCATTGAAAGATTAAAGTTACAAGATTGATTCACTTTTGAAGGCTGTACATAAAAAGAATTTACAATACAGACAAAATTCTGCAGAATTTCAGCTCTCTAAGATGATTGTCATTATTGTGTAGAAGCTCCATTATTTATAGAGTAAAGAAATAAGAAGAGATGACTGCTATATAACAACCATATGGTTTTCGGCACATCTGGTTCGACGAACAACACAGCAGCATTTGGTTCGGTCTATGCACATGTTCATTTTGTCCGGTATCAGTTTGGTTCGACAAAGCATGAACATGCATTCATCTGGAGTGACACTACTTGGTTCGGCATCAAACGCAATGCCCAACGACATAATTGCACCAACATGTTTTACCACACCGAACGACAATCTGGTTCGGCATCATCACCGCTCCACTTCATTCACTACTTCACCGAACGAAAATACTGGGGCGGTGCTCTTTTCTTCTCGCCGAACCAAAGATATGATTCGACATGCTTTTCAACATCACCGCTTCGAAGTTGCCACCGCTCCAGAAATCTGGAGCGGCAAATCCAAACAACACCTGACGAGATTTCTCGTCCGGCATTTCTTCTTGCTAGCAACACTGGACGATCTCCACCAGACCAAATTTTTGGTCCGTCATTTCCAAACTTCTGGTCTCCACTACCGAACCAAGTATCTGGTCCGGTCTCCTTCCTATCTCCTCCGAGCGACATTTTTTCCTCCGTGAGTTTCTCTAATGGCGACGCTTCTTCACGAATTCCAGGTATCATCTTTAGGAATCTCCACCTTGATACCGAATTCCAAACAAGCCTTCCAACTTCATCTACACTTTCATTCTTCAAGCATTGGATACCTACCCAATGAGCTTCGGCTATACTATCACCCATTACACTATGTCAACGAACTCCGGCACCGCCGGTCAACAAAGTGTTCGAAGTACTCAGTCCGTGTAGAACCTATCAATCTCCACCATGAAAACAAATGTTGCCATTAATCATCTCAATTCTCTCTCCGTTCCACCTAGCACTTCATTAAGCGAATCAAGTCCGAGCAATGCTCGTACTTAGCAACAGGCAATAACTTGGTAAACATATCTGCTGCATTCTTTTTTGTGTGAACTTTCTGAAGACGAACTAGCTTCTCTTCACTCATCAAGATAAGGAATGGCTCTCTCGCCTCAATATGCTTCGTCCTCAAGCTGAACGCCATATTTTCAGCTAAGTGGATTGCACTCTGATTATCACAGTACACATATACGTCTTCATATACGAAGCACAAATCACACAACAGTCGTCTCAAATAAAGCGTCTCATTTGGTGCTTCAACCGCAGCTATGAGCTCTGCCTCTGTAGAAAACAAAGCCACACTCGTCTGCAACCTCGTTTTTCAACTGATCGTTGTTCCACCAATGGTGAACACATATCCGAAGGTTGACTTCCTTCGATCTCTATCACCGGCATAGTCGGAATCACAAAATCCAACCAAAATGAAATCTCTTCCTCTGCCGTCAAAGACTAGTCCATGGTTTAGAGTTCCTCTAAGGTATCTGAATACACACTCCACTGCTTCCCAATGCGTCTTTTCTGAATTCACCATGAATCTACTCACTAATCCAACAGCCTGTGCGTCTAGTGCACACCATGACATACATCAAGTTGTCAACTGTACTTGCATATGGGACCTTCATCATATAAGCTGTCCTTTTCCGAGATCGGAGAGCCTTTACTAGAAAGTTGTATGTGCAAAGGCATGAGTATACTGATTGTCTTTGCACCTTCCATACTAAACCGAGCAAGCACGTTTTGGATGTACTCCTTTTGAGTGAGGCTCAAAAGTCCTACCTTTCTATCCCTCTGGATTTCTACACCCAAAATTTTCTTTACTTCTCCAAGGTCCTTCATTTCGAATTCCGCTTTTAGCTTTAGCTTCAAACTGTCGATTTCGGCTTTATCCTTGGAAGCAATCAATATATCATCCACGTGCAAGAGTAGGTACACCCATCTACCATTCTTTAAATGCTTGAAGTACACACAAGCGTTTTTGATGCTACGATCAAAACCAAGTGAAAGCATAAAAGAGTCAAACCTCTTATACCATTGTCTAGGCGACTGCTTAAGTCTGTACAATGACTTCTTCAATTTTCCTTCCCATTTTCAACAAATCCTTCCGGCTGCTTCATGTAGATGGCTCCATCCAAGTCTCCATGCAAGAATGTGGTTTTCGCATTCAATTGCTTCAGCTCCAAGTCATGAGCTGCGACGATAGCGGACAATAGACGTATGTCTCACTACTGAAGAGAATATCTCATCATATTTCAATCCTCTTTTTTGTGAAAACCTTTTAGCAACTAGTCTAGTCTTGTATCTCACATCATCCTTCACATTGACAACCACTTGCAACCTATAGCTCGGCTTACTTGAGGAGGTGGTACCAAATCTCAAGTCTTATTCTTCTTCAACGACTCTAACTTCTCTTCCATAGCGCACATCCACTTTGAACTGTAACATGACTTCAAAACTTCATCAGGGTCAAGTAGCTCCTCAAGAACCACATGCAGGGCATAGTCAAATTGATCGCGAAGGCTAAGATTCGCAAACTGCCAATCTCCATATCTTTCGGGCGACCTAATAATCCTACGACTGACCCGGTTAGGTACTGCTTCGCCTAAACTCCTTTCATCTCCACCTTGGACTGAACTTCCTCTGGATTCATACACATCACCAGCACTACTAAAAGGTACATGTGGACTATCTTGTGATGTTTCATTAACTACGTTTGCCTCGACAGCATCAACAACTCTACTATTTGGCTGGAACACGAAAACTTCTTCCATCTCCTTAGGCCTATCAGAATCTTCTGATGTGGTAGATAGCTTCTCCTTCAGATTGAACATAGCAGACTCATCAAAAGTAACATGTCTGAAATGAACAATCTTTCGATCAACAGGGTTCCAAATTTGATACCCTTTAATACCATCGGTGTATCTCATTAGTATGCCCTTATATGCTCTAGCCTCCAACTTGTCATCATATGTATGGTGAATGTATACGGGACAACCAAAAATTTGAAAGTAACCAAGATACACTGCTTTACCTCTCCACTTTTCTTCTGGAATTTTTCCATCTATGGCTGAGCATGGAATTCAATTTATGATATGCACCGCAGTTGATAATGCCACAACCCAAAAGCCTTTAGAAAAGCCCGTCGTCAATCTCAAGCAACGAGCTTTCTCTGGTAGAGTCTTGTTCATCCTTTCTACAACCCATTGGATTGTGGATCTCCGGATGTAATGAAATGTCTCTGAATGTCATACTGTCTACAAAAGACAAGGAACTCCATAGAGACAAATTTACCGTCATTATCAAATCTCAGCACCTTCAACTTAGAACTAAATTGGTTCTCAACAAGCGCTTTCCAGTCATTGAACTTCTCAAAACTCTCTGATTTGGCCTTCATCGCATACACTCATACTTTTCGAGAAAAGTCATCAATGAAAGAGATAAAATACTTTGTTCCTCTAAAAGGAGTAGCAAGCGGCCCCAAACATCTGTATGCACGTACTCAAGTACTCGCCTCGATCTATGGAGTCCAACTCCAAAAGATACTTTACTTTGCTTACCTAACACACACTCCTGACAAAAGTCCATCTTGTCGAAGCTTTCTCCTTTGATCATCTTCCGTCTCTGAAGCAACTCTAAGCCTTTCTCTAAAATATGACCCAACCTGAGATGTCAAAGCTTTGTAGCATCCAAAGCATGAGAACTGTCTACTCCAACACACGGCTCTCTAAAAATTGTGGTTCTTTCAACAAATACAGATTTCAGAACACATCTCCTTTCATAAGAACTAGTGCACATCTCAAAACCTTCAGACTATCCTTCTTGATAGTTACCGTGCATCCAAAGATGTCAATTGTCCTAAAGAAATTAAGAACTTCCGAAGACCTGGAACATATCGGACACCTGTCAAAGTACGTATCACTCCGTCAAACATCCTGATCCTCACCGTACATTCACTCATTGCTCTACAGCTAGCATCATTATCCATAAGAATAGAGCTTCCTTCTCATCCAACGAAAGAACTGAAGTAATCCTTATTAGGCCTCATACGGAGAGATGCCCCTAAGTCCAGCATCCAATGGTCTGAGACATCTGACACTGCTGCAGACAACACATCGCAGATAGACTTCTCCACCGCAAATGATGAAAATCTGTCTTCTTCCTTTTTCAAATCTGGACAATCCTTTTTCTAATGACCAAGTTTCTTACAGATAAAGCACTTTCCGTCCTTCGACTTTTCTCTCCTGCCATTACCGGGCTCCTTGAACTTGAAACGCCCTCTAGAGTGTCAATTCTTCTTCTCTTCTCTATCTCTTTCAACAAACAGGCCGTGACTACTGCTTTCACATCTACTTCCTTCACTTATCTCCTTCATCTGATATCTCAAACTCTTATATAAAAGACCCAACTTCACATCTTCTACCGTTAATGCGTCTCTAACGAAGGTAAGGTTGTTAGCGAAACCTATGTAACACTCGGGAAGAGAACACAAAAGAATCATTGTTATTTGCTTCCCATCCATCTTCAAGTCAACAGTCTTCATCTTCATCACGAGATCATCAAAGAAATTAAGATGTTACTTCACTGAAATACTCTCATCCGCACGATGGAAAATGTCTTCAGTGATATCAAACGGTTAGTCGAAGATTTCTTTAGTCCAATGCCCCTATTAGTTGTCTCACTACTAATCTCTGAGATAACATTCTCTCCCATAGCTAGTTGTAAAGTAGTAAACGCTCATTTCTCCATCTTTTTTCTTTCTGCAACTAAGATGTCAACCGTCAACTCCTCATGGACAAACACTACTGGATGGACTTCATTCCTCATTAGAACAACCTTCATCCTCCATTGCCACTTCTCAAAGTCTTTATCCTCATTTCATTTCTCAATTGCCAATTGTGATCCTGACGCGATATACATCCCTCTAGTATATGGTCTTGTAGCAGCTGAAGTCCCTTCATCTCCTGCCATAGTGTCTAACACTCCTCAATCAATCTTGCAGCTCTGATACCAGACTGTTGGGAAAAATTCCTTCAGATGATCGGTCTAAAGGAATAAAAAACTCAACGCGGCAAAAAACAACTGAATCGTGATTGTAGTGAGACGGAACGAACAGAGATAAACACCAAAATGGACAGTCATGGATCTACGCAATGCAGAAAAATAAATAACACCAGTATTTATAGCGGTTCCACTACTGCGAGGCAGTCTACGTCCACTTAAGGAGAGGAGATTTTATTAATCACCGAAAGAATAGAGTTACAAGATTGATTCACTTTTGGAGGTTATGCATAAGAAGAATTTACAATACAGACAAAATTCTATAGAGTTTCAGCTCTCTAGGATGACTGCCATTATCCAAAAGCTCCACTATTTATACACTGAAGAAATGAGAGGTAGCTGCTATATAGCAGCCATGTGGTTTGGTTAGGCACATCTGATTCGGCGAACAACACAGCAGCATTTGGTTCGGTCTGTGCACATGTTCATTTTGGTCCGGCATCAGTTTGGTTCGACAAAGCCTGGACATGCATTCATCTGAAGTGACACTACTTGGTTCGGCATCAATTCAATGTCGAACGAAATAATTGGACCGGCATGTTTTATCACACCGAACGACAATGCTGGTTCGACATCATCACCGCTCCATTTCATTCACTACTTCACCGAACGAAAATGCTAGAGTGATGCTCTTTTCTTCTCACCGAACCAAAGATATGGTTCGACATGCTTTTCAACATCACCGATTCGAAGTTGCCACCGCTCCAGAAATCTGTAGCGGCAAATCAAAGCAACACCGGATGAGATTTCTCATCCGGCATTTCTTCTTGCTAGCAACACCGGACAAACTCCACCTGACCAATTTTTTGGTCCGGCATTTCCAGACTTCTGGCCTCCACCACTGGACCAAGTATCTGGTCAGGTCTCCTTCCTATCTCCTCCAAGCGACCTTTTGTCCTCCGTGAGCTTCTTCAATGGCGACGCTTCTTCACGAATTTCAGGTATCATCTCTAGAAATGGAATCCAAAACTAAACAACAAAGTCAATTTAAAAGTCATAATGATAACAATAACAATAACAATAATAATAATATAAAGTCAAATAAGTAAATTAAGAATAATAATAACCAAATAAAATAAAAATAAAGATAGAAATAATAATACTAATAGTAATATTGGTCGAAGACCCAACACTACGTCTTAGGCTATTGTTCCCTAGTTCTATAATCTAAAACTTATAAAACTCATAGCTCGTGGTTCTGGTACGTGTATCGCTAACTTTCATGCGCTCATATTCGACACTAGTTCTTCGAATATATTCCAATTCTTAAAGTCTTTTTTTACTACTTCCTCTCATGTCAAGCTTGGTCGATATCCACCTCCCTTTGAGCATCGACGCGGCCTATAATCCCAACGTGCACATGTGCCTTGAATGGCCTCCGTTGGAGAATGTCCAAACCATCTTAAGCGATGTTGGATTAGCTTCTCCTCAATTGGTGCTACTCCAGGTTTATCACATCATCATTTCTAATTCGTTCTCTTCTTGTATGACCGCAGCCCCATCACAGCATACGCATCTCTGCTACAGTTATTTTTTGGACGTGTTGGCTTTTAGTAGGCCAACATTCGCTTTTAGTAGGCCAACATTCTGCACCGTATAACATCGCAGGTCTGATTGCCGTTCTGTAGAATTTCCCTTTAAGTTTTTGTGGGACTTTCCTGTCACAGAGAACGTCAGACGTTTGTCGCAATTTCACATATCCTGCTCAAATTCTAAAACTAACATCTTCATCAGTCTCACAATCATACTACAACATTGATCCTAAATATCGAAATGATTCCTTCTTGGGAACTATTTGTCCGGCTAGAGTGATTAACATACATAAATCGGTAAAGCTTAAGTATTTATTAAAATGAATTATTTTTTTATTTGAGTGCAACAAGTTCTCTAAGTAAAAGATGAAATATCAAAGATGTTACTCTTGACCCGTCAATAGGTGGAACCCAGTGCATGAGGCTCTCGCACGATAGCAAACTTTGAAAATGTCGATAATGTACGCAGCATTTTCCTCGCATTGCGAAGAGGCTGTCTCCGGACTTGACCCGTCAATAGGTATTTGATGAAATAATTCAAAACTATGATATTTACAGTAACATATGAACTGACTTATTGAATTAATTTTTCTCAGCGATCTCCCTATACAATGCACACAAATGAGTAATTCTGATGCAAAACAATGAGTAACTTTGGTACAAATTAGTTCTTTAATTCAAATATTAGAATATGCTAATGATGCAAACAATTTTTTATAAGTGGTTGCATGCTTGTAATTAAAGATTATCAATTTGAAGTAAATATCCATGACATTTCATCATTCTCAAGAACCCAGGGTGAAGAACGACACAGAACTTAGGTATTATGTGCATGAATTTCTATTACATCTCAGCCAAAGATAAAATTGAAGTTAATCAACCAAGCTCTACCTAACATAATGGAATAGATAATAACTCGTACTAGTTAATCCTGAAAAGATTAAAACTAAAAACTAATATTCTACACACACATGCGCACATATATCGAATGCGACCAAATGTTTTCAACTTTCAAACAATATGGAACTCCCTTTGTAATGACTGTATTCATGTTCGAAATGGAACAAATGAAACTGTTTCTTAAGATACAAGACTAATCGGATGTTGAAGTTCGAAATTAAATTTCCAAGCACACGTACAAATTCACATGTCAGAAGTATAATGGTATTACAAACAAACCCCCGGCATCCTTGTACCTTTCCATGGTGCAAGCCAATTCCCGCAAGCGCCAAAAGGGTCAGATCAGTTGCAGCCACAACATTACTGCGATGGATAATAAAATATTTAAATAATTACAATGAACCCTTGTATAATATACTTTTTTTATTAATGAAACTTTAATTGAAATATCATGCTTGCAGTAAATATTAAATAGAACTAAACAAATAACCTGACTTGTCGTACAGTTGCACCTACTCTTCCATGATTGTAGAACCATTTGAATACACCACTATCATTTGCTAGTTTCCAAATAGCACCATGGCCACCCGGTTTAGTTAATAGAGACAGAGGTTTATCTGTTAACCATAGACCTTCTTCAGCAGCAACTACTGGAACCAAGGGCTAAGAGGGACAACTAAAAAGACATCAGCATTCATCATTGGAATTTCAAATCATATATCCCTTAGCACTGCAAGAAATGCAGATGTTGTGGAAGGGAGAAGGGTCCTTTTTAGGCCAACTTGCAGGAAATTTTGCTATAGCATCAGAGCTACGCCAGTATCTTACTAACATTTAGTTTGATCCTACACTGGTAATACATACTCAAATAACATAGTTGGTTCCTCTTCATAGCATAAAACGTTCAGCTTGTATCCAATGTTGAAGTACAAGCTGAAAGTTGATATTTCGTTGAGCATAAAATCAGGAGATGCACTAGGTGAATAAGTGAGGAGTACAATACTTTGTTGTCAAACTTCTACAAAATTCCTGAAGCATCATTGTTATTTATATCATGCAATGTTTCAAATCTCAGATCTTGTCCTCATCACAAAGGAGGTCTTTTTACATATGATATATTGTATAGGACAAAATCTACAAGGTGGTTCTAACTTGGGTGTGCGCGAGCGCGTGCGCGCACACACACAAGCATCCGTAAATTATTATTTGTATAATTGAAACTTACTCTGTGAGCGTTCATAAACCTTGGAGATCTAATCAATATCTCCTAGCATATTAGTGATATTTTGACCAATAATTAAACAGTCAAGATCAAGATACGATTGAAATTCGACCAAGATCAATATCAAACAAGATTGGGACAAGATTTTGTGATTCATTTTGTGAATCTTCTAAAAGGATATTTCAGCTGAGGTTAGATGCAGTGATATCATGCTATTAAAATCCCTTTACACAGACAAACTTTTGATTTGTTGGAATGTTTAATATATGCATTTTATGTAGGATCAAGCAGAATCTGCACGAACATCTACTGATATCTTTAGAACATTAGTGAAGCTGTGGTCAGAGTTGATAATGCTTTTTAGTATATAAGCTACTTTCTGAAATGATCCAGCATAATGTGTCAAAATTTTGGGAGAAGAAATAATCAATACTCTCAATTGCATGTGTTTTGAAAGCCTACATCAAAACACAAAAGTTGCAGTAAAAGTTGTGGTACACACTGTACATGGCATGTATGATACTTTTGGGATGGATTTAGAAGCCCAAACTTTGCACGAGGCAGACGCTTTTCTAGTAAAAACCGCAATGCTATAATTTTTACTTGGGAACTTAATGGTGTCACATTCCAAACTAAAAGAAAACACGTTTTAAATTAGATGTGAACATATTTTAAAATAGATGAAAACATTTCCATAAGCATTACCAAGGTCTCAAATGAGAGAACTCTTTTATTTTATTTTTTATTTTATTCGAAATTTGGTTAATATTTATGTTTTCGGGGTTCATACTCAAGTTGCTAAACTCAAGCTCTAGTAACTCATACTCATACGAGGTGTTTTAACACGGGATCAGTGGCCATTTGCAAGATTGGGGAATATGTGTGTGTGTGACAACTATATATACACATGATTGAATGTGAAAATTTAAAAAAAAAAAAATCCTTTTGTCTAGTAAATGAATCAAAAATTGATTGCTGTTTTTCCAATAGTCACAGATTAAACTTCAAATATATATATATATATATATATATATATATATATATATAAAATGTATTTAATAATTCAACTTCATAATATGTTTGACTATATTCCATGAGAACGTTGGAGTGAAAACCAGTACTATAAGTTGTAATGAATGTTAGCTAAGATTTTGTAAAACAAACTCAAAATTACATTAACATTATTTTAAAATTTTAAATATTTTTTGTTAATTTTAAAATAACATTATAAATTGTATACCAAAGTTTAAATTTCATAGAGAATATTTATATATTAATTCTATTGGAGCACATTTCTATCTTAGGCCTCTTTAATCTTCTCTTTCCTATTTTTGTTTGTTTTGTTATTTAATTTTTTGTTTTTTGTGCGTAATGCGGGTCGACTTTTGTTTTACTGTTGATAGGAATTCCCTTGTTAATACCCTATAAATCAATTAAAACCTCAGATTCATACAAGAACCACGATGATTTAATCCCAAGCTAAATGAAAGGGTTCTTTGAGTAAAAATCATTTGATCGTCAATTATTCAATTTCAATGAGTGGATGTAATGACTCAACAAAATCTAGAGAAAGAAGTTGTTCTTCAGATAAAATTCATTTCATAAGTCTAAAGAAAGAAAATTTATTTAATTTAGGAAATACCCATCTGGAAAAAAAATTAGTCCGGTTGCGAGGTCTAAATAATATGTATGAATCATAGTTTGAATTTATTTTTTTCTTACTTTTTTCTACAGCTTTGATCTTCTTCTTTTTTAAGTCTTGTTTCCTCGTTCCCGTTTATATATCTACGTTGACGCAGGCTTCTAAATGCATGCTAATGAAACATGTTTGACAAACGGATTACTTCCATGCATTTAAAGACTCAGATCAGTTGAATGTGCTGAAATAAATTTGTATTTTTGAAACACAGGTCAACATTTTTTTTTTACGATATTGGGGTCCTTAATAAAATGATTTTTAGAAATTCTACCTGTTTGAAAAGGAAAAAGTTTTGCTGGCCTCTCCCAAACCATCCAAGTCTTTTACAGAGAGCTGATACGTGGTTATGATTGTTTTTCACTGAACTTGTCATGATTGCAACAGGAGTTATGCACTGTTTTCCATAAATTTTAAAGTAGAGGAACTCTCTAGCCTGGAATTGAAGAAAATGTAGAGCTAAGAAAACATATTATAGCTAATATAAACAATAGAAAGTAATTTTTCAATACTACCATCTAAATAGATCGCTTAAGATAGGAAGATAATCAAGTTAAATTGGAAACATATATAGTGTAATAGATCACTTAAGATAGGAAGACAATCAAGTTAAATTGGAAACATATATAGTGTTTGAGCAATGATGCATATTCAGGGAACATTCAAATTTTCAATAGCTCAATTATATCCATGGAAGATGAGTAAGAACATTATTTCTACATGATTTTGATGGAAAATATTATGACAGTGAGCACACCATTTGACATAGTAAATCTAACACACATAATGTTAAACTTGGACAATTTAAATTTATTCCAAATATTAAAAGGAACAAGATATTAATTGATTGCCGCACTCGATCAAATATGGAAAAAGCAAATTAAAAAGATAATCAATTAATTTAAGAAGATATGTTAATTGATTCGATGAACCAATCAAATAAGGATATATCTGGAAACAACCAATATGCTAAATTTGTGTTAAAATCAAATCACGTAAATCCGGAAAGATTTTATCCTTATCTTCAAGGCAGTGTAAGAGAGTTTTCCACCAAAATATCTTCAATAGAATCCTTATTTTTGTATCTATTTTAGGGTGAGTGAAATTTATTGAGTGATTTATACTTTTCTCACATTGTACTTCCTCTTGAAGTGAAGAAATAGTAAAGGTTGTTGGGTCCGAAAACGTAAGCATAACTGATCTTCGTTATATCGGTGTATTCTTTCCTTTCTGTTATTTATCTATAATTTGCACTCTTTAATTTTCTTTTATTCACTTTGTTGAATTGGAATTGTTGACATTGTACACGGACTAGATTATTGAGTGTTCAGCTTTCACTGTCCAAAACTTTGATTTTTCTGTCCAAAACTGATTTTTCACTACAGATTGGTATCAGAGCTTGTTGATCTGTTTGAAGTCTGCTTCAGCTATGTCAATTCTACAAAGAATGGCACTGGTGGAAGCTCTACAAATTATTGAGTCGTTATATTTGATGGAAAGGAAGATTTTGGTACATGTAAGATGAAGATGGAAGCGGTGTTAAAGAAAGAAAGAGCTTATAAGGTTGTCTAGGATCCATATAAAATTAAGAAATTAGCATATGAAGATATTGATGAAATAAAAGAGGATGCTCTTACTACCATTCAGCTTAGTCTTTCTGATGAAATGCTTAGAAAGTTTTCTCACGTGAAAACTACTAAAAATTATGATATGTTCTTCAAAAAAGTTCTACGACAAGTCTCTCGCCAAGTGCATCATCCTACAACAACTTTACGGAGCCTGGAACCGATGTATCAACCCATGTAGATGGCCTAAACACACTTGTTATGAATCTTCAAGCAGCTGAAGTAAAAATTGAGGATGAAGTGCAAGTTGTCATTCTTTTATGTTCTTTGCCTACAGAGTATAACACTTTCATTAACTCTATGATCTATGGACACTCTTCTACTTGCTTGGAGGATGTGAAGACAAATTTGCATAACAAAATGTTAAGGAGAAAGTTAGCAAATATGAGCATAGAGAATGATTCCAAAGGTCTTATTGCGCAAAAGGAAAGAAGTAAAAGTAGATCCAAGTATGATGGAGATGGAGCAAAATCAAGAATTCAGTCAAGAAGAGCTTCGAAGGGAGTTTATCATCATTGTAGAAGGTCTGGACATTTTATTGCAAGTTACCCCAAGTTAGAGAATAAAAACAAAGCCGTTGCCCAAAAAAATTTCAGCTTCTATAGCGGAGACATTAAATTCAAAAGGTGAGTCTAACATTTTTACAGCTTCTGCCTCTTCTATAAAGAGTACTATTTGGATTATTGACTCTGGAGCATACTATCATATGACACCAGATAGTCACTCCTTTTTCATTTATCGTTAATTTGATACAGAAGAGGTTCTCAAGGGAAATAATGTTACTTGTCGCATGGTTGTTATTGAGATGATGAATGTCAGGATGTTTGATGGTATTGTTCATTGTTTGTGTGATGTCAGACATGTGTCTGATTTGAGATGTAGTTTGATTTCTGTTGGTACTGCAATCTTGGCTTGAAGTGTGTAGAAAATGATTAATTGAAAATTGTAAATGGCTCATTGATAGTGATGAAGGGGGTAAAAGCTGGAAATCCATATTTGTTGAAGGATACCACTGTTGTTGCGGAGTCTTCTTCGGTTTTGGATTCTATTGATTCTGATTCTACCATATTGCTGCATTTTTGTATAGGACACATTGAAGAGCGCACTTTGAAGGTATTGCGAAAGCGAAGTTTGATCGATGACATTCACCATTTAAAACTTGGCATTTGTGATGAATGCGCACTTGGAAAGCAGACGAAGGTTTCTTTCAGCTTGCAGAGCATAAATCCAAAGATATTTAAAGTATGTTCACATTGATGTTTGGCGCCATACACCATGCCTATCTAATGGAGGAGGCATGTATTTTATTTCATTAGTTGATGATTTTTTAGAAAAGTATGACTTTACTTTATAAAATCTAAGGACGAAACTTTTAATAAGTTTCACAATTGAAAATCTCTTATTGAGAAGTAGAATGAAAAAAAGTAAAAATTCTTCGTTCAGATAATTATGGTGAATTTACATCTCAAAAATTCACCAAATTTTGTGAGTTCGGGGGAATAAAAAGGCATTACACCAAACCAGAAGACCCTCAGTCAAATGGGTTGCAGGAAGAATGAATCCGACATTGTCAGAAAGAACTTGCAGTTTACATCTAACCACTTGATTAAAGAAAAATTTGCGCGGAAGCATTATCTACAGTGGTTTTCCTCATCAACCATACACCTTCTACCGCCATAGATATAAAGATTCCTGAAGAAACATGAAAGAGAGAGTATGTTTCAATTCCTTTCTCAAAGTGTTTGATTGTCCTGCTTATGTGCGTGAGAGTAAAGGGAAGTTGGATCCAAAATCGCGCAAGTGTATTTTTCTTGATTATAGGAGAGGAGTTAAGTGTTATAGGTTGTGGTGTTCTACTGCCCAAAAGATTGTTACTAGCAGACATGTTAAATTTAAGGAAAACGCTACGTTAAAGGTGGAATCTTTTTCTTCAGTTAATGATGATGTTAAGACTACAAATTTAGATTATTAGACACAAAGTAGATCATCAAATTTCCATATAAGTACAAATGGTGTTTTTGATGACACTGTGGTTGATGAGGAGATGATAGAGGATCAATCTCAAAGTGGAGCTCAAATTCAAACTCAACCAATCAGAGAGAAGAAAAGACCCAAATGGTTTGATGATTTTGTGAAATTGAGCATTGAAGACATTGACTTTGATGATATGACAGTCAATGCATTAAGCATAGTTCATGATGAGCCAAAAGACTATAGAGATGCTATTAGTTCAGTTGAGAATTTCAGTTGGTTAGTAGCTATGGAGGAGGAAATTGAGTCTTTGCACAAAAATTACACTTTGGATTTAGTGTCACTTCCTTCAGGCAAGAGAGCAATTGGGTGTAAGTGGATCTATAGGGTGAAAGATGGCAACAATGGTGACTTGAGGTATAAGGTGAGACCAGTGACGAAGGGGTATGTTCAAAGGAAAGATGTGGAGTTCCATGATATTTTTGCACCAATCGTCACACACACTTCCATCGCATTTTTGTGGCATCGGTTGCCCACTTTGACATAAAGTTGAAACAATTAAATGTAAAAACAGCATTCTTGCATAACTTTGAGGACGTTTACCTACACCAACTAGAGGGATTCACTGACAGTAGCAGGTTCAGTCATGTTTGTAAGCTTAACAAATCTCTTTATGATCTAAAACAGTCTCGTAGACAGTGGTATAAAATTTTTGATAAGTTTATGATCTCACATGGTTACTCTAAAAGCTTTAAGGACCAATGCATCTATTTTAAGAAGTGTAATGAATATATCATTTATTTGTTGATTTATGTTGATGATATGTTGATATCTTCTAAGAGCACGACTAGAGTTTCAGAGTTGAAGATGGAGCTCGACAAGGAGTTTAATATGAAAGATTTGGAAAGATAGAGAATTTTTGAGATGGAGATTCAAAAGAATAGAAAGCAAAGAGTCATGATGCTCACTCAAACTCAGTATATCGAGAAAGTCCTGTCTCGATTTGGTATGGAGAAATGTAAATCGGTGGCTACTTTGTTAGGCTCTTAATTTAAACTATCCAGATATTTATGCCCCATGTCAGATGAAGACAAAAGGAATATGACTAATATTTCATACTCTAGTGCGGTTGGAAGTCATATGTATGTTATGGTATGCACAATGCCTGATTTATCTCATGCAGTTAGCATTGTTAGCAGATACATGTCTAACCCAAGCAAGACTAATTAGCAAGCAGTTAGGACTGTCAATGAATATCCAAAAAATCTAAAATCCGTCTGCATCCGTATCTGAAAACGGATAAATATCCAATATTCGAAAAAACGAAGGTGGATGCGATGACATCCGCATCCGAAAATTATCCGTTTAATTTTTACTAAGATTATAGTTTAAATTATCTGTATTTTAGCAGAGTGAAAGATATTTATTTATTGTTTTATTAAGTTGATGGTCTATATTATATGCAATTATGCATATTAACTGCTCGAAACTATTTACTATCATCATATTTGTTTATTTTCAACCCTTTTATAATCAATAGGATTGAAAAAAATTGCATTAAACTAAAATTTCCTATTTATATTTTAAAATTTATTAGTCGTTAGCGGATAGGATAATTATTCGGTATCTTTCCGCATTCGCGGATACGGATGTCCGACATCCGAAAATGATTTAGGATGCAGATGCAGATATGACACTATCCGCATTCGAAAGTATCCGGTAACGGGCCTACAAGCAGTAAAACGAATTATACAATATTTGAGAGGCACTTCTAATATTGGCTTGTTGTTTGGAAGTAGCAATATAACTCTAAGGGTACTGTGATTCAGATTATGATGGGGATAAGAATAGTAGGAAATCAATTTTGGGTTATATTTATACACTTGACTTAGACCCGATTTCTTGGAGATCCAAGTTACAATCCATTGTAGCTTTATCAACTACAGATGCAGAGCTTATTTTTGTTGTGGAATCAACCAAGGAATGATTGTATTTATTGTAGCTTTTGGAGGATTTATCAATGATGTAGAAGACGATGGACTTATTTTCAAATCGCTAGAGCTCCATTCAACTTGTTGGGAATCAAGCCTACAACTCACAGACAAAGCACATTGATGTTAAAAGTTTCTTACTCATGCTTGAAGAGGAGAGAAATAAGAAAAAGCTATCGAAGATACACACAATGGACAATCCAACTTGATATGTTAACATAGTCGGTTCCAAAAGACGAGTTTGAGCATTGCTCAAACTTGATTAGTGTGGTACAAACTACCTAGTGTCATGAGGCGCTGACCCAACAACCAGTTTTATTGATTGATTGATATATTTAAATCGAAGTGGAGTGTTAAATTTGGACGATTTAAATTTATTTCAAGTATTAAAAGGAAGAAGATATTAATTGATTTCCGCAATCAATCAAATATGAAAAATAATCAATTAATTTAAGAAGCTATGTTAATTGATATGAGGAATCAATCAAATAAGGATATACATGAAAATAAATGTCAATATGCTAAATTTGTATTGAAATCAAATCAAGTAAATCCGAAAAGATTTCATCCTTATCTTCAAAACGGTCTTCATCCTCACACTTATATATATGAAGACATTTGTTCATCTTTTTAACACAAGACGACTAGAGAGCTCTCCACCAAAATATCTTCAATAAGATATCTGTATCTATTTTTGTATCTATTTTTGAGAAGGGGGTTTAAATTTATTAAGTGATTAATATTTTTCTCATATTGTACTCCCTCTTGAAGTGAAGAAATAATAAAGATTGTTGATCCGAGAAAGTAGGCATAGTCGAACCTCGTTATATTGGTGTGTTCTTTTCTTTCTATTTTTTATCTATAATTTGCACTCTTTGATTATTATTTTTATTCTTTTTATTGGATTGGAATTGTTAAGATTGTCTGCATACTAGATTATTAAGTGTTCTGCTTCCGCTGCACAAAACTCTGATTTTTCACTACACACGCTATATAATATGTGTGTGGGGGGAGGCAAAGATTGCAAACACCCTCCCAGATGTCAACCACATGTTCTCATTTGAATAATTGTATGATACACACATGTATATGTACATGTATATACGTATGTGTGTGTATTTTACACACACACAATGTATATGTATGTGTATATACATATAACTTCGCAGGTATGGCCTTTGAATATTTTGCATAACCGTGCTCACTTGCCCATGCAAATGATTACCCACAGCCTAATCACTGCGATATCAATTAGTATGCTGAAAACATAAACCGAGTGGATTTCGTTTAAATTGTATGTCTTCAACATAATAAGTTACAAGAATTCAAATAATTACAGGTCGGACCATGGCCTACTGTGGCTCCACTTATGGACAAATTATGATGTGTCACTGAAACAAAGTGTAAGTAGAATTAAGCTAAAACTAGCAAATACTTTAACATAACGACAAAAATGGAATAATGTAGTAATATTAATGAAACTAGCAATCTAACATTAACTGCATTATTATTATCTATACTATAATATTATTATTGAGTTAGATTTCAAGAGCACACAGGCCTCCTTCATATTTTGGGAAATGAACAGTCACGTTTTTAATTTCTTTCTATTCCAAACTTTGAAATGCGATAACTTTTTCTACATTAATTGGATTTAAGAATCGATTTCACTATTAAATCTCAAATTTAATATGTTTTCCAATGATATCCATCGTTGATAGCTAAAAATAGATTTTTTAAAATCATATTTTTTTGGATTATTCATATCATTAAAGTTATTAAATCTGTTTGACTTTATTTCTTTTAACTAATCTATGTCGTTGAATGTTTTGAATTTTTCCAACCACTGATTCTACTTTCACAAATTGCAGTCAAGTCTGGTGAAATCCAACATTACCAATATACAACAACAACGTTAGATGGAATTAGAAATGGAACCAGAAAGCTCAAAAGCATTAAATACAATTGTATGCTTCTTATTATATTGAATTTTCTTTGACTGTAAAAGAGATACAATGATATTATTTACATTAAAATAAATATTGTTGAATAATGACTGTTAGTTCCGACACTTCAGACATAAAATATGTATGCTTTAGATTTAGCATATTTTTCACAAGAATCGTTCAAAACAGAAATAAATCTCTTTATCCTCCGATCTTATCATTCTACAATAATATGATGCTACATAATGTGTTCCTAGACATAGTCAGTTATGAGATCATCATCAACGCTTGCGTTCTCATGAATCATGTCAACGTTACTTTTGGCATTTTGGATCAATGGTCAAGTGCAAACCAAATGGTGTTACCTGCACTGCTCTTATAGATAGTTATTACCAAAGCATCAAATGGAATCAACGACATCAAGTATTAAAGGAAATGATTGATAAAGGTATCTCACCAAATGAAGTTACATATAATAAAGCTGATGCATGGAACAATAGCTGATGCACACAATAAATTTATATGTGTATAATTTATATGTGTATTGTGTGGAAATTTTATCTTCGAAACCATTTTTGCTCGATATTTTACAATTGTTTAACTCCGTCTGTGTAGTTTTCTATGCAGCCTGTCTCAAGCCAGGATAAAGGAGGAGGGTTGTGATAGGCTTGGCGAGCCAACGTAAAAACCCCAGCCTCTTATGTATATGGAACCTAATTATATTTCGTTGGGGCGTAACCCTCTTAGCGACGCGTCATATCGAGGCTCGATTATGGTGAAAAGTGAGCAAGGGCTGGGTCGCTACTCCCTTAGTGGCGCGCCACATCGAGGCTCGGGTATGGTGAAAAATATGCAAGGGCTGGGTCGTCACTCCCTTAGTGGCGCGCTGCATCGACGCCCCGATGTAGTGATAAATGAGCAAGGGTCTTCGCACTTTACTCGGCGGGTGCGAAGGGCAAGGAAGCTAGTCGATGAAAGTAGGATTCGATTAGGTAGTTGAAATGTAGGATCATTAACAGAAAAACTAAGAGAGATAGTTGATACTATGACTAGAAGACGTGTGAATATCATATGCGTTCAGGAGACCAAATGGACGGGCCAAAAGGCGAAGGAGGTGGAGAACACAGGATTCAAGTTATGGTACACGGGAAAAGAGCGTAACAAAAACGGGGTAGGTATTTTAATTGACAAGAACCTTAGAAACGGAGTAGTCGACGTTAGGAGACAAGGGGACAGGATCATCCTAGTTAAGCTGGTAGTGGGTGATATGATTCTGAACGTCATTAGTGTTTATGCCCCACAAGTAGGCCTAAGTGAAGCTGTCAAGAGGAATTTCTGGGAAGAGCTAGATGTCATGGTTAGAGATGTGCCTAGTAGCGAAAAACTTTTCATAGAAGGAGATTTCAATGGCCATGTTGGTGCAACTAGTGGGGGTTTGAGAGAGTGCATGGTGGTTTTGGATATGGCGATAGGAACCAAGAAGGAGAAGAAATATTGAATTTCGCTATTGCTTATGACCTCATGATAGCTAATACATTCTTTAGGAAGAGACAGTCACACTTAATTATTTTTAGTAGTGGCCAACACTTTAGCCAGATTGACTTTGTCCTTACTAGAAGAGACGACAAACGAGCTTGTGTAGATTGCAAAGTCATACCTGGAGAATGTGTCGTCTCACAACATCAGCTTTTGATTTTCGAGTTTCGTCTCCGAATACGTGTTCAACATGGTAAAGGAGCCAAGATTAGTCGGACGAAGTGGTGGAAGCTCAAAGGAGATGCCTCACGAGTGTTTAAGGATAGAGTGATGGCAGAAGGGGCATGAAATATGGAAGGAGAAGCAAATCACATGTGGGGTGAGATGGCAAGACGCATTTGGAAAGTGGCTACCGATGTGTTTGGGATAGCGAAAGGAAATAAACGCGAACTTAAAGATTCTTGATGGTGGAACAGTGATGTGCAAAAGGCTATCAAAGAGAAGAAGAAATGCTATAAGTGCTTACACCATCTCAGGAGCGAGGACAACATGCAAAAGTACAAAGCGGCAAAGAAGAACGCAAAGAGAGCGGTGAGTGAAGCACGAGGTCGGACGTATGAAGATCTATACCATAATCTAAGTACGAAGGATGGTGAGAAAAACATCTATAGGATAGCTAAGCTCCGCGAGAGGAAGACAAAAGACTTCAACCAAGTTAAATGCATCAAATATGATAATAATAGACTTTTGGTGAAGGACGAGAAGATAAAAAATAGATGGAGAGATTACTTCGACAAGCTATTTAATGAAGAAGATGATAGCACTATGATCGAGATAGACGACTCTTCGGATGACACCTGTAGATTTTTTGTTCGGAGATTTCAAGAATCCGAGGTAAAAGAGACGCTAAAACGGATGAAAGCAGGCAAGGCATTGGGGCCTGATGACATCCCCATTGAGGTGTGGAGATGCCTTGAAGATGTAGGGATAGTCTGGCTAACTAAGTTGTTCAACAATATTTCCAAATCAAACAGGATGCCAGATGAGTGGAGGAGAAGCATACTAGTTCCAATTTTTAAGAATAAAGCAGACATCCAAAGTTGCAATAACTACAGAGGAATTAAACTTATGAGTCACACAATGAAGCTTTGGAAGAGAGTCGTTGAACATAGATTAAGACGAATGACAAGTGTTTCAAAAAACCAATTTGACTTCATGCCTGGGAGGTCAACCACAGAGGCGATTTTCTTGATAAGACAACTTATGGAGAAGTTTAGGGAGCAAAAGGAGGATCTACACATGGTACTTATCGATTTGGAGAAATCTTATGACAATGTACCGCGAAAGGTGATGTGGTGGGCTCTGGAAAAGAAGAGAGTCTCAACAAAGTACATTACACTTATTAAGGATATGTACGATGATGTTGTGACTAGTGTCAGAGCATGCGATGGTGAAACTAGCGACTTTTCCATTAACATAGGATTACATCAAGGGTCAGCTTTGAGTCCCTACATTTTTGCTCTAGTGATGGATGAGGTTACGAAGGATATACAAGGCGAGATTCTTTGGTGTATGCTATTTGCTGATGTTGTGCTAATTGATGAAAGTAGTATTGGGGTTGATAGACAACTGGAGTTGTGGAGACAGACTTTAGAATCGAAGGGATTTAGACTTAGCAGAACTAAAACAGAGTATATGAAGTGCGAGTTCACAGGTGTCAGGTCGGAGGATGGAGATGTCACTCTGGTCGGACAATTAGTTCCCAAGAAGGAATCATTTCGATATCTTGGATCAATGTTACAGTATAATGGTGAGATTGATGAAGATGTTAGTTTTAGAATTCGAGCGGGATGGGTGAAATGGCGACAAGCGTCTGGAATTCTCTGTGACAGGAAGGTCCCACGAAAGCTTAAAGGAAAGTTCTACAAAACGGCAATCAGGCCTGCGATGTTGTATGGTGCAGAATGTTGGCCTACTAAGAGCCAACACGTCCAAAAGATAAACGTAGCAGAGATGCATATGCTGCGATGGAGCTGCGGTCATACAAGAAGAGACCAAATTAGAAATGATGATATACGTGATAAACTTGGAGTAGTACCAATTGAGGAGAAGCTAATTCAACATCGCTTAAGATGGTTTGGACATCTTCAACGAAGGCCTCCCGAGGCACCTGTGAGTGTTGGAATTATAGGCCGCGTTGATCACTCAAAGAGAGATAGAGGTCGACCAAGATTAACATGGGAGGAAGTAGTAAAAAGGGATTTGAAAGTTTGGGGTATATCCGAAGAGCTGGTGACGGATCGGAGCGAGTGGAAGCTAGCGATTTACGTACCAGAACCATGAGCATTGAGTTTTAGATTATAGGACTAGAGAACACGAGCCTAAGACGTAGGTTTAGTTTTTGACCAATATTACTGTTAGTATCATTATTGCTATTAGTATTATTATTATCATCCCTCTTATATATACATATACATTTTTATTTTATCTTATTTTACTTAGTTATTATTATTAGTTTACATATTTGACTTTATTTTATTTTTATTATTATTATTATTATTATTATTTTATTTTATTTTATTTTTAGGGTTCCATCTCTAGCCGACCCCAACTTGTTTGGGAATAATGGCTTTGTTGGTGTTGTTGTATTTTGCAATTGTTTATCAAGCACCAGTACTATTTGCATTATTGTTTTCAAAGATTTATACACAAGTTTTAAACAAAATGCAAACCTATTTGAAAATTAATAAAAAAGATCACTATTTCTTAATCAATGAACCATATAAATAATTTAAACATTCTATGATGATAAGAGGTTGAGTGCGGTTCGTATGCGAAGCACGGGTTCGCACTAGTTATAACATAACGTGAATGTAAGGTTTACTGGTTGTATTGAAAGCTCAAAAAACAGGATTGAAGACATCCAAATCCAGGAATGTCGGCATGGTGAGAAATCACACTTAGCATACATATCCTAGTCTCAAACTAACTAAATTCATATATATATATATATATATATAGATATATATATATGTATGTATATATATATATGTATGTATATATAGATATATATATATATGTATGTATATATATATATGTATGTATATGTATGTATATATATATATGTATGTATATGTATGTATATATATATATATATGTATGTATGTATATGTATGTATGTATGTATGTATATGTATGTATGTATGAAAAATAGGTTAGAAGAATTTTAAAGCACTAAACGACTGCCAAAATATGTTAGCATATCATACGGTGAATCAGACAGTTCCCTGGAAATCAGGAAGAGAAGGGGGAGAAAATTAAAAACTTCAACTCTGTCAGTAACCACAAAATATACATTCAACTTTATATTTTCGTTCATTACATGTTAAGTGATGTTTAATAAATGAAACCACCATACATGCCTCTACTTGCACATAAATGTAAACAACTTTTAAATCCATCATGCAAGCAGTCCTAAGGTAGAAAGCTAAACAATCAAGAAACTTAAACACTGTTAAAAAAAGCATTCAAACCATTTACATATTTAAATATTCGAAAAGCATTGTTTTTCGTAGCATTATTTGATACCTGTAGATCTCTAATCAACCCTTCTAATAAAGTCCGTCCACAATAGGGAAGCATAGCTGCAGGAAGACATTCACCTGTTACACTGTCAACCAATCCAAGTCTATCACCAGCACCACCAAGAGGATAAATCTCACCAAGGACAGGCAAACCCTTTATAGTGATAAATCTCAAGGTTCAAATTTTATTAGATGCGTAAAATAAATTAGTTCAAGCATTCATCAATTTGACTAGAACACCAATGAAATATTAAAATAGACAAATTTTCAATTCAGACAAATTTTTAAAACGAATAGTAAAATTAGACGTATATTAAACTATTTCGCAAATATAGGCCAGTTTTCATACAATAGCCGATCGGTTGTACTTGTATTTTCTGAAAAATCGTTCTAAGAGCGCAATTGTCAATTGTGCCAATAGAAAATTGCATTGGAAAAATTGGCAACTGCATCTTTGTGTTGTTGTATTAGAGCAAATGACAATTGCGTCAATATAATCTTGCAGTGACGCAGCTGCCAATTGTGCACAAAAATATTTTTAAATAATAATTCAGCTGTATGGCAAGTATTCAAAAACTAGCTTATGCTTGCAAATAGTTCAAAATATGGTCTATTTTTGCTAGTAGTTTAAATTTTGATCTAAAATAAAGATGTCCACAAAAGCAAAAAAAAAAAAAAAAAAAAAAAAAAAAAACCGACAAAAAAACTGTTAGCTCCCCTCTACGCCAGCTGCTGGGAGGGGTCAAACTGGGAACTAGTTTTCCCTCCAGGAGTTAAAAGCCAAGAGTAGAAGCAGATACAGGAGCGAACAGAGGAAGACATAGAAATTAAAAAACATGACTTTGCAAAATGAAATCAGAATTGGAAACGAGATATGGAAAAATGCTATAAAAATTATATATATATTAAGATCGTTAAATATTTACATAAATTTAAAATTCTGATTCATTCTTTAATGTTGTTGTGAAATTTATAATCTAAACAGAAAACAACACCAATCATCAATATTATAATGCACTTATTAAATATCTTAGTTCGTAGTAATTAGCATCTAAATTACTCTCGTTTTTTCACTTTAATACTTTCATTCAATAAAATAGATTATTCAATTCTAACATACTAACTTACTCATCAATAGTTATATAAATTCGGACAGCATACTATAAAAAAATGAGTTTTAAATGCAGAAGATAATTTTACTTCATAATTTTTAGTGTCTCTTTATTTGTGCTTTCTAGCTGTTTTCATGCTAAATCGAAAATATTTGTGAGTTTGATGCAGGTTGCGATGATGCAGATGCCAATGTGGTTGAGAAATGATTGTTCCGCGTTGAACAATAAGATGTGTAAAGTACTCTTTTGGTTAATTTCATATACAAAAACTAAAAATAATTCTTTTACCATTATTCAATCTAATATCTGCAGTATCATTTGGTTTATTTTCGAAAATAGTGCTTTGGTTTGAAATATTGGCAATGTTCACAAAAAAGATCTCGTACATAGGAACGTATTTCTATCTACTCAGGAATGTGTTTGCATCAATTTTGGAATGTGTTCCCAGTCCCAGGTATGAAACACTGAATCATAGTTCTTAAAGAAATGTCGATCTCCTACAGGATTCCTGCTTATAATCTACATTCATATCCTTCAAGCTTTAGGTGTTAAAGTGAGTAAATAAAGTTGATGGTATTTTATCAAAGAGTTGCTGAAATTAATTTTCTTATAATTCTTGAAGGATGCATTTCAAGGGAACACGACAAAAAATGACAATTTAAGGACAAGAATAAAACCTCAATTCCCCACAAAGCTGCCTGGGATGCGTATTCTGGATCATCTATGAGACTGTAACCGGAAGGCACATGAAAATTAACAAATTGACTATTTAATGGTTCGTAAACATGAGGAAAGCAGTTGGATTTGCTCCCAGTACTCGATGCCGACAGAAGCTCCAGCACCATTATCTGATAGCTGAATGTGCATTTCTTCATTAAGTAACCATAACAAGCTAAAACTGAATACAGCTTAAATTAAATAGAATTAAAGACATGCATCCTAAATTGACTTTACAGACTATTTATTCAAAATTGAAAATAAAAGCAGCCTCATGATACATATCAGGATTTAGGACAAATGCATGCTTGTCACATATATGAGTCTGACTATATGTGCGCTTAAGCACAAACTACATTCAACTTATTTTAGTTATGCTACAAACTGTATAACAGTTCAAATCCATTCTCGATCTTCTCTTCATCTGCCTTAAAGTTGTCACATGTTCAATTCCCATTAAACTTTCATCATAAGCATTTGATTCACATACGACAAACATTACATAATTAATGTCAGCATCCAATTAAAATATTTAATTTCACCATCCAATCTAAAGTCTAAAGTTTGGCACCATCAATTTCCTCTAGATTATATGGTGTATGTTTGTAGCATGATGAGAATTTATAGTTTGCATTGTCCTTGAGTACAGAAAAAATGGATTGGCACTATCACAAATAACAAAGCTTATAGAAAATGAAATACATTTGAAAAAGTAACAGCTGAAATAGATTATAAAACTCTATAGTTACTGGGTAGTGTGTGATTTTTGAATGACAGTGGTTGTCACACAAAGTGCTAACGAAGCAAAGTTAACCATGATTACGGTTGCGATTACCCATGCTTTTACCAAAAAAATTGTGCAGACCTCTTCTAGGACCAACTAACCTTCAAATTTCCAATTTGCAGTTGGTACAGGCAAAATACATTTTTTGAAGTTTACGCTTTACAGTTTATAACATATAACTAGCAACGCTCAGAATGGAACAAAGCGAGGTGACGCTGATGCCTCTAGAGCCCAGATGGAGCTCTATAACTTGTTTCTCCACAAAACTGATAACAATGATCATTTGTGTCACAAAACTAATAAAAATAATTACAAACTTGAACACACACACAGATAACAAAAACTGAATTTTTTATAGCAGCCCTGGGTAGCAGCCCTGTTAGAACAGAGCAAATATAATAGAAAATAGCAGAAAAGTAAATGACACATAAATTTTTATAATGGTTCGGCTATTAACTAAGCATACGTCCACTTTATAGCTTTGATTATTGGTTTGATCTAGCTTGAACGAGATTACAAGGTGATTCAGAAAGAATTAGTCACAAGTACAGGGGCTAGACAAGTTTTAAGTCCTAGAAATATCTATAGTTGCTGTCTTGGTGACTATGATATAGAGGAAAGAGTTGAAGAATAGATGGAGATCCCGCGTGGTGATAGCAGAATCCCCATCCTTTCTTAGTTGCACTATGATTTGTATTTATAGAGCTAGCAATCATAGTGGATCAAAAGCTCACTTCCAGAGAAGTCCAGGGATCAGTTCAAGATAGCACAAGAAATGTCATGACGACACGAGTTAACGGCTAAACTCGGTACGAATCAAAGCCTTAACTCGGTGCCAAGTTTAATCCTTAGCCAACCTTTGGCTAAATCTACTTGTTTTAAACACCTTGGTTAGTTTAGATGTCTTCCATGTAATTTGGTAAATTATTGACTGGTTTTGATTATCATTCTTCCATGACTTTTGATTATCCTGCCGTTTGGATCGTCGCGTCTTCATTTTTGATGATAGACTCCCTAGAACTCTATGAAACTTCATGAATATGCATAGGAAGGCTAGGGGATCACTTGGCAAAAGTATGAAGGTGCCATGATGTAGCATTTAGAGTAGGTACCGAGTTTAGGGCCCAACTTGGGCCGAGTTAAGGACTTGGCCTATTTTGTGCTTCATACTTTCTTGAGCTCTTCCTTTAGTCCTTCTGAGTGTCTTTGCCAAATTTCAGATCATCCTGTTCTCGTTTCGATGCACTAACTCATATTGATTTCCGTTTGGTTAAAACCCAGTTAATAGATATAATATTTATATTACTATATGGATCGGTATGGTAATGATTTCAATATATATTTTCAGTATAGAACCGAATCCAGCCCTAATCCTACATGTTAACCCTCTTATAACTACAGTTCAAACATAATTGGGATGTAATGTTTTTGAAATCATGAACAATGCATGTCCAGCATTACACATTAACAATTGTGTGATCACTTGTAGAACACCTGTAATCTATGTTTTACTGATAGAAAAAACAAAAGGACATTAATGTTAACCTTCATCCAACATATCACTCCCCCTGCTATCAACTACAGATCAAACTCAAGCGGAATGTAAGTTGTCTAGCATTTAGAACAGCGTATGTCAATAAAGGAAGGCTAAAACTAGTGTAAACATAAAGATATTTACTCACCCAATGATCCCACCAACGCAACCATAAAACTCATCAATCTCCCTCAAACACATCAAAAGTTGCCTCAGTTTACTCATGTCCTCCTCGTTATCATCATCAACCAAGCTCCATTTCTCAACTAAATCACCCAGCATATATAAAGCGCTCTTCAAGTTCAACTCACGTCCATCTTTTTCTCCCACCTCAATTTCCATACCAAGCACGTGCTCCTGCCCTGCCGCCACGAGGCACTTCACCAAAACAGCCTCATCAATTTCCAATTTTACCAAAACCCTGCCAACCCACTCTTTCCTCCTCTTCAAAAAATCTCTAACCCTAGGTTCTTCATCCAACAACCTCGCCTTATCTTTCAAACTTTTAGCCAAACCGAGTTTGGACCTGATCGAATCAAGAAGGGATATTTCCTTACTGAAATCGAAATAGGGAGACGGAGCTTGCTCGATTGGAGCAATACAGACGGAGAGGTTTTTGGGATGTTTTGAATGGAGAGAAAGGGGAGGAGGAGAAAGAATGTAAGGACGGTTAGGGGAGAGAAAGCGATAGAATGGAGGAGAGAGCAAGGGAGGATAGAGAAAGTGGGCTGCAATGGTTGCCATACTTTATAATACCAGTGTACAATTGTTGGTTTCTAGGAATTAATTTGGGTTTGAAAAGGGAGGGAGGAGGAGGGGATAAGAAAACGGGAGAGATGCTTCAGGAGGGAAGCATATGCTAGGGAAGAGATTCTGTTTGTCTACGTGGATTCGATGAATATTAGGTACCGTATAAAAGAGAGGCAAAAAAAACTTTGTACATCCTTGTAAATAGGATTTTTATTCTATTTAGAAATGTTTTCGAAACTTATTATGCAATTAGTCTAGTTTGTAAACTTATTATAAACACGAGTATTACGACACGTACTTTACGCGTGATGAAAGCACTTGAATTGTTTTTGTACAAATTGTATTTGTCTAATACGTTTAAAAGAAAATGTTTGCCACAAATATTCAGCCATATATTTTTGTTGAATCATACATAGTTAATTTAAATTTATATTTCTAAGTTGCAATATCTAATTTTTTGGTAGTTTAAAATTTTATTTATGTTATTAATTTATAAAAAAAAATTGTAAAGTAGTTTATTTGTTAGATCATATTTTTAAGTAATATGAAGACTTGTTAATATTTATAGAGGAAAATTTGAATCCGTAAGAGAAGCTTAATTGTCAGATCCTATTTTTGAGTTATGCTAAATCTTGATAATATCTGTAGAGATAATTTTTTGATATTTCACGCTGACATCAAATGAATGTGACACCTGTAACGACTCTGATTTTTCGCGCTCGAAAATCGACATCCATACTTCACATCGTATTCGAATGCCGTAGGTTCGACCGTTCAAATCCGATTCGCCGGAGCTTATAACAACATTAAGTAAACAACATAGCGGAATAAAAAGAATAATACATTGGTATACAACACCGATACAACAGAGCGATACAATGAAATCAATATACATCAGAGATACAATAAAATAGCAGCGGAACAAATAACTCTAAGATAGTCTTCAAGGAAGAACTCCAAAAATAACTACAACTCCATTTCCAAGAACCAATCCAGCAATAGCTCGAACTTCCAATAACGATGCACCAAGATAAGCAAGTGCGGTGTGATCCAAAGACTGAACTAACTCCAGATAATCCACTACATCTGACTATCTGAAAAACCCAACTCTAGACTGCTCGTGTAGAAAAATTTTGAGCACCCAGAGTTTAGGAAAGAAACAATAAACTCTGGATCGGTCGTGGGACTGGTGTGAGCAACAAAAACAGTTCATCTTTTGAAAATAAACAAAAAAATATTTTAAAATCAATTCGCAATGTTTTTTGAAAATGTAACTACCATAAGACCTCCCACCACACACACAATGCAAACGCAGACTTGGAGGAGATTTCTTCTTATATTAGTCAAAGATGCTTACTACGCAAAATCAAATCATTTTTTTTATATTATTATTAGTGCATAGTGTAGAAAACATTCCGAAAGTAGAATATAAATCTTAGCCAGCATAGGTACCATTATATTATGCCTGCTATAGCTACCTCCTGAGGAGGCAGGTTCTACAATTTGCAATCGTAAAGGTTCGTATTGTTTCTTTGGATTTCCAACAAATGGTTAGACCAAGGAACTTCCCATTGCCACATGGAAACGCCTCTGGAAGGACGTCCCGAGAACCTAACCGGATCTCTGCCAACACAAGGCCGGGTTACCCCTAACTGGGTAACTACTGACACGAGTATGCCATCCCCCGGTCCTTTAAGACCTTTATCCGAGCGCTTGATAACCAACATCACACCGTAATAAATAAAGTGTTTCAACATGAGTAAGTATCTAGGCTCCATACCATGATACCACCCTTTTCCAGAAGGAAACGTACATACCCTAAGGGGCGCTACCCCCAATAACCTTGCCGCATCTTTCCTGTTTCGACCATTCCGGGGTATGAGGTTCAACGAAGTCTCGTCCACAAAGCTACGCTTTTTACAAACGTCACGCTTTGATCAACAAATGATCAGCAGCACTCAACATGCCACATTACCAAATTGGGAGTATATCGCTGATAACCTTCAACTACATAACCTATGAGCTCATATGTCTCAGAGAAGGGTGTTAATGCTAAGAGAATAAATTCTCCAACAGAAATGTATTTGAAAGAAATCTGCTTTATATCTCAAAATGTAATGTCAGACATACAATCCATACAAGTCTGTTCTGGGTTCGAAAAGAACCGAAGGCACTTTCAAAGAAGCCCTTACAATCCGGATATTCACTAATCACGTTCGGACTTCCCATCACATATGGAGTCTCTATACCGGGGACCAGTTGATGCAAAGAAATTCGACGAGTTGTCCTTTCGTTTTCGAAAATATCCGGTCTTCACCACCAGTCTTCAAATGCTATCCATAACGACGTATCACATATTCGGAATGGGATATATGACACAAAGGTCCTCTCCGGCTAAACCGAATAGTGAGCGCAGTATTTAAAAATATATGGATATGGGATTTTAATTAAGTCACAACTTAAAACCCAAAAACTTTCCTTTTCAAATGGTTTAAACCAATTACCATTTCAAATCTTTATATTACAAAAAGATTTATTTCACAAAGATCAATTCATAGACTTCAAAACAATTTCCATTACAATTGGATTAACTCGTTAAATCTTTAAATCAAAGATTTAACTTATAGCTTTCAAACCGTTTCTATAACTTGGAAATTATTTTCATTTTAAACTAGAAATCATTTTAACACAAATTGGATGTTCATTTCTTATATGAAAGCTTTAATTATTTGAGAACAAATAGTTTTCGTTTCAGAAAAATCCAATTATATTTGCTCGAGTTAAAGCCCTTGAATTCAAACTCAAGTTCTCAAATCAATACATTTAAAATAGTTTAACCCATATATAACTGGTATAACATCTTTAATCCCTAGTTTCAAATCATAGAATTCAATTTCAAATCTTAAATTTAAGTTTAAATCAAATTATTTAAACTTCATACTTTATCAAGTTATTCAAATAAATTTCATCTTTGAAATTCCATGTCAAAAGCTTTTCACATTTAACCCGATTCCATTTCAAACTATTTGAATTTAAGAATTTAAATTCATAACTATTTTCAAAAATCCATGACTTAATCGATTTCCTCATGAAATCCATGTTTATATGTGTATGGTGTGGTCCAGGGGTTTAACACAATAGTGCAACAACATCCAATCATCACGTATTAAAACATAGAAATATAGTATATAAGCAATATAAGCTATAACGTTTATCATCCATTCACGGATTCACAGATAATATACAGATGTATCATCAATAAATGAATAAATTATACATAGCACAATCCACAGAACAAAATGTCACAGATCAGATAAGACAATCAATTCAAGGCTTTTCATACGATACAATCATTCATAAGTAAGGTCAAGCATTCAATAAACATTTATAAGTAGGATTAATTATTCGTTTAATTCTAATCAATTCGATTTATTTCCTAGTAAATTAATTACTTATGAATTAATTATCTAATCCTGATTTATAAATTAATTACAAATAATTTGATATAAATTAATTTATCAAACACTTTAATTAATTCTTCTTAATTAATAAATTAATTAGATTAACCTTAAAGTTGATTTCATAATCTTTTAACCTTAATTTAATTTCGTTAAAGAAATTAAACCTTTAATCATTTTCATTAGTTAATTAACCTTTGACTTATATTGGTTAATCTCAAATTAATTACTTAATTAATTTATCACATTTTCCTTGAATTAATTATTGCTTAATCACTTGATTAATCAACTTTAATCATTATTTATAAAAATTGACTAACCATAAATAATCCATTAATTAATCCTAATTTATTAATTGATTAAGTGTTAGTTGTAACTTAATGAATCTTAAATTGTTTTATTAATTAACTCTTAACCATTCTTTAATAATCTAATCCTATCGAATTAATGATTTCTTGATTAAAATTAATTAATTCTTGATTTATCAAGATAAATCCTTATCTTAACGATCACTTTAAAATAATTTTCATTAACAAATAATTTAATGTTAAACTTTTAAGTTAACCCATAATCAAAACATCGTTTAAGATAAACCATTTATCATTTAAAGTTTTATTTAAATAATCCTTGAAAAATTAAATTATCATATGAACTAACTTAAAATTCTTAAGTTAATTAATACCATTATCTTTTTGACTAAATAAACCTAAGAATTCATTTTAAATAATAAGGCATTAAACATTTTAACTTAATTTGTAAAAGACTTTAGCTAATTCTATAGCTAGTGTAAAACTTTTGTTATTATTATTAACTAAGAAAAGGTTTTAAAATTTAGATTTTATTAAAATTCCAAAACCTGAAATACTTTGTTTTTGAGTTTAAATCTGTTGTTATTTAAAACTGGGTGCATGCTAAACAAACCCGAGAGAATCGATCTCCAACATCCCTTCAAACCTCCCTCCTCCTTCTTCTTTCTCTGTTCTTCCAGATCCAAGGGTGCATGGTGCACGTGCACAACAAATAGGTGACGTTCTGGTCGTCGACTCCACCTCCGACAAGACAACGTCAACCCACTCAAGCCCCCAAGCCTCCACAACCTGGCATTTATCACGAAATCGAAAATTGGGCCTATGGGTTCGATCGTACAAAAACTGGGTCGCCCAAACCCACTTCAAACTATCACCTCCGACCATCGGTGATCGTGCCTCCTTGCTCGAAGCCTCTATGATATCCAAGGATTCAAACCCCCCACGACCGATCGCTTGAAACTCCGCGTTGATGACGTAGTTAACCCGCGACCTCACCATCAAAAATGCAGAGCTTAAACTCTAATCTCGTCTCGAATTGAAAATTTAAGGGTTTATAAATTTTACTTGTATTTTTCCAGTAATCACGAACATCCAAACAATCTGCAACGACGAATTCGAGGGCACAATCATTCATATCATCAAATTTTGACAAAAATGCACTTGCTTGATCAAACCCAAGTTTTCAGTGAATTTTCAATGGAAAATCTTTATTTTAGTTTCAAAAATCATCTTTTTTAGAGGGGATTCACCTGGTATTATTGAATTTAAAATATATGAAGTTTGAATTTCTTGAAAGTTTGAATGGTACTGCATTTTGTAACTTCTAGGAAGAAAATTTAATAAAATTTGTTTTAGTTCTTTTCTGAAATAAAACACAGGTTTAAACAAAAATCCTAACTTGTTTACATTTCTCTTCAGAGGTAAAGAGGGAGAGAGATAAAAAAAATTGATATGGTTTTAACCTGTACACCAACACTCAGAAGTAACTGTGTATGTACAGTTTCTAGAAAGAAGGCACAACTTTGCTTTGATTAATTACAAAAAAAACATAGTTCAAGTTTAAATAAAGCTCTATCTTGTTTACTTAAACAAATAGTATGTTCATTCATAGTTTAACATACTATTTAATAGAGACAGAGGGGAAAAGAAAAGGTTTGACAGGTTCTATTTCTTTTTTCTTCTTAAGCTAAACAGGGATTAGCTTTTTGGTAAAATCAACATGCACAACCAAACGTGCATTCATATATTCAAGATGCAAACCAAAGTTTAACTTCCCTGCATCATTCAAACATCCACACGTCAACAAAAAGCTTGAAAGAAACAGAAGTTTACTCACAGTGTTTGAAAATGGACAGAGCCTCATCCATTTGGAAACAGGTTTGCACTGCTATCTGAAAACTCTTTTCTTGATTCTCTGATTTGTATTGTCTTGATATTTTAGAGTGATGTTTTATTTATGTTTGAGTTTTAAGATGGTATTGTCTTCAGCTTGAAATGGACGAAATGATGAAGAGTGTGATATATAGAAATTGAGTTTACAGGTTATATTTGTTATTTGTTTATAAAATACACTAGATACTTGCATTTAATGCTCTGTACAAGTGATGTTATTTGTTTATACATAGGTGTGGCTGAAGTGATCTCTTTTGTACATCTTTGTTTATAGCCTAGCTTACTTGTATCATATTTTATTTTTATTTTTCTTCTTTAGTACTTGTTTATTTGACTATGCATACGTTTGTTTCTATTTCTTTTGTATTTCTATTCAATTGAGGCTGAAAAAGATTTAAAGTGTGCTAGCATTAAATGCATGAGTACTTGTTCCCATGCTTGCCTATATCTTTTTAACTTGGCTGATGATAATGTTATGGTGGCTGCAACTTTGTATTTGAGCTTTGTAATATGGATGTAGTCTTATATTCAACTTGCTGTTAGAATTTGTCAAATATGTTTTACTTTATATTTTGCATGTTTGCTTTTATTTTTAACTTAAATATTTATTTCAAAAATTTTGTTATATTTACACAACTTTAAAAATCCATTTCATAAGACTGAATTCAAATATCTCTATATTAGTATTGTTTAAAAATAATTCAATATTAAATTAAAAATAGTTTATAAAAGAAACCATTTCTTTCTTAATAAATAACATAATTTATTTGAATTTGGAAAAACTCGAATCAATTTATCATTTAATTTCACAATTTTAAATCAAAAATAAATTAAATTATCAATTTAAAATAAATTAAAATTCGGGATCGTTACAACACCAAATATATTACAGCATTTAGTAAAGAAAAACATATAGGGGGAATTTTAGAAGTTCGTGGTCGAACCAAAAGTTTGCGTTTCCAAGCCAACTATAAATAAAGATATACATTTTTAAGCAGTTCAGCGTTGAATTGGCCAAAGTGTGCTGACGGCATTTGAAATGTCGCTAATAAATTATTATTTTTTATAAACATAGTTGGCGTCTTTTAAAAAGGCTTCAGTTGACTTTTTCAAAGGTCGTCCATACGAGATACTGCTGTAAAAACAAACAGTCATCTTCTTATTTCTCACTTTACCCATTCACCAAACATCCGACAAATGAAATTTTCCCCCAATTATTTCCAACTTCATATTTTTATTTCAATTTTTGTCCCTTTCTTCTCAAATTGAAGTATGGCCTGCTCTTCATCGTGGAAGCTCTTACAGGTTTCATTCCTACTTTCAATCTTTTTTTTTGCAAGTTAGGGTTTGGTTAAATTTGAAAATTTTATTGTTTTGAACTTATATAACTACTTGAGGGAGAATGGAATTCACATATTTATAGTTTTTACCTTGTTTAAGAAACGTTGGACATTGGAACTTATAGTTGAAATAGATTTTGTGTTTCAAAAATAGTTGATTTTTGTGTAGATTGCTCCAAGATGCTACTGGGACCGATAGACGGTAGCGTATTGTATTTGCAAGAACGACATCGAATGAGCAACCGCACATAGATAGAGGTAATAAACTTTCATATTGAATAGAAATATACATCGATGTTAGTTATACATAGTACTTATATTTTGTTGTTTTCTGACAGCGCACTACTCCAGATGGGACTGTTGATCACTTGTCTAAACTAAACAAAGTCACCTCGTCTCATCCCGCTGTGCTAGAGCTGATAGATGAGACGGTTGCTCATTTATCATGCAGTTGGAATACACCCAATTGGATCATCATCTTATCACCGCTTTGGTAGATAGGTGGAGGTCGGAGACATTTGCATTCCACCTTAGGTTGGGGGAGATGACAATTACATTGGCCGATGTTGTTGTTTTTCTTGGTTTGCCCATGGATGGTGCTCCGTTGAGCAACCCAAATCCCATAGATTATATAGAGTTGTGTGAGTCACTCTTAGGTCTATCTCCTCATGTTGAACAGAGATGGGGTAACGAGATGATTGTTACTTTCTTGGTTTATAAAGCAGCTTGTAGACAACATTCCAGTAGACGCCTCTGCTATTCAGATTGCACAGCGCGCTCGAGCCATTATCTTTCATATCATCACTGCATGTTTATTTTGCGATCATTCAAAGACGCATATATGGCTTAGATGGCTTTCATTTCTTGAGGACTTTGATGTTTGCCACCAGTATTCGCGGGGTTGTGCCGTTCTAGCCTACACATACACGAAGATGTCAAGGCTTTCTTTGTAGAGAACCAGTCTCTTAGTGGTTGTTTGTTTCTAGTATAGGTAGTATCATTATTAACATTCATATGCATTTATTTTATATCTTAATATACATTGCGATTTCATGTGTATACATGATTGCAGTTCTGGTGTTGGACGTACCTTCCAGTTGGGAGAATAACGATGAACAGAACGGATGTGGATGTATCTCTACCATATGGTTCTAGGTATATTTATTATGTCATTTGATTACGTACACATGCTTTGATCTCGTAATTCATAGGAACTCCCTCTTTTAGGCGGGTCAGACCGAAAAGCACCGTGAAGTCTCCTAGGTGGAATGTTATTTTCTACCATAACGAGTTTGATGTACTTGATTATGATTCAGTCACATGGACCCCATACTCACATGTGCTTGTAAAGCTTCCTAAATTATGCACTGTTTCTAGTCATCTATGGACTGCACAGGTTCCACGCATTTGTATGGGTGATGAAGTGTATCATCTACCTGATAGAGTGATGCGACAGTTTGGTATATGCCAATATTTGCCAAAAAACACTCATCATCATAGGATTGATATGGCAGTTGGAGAGTACGATATGTCGATCGAGACTTGGGGTCATCGTCATCTGCACACGCAACAAGAAAGGGACCTCACTTTAACAGACAAAGAATGTAATATATTTTATCGGAACATCACATGCCGCTACGTTCTACGTAGCAAAGAAATTCCATTGTGACAGACCCATACACGCCTAGAGCTCCTCTTGAGAGAAATATAGCATGTACATACATTGATTAACTAAGCATAATTAATTTATATATGCTGTAATTACTTCTTCTTTTTTTGTGTAGGTGGACAGTATTTACCATGCAACGGAGTTGGTCGATAAGCTAGACGAAGAAGTACTGGAGCGTTCAAAGGATAAATGCTCTAGTATGAAGAGTATTTTACAAACAAATTTGAGAAAGAACAAGCTATCACGACCCGCGCTACCCCCTCGTGCTCCTTCTCCTGCTCCTAGGCTCATAGAAGCATCGACCCCTCCTACCACTGAAACATACCAACGTTGGAATCGAAAGATGGTTCATCTTTGCAACCTTCGCATGAGGAATATAGCCACGGTCCTTCACAACCTCCACTACTCATGCCCATGATGGAAGGCGAAGAAGGAGGTAACAATGAGGAGGATTCATCGGACGAAGGTCCATTATCGTGGACGGGGGCCAAAAAGAAATACTCCTCGAGAAAGTTTGTAACCTACGAGGTTAATGTTGATGTTGATTTTGGGGTACGCTGTACCGAAACTTGAATTTAATGTTAGTGTTATGGATTTAATGTTGTATCAAGTTTTATTTTTGGGATATGTTATATCGAATATTGAATTTAAGGTCGAAAATATGTTGATGTTGCGGTTGTAATATATTATATTGTATAGTTTAAGTTTGGAAATATTTGGGTATGGAATATGTTGTAATTTGTAGTTCTAGGTTTCTATTTGAAACCTGGATATTTGGAAATCGTTTTCAAAGAGCGCCAACTGGCAACTTTTCAAAAGTCGCTAGTGTGTTTTTAATACTTGGCGACTTTTGAAAAGTCACCAACTACATTTTAACAGTAAAACAAGTTCGCAGCTTTTCAAATGTCGCCAGTTGGCGAAGTTTGAAACAGCGCCAACTTTTCTGGCCTGTACATAATAGCACCCCTTTCTCTCTCTCCCTCCTCATTTTTAACTTTACCAACCTCTAAACGAAAACTTCAAAACCTTAACCATTCTTCTCTTTCACAATTCTATATCTTTTCTCATCTAAATTGTGTAATTTTTGAAGATTTGCATCATAATCTAAGGTAATTTCCAATAATTAAATTTGATATTCAATTTTTTTATGTTTGATGCTAAATTTTTTTTTTTTATCTTTAGTTGCAATGGATCGATGAGAAATTGATGATGGGACCTTAATGAAATATTGTGGCAATTTGGAGTTTGATTCTATCGGAAATATGGCTAATGTTGAATATGTACCCGATACTCAATTATCACTACATTCCCAACATTATGGATTTGTATCTGAAACACAAATCAATGTTGAGGCAGATAAGCGTAGGTCAAGTAGTGAAGTTTGCAACGAATTAAAAGTATTTGTTCATTTTTCGACAATATTGGCAGTGAAACATGACATATCAATGAAAAATTACCAGAATAATGGAGACCACCCCTACTATAGAAGAGTCTTGTGTCGATTTGTGGACAAAGTGCAAGAAGGAATTAGCTATTGGAGACCCCTCCAACTTAAAATATGTCACCGTAGACTTACGTATGATGTGATTGTGGAAAGAAAAAAAATGAATGCAGGTCACGGTTACTATGCATGTGCACGTTATAGATTAAGTAGAGAAATGCTTAACTCGTTCGACTGTTGTAATTTCTTTCTGTGGATAGATCATCCATTGTATCTCAGCGGACTTGAATATGCTCTTGAGATGTAAGCTAAAGTTTCATGGTTGGAAAAAGGGAAACTTTGATTATTAAAATAAAATTCTTACTTACAGTTGAAAGTCCATTGCGAAGCATAGTTTGCTAGGTATATCGATGATTAATTTATATTGTTGTTCTCGTTGAAATCTGTTTGTTACTTAGTGATGTCATTTTATGGTGTACAGTATTGTATTAAGTGGCAGTTTGTAATATATGGTAATTTGGAGTATGGTGCATCGGATGTTGAATTTACTATTAGTATTGTGGATTAATGAATTTACTAAATTGTGGTATTTTGGAGCATGCTGAATTTAATGGAAATGTACTATGTTGATGTTATGGAGTATAATATGTTGATGTTGTATAATATGATGATACTGGTTGTTTTAGGTTTCTAAATACATATTTCAGGCAGAAACCTAAAACTCACAACAAACAATAGAATAAATTCTCAAACAACATGAATAACAAGTAGTACTACAAACACGATACAAATAACTCGAATAACAAGTAATATTACAAACGTCTATGATATAACAAGTTCCCAAAAAAACACATTTAACACCAACACAAACAAGAGTTGCTACCAACACTTATAAAATCTAAGTTGCTAAAGTATAGCGATTCTTCTTACGGCCCTGCACTCTACATCGGCTGCATCTATTTGCCTCTGGAGCCTGCATCTCATCCATGATGCCTTTAGAGACCTGGGCCTTCCTAGAGCTCTATGGGATGTTGGAGGTAGAACCAACTATCCTTCATATGCACTTCAATGACGTTTATCGCGAATGTGATGAAATTCTAGTGTGTAAGTCACCAAGTATTTGTAAACTGAGTACTAAGGTGAAGCAAAGACATAATGATCTCTATTCGCACCATTAGCAATTGACGAACAAGTAGCCATCACATATGCACAAGGTAGCTGTTAAAGTAATGGGACGATGCATGTACAGGAACCAACGATTATTACTTTACATCCATTACCAAAGTATTAACTTACTTGCCATTCATTCTGACTGAATCAGACAATCCTGGAATGTCTTGCTTCACTTTCTCTCTCGACTATCTTTGCTTCCCATTTTGGAGTTAAATGAGTTGTCGAAGTCCTAGCAAACTCTCTTCTTTGGTAAAAATAATCCATCGATTGAAAGAAGGTATGAGCAACCAAAGCTTTAACAGGTAATGATCATGCACCTCTAAGTACACCATTAAAACTATCTGATGCACTAGTCGTCATAACATGAAATCGGCCACCGACATCCTTACACAAAGCCTGGTTTACCTCTTTTCCATCCAAACTTCCCTCCATTCGATTGTGCACTCTAATATTGGCGGTCTTGATTTTCTCTTGGATTTTTATATACTTAACTTTCTTCGTAGCATAAACATGTCAACCGTTTTTCTTTAAAGCCATTGGCTTGAAAATTTGCTTTCGGATGTCGAGCATAGAGTCTATGCTTATGAGGTATTCCCCATTTGTTTTCTAACGCTATCGGTATTTTTTTCATTCTTTGGAAATGAAAGTAATACGTCGATCATTAACGCTATGAATGAACCTTCACATATAAGCAAAAAATCAACCCCAATTATCATAGGATTCTGACTCAATAATTGCATAAGCTAGAGAATAAAGCCGATCATTTGTATCTACTGTAGTTGCAACAAGCAAGATGGCTTCGTATTTGCCATACAGATGTATGCCATCAATGCAAAGTAAAGGCCAACGATGTACAAACCATCGATACATGGTCCGAAAGCATGATCGAAAACTTCATACTCATCGATTGTTATGTGTCCAGCACTACCTAGATTTGTTCTATCAATTTCAATAAAATATTATCCTAGGTTGGTATACGATTCTACCTAATCACTATATATCTGTTCAATTGCTTTGCTCAATGCTCTCCATGCTTTCATATAACCGATTTTAATAAAAAATTGTTCCTCCATTAAAACCTGTAGCATTCCAGCTGTTATATTCAAATCCACTTTCACGAAAGGCGTGATCTTCGAAACCAAAAATGTGGATGTTGCTTACTTATATTAGATTTAATTGTTGGACTAAAGCAAGTATGATCGCTTGATATTTTCTAATGACCCACCATTCGGACTGAGATTTTTTTAAAACTATAACATGTAATCTCCAGGGAAATTTTGAATCGACATTGCGAATGGCGGTGTATTTTGTTCTGTTTGACTTAATTGGCTTAAAAGAAAATGTATGTAAAATTGATCATTTACTTAATTGTTGTAGAAATTTTATTTGCTCTCAAATACCATACCAATTTTAAAACCATTTTAATTATTAGATGAAGAGAATATTTCATCGTCGGATTTTAGATTTGCAACAACGGATCTAGCAATCATTTGTGCATTACACAAGTTGTTATCCAAAGGCACCTCCATGTATGATTCATTACTATCCTCACAAGTATCGTCTTCACCTCCAAAATCATAGTTCAGTGGATCATTATTTGCTTACATGTTATCGATCCACATTGTATCATTCTCCTTTCTAGTTACATCAATCATGCCACCAAGAACAAGAATGTCTTGTACATCTACATCTGCATCTATATCCATATCGTCGTCGAATATATTTGGAACCCCTAAGTCAAATGTTGGTTGAATGTTCGATTGTGTATCAATATCACGCACCGAAAAGCTGCAATATTAATAGACAACATTTTTAATATAGTTACAAAATGCAACACAATTTATCAACATCACAAAACGTAATATACTTTTGGCTCATATGGTATAATTCAGAGGGTGTAGGCTACATTGGACAAGATTTACGGCTATTCGATGGTCCAACATTATTTTGCATCGGATGTTGTTGTGAAATAAAGCTACACATGAAAATAAATTTTGTATCATATGAAATACAATGAATAATATATGATTTAAGATGATTGGCAAATACATGTTACCTTTGGCTTATGCTTATAAAACTATCCTACGTCAGAGTTATTCTGCGTCGGATTTGGATAGCTATATTGCATGTTTGATTGAAAATTCATAAAAGGAGGTTACCTGAAAAACATTTTCTACTGTCCTATATTCATCGACGGATTTCTATAACTAGAAGACGGAATTCCTTGTGAAGTATGTATGCTCCCAACCAATCTAGAATAATCTTCCAGACCATCGTTAATTATGGTGTTGGTATAGGTTATTCTACCACCAACCTTCTACTTTTCCCAACAAACAGTTCTATGGATTTAGATGCTGTAGAAAAATTAATTCAACTTCATCATTGACAATTTTAATTGCTTTAGATATAGAATCGGTTGGCCAATTGCAAACTAAATAAATATCAAATTCCTTCAATTTTATTTTAGTTTCTTTGTAAACCATTTCTTTTGATTGTTCTAGGTTAGATCCTTTACGAACTTTTGTCGGTTTGTAAGGACCACCAATATACTTTTCACACATTTGATCATCAATAACCAATTCACCATTAAAATAACACATAGTTGGAATATGAGTCATTCTACGATAATAATAGATGCAACATTATACAATTTTCATTTACAATCCACAAAAGACTAGGGTTTAGAAATTCATACCTTGATTAATCTGAAGTAAGGAGATGTTGTTATTCTTGAAGTAGATCTTTCAAAATGCAAGTTTTTATTGTATTTGATGCAAATATAATGAGATTTCAGAACAAGATAATAAAGAAGGTTTCGGGGTTTTTTAAGAGTTTACGAAAGTTGAGAGTGAGGAGAGAAGAAGGAAGCTGTTTGTTTTTAGCATAGATCGTATGAGGACTTTTGAAAAATCGCCAATTGGTGACTTTTCAAAAGTTTTCCATATGGTTTTGTGATAACCATAGTAGGCGACTTTGGAAAAATTGCCAATTACGTTTACAAAAAAATATATACCGGCAGCATTTAAAATGCTGTCGGTACACTTCGGCTAGCTCAATGCTAAGCTGGCCAAAAGTGACCTATGTTTGTAATAAGTTTACAAATTAGGCTAAATGCATAATAAGTTTCGAAAATAAGTCTAAATTGGAGAAAAAAAACCTCTAAGTTAAGTTAGTACAAAGTTCTTTTGCTTTCCTCCTCTTTCTCTCTCTCTCTCTTTGTTTTTAGGTACCGTATAAAAGAGAGGCAAAAAACTTAATGCATCCTTCTGAAGTAAGTTTGTATAATGTTTTTTGTTTTCCTCTTCCTCCTTTTTTTTAGTAGATATCTCAAATAATAGATGGAGGTTGTATCATCTGTAACAAAGTTTTGTTCACAGATAGGTTATGATTGCCATAACTTTCATCTAAGTAAGGCCCCTTCAACCAAAAGTGGTAGAGATTCACAAATTTTACGTCGAACATATAGGTCTATGTCAATGATAAGGCGGGGAGCATTCAGAAACTCCTCTAGCGATGATATGAAACATATATTTTGCATCAATCATAGTCTCTTTCATCCTCTCTCACTCAATTCACTCAAACCACTTCTATATATATATATATATATATATATATATTGACAATGTCTAAATAGGATTCAATTATTATTTCTAGGATGGTTCATTGTCAACCCTATGGGCTCGAACTCTAATGATTTAGATGACTGCAACTTGGCACTCGATGCTAGTGCAGATTTGATGTTGAACCCTATTAAGTTATAATCTACTCAGAATCACACTTCCTCGTGCATCGATTGAGTGTGGATGAATGATGTTCTTAATGGTCATAAGAACGGATGTTGGAACCATGTCTAGATGAGTCATTATTTCAGATGTGTTTGTGATATGCTAAGTAATGGGTATCTCTTACTTCCACTTCGTGTTTAAAAGTTTCTAAACCGCTCGAAATGTTTTTTACATGATAAATCATGGATATTACATGGAATGGTTGGGGACATAAATAAGCGTACAACAACATATGTCAGACTGTTAATAAGGTCTTATATGGTGGCTTACTTTTGTCTAAAGATTTTATTCAATTCGTAGATTTAGTGTTGTCCTTTATAAAATTACGTACGACGCACAACAAAACCCTTTGTTTCAAAAAATTGTTGAAGCTATACATGGGACACATATTTCTACAATGGTAATACAAGATGAGTAGGAACATACGCTGGTGAAATTTTCAACACAAAATATTATACTTACTGTTAATTTCAATTTGACATAAAGTTTTGTAATGTTTGGCTATGAAGGCTTTGCTTGTGATAACAGATTGTTAACTCATGTGATCAAAGTAGTCGAGACATTTCCACAGAATTTGCCCAGAAAGTGTTTTTTATAAATGATGCAAATGTAAAAAATGGTTATTTACCACATTATCGTTATGAACGTTATAGAGTTTCATCAAATTCAAAATATTCCAAAATCTCATAATGAAATACTTAACTATTAACTCAAGTTTGTATATTGTTGTTGAAAGAACATTTGATATTTAGAAAAGAAATTCATATTTTACGTGATATGTCAGCTAAATTACTAGCTCAAGTGGTAAGATCTCTAAGATGTAGTTTTTGAGATAGGTTCAATCCATTGAAACATCATGATTAGCGTTCTGCTTAAATTAAGTAACATTATTATTATCAAAAAAAATAAAGTTACGTAACATGCCTATATATGGTTTCACAAAACAAGCGATTGAAGTTGCAAATTGGGTCATTCGTAACTTAATTATTAATAAGTTCAGAGTACTGGATCTTAATTTTGAAGCAATTATGATTTTAGACATTTCATAAAGTTAAGCAGATAGTTGGCATGAACACGATCATAGGCAATGTTGGATAATTTCAATAAATGCACAAAAGATTACTTCAACAAGAGACCAAATTGAAATGCTTTGATTGTCGCAAGACGATGATAATCTATTTGTGCTTGAAGTATCAATATTTTTTAATTAAGGTGGAATTTGTATTTACATTTCTATTAGTGGTTATGATTACGAATTTTTATGATAATGAAATATTTGTATTTTAAACATATTTAGTTACAAATTGTTAAGTAATGTTAATTATTAGTTACGAGTGTCATGGCACGCGCTTCGCGCGTGAATTATTTTTTTAATAAATTGTATATGTTTGAATTAGTCAAAAAAATAATTTTTTATTTTCAAGTGATATTTTGTAAAGAAATATTTTGAATCTGTAAATAAGGTTCAATTTTAGATCATATTTTTAGAAGCGTTTCGAATTTTAAAGCATGTTTAGTTATTGGATCCTACTTTTATGGGCGTTTGAATTTGTAAAAGAAATTTAGCATTAGATCCTATTTTTAAGTAATTAAGATTGGATAATATATAGAGGGGCATTTTTGGTAGTTCACGTTGATACCAAAAAAGTGTGACACCAAAGCTATTACAACTATTATTAAAGATTTTAAATTAATTAAGATTGGATAATATATAGAGGGGCATTTTTGGTAGTTCACGTTGATACCAAAAAAGTGTGACACCAAAGCTATTGCAACTATTATTAAAGATAGATGGACATTTTTGGTAGTTTACGTTGATACCAAAAAAGTGTGACACCAAAGCTATTACAACTATTATTAAAGATTAATTGCCAACTACTAATTACCAACTATTAAATATTACTTATGCATTATAAATTCTTCAACTTTTAATTTTTTAATTTTAATTTTCAAATATTAATTGCTAATCTTTAAGCATTAATTAGTTATTATTTATACTTATTTATTAAATATTAACTATCCTATTAACAAAGTACACAAAAAATACTTCCAACCATCCTCTAACCCCTAATCCAAAGTGCCCAGAAACGCTTTCAACGTTTAGTGTAATTCTAGCCATTAACTATATTTGTTTGGGAATGCATCCGTACATGTCGTACTGCAAATCGTTTCTCATAATACTTTTCTCATGGACATAAAAGAAAAACAAATGGAGTCATGAGTTCTACATGATCTTCATGACATATGACAAAAAGAAATGGTATTGACTTATGCAAAGTTGTTTAAATTTAGTGTTTTCGTTCGTATAAAAAAGATTCAACTATTACACTTTTGTCATTCTATAATTACATTAATGTTATATTTATTATTATTAGAACCGAGCATATCGAAAGCATATGAAATATTTAGATTTAAAAAAAACCCTATTGGGTCATACTAGGGCTACAAAATCTAAATAGTATAATAGATCTAATCTAATTTATTAAAATAAAATCATATTTATTTGATTTTTTTCGATTTAATTAATCAATGAATTTAATTAAATGTAATTTACATAATTTATGAGCATATCAATATATGTATGTTTAAAACTATTATGATAATAAATAAATAATTCGTAAACTATTTAAAGTATTTTATATGTTATTAAATATTATAATATATATATGTGTGTGTGTGTGTATAAAAATTATTCCAACCATAACATTTTTTTATTAAAATCCAAAAACATTTTATTAATTTTTATATACATACATACATAGATACATATATATTATATTAATTTATAATTATATTTAAATATGATATTAATTTAATAATATTATTAAATGTTTAAAATCAATTATAAATAGAAATATAATATTATTGTTATTAAGATCCAAAAGTATATTATTAGTATATATTTATATTATATTAAATATATAATTATATTTAAATATGAAATTTAGTTTTATAATATTATTAAATGTTCAAAACAATTGCAAATACAATATTATTTACAATAAGTAATATATTTTTGCTGAAAATGAAACTCAAGTAAATAATATTTATATTAGTTACTTTGAATTTAATATCTGTACATATAAAAGAGTTAGTTTACATATATTGTTTTAAAATACATTTTACAATTTAAAAATCATTTATATATAAATATAATTTTTTATTATGGCCAAATATTATATATATAATGTTTGTTTTTTAAATAGGATCAATGATCATAAACAATTAATGAACCAATGATAAACAACATATGATTTTATGAGGCAAATATATACATGTACAAGTGGTGATAATTAACACAAACATACTATCAATATCACAAACAAATATGTCATATAAATATGCAATTGTAAATAAGCAATTACCTAATGAGCTATGCATATAACTCGCACTTTTAAATAGATAGTCTTCTTAATATCTCATATCCACACTCTCTGCTAAAAACAGATGATGTTTGTGACGACCCGCCTTTCTACTACCAGAAAGACGTATCATCATTAAGAAAAGAAAGGGATAGAAATAGAAAAGAAAGAACAACAATTTCAGAATCTCTCAGCGGAACAGAACAAAATATAATATATCACATAAATATTACACAGTTTTACATATATTAGAGTTATAGAATATCAATACACATGACAGTTATACATACAACTATCACTATATACATCAGAGGTACATCATACATCAACTAACGCAGCGACACTAGATAAATAGCTACATACGTCTGGAAACTCCTGCTCCAAGCTCCTTCAGAAATCAAAGTCCAAAACCTATCACTTGGCTACTCATAAAAATTTGCGTACCCAAGAGTTTATGAAAAACAAAATATAAACTCCGGGTCAGACATGGGTCTGGTATGAGTAAACGGTTTAAAGTTGTTTAACTTTGAAAAACATTTGAAAATAAAGGTATCACGTAAGACTCCCCACAAATAAATACGGGTAAGTTTTTACCTTACGCTAACCAAAACATTTCATAGGAAATCCAATGATATTATAATAGTGTCCAGGGTTTCAAGTAAATAGAAAATAGCCGAAATTGTTACATTCATTAAATTCCAGCTACTAGCCACGAAAGTGGGTAATACAAATCAAAACCGTAAGGTCTCGTAGGGAAAATGGATTTCCAACAATGACAGGGCTATTGGGGCACCGCCCATCACAGTACGGGGCCTAGATCACCGTACCGAGGATCACTCCCGACCCCCTACAACACAAGGCCAGAACCATTCCTTACTGAACAGTCCCGAACAAGATAAACCCCACGGTTGTAGCTAGAAACCACCCACACAGCCGAAATAAAAAGTGACATCTAGACAGGGGAATATCTTGTCCTGCTTGGGCATGACCCGCCTAACCTTGCTGCATCTCCCCTGTTTTAGCCATTCTCAGTTGATGAGGCTTGAGGCTGCGATTACCTTTACAGGACATATCTCTTAGAATGCTCATCGTCCGCCTGACGATGTGCTGAAAGCATTCAATCCATACAAGTTCGTTCCAGATTCGAATGAAACCGAAGGCATTATCTTGTCACACTCATTTTGAAATCACCCTCAGAGTCAACGACGATAACCCTTGCATTCTAAAAACACCATCTCGATCTTCATTTCAGAATTCATGACCTAACGTTTAAATTGGATCGATGTGGTTTTCGGAATACCAATTGGATACCCGATCCCGGTCTTATCGAAATCCAAACGCCATTTTAAAGGCTAAGTTGTCTAATTAACTTAAACAGTTTAAATAATTTAAATTCAACAATTGAATTAACATAGCATTTATCACAGATTAATCATACACAATCATCATAGATATAACACAGCATATCACAGAGCAACATAGAATATCATCAAATAAATATCACAATCAGATATCCTACTTACACAACAGTCCGTAAGCAGTCACCTTTAAGTCTTATTTGTAATTAATTCAATTTAGAATTAATTACCTGAGAGTTAACCACCTAACTTTGTTTAATTAATCATTAATTAACAATTAATTACTTATTTCATTTCAAATTATCTAATTAATGATTTCTTAATCAACTATTAAATCTTAATTATTCAATTAATTATTTATTTCATTTATTTAATTAATTACTTTAAAATCAATTTGTTTAATTTTAATTACTATTCCTTATCCATTAATTAATATCTTTAATTGTTTATTAATGAAACTTAATTATCCAATTATTATCTGCTAATTACTTAATTAATTTTTAATCAAGTTACTAAATTAATTAACTATTATTCCTCATTAAATTACTTGATTAGTTGACTATTAATTCATTCATTAATTAACTCAAGTAGTTAATGACCCTTTTAATTATCACTTAATCAATAAGCAATCCTACTCTAGATAAAACTTAAAAGTTAATCATTCTTAGTTACTTTCTAAAATTAATTAATCAATATTAATCACTTGACTTAATTAACCTTTTAAAAGAAAACCCTTTGAAAATCGATATATTGCTACCTGCAAACTTAAATATTAATAAATTCATACTCGTCTTGAAGTAATTGCCTAGTTTAAGAAATATATAAGTGATAAAATATTGTTAAGTATTAACTAAGATAGTCAAAACTTATGTTAAGTTTTAAACTTAAACTGTAAAACATTATTTAATTCTACAGTGTTTTAAACTTGCTGTAATCCGTTGCTTAACTTACCTCTAAACACACTACTGCAGTTAAAAGGGAACCCGAGACTTCCCATGGTAAAACTCGAGACCTCCCCTGCATTATACTCGGGTGTTACTTCGAGTAAACCACCTGAATCACCTGAGTCTTTCCCTCCCACTTCTTCTTCTCCCCTTTCCTTTTTATTTTCCAGTAAATTTAAATTAAAACCAAGTTAATTAGTATCAGGAATCTTACGCGATCCCACTCGAGACTAACTCCAATATTCTCGAGCACGACACGATCCACACCTGTAACGATCCCGAATTTTAATTTATTTTAAATTGATAATTAAATTCATTTTTGATTTTAAATGGTGGAATTTATTGATAAATTGATTTGAAAATTCAAAATAAAGTCTTTAAAATAAAATAAAACAAATAAATTAAGCTAGAAATATATATATATATATATATATATATATATATATAAAAGATAAACTATAAAATATAAAGTCAACAAACAAAGTAAACATTTGTATTACAAATAATAAAACATAAAAGCTTACAAAGGAAGATAAACAAATAAACAAACAAAATATACTTACAAAATAAATAAAGTAAAATATAAATACAATGTAAATACAAGTATAAGAAAAATACTATTAAAGTACAAACAAATACAAAATATAAGAACGAAGACATAAGTACCTTGGCATTAAATGCCATCTATTCAAAATTGCTTTCAGCCAAAAAAGAAAAGAAAAATATTGTATGTGAATAGCTTGCGAAAGAAGACACTGATATGCATAAACAAACAAAATATATGCAAAGATATGCATTAGTTATAAAACAAACTAAGTAATGGAATCTTGTATGTAGGTTGTAAACAAAACAACAAAACAAGAAAAAATAAATAAGTGAGAAGCTTATAAAGGAAGACAAAGCAAATGCATTCAAGTATGATGTAAAAGTATCAGTACAAGCAAATAAATGCAAACATATCTATCATCACAACTTCATATCAGCCGAAAATCAAATTTAGACATAGTACAATATAAGTTTAATTGTGTAACCATTTTTATAAGTATGCAAACCAATTAAGAAGCAAGGCATTAAATGCAAATCTCTCAGCCAACATTTTGTCTAGTCAAAATATTTGGCAAATCCTTTCATTTGCAGTAAGTAAAGATCTGATTAATAAAACAAAATAATTGTCAACCTGTAAACTTCTTTCCACCTACATCAACCAGTAAACTTGTTTTATAAATATCAACTCAAACAAACCTGCAGCCTTAGGGATCCAATACTTCAACTAAAAGGAAAAAAATTAATAAGTATTATTAGCTTGGGAATCGATTTAAAGATAAAGCAAAAAGAAAAAAAACTGGAAAGCAAAGCTTCAATTTGAAAAGCAATTCCAATTGCACTGTGCTCTGTGTTCATGCCAGGTGAGTAACTTATTTCTTAAAATTTAAAGTATGAATTTGTTGTTTATTTATATATCTGTGAATAAGTTTGTCTATATACAAATATAGATCCTCTGAATATATTTAAACTGGAAGTGGTTTATACAGGCTGTTGTTAGAATATGATCCCTGTTCTCAGATTTTAAGTGCAAATTTCAATTTCAAAAAAAATCATTTCTTCAAGATCTATTCAATATTTGGACTTAGGATTAAAATGAAAAATGTTTGTTTAACCCTGAACTGAATTTTAAAAATAAATTCAAATTAAAATAACTTGGTATCACCTCTGGAGAGAAATATGTCTGAGCACAACTCAAATTTATCAAAAATTCGAATCTCTTAATTTACGAATTTGAGTATCTAAACTGAATTCCCATACAATAACAAGATTTTTAAACCTAATTTGATGATTTTTAATGGTGTGGTATGAGAGCAGTTTGGGTTCGTTCGATTTTTGCATTTCGAGTCGCCGTGGGCGATCGCGATGATGGGAGAGGTCAGGGCTGAGGCTGGAGGTGCGGGGTTGATCAGTGATGCTGGTAAAAATGGAAGGGGTGGTGATCGTTCGACGTGGCGGAGGCGGCAGGTCGAGATAGATTTAAACCCTAGTTTTGATGGTGGTTAGTACATGGTCCACCGCGTTTCCTCTGGAGGATCGAGTGACTCGCGGCTTTGCGAGAAGGTAGAGGGGAGATGGACGAGGCGTTGGCCGGAGTTTCAGCCCATACGATGATCAGGGTTGTGGGAACGAGCGGTTGCCAGGTTTGGTAATGGTGATGCAAATTCATTCCAGGTTATTGTCAATAAACTCAAAAATTCGATTTTTAGGTGATATTGTGAAATTGGTTGGTCCGAGCGTACAAGTGAGGGATCATCGACATGTTAGTGACGGCGAAGTCAACTGGAGTTCGCCGAGAGTGGCGTGCACGTGCACGTCCATGTTTGTGCATCTGGGTTGAAGCAGTGTGGGGAAGAAAGTTTTGGCCATGGTTCTCCCGAGGTTTTTGCGTGTTGTTACGAAAGGAGACTCGAAGCAGATGTTAGTTTGACTCCGGGGGGGGGGATTTCGTGTGGGCTCGGGTTGTTGGAGCACTGTAGATTTTGAGGGAAATATATGTACAGGTTTTAAAGCTTTAAGAAAATGAACCTTGTTCAGTTTTTGAAAGCAAAAGGAAAATGTTTAGTTAAAATTTTAAGTATATTTAAAAGTGAATCCTTAAGTATGAAAATTTAAATGGTATATTTAAGTAGTAAAAGAAAAATGATGGCTTTAAATTAACTTAAGAACTTTAAGCTAATTCATATTTTACAAATAAAATTTTATTTTAGGGTTACTTCGAATGAGATTTTAAAGATAAATGGGTTGTCTTAAAAAAAAAATTGTTTTGATTCTTAATCAACCTAAAAGCTTTAAGTTAAATTCTTCTGTTAATGATAATCGATTTTCCAAGAATTAATAAATAAGAATTTAAATGATAAATATAGATAATGGTTTATCTTTGATTAAGGTCTTGATAAGTTCAAAAGATTTTTCATTAATGAAGTACGGGGTAATTAATTAATGTACTAAATCAAAGGTTAATTCATTGATTTAAATTGATTTATCAAGTGATTAAAGTATAATTTCTTAATATAATTAATTAGTAATTATAAAATATAGGTGATTAAGAATAATCACTTATTATAATAAATTAAAAGTAATCAATTAATGTGATTAATTAATTAGGGTTAATTAATTTATGTGATTAATTAATATTAATTAAACAATTAAAGGATTAATAAATTAATAATTCAATGGTTAATTAATAAAGGACTATAGAGTAATTAATCAAAATGTTTTGTAATTAATTAATATTAATTAACCAAGATTAGTAATTTATGTATAAGTAATTAATCTGATTTAATTTAGATAATTAAGTTGATCCTATCCATGGATGTTTGGATTTTATTGGATGTTAAATTGTTTGATATCCCTAATATTAATGCTTTGTGATATATCTTGATTTATGTTGTGATTTGTTATCTGGGATGAATGTAATTATCTATGATGTAATTTATTATATGTGAGTGAAAGATAAGCGTTATAGTTTATATCGCTTATCAATTATATTTCTGTGATTTGATATGTGATGATTGAATGATGTTGCACTATTGTGTGTTAAACCCCTGGACCACACTTATACACACACAAATATGGATTTCACGAGGAAATCGATTAAGTCATAGATTTTTGAAGTGATATTTAAATAGACAATTTGAATTCAAACGTTTTTGAAAATGGATTGGGTCTAAAGTGAAAAGCTTTTGAAATGAAATTTCAAAGATGAAATTTATTTTGAATAACTTGATTGAATTTTGAAATTTAAATATTTGAATTCAATATTTGAAATTGAATTCTATGATCTGGAAACTAGGGACTAAAGATGTTATACCAATTTATATGGGTTAAACTATTTTGAAAGTATCGATTTGGGAATTTGAATTTAAATTCAAGGGCTTTAACTCGTGTAAATATAATTGGATCTTTCTGAAATGAAAACTTATTGTTTCCAAATGATAAAAGCTTTCACTTAAGTAATGAACGTCCAAATCGTGTTAAAAGGATTTCAAGTTAGAATGGAAATAATTTTCCAAGTAATGGAAACGGTTTAAAAGATATAAGTTAAATCTTTAATTCAAAGATATTAAACGAGTTAATCCAATTGAAATGAAAGTTGTTTTGAAATCCGTAAATGGGTCTGTGTGAAAATGGGTGAACTTAGAAAAATAAATCTTTTGTTTAAAAGATTTGAAAATGGTAATTGGTTTAAACCATTTGAAAGAAAGTTTGAAATTATTAAGTTGTGACTTAATTGAAATTCCATATCCATATGTTTTAAATGTTGCGCTCACTATTCGGTTTAGCCGGGAGAGGACCTTTGTGTCGTATAACCCATTTCGAATATGTGACTCGACGTATATGGATAGCATTTGAAGACTGGTGTTGAAGACCGGGTATTTGCAAGAACGATAGGATGACCTATCGATTGTCTCTGCACTGAGTTGCTCCGGTATAGAGATTCCCTAAGTGATGGGAAGTCCGATTGGGATTGTGAATACCCGGATTGCAAGGACTTCTTCGAAAGTGCCTTCAGTTCTGTTCGAACCCGGAATAGACTTGTATGGTTGTATGTCTGACACTACACTTTGAGATATAAAGCAGATTTCTTTCAAATACATTTCTGTTGGTGGCGGAGAATTTATTCTCTTAGCTTAACACCCTTCTCTGAGACGTACGAGCTCAGAGGTTATGTAGTTGAAGGTTATCAACGATATACTCCCAATTTGGTAGTGTGGCATGCTGAGTGCTGCTGTGTGTTGATGATCATTTGTGATCAAAGCATGTCTTTTGTATAAAGCGTAGCTTTGTGGACGAGACTGCATCAGGACCTCACACCCCGGAAATGGTCGAAACAGGAAAGATGCGGCAATATTATGAGGGTTGCGCCCTTTAGGGTGTGTCATTCCCTTCTGGTAAAGGGTGATATTAGGTATGGAGCCCTGATATTTAACCTATGTGGTTGCTCCAATCTCATTTACTGTGTGATTGTTGCTTAGAGGCGCCTCGGATAAAGGTCCCAAAGGACCGGGGAGTGGCATGCTTGAGTAGTAGTTACCTAGTTACAGAGGTAACCCGGCCTTGTGTTGGCAGAGATCCGGTTAGGTTCTCGGGACGTCCCGCCAGAGGCGATCCCATGTGGCAGTAGGAAGTTCCTTAGCCTGACCATTTGTTGGAAATCCATTCATCCAATACGAAACCCTGTACAGTTTTAGTTGTAGAACCTGCCATTCACTTATGGTGGTCACCACTATTTGGATGGTAGCTATAGTAGGCAAAGTTCGAAATGTCTATGCTGGCTAAGATTAATATTCTACTTTCGAAATGTTTTTTCTGCAATTTGCACTTATAATAATAATATCGAAGAAATTTGCGTATCAAGCATGTTTGACTATCATAAGAAGAAATCTCCTCCAATTCTGCGTTTGCATTGTGTGTGGCGGGAGGTCTTATGGCAGTTTCATTTTGAAAAAGCATTTTGAATTGATTTTATAATGTAACATGTCGATTTTTCATTGCCGAAAAACCGAATAGTTAGGGTTTTTAAAAAGAATTTAAGAAAAGAAAAAGAGAGAAAAAGGTAGAAGATAGAGGGAAAAGAAAATAGAAAATTTTAAAATAGAACGGAACAGAAGAAATAACAGCAGAACAACAAAACAACATCAGAATCTCACAATTCGCAGCGGAACAACATATAATAATAAATGAATAATCTTTAAACAAAGAACTATATCAGTTATTACATTACATTACATTTCATTACATCAGAGTGTACAACAACAAACAACAAACAGCGGAAAAGAAATACTATATACTAGTAATACGCCATGCCATCCAGCTTGCCTCCAGCAATTCCTGAATATCCAGAATATCCTGATAAACCTTAACTCTTGACTGCCCGTGTGGAAATTGGTGGGCACCCAGAGTTTAGGAAGGAAAACAATAAACTCCGAGTCAGTCATGTGACTGGTGTGAGAACTCAAAACAGTTTATTTATCTTTAAAATCAAAATAGAGGAATATTTTTAAATTCAATTCGCAATGCTTTTAAAAATGAGACTACCATAAGGCCTCCCGCACACACACACAATGCAAACGCAGAATCGGAGAAGATTTCTCCTTATGATAGTCAAAGATGCTTGATACGCATTTAAAATAACATTTGATATTATTACTAGTGCATAGTGTAGGGGAAAAATTCATTTTGAAAGTAGAATATAAATCTTAGCCAACATACGACCATTATCGTATGCCTACTATAGCTACCATCCAAACAGTGTTGCGACACCATAAGTGAATGATAGGTTCTACAACTAAATCCGTACAAGATCGTATTGTTTCTTTGGATTTCCAACAAATGGTCAGGCCAAGGAACTTCCCATTGCCACATGAGAATGCCTCTGGAAGGTCATCCCCGAGAACCAAACCGGAACTCTGCCAACACAAGGCCGGGTTACCCCTAACTGGGTAACTACTGACACGAGCACGCCATTCCCCGATCGTAAACGACCTTTCTCACGGGATCCCGATAACCAACAACCACAAAGTAATAAATTCGCAGTAACCACATAGGTTAAATATCTGGGCTCCATACCATGATACCACCTCTATCCAGAAGGAAATGCACATACCCTAAAGGGAGCTACCCCTCATAACCTTGCCGCATCTTTCCTGTTTTGACCATTTCCGGGGTGTGAGGCTCGACGAAGTCACGTCCACAAAAACATACTTTATACAAAAGCCATGCTTTGGGTCAACAAATGATCATAGAAATGATCACCAGGATAGACGATCAAATAAATGATCCTATCACAAATAATCAACACAATGATCATTTACAGCAACACTCAGCATGTCACATTACCAAATTGGGAATATATCGCTGATAACTTCAACTATATAACCTCTGAGCTCGTACGTCTCAGAGAAGGGTGTTAAGCTAAAAGAATAAATTCTCCGCCACCAACAGAAATATATTTGAAAGAAATCTGCTTTATATCTCAATTTGTAACGTCAGACATACAATCCATACAAGTCTGTTCCGGGCTCGAACAAAACCGAAGGCACTTACAAAGAAGTCCTTGCAATCCGGATATTCACAATCCTGATCGGATTTCCCATCACTTAGGGAGTCTCTATACCGCTGCAACTCAGTGCAGAGACAATCGACAGGTCGTCTTATCGCTCTCGCAAATACCGGGTCTTCAACACCGATCTTCAAATGCAATTCATAACGACGTATCACATATTCGGAATGGGTTATACGACCCCATGGTCCTTTCCCGGTTAACCCGAATAGTGAGCGCTTATTCAAAAATAAGTGTGGCATTCAAATTCAAACAAATCACTTCAATTACCCATTCAAAGGGAAATATTGATAGTCGGTTATTGAACTATCACTGGATATGCACACATCACCAGTTTCCAAATAATTTTCCAAATTATTTATTTTCCAAAATATCTTTACAAGATATATTATTTCATACTTCAAAAATAAATCAATATTTATTTTTAAACCAATTCCACTTTCTTTTATAAATTCCTTAGTGAATTTATAATCCAAAATATCTATGGATATTCGATTTCAATTATTCATTTCAATTTATCTTCAAAAAGATAAATTCTCAAAATATTCACCTTATATTGGAAAACATTTCCATACTTATACATTCATAAGTAATTCACAAATTTTATTTATTTTCAACACTTGGAAAATATTCAATATACTTAAATCGAGATTAAGTATATATTTCATTCTTTAAGGAAATCATTCTCTTAAACATATTTATTTGGGCCAAAACGAATGTTACGTAAAACATCGTTACGACAACCCAAAATCACTAGTATAGGGATTCGAAATTAAAATAGATATATAAATCCCAATACTATACAAAACATTTCCTTTTGGAAATCATTTACTATAACAACAGTGTTATAGTCCATCATCTCCTTCTATTTCTCGAAAACGTCTATTTCAACAATAAATGTTGAAATCTATGGTTTCGAATCTCAACACATTTTAAAACATTGTTCGATCGTTTTAATTCTATTTAAAACATCCAAATCCAAAACAATTTCTTTAACGTGTTATTCACTATTCAAAAACGTGAATATACTTCATTAACAATTTCATCCTTTTATTCATTTTAATTCAAAGGATTATTCACTATTCAAAAATGTGAATATAACTCCATTTATAGGTTTCAACAAATTTTCTTGTCAAAATAAGTCATTTGCGAATTTATAAAACAACGTTTATAAATTCCATTTCTATTTATTTATAAAAACTTCCTTTTTATAAATCTCCTTATTAATCTATTCCAGTTTATAACTCAATTATAAACTAAAAGTTCATATTATAAGTTAAATACTTATAAAACGATTATTTTACAAAATCGTTCCTCTAAAGACTTTCCAAACCATAAATCTTATAACTTATAAGATTCATTTATTTAACCAAATCTATTCTTCAAATAACTTCACAAATTTATAATTCTTACTATTTATAAATTTCATTTATAACTTCACCGTTTATAATTCTATAAATTTCATTCTTTAATGAAATTCATTTTCACTTCATTCAAACACTTATAAAAACTCGTTTTATAATTTCAATATCTCAATTTATAAATATCCATTTATAAATCTCTTATATAAATCAATTCATATTAATATTTTAAAAACGTCTTTAAACTCCTTTATAATTTCATCATTTTGATTTATAAAATAATCAAATTTTATAAATCCTATATTTAAACTTTTCACAATTATTTCAGAAATCCCAATTTAACTATTTTATAAAGTCATTAATTCCTTATTTTCAAAAATCAGCTTTTAACTATATTTCTTAAAAATCATAATTTTTATAACTTTAAAAATTATAACGTTTATTTATTTATAATGGATCAATTCCAAAATATAGTATATTCTCAAAAATCACTTTAAAAATCATTTTAAAATCCCAAAATTTGGTCCAATGATGCTACACACCAAATAGTCAATCACGACTACAACGATATCATATATCAATATGAAAATCCATCAAATATCAATATATCTGAAATCAAATAAAAACTGTTGAGGAATCCAGTTGGATCTCTCCAACCTGTTTTCCTGCATCCACAAACATTAGCACAATATCAATTCCGTTCCAGTACGAAATTATAGCGGTATATGTTCTTATTAAATATTATCCGCTTAATAACGGCGCAATAGGGTCTCATCCGCTAAACAAATGCGGGAAATCAATAACTCCAATATATACATATGCCAATATATATATATTGCTATTATATATAATACCAATTTCACTGTTTATGAAATATTCGCGGTATATGTTTTTAATAAATAACATCCGCTTACTAACGGCGTATAATGTCTATTTTAACAATCAATAGATATCAATCATCATTCAAACATGCATTCAAATATTTTAAATATAACTATTTAAAATAAAATCGAAACTGATTCGATTGAGTGAGAAGTTCTCACCTTGATTTTATTTTCGTTTTAGCGATTTATTTCGAATAAAATTAAACGGACGTTTAATTTTACCCAAAATTCTCACTAGCTCCAAACGACTCCAATCCAATTTCATCGCGTAGTGCTCGACGATACGATTCCAGCGCAACTGGTTTTGCATTTTTTCGACCTCGTATGAAAAAGTTATGCATTTATGAAGTTTGTACGAATTTATATAAACAATTTACAACTAAATTTCTAATTTTTATAACCTACAACAACACAGGCCGTAGGGTCAAACTTCACTGCATCTCCACCGTACATCCCCTACCCCTTTCTTCTTCATCTTTGTTCGGCTACAGGTATACACGACGCATCCAAACCCATGAGCATAGAATTAGGTTTTCACTTTGCTCCTCCTACACTCGACTACAACACGATCAAGACGCGCCATCACGTAGCTCTACCCCTCCACCATGCTCGGCCATAGCCCTGGCCAACTCGGCCTCACCCACGGCCTCAAAAAGCGTGCGCAACCTGTAGCAAACGGCCTCATTTATCTCCCCCTCCGTTGCACCAAAATCCATCATCACCGTATAGATCTCTAGCTCTCTTCATGCTCTTCGATGTTGTAGTTAACAACTTTGGCTAATTCTTTGTAGATTGAGAGTGATTGAGGAAGAAGTGAGAGCAATTTCTGGCCATTGGTGAATAAAGAGGCGGCTAGGGTTTTAGGAATTAGGTTTTATTTTATTTTTTTAATTTATGAAGGTTGTGGGTCTATTTATAGAGAAAAATCGAACACTATTCATCCGGAAATTCCGAACTCCGATTTACGCGCCGTAACCAGCGTTTCTAGGGTTTACCCCGCGTTCCGGACACAATGGAACAGGTTTCGAAAGCTAATTCGGACATCTGTGCGAGTTATGGCAATAAACGCTCAATTTAAATTAAACCGATTTAAACCGATTTCTAGGCGTTTTAATTTGTAACGGACAAACGGTAAATCCAATTGATACGAAATTTGAAATCTTACAATAATATCACATTACGGATCCGATGAAACTGGTTTCGTCGAAATCCGAGACTTTTTGAAAAATGGCTATTTTAACTCGCCAAATTAAAATTAAAAATAATTCGATGCGTTTCGAGCTGCCACGATCAAACGATAGCTCCGATTGACACGAAAATTGAAATCCGGTAATAACTAACTATTACGGATCCAATGGAACTAGTTTCGTTCAATTCTGAGACTGTTCAAAAATTGACTATTTTCACTAGTCGATTTTAATATTAAAATATTCAATTTTCACAAATTAACTCTTAATTCGATTTTAAAAGTTCTAAAATATCATTCTAACTTCAATATGATAAAATAAAATTTTACAAATCATTTTCAATCATATTTAACCCAATTTTCAATTATTTCCATAATTTCACATATTAAATTATCGATTTAAAAATCCAATTAAATCCAATAATTCAAAATAAAAATTTATTTGACTTATAAATTCACTCATTAATATTTAAAATTAATTAAATATTCAAATTTTAAATTAATAAAAATTCTGGGTCGTTACAATCTTCCCCACTTAAAAGAATTTCGTCCTCGAAATTACAATTAAGAAAAATTACAGAAGCTATTAATTTTCCCAAAATTCATAGTTAAACTTCTTATAATACTTTACTAAGTTTTCAAAATCATACTTAGTTATCTTTTTCAAAACCAAACTATATCATTTAGCTTTCAATTCCAAAATCAAAGTTTAAGTTTTCAAAATTTTCCAATTTTCTCAAAAATTTTCTAACGCCTTAAATTTTCGGAAAAATTTGCCATAGTCTCCTTTGCGCGGCTCGATCCGAAAAAAAATGACAGTATATATATCACAAATATACATCTCATCAAGTAATGAGGCATCCCGAAGGGAAAAAATGTAAAAGTACGATATTTAATCCGAGATATGTACCTTATATTTTATTAGCAAGCATATACGGCTAATATAGCGCGAAAGCGAGCTCCAAATGCGAAGCAAACGCGATCCGCACCTACTAAACACTCAACAAACAACATGAGAACATGCATATAGACAATAGTATCAATATACATCATATAGCAACTGAAACAAAAGCAACAAATGCAAACATCAACCAACTATCATTCAACTTACATCCATAACCAATAAATATTCATTTATATTCTCATTAATATTCAATGAATTGGTTTTCAATTTAATCACATTTGATTTATTTACATTGAGTTTACTAACATTCATTTTCAATTTGCTTATATTCACTAATTCATATTCAAGTTGGTTCACTTCCAATTCAAATTCAATTCTATTTAAGTTTCACTTAACTTCCAATTGAATTTCAATTACTTTAGCTTTCAATTTTATTAAATCAATTTCATTAACGCTTAATGAATTATATACAATCAACTAACAACCATATATCGACCAAACAATCAACTTATATACACTTTAATAATTTTGAAAAATTATTCCTTTATACATAAAATATAATCAAGGTAAAATTATTTCATTTACCCAATTTAAAACAATACTGTGTCGAATTGTTCTATTCAAGTGTTTATAGATCCCTATCAACAATGTTAATTACTCGTATTAACCAGAATCTATATACCACTCAACAAACCAATCATCACAATATAAAACAATTTTTATATTCACTAACAAATACGCTCTCATAGCTATTATTACTCTCAAACTCATTCTAGAGTACTGCTGACTCTATCTCTAATGAGTAATACCCAACAGAACCATGGTTGTCGCTTAACCATATGCTCTGATACCAAATGTAACATGTCGATTTTTCGTTGCCGAAAAACCGAATAGTTAGGGTTTTTAAAAAGAATTTAAGAAAAGAAAAAGAGAGAAAAAGGTAGAAGATAGAGGGAAAAGAAAATAGAAAATTTTAAAATAGAACGGAACAGAAGAAATAACAGCAGAACAACAAAACAACATCAGAATCTCACAATTCGCAGCGGAACAACATATAATAATAAATGAATAATCTTTAAACAAAGAACTATATCAGTTATTACATTACATTACATTTCATTACATCAGAGTGTACAACAACAAACAACAAACAGCGGAAAAGAAATACTATATACTAGTAATACGCCATGCCATCCAGCTTGCCTCCAGCAATTCCTGAATATCCAGAATATCCTGATAAACCTTAACTCTTGACTGCCCGTGTGGAAATTGGTGGGCACCCAGAGTTTAGGAAGGAAAACAATAAACTCCGAGTCAGTCATGTGACTGGTGTGAGAACTCAAAACAGTTTATTTATCTTTAAAATCAAAATAGAGGAATATTTTTAAATTCAATTCGCAATGCTTTTAAAAATGAGACTACCATAAGGCCTCCCGCACACACACACAATGCAAACGCAGAATCGGAGGAGATTTCTCCTTATGATAGTCAAAGATGCTTGATACGCATTTAAAATAACATTTGATATTATTACTAGTGCATAGTGTAGGGGAAAAATTCATTTTGAAAGTAGAATATAAATCTTAGCCAACATACGACCATTATCGTATGCCTACTATAGCTACCATCCAAACAGTGTTGCGACACCATAAGTGAATGATAGTTTCTACAACTAAATCCGTACAAGATCGTATTGTTTCTTTGGATTTCCAACAAATGGTCAGGCCAAGGAACTTCCCATTGCCACATGAGAATGCCTCTGGAAGGTCATCCCCGAGAACCAAACCGGAACTCTGCCAACACAAGGCCGGGTTACCCCTAACTGGGTAACTACTGACACGAGCACGCCATTCCCCGATCGTAAACGACCTTTCTCACGGGATCCCGATAACCAACAACCACAAAGTAATAAATTCGCAGTAACCACATAGGTTAAATATCTGGGCTCCATACCATGATACCACCTCTATCCAGAAGGAAATGCACATACCCTAAAGGGAGCTACCCCTCATAACCTTGCCGCATCTTTCCTGTTTTGACCATTTCCGGGGTGTGAGGCTCGACGAAGTCACGTCCACAAAAACATACTTTATACAAAAGCCATGCTTTGGGTCAACAAATGATCATAGAAATGATCACCAGGATAGACGATCAAATAAATGATCCTATCACAAATAATCAACACAATGATCATTTACAGCAACACTCAGCATGTCACATTACCAAATTGGGAATATATCGCTGATAACTTCAACTATATAACCTCTGAGCTCGTACGTCTCAGAGAAGGGTGTTAAGCTAAAAGAATAAATTCTCCGCCACCAACAGAAATATATTTGAAAGAAATCTGCTTTATATCTCAATTTGTAACGTCAGACATACAATCCATACAAGTCTGTTCCGGGCTCGAACAAAACCGAAGGCACTTACAAAGAAGTCCTTGCAATCCGGATATTCACAATCCTGATCGGATTTCCCATCACTTAGGGAGTCTCTATACCGCTGCAACTCAGTGCAGAGACAATCGACAGGTCGTCTAATCGCTCTCGCAAATACCGGGTCTTCAACACCGATCTTCAAATGCAATTCATAACGACGTATCACATATTCGGAATGGGTTATACGACCCCATGGTCCTTTCCCGGTTAACCCGAATAGTGAGCTCTTATTCAAAAATAAGTGTGGCATTCAAATTCAAACAAATCACATCAATTACCCATTCAAAGGGAAATATTGATAGTCGGTTATTGAACTATCACTGGATATGCACACATCACCAGTTTCCAAATAATTTTCCAAATTATTTATTTTCCAAAATATCTTTACAAGATATATTATTTCATACTTCAAAAATAAATCAATATTTATTTTTAAACCAATTCCACTTTCTTTTATAAATTCCTTAGTGAATTTATAATCCAAAATATCTATGGATATTCGATTTCAATTATTCATTTCAATTTATCTTCAAAAAGATAAATTCTCAAAATATTCACCTTATATTGGAAAACATTTCCATACTTATACATTCATAAGTAATTCACAAATTTTATTTATTTTCAACACTTGGAAAATATTCAATATACTTAAATCGAGATTAAGTATATATTTCATTCTTTAAGGAAATCATTCTCTTAAACATATTTATTTGGGCCAAAACGAATGTTACGTAAAACATCGTTACGACAACCCAAAATCACTAGTATAGGGATTCGAAATTAAAATAGATATATAAATCCCAATACTATACAAAACATTTCCTTTTGGAAATCATTTACTATAACAACAGTGTTATAGTCCATCATCTCCTTCTATTTCTCGAAAACGTCTATTTCAACAATAAATGTTGAAATCTATGGTTTCGAATCTCAACACATTTTAAAACATTGTTCGATCGTTTTAATTCTATTTAAAACATCCAAATCCAAAACAATTTCTTTAACGTGTTATTCACTATTCAAAAACGTGAATATACTTCATTAACAATTTCATCCTTTTATTCATTTTAATTCAAAGGATTATTCACTATTCAAAAATGTGAATATAACTCCATTTATAGGTTTCAACAAATTTTCTTGTCAAAATAAGTCATTTGCGAATTTATAAAACAACGTTTATAAATTCCATTTCTATTTATTTATAAAAACTTCCTTTTTATAAATCTCCTTATTAACCTATTCCAGTTTATAACTCAATTATAAACTAAAAGTTCATATTATAAGTTAAATACTTATAAAACGATTATTTTACAAAATCGTTCCTCTAAAGACTTTCCAAACCATAAATCTTATAACTTATAAGATTCATTTATTTAACCAAATCTATTCTTCAAATAACTTCACAAATTTATAATTCTTACTATTTATAAATTTCATTTATAACTTCACCGTTTATAATTCTATAAATTTCATTCTTTAATGAAATTCATTTTCACTTCATTCAAACAATTATAAAAACTCGTTTTATAATTTCGATATCTCAATTTATAAATATCCATTTATAAATCTCTTATATAAATCAATTCATATTAATATTTTAAAAACGTCTTTAAACTCCTTTATAATTTCATCATTTTGATTTATAAAATAATCAAATTTTATAAATCCTATATTTAAACTTTTCACAATTATTTCAGAAATCCCAATTTAACTATTTTATAAAGTCATTAATTCCTTATTTTCAAAAATCAGCTTTTAACTATATTTCTTAAAAATCATAATTTTTATAACTTTAAAAATTATAACGTTTATTTATTTATAATGGATCAATTCCAAAATATAGTATATTCTCAAAAATCACTTTAAAAATCATTTTAAAATCCCAAAATTTGGTCCAATGATGCTACACACCAAATAGTCAATCACGACTACAACGATATCATATATCAATATGAAAATCCATCAAATATCAATATATCTGAAATCAAATAAAAACTGTTGAGGAATCCAGTTGGATCTCTCCAACCTGTTTTCCTGCATCCACAAACATTAGCACAATATCAATTCCGTTCCAGTACGAAATTATAGCGGTATATGTTCTTATTAAATATTATCCGCTTAATAACGGCGCAATAGGGTCTCATCCGCTAAACAAATGCGGGAAATCAATAACTCCAATATATACATATGCCAATATATATATATATTGCTATTATATATAATACCAATTTCACTGTTTATGAAATATTCGCGGTATATGTTTTTAATAAATAACATCCGCTTACTAACGGCGTATAATGTCTATTTTAACAATCAATAGATATCAATCATCATTCAAACATGCATTCAAATATTTTAAATATAACTATTTAAAATAAAATCGAAACTGATTAGATTGAGTGAGAAGTTCTCACCTTGATTTTATTTTCGTTTTAGCGATTTATTTCGAATAAAATTAAACGGACGTTTAATTTTACCCAAAATTCTCACTAGCTCCAAACGACTCCAATCCAATTTCAACGCGTAGTGCTCGACGATACGATTCCAACGCAACTGGTTTTGCATTTTTTCGACCTCGTATGAAAAAGTTATGCATTTATGAAGTTTGTACGAATTTATATAAACAATTTACAACTAAATTTCTAATTTTTATAACCTACAACAACACAGGCCGTAGGGTCAAACTTCACTGCATCTCCACCGTACATCCCCTACCCCTTTCTTCTTCATCTTTGTTCGGCTACAGGTATACACGACGCATCCAAACCCATGAGCATAGAATTAGGTTTTCACTTTGCTCCTCCTACACTCGACTACAACACGATCAAGATGCGCCATCACGTAGCTCTACCCCTCCACCATGCTCGGCCATAGCCCTGGCCAACTCGGCCTCACCCACGGCCTCAAAAAGCGTGCGCAACCTGTAGCAAACGGCCTCATTTATCTCCCCCTCCGTTGCACCAAAATCCATCATCACCGTATAGATCTCTAGCTCTCTTCATGCTCTTCGATGTTGTAGTTAACAACTTTGGCTAATTCTTTGTAGATTGAGAGTGATTGAGGAAGAAGTGAGAGCAATTTCTGGCCATTGGTGAATAAAGAGGCGGCTAGGGTTTTAGGAATTAGGTTTTATTTTATTTTTTTAATTTATGAAGGTTGTGGGTCTATTTATAGAGAAAAATCGAACACTATTCATCCGGAAATTCCGAACTCCGATTTACGCGCCGTAACCAGCGTTTCTAGGGTTTACCCCGCGTTTCGGACACAATGGAACAGGTTTCGAAAGCTAATTCGGATATCTGTGCGAGTTATGGCAATAAACGCTCAATTTAAATTAAACCGATTTAAACCGATTTCTAGGCGTTTTAATTTGTAACGGACAAACGGTAAATCCAATTGATACGAAATTTGAAACCTTACAATAATATCACATTACGGATCCGATGAAACTGGTTTCGTCGAAATCCGAGACTTTTTGAAAAATGGCTATTTTAACTCGCCAAATTAAAATTAAAAATAATTCGATGCGTTTCGAGCTGCCACGATCAAACGATAGCTCCGATTGACACGAAAATTGAAATCCAGTAATAACTAACTATTACGGATCCAATGGAACTAGTTTCGTTCAATTCTGAGACTGTTCAAAAATTGACTATTTTCACTAGTCGATTTTAATATTAAAATATTCAATTTTCACAAATTAACTCTTAATTCGATTTTAAAAGTTCTAAAATATCATTCTAACTTCAATATGATAAAATAAAATTTTACAAATCATTTTCAATCATATTTAACCCAATTTTCAATTATTTCCATAATTTCACATATTAAATTATCGATTTAAAAATCCAATTAAATCCAATAATTCAAAATAAAAATTTATTTGACTTATAAATTCACTCATTAATATTTAAAATTAATTAAATATTCAAATTTTAAATTAATAAAAATTCTAGGTCGTTACAATCTTCCCCACTTAAAAGAATTTCGTCCTCGAAATTACAAGTAAGAAAAATTACAGAAGCTATTAATTTTCCCAAAATTCATAGTTAAACTTCTTATAATACTTTACTAAGTTTTCAAAATCATACTTAGTTATCTTTTTCAAAACCAAACTATATCATTTAGCTTTCAATTCCAAAATCAAAGTTTAAGTTTTCAAAATTTTCCAATTTTCTCAAAAATTTTCTAACGCCTTAAATTTTCGGAAAAATTTGCCATAGTCTCCTTTGCGCGGCTCGATCCGAAAAAAAATGACAGTATATATATCACAAATATACATCTCATCAAGTAATGAGGCATCCCGAAGGGAAAAAATGTAAAAGTACGATATTTAATCCGAGATATGTACCTTATATTTTATTAGCAAGCATATACGGCTAATATAGCGCGAAAGCGAGCTCCAAATGCGAAGCAAACGCGATCCGCACCTACTAAACACTCAACAAACAACATGAGAACATGCATATAGACAATAGTATCAATATACATCATATAGCAACTGAAACAAAAGCAACAAATGCAAACATCAACCAACTATCATTCAACTTACATCCATAACCAATAAATATTCATTTATATTCTCATTAATATTCAATGAATTGGTTTTCAATTTAATCACATTTGATTTATTTACATTGAGTTTACTAACATTCATTTTCAATTTGCTTATATTCACTAATTCATATTCAAGTTGGTTCACTTCCAATTCAAATTCAATTCTATTTAAGTTTCACTTAACTTCCAATTGAATTTCAATTACTTTAGCTTTCAATTTTATTAAATCAATTTCATTAACGCTTAATGAATTATATACAATCAACTAACAACCATATATCGACCAAACAATCAACTTATATACACTTTAATAATTTTGAAAAATTATTCCTTTATACATAAAATATAATCAAGGTAAAATTATTTCATTTACCCAATTTAAAACAATACTGTGTCGAATTGTTCTATTCAAGTGTTTATAGATCCCTATCAACAATGTTAATTACTCGTATTAACCAGAATCTATATACCACTCAACAAACCAATCATCACAATATAAAACAATTTTTATATTCACTAACAAATACGCTCTCATAGCTATTATTACTCTCAAACTCATTCTAGAGTACTGCTGACTCTATCTCTAATGAGTAATACCCAACAGAACCATGGTTGTCGCTTAACCATATGCTCTGATACCAAATGTAACATGTCGATTTTTCGTTGCCGAAAAACCGAATAGTTAGGGTTTTTAAAAAGAATTTAAGAAAAGAAAAAGAGAGAAAAAGGTAGAAGATAGAGGGAAAAGAAAATAGAAAATTTTAAAATAGAACGGAACAGAAGAAATAACAGCAGAACAACAAAACAACATCAGAATCTCACAATTCGCAGCGGAACAACATATAATAATAAATGAATAATCTTTAAACAAAGAACTATATCAGTTATTACATTACATTACATTTCATTACATCAGAGTGTACAACAACAAACAACAAACAGCGGAAAAGAAATACTATATACTAGTAATACGCCATGCCATCCAGCTTGCCTCCAGCAATTCCTGAATATCCAGAATATCCTGATAAACCTTAACTCTTGACTGCCCGTGTGGAAATTGGTGGGCACCCAGAGTTTAGGAAGGAAAACAATAAACTCCGAGTCAGTCATGTGACTGGTGTGAGAACTCAAAACAGTTTATTTATCTTTAAAATCAAAATAGAGGAATATTTTTAAATTCAATTCGCAATGCTTTTAAAAATGAGACTACCATAAGGCCTCCCGCACACACACACAATGCAAACGCAGAATCGGAGGAGATTTCTCCTTATGATAGTCAAAGATGCTTGATACGCATTTAAAATAACATTTGATATTATTACTAGTGCATAGTGTAGGGGAAAAATTCATTTTGAAAGTAGAATATAAATCTTAGCCAACATACGACCATTATCGTATGCCTACTATAGCTACCATCCAAACAGTGTTGCGACACCATAAGTGAATGATAGTTTCTACAACTAAATCCGTACAAGATCGTATTGTTTCTTTGGATTTCCAACAAATGGTCAGGCCAAGGAACTTCCCATTGCCACATGAGAATGCCTCTGGAAGGTCATCCCCGAGAACCAAACCGGAACTCTGCCAACACAAGGCCGGGTTACCCCTAACTGGGTAACTACTGACACGAGCACGCCATTCCCCGATCGTAAACGACCTTTCTCACGGGATCCCGATAACCAACAACCACAAAGTAATAAATTCGCAGTAACCACATAGGTTAAATATCTGGGCTCCATACCATGATACCACCTCTATCCAGAAGGAAATGCACATACCCTAAAGGGAGCTACCCCTCATAACCTTGCCGCATCTTTCCTGTTTTGACCATTTCCGGGGTGTGAGGCTCGACGAAGTCACGTCCACAAAAACATACTTTATACAAAAGCCATGCTTTGGGTCAACAAATGATCATAGAAATGATCACCAGGATAGACGATCAAATAAATGATCCTATCACAAATAATCAACACAATGATCATTTACAGCAACACTCAGCATGTCACATTACCAAATTGGGAATATATCGCTGATAACTTCAACTATATAACCTCTGAGCTCGTACGTCTCAGAGAAGGGTGTTAAGCTAAAAGAATAAATTCTCCGCCACCAACAGAAATATATTTGAAAGAAATCTGCTTTATATCTCAATTTGTAACGTCAGACATACAATCCATACAAGTCTGTTCCGGGCTCGAACAAAACCGAAGGCACTTACAAAGAAGTCCTTGCAATCCGGATATTCACAATCCTGATCGGATTTCCCATCACTTAGGGAGTCTCTATACCGCTGCAACTCAGTGCAGAGACAATCGACAGGTCGTCTAATCGCTCTCGCAAATACCGGGTCTTCAACACCGATCTTCAAATGCAATTCATAACGACGTATCACATATTCGGAATGGGTTATACGACCCCATGGTCCTTTCCCGGTTAACCCGAATAGTGAGCTCTTATTCAAAAATAAGTGTGGCATTCAAATTCAAACAAATCACATCAATTACCCATTCAAAGGGAAATATTGATAGTCGGTTATTGAACTATCACTGGATATGCACACATCACCAGTTTCCAAATAATTTTCCAAATTATTTATTTTCCAAAATATCTTTACAAGATATATTATTTCATACTTCAAAAATAAATCAATATTTATTTTTAAACCAATTCCACTTTCTTTTATAAATTCCTTAGTGAATTTATAATCCAAAATATCTATGGATATTCGATTTCAATTATTCATTTCAATTTATCTTCAAAAAGATAAATTCTCAAAATATTCACCTTATATTGGAAAACATTTCCATACTTATACATTCATAAGTAATTCACAAATTTTATTTATTTTCAACACTTGGAAAATATTCAATATACTTAAATCGAGATTAAGTATATATTTCATTCTTTAAGGAAATCATTCTCTTAAACATATTTATTTGGGCCAAAACGAATGTTACGTAAAACATCGTTACGACAACCCAAAATCACTAGTATAGGGATTCGAAATTAAAATAGATATATAAATCCCAATACTATACAAAACATTTCCTTTTGGAAATCATTTACTATAACAACAGTGTTATAGTCCATCATCTCCTTCTATTTCTCGAAAACGTCTATTTCAACAATAAATGTTGAAATCTATGGTTTCGAATCTCAACACATTTTAAAACATTGTTCGATCGTTTTAATTCTATTTAAAACATCCAAATCCAAAACAATTTCTTTAACGTGTTATTCACTATTCAAAAACGTGAATATACTTCATTAACAATTTCATCCTTTTATTCATTTTAATTCAAAGGATTATTCACTATTCAAAAATGTGAATATAACTCCATTTATAGGTTTCAACAAATTTTCTTGTCAAAATAAGTCATTTGCGAATTTATAAAACAACGTTTATAAATTCCATTTCTATTTATTTATAAAAACTTCCTTTTTATAAATCTCCTTATTAACCTATTCCAGTTTATAACTCAATTATAAACTAAAAGTTCATATTATAAGTTAAATACTTATAAAACGATTATTTTACAAAATCGTTCCTCTAAAGACTTTCCAAACCATAAATCTTATAACTTATAAGATTCATTTATTTAACCAAATCTATTCTTCAAATAACTTCACAAATTTATAATTCTTACTATTTATAAATTTCATTTATAACTTCACCGTTTATAATTCTATAAATTTCATTCTTTAATGAAATTCATTTTCACTTCATTCAAACAATTATAAAAACTCGTCTTATAATTTCGATATCTCAATTTATAAATATCCATTTATAAATCTCTTATATAAATCAATTCATATTAATATTTTAAAAACGTCTTTAAACTCCTTTATAATTTCATCATTTTGATTTATAAAATAATCAAATTTTATAAATCCTATATTTAAACTTTTCACAATTATTTCAGAAATCCCAATTTAACTATTTTATAAAGTCATTAATTCCTTATTTTCAAAAATCAGCTTTTAACTATATTTCTTAAAAATCATAATTTTTATAACTTTAAAAATTATAACGTTTATTTATTTATAATGGATCAATTCCAAAATATAGTATATTCTCAAAAATCACTTTAAAAATCATTTTAAAATCCCAAAATTTGGTCCAATGATGCTACACACCAAATAGTCAATCACGACTACAACGATATCATATATCAATATGAAAATCCATCAAATATCAATATATCTGAAATCAAATAAAAACTGTTGAGGAATCCAGTTGGATCTCTCCAACCTGTTTTCCTGCATCCACAAACATTAGCACAATATCAATTCCGTTCCAGTACGAAATTATAGCGGTATATGTTCTTATTAAATATTATCCGCTCAATAACGGCGCAATAGGGTCTCATCCGCTAAACAAATGCGGGAAATCAATAACTCCAATATATACATATGCCAATATATATATATTGCTATTATATATAATACCAATTTCACTGTTTATGAAATATTCGCGGTATATGTTTTTAATAAATAACATCCCCTTACTAACGGCGTATAATGTCTATTTTAACAATCAATAGATATCAATCATCATTCAAACATGCATTCAAATATTTTAAATATAACTATTTAAAATAAAATCGAAACTGATTCGATTGAGTGAGAAGTTCTCACCTTGATTTTATTTTCGTTTTAGCGATTTATTTCGAGTAAAATTAAACGGACGTTTAATTTTACCCAAAATTCTCACTAGCTCCAAACGACTCTAATCCAATTTCATCGCGTAGTGCTCGACGATACGATTCCAACGCAACTGGTTTTGCATTTTTTTGACCTCGTATGAAAAAGTTATGCATTTATGAAGTTTGTACGAATTTATATAAACAATTTACAACTAAATTTCTAATTTTTATAACCTACAACAACACAGGCCGTAGGGTCAAACTTCACTGCATCTACACCATACATCCCCTACCCCTTTCTTCTTCATCTTTGTTCGGCTACAGGTATACACGACGCATCCAAACCCATGAGCATAGAATTAGGTTTTCACTTTGCTCCTCCTACACTCGACTACAACACGATCAAGATGCGCCATCACGTAGCTCTACCCCTCCACCATGCTCGGCCATAGCCCTGGCCAACTCGGCCTCACCCACGGCCTCAAAAAGCGTGCGCAACCTGTAGCAAACGGCCTCATTTATCTCCCCCTCCGTTGCACCAAAATCCATCATCACCGTATAGATCTCTAGCTCTCTTCATGCTCTTCGATGTTGTAGTTAACAACTTTGGCTAATTCTTTGTAGATTGAGAGTGATTGAGGAAGAAGTGAGAGCAATTTCTGGCCATTGGTGAATAAAGAGGCGGCTAGGGTTTTAGGAATTAGGTTTTATTTTATTTTTTTAATTTATGAAGGTTGTGGGTCTATTTATAGAGAAAAATCGAACACTATTCATCCGGAAATTCCGAACTCCGATTTACGCGCCGTAACCAGCGTTTCTAGGGTTTACCCCGCGTTCCGGACACAATGGAACAGGTTTCGAAAGCTAATTCGGACATCTGTGCAAGTTATGGCAATAAACGCTCAATTTAAATTAAACCGATTTAAACCGATTTCTAGGCGTTTTAATTTGTAACGGACAAACGGTAAATCCAATTGATACGAAATTTGAAACCTTACAATAATATCACATTACGGATCCGATGAAACTGGTTTCGTCGAAATCCGAGACTTTTTGAAAAATGCCTATTTTAACTCGCCAAATTAAAAATAAAAATAATTCGATGCGTTTCGAGCTGCCACGATCAAACGATAGCTCCGATTGACACGAAAATTGAAATCCGGTAATAACTAACTATTACGGATCCAATGGAACTAGTTTCGTTCAATTCTGAGACTGTTCAAAAATTGACTATTTTCACTAGTCGATTTTAATATTAAAATATTCAATTTTCACAAATTAACTCTTAATTCGATTTTAAAAGTTCTAAAATATCATTCTAACTTCAATATGATAAAATAAAATTTTACAAATCATTTTCAATCTTATTTAACCCAATTTTCAATTATTTCCATAATTTCACATATTAAATTATCGATTTAAAAATCCAATTAAATCCAATAATTCAAAATAAAAATTTATTTGACTTATAAATTCACTCATTAATATTTAAAATTAATTAAATATTCAAATTTTAAATTAATAAAAATTCTGGGTCGTTACATATAAATTCTCTTGTTGTTTGTTTTTAAAGATAAACTGTTTTTGTTACTCACACCAGTCCCATGACTGATCCGGAGTTTATTGTTCCTTTCCTAAACTCTGGGTGCTCACTATTTTCCACACGAGCAGTCTAGAGTTGGGTTTTTCAGATAGTTAGGTTCAGTGGATTATCTGGAGCTAGTTCAGTCTTTGGACATGACTGAGTCTTACTTGTCTTAGTGCATCGTTATTGGGAGTTCGAGCTATTTCTGGATTGGTTCTTGGAGTTGGAGTTTCAGTTTTGGAGTTCTTCCTTGAAGACTATCTTAGTGTTATCTATTTTCTTTCCGCTGCTATTTTATTGTATCATATCTCTGATGTATATCGATATCTATTGTATCATCTGTTGTATCAGGATATTGTATCAGATGTTATATATTGATATTCATTATTTCTTCCGCTGTGTTGTTTACTTAATTGTGTTATAAGCTCCGGCGATTCGAGTACAATGTAAAGTATGGATGTCGATTTTCGGAATACCAATTGGATACCCGATCCTGCTCATCGAAATCCAAATGCCATTTTAAAGGCCAAGTCGTCTAATTAACTTAAACAGTTTAAATAATTTAAATTCAACAATTGAATTAACATAGCATTTATCACAGATGAATCATACACAATCATCATAGATATAACACAGCATATCACAGAGCAACATAGAATATCATCAAATAAATATCACAATCAGATATCCTACTTACACAACAGTCCGTAAGTAGTCACCTTTAAGTCTTATTTGTAATTAATTCAATTTAGAATTAATTACCTGAGAGTTAACCACCTAACTCTGTTTAATTAATCATTAATTAACAATTAATTACTTATTTCATTTCAAATTATCTAATTAATGATTTCTTAATCAACTATTAAATCTTAACTATTCAATTAATTAATTATTTCATTTATTTAATTAATTACTTTAAAATCAAGTTGTTTAATTTAATTACTATTCCTTATCCATTAATTAATATCTTTAATTGTTTATTAATGAAACTTAATTATCCAATTATTATCTTCTAGTTACTTAATTAATTTTTAATCAAGTTACTAAATTAATTAACTATTATTCCTCATTAAATTACTTGATTAGTTGACTATTAATTCATTCATTAATTAACTCAAGTAGTTAATTACCCTTTTATTTATCACTTAATCATTAAGCAATCCGACTCTAAATAAAACTTAAAAGTTAATCATTCTTAGTTACTTTCTAAAAATAATTAATCAATATTAATCACTTGACTTAATTAACCTTTTAAAAGAAAACCCTTTGAAAATCGATATATTGCTAACTACAAACTTAAATATTAATAAACTCATACTCGTCTTGAAGTAATTGCTTAGTTTAAGAAATAATTAAGTGATAAAATATTGTTAAGTATTAACTAAGATAGTCAAAACTTGTATTAAGTTTTAAATTTAAACCGTTAAACATTATTTAATTCTACAGTGTTTTAAACTTGCTGTAATCTGTTGCTTAACTTACCTCTAAACACACTGCTGTAGTTAATAGGGAACCCGAGACTTCCCATGGTAAAACTCGAGACCTCCCCTGCATTATACTCGGGTGTTACTTCGAGTTAACCACCTCAATCACCTGAGTCTTTCCCCCCACTTCTTCTTCTCCCCTTTTCCTTTTATTTTCCAGTAAATTTAAATTAAACAATTAATTAGTATCAGGAATCTTACGCGATCCCACTCGAGACTAACTCCATTATTCTCGAACACGACACGATCCACACCCCTCACGGTACTGACATCCATCACCGCTGCCATGCACATGCACGGCGGCGACTCATATCTACGGCGAACACCAAAATCGACGACAAGACACAAATGGTTCACAAGCTCGAAAACAAACTTCAGATCGCCTGAAGAAACGAAATAAAAAAAAAACAGCAATTCACTCGAATTGCCGCAAACACACCCATCTTCTAAAACGCCTCATCACCACCTCCTAGACCACCGGAGATGCCAAATGGTCGTCCACGCCTCGACAACACTTCCGCTACCCTCCACCAAAGCCACGAACAACTCGATTGCACCATGATGCCGTAAACATAAATTTACAGTGTACAGGCAACTCTTGAACTAAAACCCTATTTTTTGTTCGTTCGATTAATTCATGAATTAGAAAAATTATTTAACATTTTTCCCTACATTACGGGTGTACAAACTTGCTTCAAGACGAATTTCACTGACTGTTATTGATTCAATTCCCAGGAATTTAGAAAAATGCAAATTTCATTCACCTGCAAACTGCTCTCGAATTTCTTAATTAAAAATCCATCCTTTTGCTTTAAAAATCATGATTTGCTGTATAGATTCAGTATGCAATCTTGAATCAGAAATTTGCAACAATTGAATATCACAAATTATCACTTGGATCACCTGTTCTTCAATATTACAGTGAAATGTTTGGTGAAAATGACTGTAATCCCTCCGTTTAAAAATCTTAGTTTAAGTTTAGCATCTTGTTCTGTTTAGAATCAAATCTTGAAAGTCATTAGTTAGAACTGCTTGAAGTTTAAACCACCTTGAATCTGTTTTGAACTGCAGTTAAAACTGTTTTTAGCTTGCATAAAATTGTGTTTGCCTTTTTTTTTCTCTTCAGTTTTCTTATATGCTTTCTAAACGAACTGGAAGGTAAGACACAAATAGCTATATATAGAAGACAACAGTTGTATAGGGGAGGCAATATCTGGTCAGCTCTTTCTTAATAAACAGATTTTTATAATATTTTGAAATGACAAAATTTATTGGCCGAAAAGATAGCAAGTACAAGTTTTTGTTCACCAAATATGTTTACATACTTATTATGTCTATCTATACAAATAGATATTTGTATGAACTTGTTCACTTTGTAGTTAACTTATGGCTTGTGAATGAAGCCATTGAGTATAAAGATATTTGTTTATATTTGTACGGGACAAACATGTCTTATATATGTATAAAGATATGAACTTTCAGGTAGGCTTGTGAATGAAGGCATGTTTATACATATATTTATCTTATTATTTTCAGTTTGAACTTTGGTCATGTAGATGCAGATTTTTGCATTAAAACATTTTTGTTCCTTTCTTCTAGTAGAAATAGTTTATATGCATATGTTTGTGTTTGGTCTTACATTACATTTGGTTTTATTTTTCTGATATACTTTGTTCTTGTTTTATTTTATACTTGTGTTTTTTTTAGCTTTATACACTTAGCAGATTGAAAATAGTTTTGTATATAAAGATATTTGTTCTAGCTTGAAAAATTCATGTGGTTAGTTACTTATATTGGTTTGTATTCGTATTTTAGCTATCAATATTTAAATGATATTTATCTGCTTGCTTACTTATTTATATTTATATTTGTATTTTATATTTTGATTATCAATATTTACATTATATTCTTAAGTTTTACTTATATTTAACATTTATATTTTATATTGATAAACTTTAATTTTATTTAAACATTATCATTCAGATCAATATATTTATTAATCACATGTTAATAAGACAAAGTATTGTAATTCAATCATATAAGATAAATTTTTATTTCAATTGAATTACATAAAAAAAATTATTGTAAATATTATTGAGATTTATTTTAAATTTTCAAATTACTCTCCTTTTTAAAAATACAGTTTATATAAACAATGGCAGTATTTCCAAATCATATTCATTTTAAGATGATCAAGCTACTTTTTATTTAATTAATTTAAATATATATTAAAATAAACAGGGCCAAAAATCCAGGGTCGTTACAATGTTCTAACACTAGATCTAGGTTGCATTATTTGATTGGAAGTAAGTAGAGTTGGGAATAAGTGGGAATAAGAGGGATTCTAACAGCTAAAACAAGAAGGAAAGAGGAGCAAAAAATTATCTAGAAAATGGAGGTCAAAGTCTGAGTATATAGAGAGAAATTCTCTCTTACAAATTCAAACACAAAGCCACTCATGCCTCTCAGCTCTTGCCACATGGAATAAGGTCCATTACAGACTAAAATGCCCACTTATCTCGGTAATAATTTATTTGTAACAATACGGTGTCGATAATTATTTAATTATGATTTTATAATAAAGATTTAATTAATTAAATGTGTTTTAAAATAATAAAGTATGAAACTATTTAGGATATTTTGGAAATCTAGTAAAGTATATTTTGTTAAGAAAGAAAAATATTAAAATGTGATAAATGTTACTTTTTATAATTAATATAGTAATTTAAAATTTAAAAATAATTTTAATTTGAAATTAAATAGCGAAATATTTTTTTATAAAGTATGATAATTAAAATTATTTAAAGTAAACGAGTTTAGAAATTTATTTACACATAAAAAAATTATTTCAATTCTTTAAAAGAATTTGGAATTTATTTAGTAAATGAATTTAAAATAGGATTAAAAAGTAATTAAGAAATAATTAAATTGAATAAATAAAAATTTGGAGAAAATAAGTTTATAAATATATGTGGTGTTGCTTGAATATCGTGGTAGTCAAATATGATTTTTGTTTGATTTTATAGTGGGTTAAGTTGAGTGTAAAATTGGTTAAAGTAGATAAATTAAACAAAAAAGGGATTTGTAACACCCCGCAAAATAAACAATGATTGATAATGCTCAAAAACGAAATTTGAGCAATCATCATAATTTAGTCATAAAGCTTGTGTCATTGCATTCATGGTGATTTTGTAAGCAGCATTCGTATTTGCAGTTTGGTGATCAGAGCTAAAATGAAGAAGTTATCAGTGTTTGAAGCCTTTGGAACAAAAATAATTAAAAATGAAAAAATGAAAAAAAAAATATTAAACGCGGGACCCTATCGGTTGACCTCCGCTTTAGGCCGGTCGACCATGTATAGGGGAGAGGTCGACCGGTCATATAATGGGGCTAGGGTTTGAATCTTGGCCGAATGGCCTTGATTAATTATTTTAATCTAACGGATACAATTGATTAGAGCGTCTATAAATACATGTCTAACTCCTCAATTCTCTTCTCATATTTTTTTGATCAAAGTAACGAAGCTCTGGCATTTTTCTTTCTCCATTATTTTCAGAAATTATAAAATATTTTATATTTATACAAATTGGAGAAAGGAGGAAAATAAAAGAGAAGAAGAGAAGAAGCAAATCAACGTTGTGAAAGAAAAAGGTACATTTCTATAGTTATAAATCTATATTCTCCTTAACCCTAAATATCTTTTCAGATCTGCAATTCTAATAGTATGTATATACCTTATTATACATATCCTTTTGGATTGAAAAGGAGAAGGAATCAAATCAAAGGAGTGGATTCAGATTTGGGAGATTTGAAAAGTTTGAAAGGTGAATGAGAAATTATATAATTTATTTATAATATTAACATTCGTACCAATGTGTTTTGTTTAATTATTATGCATGTGTTAGATTTATTGAGTTTTAGGTTTAAACGAATGAATTTAGTCAAAATTATGCCTACACACTTCGTAAGTTAGAAAATTGGAATAATATGTGCAACGTAATCTGGAAATTTGTAATCAGTCCCAAATATTTATTACTGTTGAATGTTTGTAACATTAAAGTTTAATCTAGATTTATAATTGGGTTGTAAATTAGGTTGCCCTAGTTGACTTGTAATGTGAATTTTTACATCTTAATTTATAGGGAGCAGGATGCAATTCATTTGTATCTATTTCTATGCAATCTCCATGAATTGTCCAATTCCATGAAATTTGTTAAAAGTACACATTTGAAATAATAAGGAATATGCTAAAAATGAAAGAGATGTGTAGAGTACAGAGGTTCTTCTTCATAGTTTGCACTGTTTATTTCAATAAAAGAAACAGAAAAGGATAATTCCTTGTAATTTCAAACACAGTCAGTCTCATTTTTGGGTAATTTATGGAAAGTAATAACAATAATCCTTTTTGAAAGGATAACTCTGATAAATTAAAAATGTTAGAATTTATGTTCTTCCCAGAATGTACATGCAAGTATATGTTTTTAATTCCTTAATATGAGAATTATTATGTTAAGAATACACACACGCATGCACGTACAACTGCGCCTTTCGATTAGTACGTAAATATTTATATGTAACTAATATTATGCGTAGGTATTCGTATTGATTACAATCGGACGACTAGTAATTAATAATTATAGGACTAGGAGGTTGAGAAAGGAAGGAGTGGTAATTCCAAAATTTATAAACAATAACTGCAGATTTAATGGACAATAAAATTGTAATTAATAGGGAGTTAAAAAAATAAATGAGGATTGATTAGAGAATTTATATGAAACTTATGAGAAAATTGAATAGGCATAAAAGGTTGATTTTGAAACAAGTAAATAAATGCCATTAGAGATTGTCCGGTTTCGATACTAATGATTATTCACTACGGACAATTGACACTTATTAGATGCAGGATGGGAAACAAGGAATATTGGGAATAAGCATATAAATTAGGAATGTTGGGAATAAGCATATAAATGAGGAATAATTACGCGATGAACAATTGAATATTAAAACTAGTAAATAAACATAAAAAGCGATATAATTTTCATAGCAAGAAATTATATGCCTTAATTGTACGTTTAGAATGTCCGCAAGTAGTGGCGTAGTGGTTGAGACACTTGCCTCATGTTAATGAGGTCACGAGTTTGATACCCGTCCGCCCTACTTCCCTCAAGGCGCAAAGATGGATTCTTGTAAACCCTAAATCAAACTGATTGGGAACAATAAACCTTTGTATTAGGGCTAGCTTAAACCTACCTAGGGTATGGCGGACTCTCTAGATGGGAGCTCTTCCCTCCGGGGCAGAATTAAAAAAAAAGAATGAACGTGTATTAGTGAGCCTAGCCCAATATTTAGGCTTAGGATGATTGGTTTGGTTTAGTGGGTTGAAATGCGAGGTCGGTTAAGTTACATAACAGAAGTATGCCTTTTACCTAGAGGCTACCAGCAGTTGTGTATACATTCAAATAATGCGGGATATCTCCAACTGTGGGACCCGTGGGGAAGGGATTTCGATCGTGGGTGATCGGCAGGCTATGTCAATGTTATTGTTGGGCTAATATTTAGTAGAAGGGCTGGCATATAAGTTTCGACCACCAACGGTCCTATGCGGCTGTTAACAAAGACTCTTGTTATGCCTTGACGAATTTTGCTTGCTAGAAGTATAAAATCCATATGAGATACACAAATACTTAAAATTTTATTTATTTGTTTGTTTTTCATTTGTTTGGTAGAGGTGGGTAGTTAACCCTTAGATGAGTCTTTGAAATGCATTAGAAATACGGTAATTAAATTATAAATTCATATCTATGGATTATTGGTCTCTATAGCTAGGATCGATTGACTAACTTTTACGTTGCGGAGGGCCGCTTTAGAGTCAAGGTATTAAATGGCCGTTGGGTCTGCTTCCTCCCCATTTAAGAATTATTAAGTGGCTGGGACTTTTGGGTTGTAAAAACATTTAGAATATACGTATTTAGGCATATAAAGTTATAGTTATACCTCAGAAGAGGTTAGGCGTATCATACGCGTATATAGGATTGAACGGGTTAGCCGTGAATAATAGACATAACACTTAAACGGAAATCATTCGGCACAAATTAGTGTCATTGGTAAAGTATATAATTTTCTAATCACCGGAATGTCGTTCTAACCCCCTTCCTCATTACAACCCACATGATAGATTTAGAGGGACATGCTACTGGTGCAATGGGAATGGTGGATGGTGAATTCTTGTCATTCATGCTCAATGTTGGCAAGGCAAACAGATACTCAAGGAATAATACTAATTCCAAGGTAGTAGTCTTAGTCAATATGTATGTTCTATTATATTTTTCCGTTCCACTCTAAGTTTATATTGATCGCTGTTTAATATACTTATGTTTATTATAGGTTACCAAAATCAACGGTCCATACCCTAATGGACTTGGGTTTTAATTTAGTCAAAATTCGAACCCATTAAGGTGCAAGTTATTACATTTGGTATCAAAACTTAGGTTAGTCGATCATAGAAATTTAGATACACCGAGAGAACGTATTTATATTTTTTAAGTAACTTCTCATGTCAATTGTTAATTCTATATTGGTAACTCTTGGTCATTGAGATTCGTAGATTTTTCAGATTAATATTTAGGAGAAATCGCTATTCATGGAAAATGGCTGACCCTAGTCCCAAAATCGAACTTTTGGCCTTTCTTTCGCCAGCAATGGCTCATGACTCTTAACATTTCTCGTTGTCGAGAACGATGTGGGTGGTCCTCTTTCGCCCAGTATAAACATCGGCCTTGGCTCGGGCTGGCCCTTTCGGATTAGCTTGTCAGAATAGTTTGGATCGGTCCCCTGCCTTATGACTATAGAAGTAGTCGTGACAATATTACGAAAGGATGGATGAGGCAACCATGAGTTGGAATAATAAATAAAGTTAAATCGATGTGCCTACCCCCAATCACCTCATGGGATGGAGGCCGTACCATAAGGAGTGGACCGAGAAGAGCATGACCACGACATATGAAAGAATCCCGAAGGCTGGATGGCACTTGACTCCTTTGTTTGGCCTAGGCTGCCTTATGATTGTGGATTTTGATGAATTTCCGATTGAAGATGTAAATTTCATCCAGACAAATGAAAAGTAAGAACCTATATGTTGCAACCATCCGAAAATAAGATACGAAGAAGGTGTAGAGCAAATTCCCACAAGAAGGTGTGTAATAATCACCACAAGATGATAAACTGAATTTTTAGCATATATCATAATAAGAAGATGTTAAGAGTAAAAGGAACAAGAAGAAAAGTCCATTTCTGAGTCTGACTCCATGTGAAAGAATTTGACAAAAAGATTTTTGAAAATTCCTTGTAACGTTTGAATGGGGGTTTCAAGTGATTTATTGGGAAGTTGTTATTTTGAAAAAGTAAGGAGATTTTGGGAATTTTTAGTTTAAATTGGTTGAGTCAAAAGTTTTCGATTTAATGGCATTTGATAGAATGGTCTTCATTTTTGAAGAAAGTTTGCCTCGATGAATTTTCTTATTTTTGTAAATTCAAATGTTTTTTAAAAACATTTCGTTGGGGGATGGATAAATGAAAATGGTGCTTGATTAAAATAGGGTAAAAGAACAGAAGGGTAACAATGCTTGATATTGAAGATATGAGGAATAGTCTTGTATAAGGAAAATACCGGAAATACCAGTTGAAATAGATCAATACATGTCTCTTTTCAAGAAAAGCCCAATGACTGAAGTAGTTAGCGAATGCACTATAACAATTCAATGGGGAAAGCAATAAAAGAGGAAAAGAACTATGTAAGTGGAGGAAATTTAGGTAGAAGAAATTTTAATAGTGGCAGTATTAGGAAATTTTAATAGTAATAGTGTTTATCCAACCTTTTGAGTATGCAATCTTTGGACAGTGTGGAGAAACTGAACTTGGAGTTATTAAGGTAGGAAGGCCAGAGAGATAGCCTAAGAGTTCAGAAATCAAGCATAGACAGAGTCATAAGGCCAATGCAAGAACAACTCAAAGCAAGACAACAACGGGACCCCCCAAGTCAGGGATTCGTATTGACCCCACCATATAGGTCAGTACTGACTCCTAATTCCACCTCCGGTGGAGCACATCTCCTGCCTATATGCCTTACTTGATTCCAAAATCCTATTTTCGAAGTCGTTTTGTTGATTCAATGCGATTCTCCATTGATCTCCACGAACAATTGAAACTTCAATTTGCTCTTCCACAAATCCATCATTTGGACTTGGAAACAAGCTAATATTGGTGCAAACAACTATGGAATCATGAAGCTAACCACAAGACAATCCAAGGTGAAGAGTCGGAGATGGCCATTTTGGCTAACTTGGGATCGATACCAAGCCCTACCTATGGATCAGTACCAACTCCAATCAACTGATGATGTAGCACATTTTCTTGGGAGAATTGGTCTGAATCATGTACAACGGCTATGAGATATTCTGTGCCAAATATTAGGCTCCCTACCTATATATATAGGAAGATAATGCTCATATTTCAGGGTCTTTTGGCTCTAATTCTTCCTTACGCTATATTCTTGTAATTCTAAAAATTTAAGTGTTAGAGTTATACCGACCACTAAGAACTTCTGCCTCCAAATCAAATATAAGCAATAAAATCTTAAAGTGGACGTAGACCTTACTTTATCGAACCACAAAAAACGATTGTGCCTTGTTTATTATTCATTTTAATTTGCATTTCTTAATATTTTATTCTCTACATAAACTTATGAATGTTTGTGCCATTTTCAGTTCCAAACATTTTGGTGCTTTCACCAAGAACTCAGATTCTCAAGCTATTTTGATCAATCATCACTATTGGATTTTCTATATCCAAGAGATAGATCTAATTTCTTTACCTTTTAATTCTACAACTCAAATTTTCAAAGATCTACTAGAAGCTTTCTACCATGGCTCCATCAAGAAGTGGCCGTTCTACCAACTGCAAAGCTACCACTGAAGCTGAGAATTAGAATCCTCAACAAGAAGATGGAGTTGTCCAACCTACTCAAATGGAGATCCAAACTCCAACTGATGTCAGGTTTAGAACGGAGATGGATAGGATGATGAAGCAGATAAAGATATGTTCCAGATTGGTCAGAATGAGATGAATCAAACGATGTAGAAGAGTTTGAGACTATTGTATGAGCTAACTCAAAATAGCCATAGAAGGAGTAGAAAGGACTCTAGTTTTTCATCTAAAAGTTCCTCATCATCTGAGCAAAGGCGAAGGGACAATAAGCAAAAGAGGACTCGTAACGCATTTGAAATATCATACCAAGGAAGAGGACGAGCCATAAGCTCAAATTTGGAGTTCGGTACTGACCTCGATCAGTACCGACCCAAGGTTAGGGGTCATTACCAACCCCTCCAATGGTGGGCCCAGAGTGCATCTTCTAGAAAGTGGCATGGACTTAACTTCAAGACGCACTGTTGGTGGTCAAAATTCAGAAAACCATGCTGTTGCTGATGATATTGCTCATGAAAATTAAACAGGAGGGACTATTAGACAAATGGATCTCCTAAAGGCTAGAGAACGTAGGTATCGAGAGCCAAAACGAGAGCGTTCGCTGGGCCGAACACTCGTAATGGAGCCCGATTACGCTGTTCGGTCGAACTTATTGATCCGGGCTACCTAGAGAATACGTTCAGGAGACTTGTTGGAAAAAATCATTTTAGGAGTAACCATGAGTAGGGTACCTCTCCTAGTCGGAATCCATTTAAAGAGAACATTCTACCTGGGAAATACCCTCGAAGATTCGCAATGCTAGCTATGCCATTGTATGGAGGAATGACTGACCCTAGGTAGCATTCAATGAGATATGAATGGCATATGGATTCAGCTAGAGCTTTCGATGTCATGAAGTGCTATTGTTTCTCGATTTTCCTAGAAAGAGTAGCTACGATGTAGTTTGCTCGACTTCCGCCTAGGTCCATATCATCTTTTTCCGAGTTATCAAAGAAGTTTGTAGAACAATTTTGTTTACATACTAAATGTCCAAAGCATATGATGTCTTTGTCAAACTTCCAAGCCGAGGGAGAGTCGTTGAAGATCTCTTAAACCAATTCCATGTAGCCGTGGTAGAATTCATAGATCCAAAGGATGGCATAGTGCCAATGGCATTGATTAAGGGGATTCATCCTGATACGGAGTTCAGGGAATAGTTAGAAAGGAAGCCCCCATCAACAATGGATGCTTTCTACAGCAAGGCTAATGAATACTTGTACTTGGAGGAAGCGAAGAAACGCCCATGGAGGACTAGTGCTGGAAATTCAAATAAAGTGATACAAAGCAACATTGCAGTAAAACAATCTAGAGTAAGCTCTGGGAGTGTGGATGTGAATGTTGATAACCAAAGTAATAATAAAAAAACGATGATGGGGCTAAGAAGAAGAATCCTGATAATATGAGTCGTGTTAGGACTCCTAAATACGATAGTTATACTGAACCGAAAAACTTGATTGAAAACATCTACCCGGTGACTCAAAATACTGAGTAGTACAGAAAGCCAGCTCTAAGAGAGTTGATTGAGAAGGAAAGAAAGTTAGGCAAGTTCTAAAGATTTCATGAAACTCATGGTCACAATATCAATGAGTGCAGACACTTGTGGGATATGATTTAGGGGTTGATTCATAAGAAAAAGTTGCTGTAGTATGTGAAAGCTCCATGGGATGGTGGGCAAGGAAACTCTAACGCCCTTGGGCCGTCTTTCCAACAGGGGAAAGCTGAGCCTGGTGTTGATGTATTCAAGCGGCCAAAAAAGTGATTGGCGATTACTACTTTCATCGATGGGCCATAACCTATTGTTAAAAGTCTACTAGAGATGGACAAGTATGTTGGTGCTATTAAACATGTGGACAGTGAAAGTTGCTTCACTATGAAAATGGGACTCTGGCAAAATAGTGCAGAATGTTGACTGACGATATTGTTTTTCGGAATAGAGACATTGATGGGGAAGCTCTAACGATTGACTCACTCGTGATCACAACCATGATAGGTCCTCCTATTGTTCGAAAGGTGTTAGTTGACTATGGGAGTTCAGTCAATATCTTGTTTAAAAGAGCTTATGATCAAATGATGCTGGAAAAGAAAGATTTGAAATCTTGTAAGTCTTGAATACAAGGGTTCAATAGGACGGTTATCGAGGCCAAGAATTTGTTGAATTACCAGTGGTACGAGATGAGGGCGACCCCAAGCGACTGTGGGTCATGCCATTTTGGTGTTGGACATCCACTCAGCCTACAATGCTTTTCTAGGCCGACCGACCTTAGTTTAGAGTGACAATCGCTCCATGTTGCTTTACTATGAAGTTCCCTACAGAGAATGGAGTGGGAATCGTGCAAGGAGACCAGGTGGCTATGTTACACCTCATATTTTTGGTAACATTATTTAGGATATTTAGTTAGCTAATAATGTGTTGATTAGGGGATTGAGATTTGATTTAATGGGTAGCCGTGCCATTTAAGCAATAAATTAAAATAAGAGTTAAATTGAAATAGAGGAGGGGTAAAATAGGAAAGATGCCATTCCTATATCCCTAAACCCTTAGCCGTGTACCCCTACCTATCCATTTCATTTTATCAAAAAATTTAAAGTAAGAGGTTGGTCACTATTAACAAGTGAAAGAGGAAGAAGATAGAGAAAATCTAGGAAGAAGCTTAAGCAAATCAAATCCATTCACATCTCAATCTCTTTAATCTCTAAAGCTACGGTAAATAATGTTTACATCTCAAATTTTTATTATTTTAGATTTTAAGATGAATAATGAATAATTTGCATTGATTTGCCATGTTTTTGAATGATGGAATGATTATATATACTTGTTGATGAATTATAGTTGTTCATATTGAATTAATGATATGCTTTATGATGAAAACCCTATGAAATGACATCCAAATGCCTTGTGAATTTTTATGAAGATCCTAAATGATATTTTAGAGATGGATTTTAATTTTCAAAATTTTACGAATAATTGTGAAATTTATATGAATTTTCTAGTAAAGAAAATGTTAATTTGGTTTAATAATCATTTACGGTTAAATGATAAAAGGTTTGGGTCTAGAATTTTTATATGTTGGAAAACATACTAAAAGAGATTTTTTGGAATTTTTGTAGATTTTTCCTAGGTGTTTTAATGGGCATATAAAATTATTTAAGGTATGTGACTTAGATGTTTTGTATATTTATACAAGGAGAAGGGGCTTTTTGCGAATGATCCAAAAAGAATAGTTTTGAAATTGTAGTACTTTTTATTGGTAAAAAAAGAGACAACCAATCTAAATTAGACACGTAAAGCAGGTTAGGTGAAAGGAACTATTTTTTACATGTTTTTCACTATTTCAATGCTTTCAGCACCAAGTTCCGCCTCTTTAACGTCGCCTCTAACACAGTCAGAACTAATGCACATGGTATTAGGAAGCTAGTATGTAGTGAATTAGATGTAGGCGAAAGGTATGGAGTTGAAGCTAGGGGTTTCGAAGAGGTTAAGGCGTTACTTTGTTTTTAAATTAAAAATGCGCCTGCTTAGTTTTGACTGAAATGACTTTCAACTGAGTAGCTTTCAACTCAGTTAGCTTGAAATTCGGTTTAATGGATTTAAAGAAATGGTTTCAATTGGGTTGCGCTTTTGTTTTAAATGAGTGCTCTTGATTATATCGAAGCCTTTTTACTGCCGCTTTCCACCTTTCGACCCAAATGGTTTCGAAATGGTTGTTTACTTTATTTTCTAAAATTTTGGCCACTTCTCCAGTGCTTTCGAAAGATGGTTTCAACCAACAGGCATCCTCATATGTGGCTCTTGGTGTATTTTGTAATGATTATAGTTAATCTTTACCTGAGAAACAATATGGGATTATGTAACTTGGATACGAATTTGTTTTGAAATGTAATTAGTAAAATGTTGTTTTTGAAAATCTATGATTTTATTCATATTCAAGTGCTTCTGATATTATAGATACCAATATCACTACTGTATTTTGTCACAAGAAGTTAATACTATAGGTAACTATAGCATATGTAGCGCTTAGCTTTTGGCCTCCGGATACGGAATGTTACAGGCTGGCTGCGAAGGCTACGTCGTTGTGCTAAAGGAGGCATGGTGCAGGGTGAAAGAAAAAAATGTTGAGGGGACCCTCTACATTAAGGCTTTAGATGCATAACAACTATAGCCTGACCATAGCTTGGCTAGCTTAGTCAGTTCCACGATGACATGGACCGATGTAAAGAGCTAGAAAGTGGAAGAGAAGCTCTTATCGAGTTAACGATTGCTGTTCCGGTCAGCCAGGATGATTCGAATAGGTCCTTAAGGTCGGATCGAAGCTCAGTGCAAGAGTGATGAAGGAGTTGGTTGGTTTTCTCCAAGCAAACTTGGATGTGTTTTCCTAGACATACTCGCATATGTGTGGGATCTTGCCAGAGATGGCGAATCATGCATTAAATATAAATCCCAAATGGGTTATTGTAAAACAGAAATGCCATAACCTGGGTCCAGAAAGATCCGCTGCACTCAAAAAAAAGGTTGATAAGCTGAAGGACAGTGGCTTCATCCACAATGCCTCATACCAAAGTGGGTATCTAAAACCTGTCTTGGTGTGTACAACGAACGAGAAGTGGAGGATATGCATCGACTATTATAATTTGATTAAGGCATGCCCGAAAGACATCTTCCCGCTCCTAAGGATCGATCAATTGGTGTATTTGACAGCTAGACACGAGCTACTTTCATTCATAGATGCATACTCGAGATACAACCAAATCCCCATGCATGTTCTGGATCAGGAACACAATAGCTTGATAATCGATTTCAAACTGTATTGCTACCTGGTCATGCCCTTTGGACTGAAGAATGCAGGTGCAACTTACCAGAGGTTTGTTAACTGGATGTTCAAGGACCAGATTGGATGCTCAATAGAAGTCTATTTGGATGACATGTTCATGAGGTCACGACATTCATGAAACAATGTTGATGATATGGCAGTGATGTTTGTTGCCCTTTGTAAGTACGTAATGAAGCTCAATCCCTTGAAATGATCTTTCGATATTATGGTAGGGAAATTCTTGGGCGTCATTGTAAACTCTAGTGGGATTGAAGCCAACCCAGAGAAGATCGAGGCACTAAGAAAAATCGAAGCCCTGAAGTCAATCAAGGAGGTCCAAAGCTTAAATGGGAAGATCACGGCCCTGAGTCGGTTTATCTCCAAAGCCATGTATTAATGCATCCCTTTCTTCGAGGTGATTAATAAGGGAAAAAGGAACTTCGAATGGAATTGCAAGTGTATAAATGCATTCCAAGATCTGGTGGCTCACTTGGAAAGATCCTCCATCCTTTAAAAGCCTGTGGATGGTAAGGAATTGTTTATATACTTGGTGGTATCAATGCATATTTTAAGCATCACATTTGTACGTCAGGAATCTCGCATCCAACAACCGGTCTATTATGTTAGTAAGCGATTGACAGGCGCAAAATAAAACTATCCGAAGCTGGAAAAGCTCACATATTGCTTTTGGATCACTTCGAGAAAGCTCCACTCTTATTTCCAGGCTCATCCAATCAAAGTTCTTACCGACCAGCCTTTTCGACAAGTCTTGCAGATACCTGAAACTTCTGGAAGGCTGTTAAAATGGAACATTGAATTAAGCCAATATGACATAAGTTATCACTCTCGAAGAGCAATCTAGGATCAAGCCTTAGCGGATTTCATAGCTGAATTCATTGCAAGAGATTATCCTCCATAGAGTGGTGGGGAGAAGAGATTAGAAGGATGGTGCATCTAATGAACGGCATTTTGGTGCTGGAGTTGTACTTGTCACTCCCGAAGAACACTCGATCTGCTATGCCTTGAAGCTCGACTTTCTGGTAACTAACCGTGAAGCTGAACTAGCACTATACAACCACTCATATTCCTAAAGAGGAGAATGAGAAGATCGATTCACTGGCTAAACTAGCCAGCTCTAGAGTTGCGCAGCTCATGGGCTTGGTTTCGGTGGAAGTACTTTTGACTCCGAGCATCAACCAGATGGATGTTGAATGGATCTTGGAGACCAAGCCTTTAAGGAGTTATGGATGACTCCGATTCAGGATTATTTATGGAGGGGAATCCTTCCGGAGAGAAGGAATGAACAACGAAAGCTCCTTCGACAAGCTTCGAGGTATATCATACAAGAAGGAGTACTTTACATTAAGGATTTCTCTGTCCCCATGCTTCGGTGTGTCACTTCCGACGAGGCCAAGTAGGTCCCATGAGAGGTTCATGAAGGGGACTGTGGTCACCACACTTGGAGGTAGACCCTAATAAAGAAGATTCTCCACTTCGGATACTTCTTACGAATTGTCTACCGAGACACAGCTGATTACACCCGAAAGTATGAAATGTGCTAGAGATTTGCTAGAATACCAAGAGCCCCGTCAAAGGAGATTACTCAAATAGTTTTTCCTTGGCCGTTTGCAGGTTTAGGGACTGGTATCATCGGTGTCTTGCCGATATCTAAAGGTTTCGAGAAGTATGCCATCATTGCAATTTATTACTTCATCAAGTGGGCTGAGGCAGAGCCATTGGCCATTATCACCACAAAGAAAGCAATCAATTTTGTTGTATAAAATATTATTTGTTGTTTTGGAATTCCACAGGCAAATGTTACCTATAACGCGACCCAATTTGACAATATCGAGTTCAAAGATTTCTACCGTCGGTAGTGTATAGAGAAATGATTTGCTGTGATGGCACATCCTAAGGCGAATACACAGGTTGAAGCCGTGAATAAGATTATCAAGTCCATTCTTAAGAAGCGGTTAAAAAGGGCAAGGGAGAGGGCAAGTGGGTTGATGATCTTCCATTAGTACTAGTGGGCTTATCGAACAACTCACAAGTCAACGACTGGTCACTCACTAGTTGCCCTAGCCTACAGATCATTGGCTACGATTCCGGTTGAACTAAAAGTACCTTCTTATCAAGTAATTCACTATAATCCATGGATTAATGAGCAAATCCTGCTAGAATCTCTTTATATGATCAATGAGAAGCGCGATGTAACTGACTTGAGGGCAACTGCACACCGACACCAAGTCGTACAATATCATAACTCCAAGGTTAGGAATCAAACCTTCGAAATTGGCAACCTTGTTCTTAAACGAATCTTCCCTAGCCCTGGAAACTTGGTCCCGACCTGGCAAGGTTCGTATGCGATTAAGAAGATGCTTGGAGATGGAACTTTCAGGCTTGTGATGAAAGACAGGATTTTGCTTCCAAGGGCGTGGAATAGCGAGCACTTACGATGCTATCTCACATATAAATAGGTTCATAAATAATTGGCTAGAGCTGTATAATAAGACAGATTTTGTTGTTCCCCATCTTTTATGGAATGAAACGGCTTCTTGAGTCCAAGATTCTGTCTTTCCATTACTTAAGAATTGTGACTTAGCCGACTCGAAGGATCCTACATGTAAACAATGTAAGTGCACATGTACCCAGAGTTAGGTGCCAACCAAAAATTCTACGGTTTATGATCGAACTCTTGAAGTTCTTCTTAGCATCCGAAGATAGATACCAGCTAACTCTCGCCTCCAGCCTCCAGTGTAAGGGTAGGAGTATAAACTAAAACGAATATGACTCGACTGTCCGTCAACTAACTTTTGTCCTCGGGTTGGGGGCAGGAGTATAAAACATATGGATGTGAGCCAACCGTCCATTGACCAACTCTTATCCTCAGATTGGGGGCATGAGTATAAACTCAAACCAGATGTGACATGACTATCTGTACACTGACTCTCACCCTTGGTGTGAGGGTAAGAGTATAGACTCAAAACGAATATGATACGACCGTTCTCTCACTCAACTCTTGTCCTCGAACTAGGAGCAGGAGTATACACTAAAGTGGACGTGACAAGACCATCCATCTCTTAACACTTTCTTTGAAGTAGGTGAAACCAAAGATCCATGCTTGCCGTAAGGCATGATCTTGCCTGTGAACTTTGATCGATGCCCGTAGTAAGGCGCAATTCGAAGCGTACATCCTAAATGAGGACGTGCGAAATACGGTAAGTTAATTCAAATTAATGCCTGGAGTTCGGCATAATTGGATATCTTGATCCTAGCAAAGGATATCCGAACAGCTGTTCTAAGTGGCTAACTCCAGCTAATACCCAAAGTTTGGCCCTTCAACAATTACTTTACATTTGAAAGAATGATGAACTGATAAATTACAGAACGAGCTAAGATTTGGTCCAAGACTAATAACTTAAAGGAATAAATCGCAAGTAAATTGAGTGGAAAGCATATTTCATAAGTACTTAGGCAAATCAATACAAGGAATTAATGAAACAAAAGCCTTTTTTATTCATATGAAATTTGGAAAGCTAAGTACAAATGTTATTGACACTAAAAACAAAAAGAAAAGCAGGGGCCGAACCCGCATAAAGCCAGCCAAAAACTAAAATAGACTACAAGTACTATTAAAAAGTAGGTCTATCCACACCAAACAAACCGACACTCACTTCTTCGATTTCGTTCTCTTTTGTTTCTTCTTAGAGCCTGGAGAAACATTGCTCGAGCTTTCACCTTGTCTTTTCACTCCTCTTCCTCCACTTCCTTTGCCTTTGAGTGGAGTGCTCTACGATGGTCCAACAGACACACTTTGACCACTCCCTAGCGAACGAAGGATGGAATGCATTGTGAGGATCCTAAACATATGCTTTGAGTGCTACCAGGCAAATGAATATGGACCGAAGAGAAGATAGTTTGGGTAAGCAAGGTGATGGATAGAGGAGGAGGGATAGCTTCCATCTTCTCCTGCTTGATCTCTGTGATAAGGAGGATGTCCTTCCCAAGTTCTTACTTAAGCTCGTGCACGGTCGGACCTAACAGGGGCTTGGAGACCCCAATAATAACAACATCCTCATCAATCCGAGTTTCTTGAGTCCCACCAGCTCGTTCATCCAACATAGCATTGATCATCTTCTTGTCAAAGCCAGGAGTATCTTCAACCTGGATGGTTGGAATCGTTGTTAAAGTGGTAAAAGAACTTACTCTGTTACAGGCACTTGTAATCTTGGCTAAGAGCCCTTGTCAGGAAGTAAAGTGATGTGGGGCTGACCTAAAGCTTGTGAAATAAAGACAGAGGGAGATTAGGAATATCAATCGATGACACGTCAACTTTCTTGAATACAGGAGAAATCAATGAGATACCTTCTTTGTTTTGGAATTCTGTGTGGGTCGGAGTGCCGCCGGAGTTTCTCTTAAGAATTGAAGAGAGAATGGTAGGCTTGTGGATCTTAGGCCTCTCGAGATCATACCCAGGTGTTGAAGCATCTTAGGACCCAAGCGTTTGGCTGGCAGTAGCATCATGTGGCGTTGATCCGGAGCCTTCGCCCAAGTCTTTATGCACTGTCCAAGCAAGCTCCGGATGAAGAATAAGCTAGCTGTCTTTCAGAATCTTGGGTTCATCTCCTACCAAGACTTCTTTCTCCATCTTCTCCCAATCCACCTCGTTACCTTTGAAGAAGGCTTTTTCTTCTTCAACAATCTGCTCCCAGATAAAGGCAAGGCTTTTAGGATAATCATCTTTGAACCACTGTAGATTTTGGAATTTGAGCACCCTGGCATTGTAATGGTTCACCAGTGGTTCAAACTTTTCCATCACATGCTCTTCTACCAACTGTGCCATGACCTCAACTTCTCTTTTGACGAGTGCGACAACATCTTCCATACACTCGAGTATTTTATCTCTTTCCTCCCTATCTTGGGGCAACTCGTCACAATAAGTCTGAGCTTGTTGGAGCACTTCATCATTTTCTTTTGTTTCACACTCTAGCTTGGTTTTCAACTCAGCACGCATTTTTGTTTGCGCCATCCCTCTTCATTACCCGAGCATGGTTTTAGTGGAAAGCCTTCTCCATTTCCTTTCAGTGGTTATTCTGCTCCTCTTCGAGTGCCTTAACGGCCTCCTTGGCTTCCTTCTTAGCTTCGGCTTAGGATATTCTCAATTTCTCGACCTCAGCATCGAGATTAGCAACGATTCTCTTGTTATCAGCTTCGATGAGTTTCTGATTGTCGATCTCTAGCGACCTATCCCAGGAGAATTTGGAAATTTCTGAGCTAACTTCTACCATTCATTATACTGATTATGAATGTCGATCACGCAATTGATGATCATCTTTTGTACGTCAGTTGGGATCCTTTTTAGATTAGGCATAAACAGAAGACCATCATAGCAAATGTTTGGAAATTCTTCTTTCAGTTTGCCCACTAAGGCATTGGATGCAAGTCGTTCCTCCATAGAAATAGGTGGGACTATAGCAGTTTCTTTGCCAGGCCTATGCTGGGAAGTTTCAAATCTACTCCTGCGATGCCTATATTCGAAGGACTGACTGGAGTGAGATGGTACTCGGGATTGCATAGGGATGGAAGTTGGAGGTGGAGCACGAGAAGCATCACCAGGTGGGATGACATCATGGCGATCGAGTTGCCTATCTTCACCTCTAAGAGGAGGCGATCTAGACCTAAGGTGACGTTTGGAAGCAAAGTCATGTGATATGCGATCTCTGTCATAACTACTTCTATCTCGGTCATCTCTATCTCGGCTAGAGCGATAACCTGACTCATAATCGCGACCGCTTCCCTGGTGGTATGAACTAAACCAAGGCCTTTATGCTTTGGATGCTTTCTCCTCCAAAGATCCATATATGTATCGTGGAAGGAAAAAAGAACAAGTTAGATCCAACAAGTAAGGACATAGGTCAAGTGCGAGTGTTGTAAAATGCATGTACATATGAGTGTCCTGATGTCCCCTCGATTGACTTTAGCTGGAGCTTTACTCATGGGAGTAACCTCTCATATACTGGTAGGGATGAAATCCTTATCAATGTGAATGGAGGAGTTAATGCCCTCAATGCCGATGTTATAGACATCGAAAGAGCCAAAATCGGAAGGAATTGGCCCTAAACCAACAAAAGTGCCTATTAAAAGAGGAAATGGAGTTTTCTCTGCATCAATAACTAATAGAGGCTAGGTAGAAGCCTATGCCTTAGAGATTTTAACGATCGACCTCTTCTTCAAAGCAGGCGGTTTATCGTCCCCAGATTGTTCAGGCCGAGACTCATGATCGATATCGATGTTACCCTAGCCAGCCTCACTACTTTCACTAATAATTTCATCTTCCTCGGCATATTTCGGTGCTTGTTCAATGTTTTCTTTAACTCCAGCCCAAGGACTTGGGACTAGGGGCAAATCAAGATCACCCTTGTCTCCTTCGAGCAAGTTGTTATCTTCATCGTCGTCGTCAGCATCATTGGTTGCTATTTAGACGATGCCAGTGTTGCGAGCCTCTTCTAACAAGCCGTAGGCCAGGAAATTTTCATCTAACAATTTGGATTGGTGCAGGAACAAATGTACCAGTGAAGAAATGAAGTGGGAAGGGTGAGTTATATACCCGTGAACCCGCATTCTATGGCAGAGATGGAAAATTCTCCCAGTCCAGAGTTGGTACTGACTCTTAGACTAGGGATCGTTATCGAGTCCTAAACTAAAAAAAGAGGAAAGAGAAAAACATAATATGTATGTACTTGTATATATGTGAGGGAATACACTAGTGCATGTGTATGTGATTGAGCATATACATGTACTCTTATCCACTCAAGAATGTGCAATGCATCTACATATATGTGTGTATGTCTATATATATATATATATATATATATATCCAATACCCGACAACCAAAGTTAAAGGGAAATCAAATCAAATTTGAATAATCCATGGATGGAATTAGTTTGAGATCGTCAAACTTGGAATAACAGATTAGAAGATCTTATTCTAGATTTATAATGCCGGATGTTGGTAAAGTGTCACGACAAATGACTATAAACATAACTTTTCACGGAATCGATTCACAAAAATGGATAACAGCCAATCGAAACACAGAGTCGAGTCCTTCACGACGATCCCGAGTTATCTCGATTCAAAGCACATCATTTTTAAAACGAGATGTACTTTGAGGGGAAAGTATTATCCGGCCTTTTGACTTGGCAATATTCGGTCAGAGTGGATGAATTAAACACAGAGTTGTCAAGGCAGAAAGCCCAAAGAGATAGTCCAGGAGTCCAAAAACCAAGCATTGATAGAGTTGCAAGGCCAATGCAAGAACAACTCAAAGCAAGACAAAATGGAACCCCTCAAATTGGGGATCGGTACCGACCCCACCCTATGGGTCGGTACCAATTCCTAATTCCTCCTCAGGTGGACCCCATCTCTTGCGTACATGCCTCACTCGATGCTAAAAGCCTATTTTCAAAGTCATTTTATTGATTCGATGCAATTCTCCATCGATCTCCATGAATTCTTGAAACTTCAACTTTGCACTTCCATAAATCCATCACTTGGGCTCGGAAACAAGCTAATATTGGTGTAAACAACTAGGGAATCACTAAGCTAACCACAAGACGATCCAAGATGAAGAGTCAAAGATGGCCATTTTGGCCAACTTGGGGATTGGTACCAACCCCTACATATGGATGTACTGACTCCTATCAACTGATTATTTAGCACCTGTTCTCCTAGGAGAATTAGTCTAACTCGTGTATAATGGCTAGGAATATTTTATGCGACATATTAGGCTCCCTGCCTATATAAATAGGAAGGTATGGCTCATTTTTAGGATCTTTTGGCTTTAATTCTTCCTTATGTTATATTCTTTTAATTCTAAAAATCTAAGTGTCGGAGTCATGCCGACCCCTAAAAATTTCTGCCTCCAAGCTAGATATAAGCAATAAAATCTTAAAGTGGATGCAGGCATTGGTTTTCCAACCTACTATAAATGATTGTGTCTTGTTTATTTCTCATTTTCATTTTCATTTTCGTTTCTTTATATTTTATTCTCTACCTAAACTTCTAGATGTTTATGCCATTTTGGTTCAAACAAATAGCATTAGGAATTTATACGGAAATAGGATTGGTAATCTAGTTATAAATAGTATAGGTGAAAACCAATAGGAATGGAATAGGAAGGAGGTATAAATCCATAGATATGTGTAGTAATTACGCATATGTTTTACGTAGGTGCTTAGATTGATGCAACAATTTCACGTATCTTCTAGAAGTCTCTCCATATACTATTAAAAGCCCCGCTAGGTTTGAATACGAAAATAGTACGATGATAAATGGAAGTTATCTATGTCCACTCCAATTTTCATTGTTTAAAGTTGTAAAGGATGTTTTTGAAAGAAAAAAGTATCTAAGTTTACATTTTCAAAGATAAAGGTTATGGATTGGGAACTTCATGATTGTGAAGTTTTAGTTTTATAAAGAGTGGTGAAACCTAAACTAATTTTTTATATGGAGTAGATATGGATGGCTGCCTAGGTAAGACGGGGTAGATATTTAGGTTATGAATAAAACAGCTATTGATGTTCATAAGGTAGCAATAAAAAACCCCTATTGAATATAAGAAATATTGTAATGAAAACTAGGAATATTTTGTTAGTGATATTGGATGCCATATAAAGAACTGTCAACGAAATGGGGAATGGTATTAAGGTACATTTTTGCGAGTCTTAGAATATACTCACATGAAAGATCAAGAATAAGGAAAGTAAATTCCAAAGTTTGAGAATGCTATCAAGAGATTTTGATTGAAAGAAGACAGTGGTATGATCAGAGAAGAGAGTAAAAAGATGGCAAACATACATAAACGATGTTAGTTGACTTAAGATTATAGAAGGCAAGATATGTGGTAGGAAAGTTATTCCACCAAACTAATTTTCCGATGAGTTATTCCAAAATGTGCATAGTATATACTCCTTACCCATTGCAGTATGGTAACGCACAATTTATTCCATAATCGGGTGTGATAACTGAAGTAATGGATAGACCTTACTTATATAGAGCCAAGAAGGTAAGTTAAGACATTTGGATTATGGTTGAATGACATACCAGAAATGTCCATCTTAACTGAGTAATGAGTGATAGGGCCACAATACCTTTAATACCAGTTGATAATGAAGCGGAGCTTCCAATAAACGTTTTCTGTTAGGTTTTCGAGTTGTAATTACTAGTTGTCTACCTTCGAGTATTGGAAAAGCATACGATATGTTATGATACGAGTCATGTTTCTATTTTATCACTGCGTTGATTTTCTGGATAAGCTTAGATTGCCATACATATATTGGGAAATAATCTAAACAAGAAAATCTCATGATGACACTTAACAAGCGATAAAAATATAGGTAAGGCTGGAATTTTATAAAATAAATTAGGAAATTATGTTAGCAAATGTTTATACCCCAAAAAAATTTAGAATTTAGGAATAAATAAATTTTAGCAAGCGGAGGATAGGAAAAGGTTGTTGCAAAATCAAAGGTCATTATCCCTATGGCTTAAAATCTAAAATTTATAAATATGCTTGTAGGTATTTTGTTGTTTTAGAGTAAAAGGAAAGGTTCCTCAAATTTAGGATTAACTGCACATTTCTAGGGTTTATTATATGCATTAACTCATTGACTGAGCACCGATTATGTTAAAATGTGTCTTGAGTTGTATTTAATGATGGAGTGGCAAATCTTTTGAGCAGTTGGGTTCAAATGCTTTTGGGAAATTTTTTGTTCAAGTGCTCTTGAAAAAAAATGGCGTATAAGTTCTTTTATAAATTTGGTTTTTAAAACTATTTTGCATGTTTGTTTGAAAGGGGAAAAGTTTTCGATGAAACATGAAATTTTTTCAATTTTCTAGTGCCACATGTTTAGCGTAGGAATGGACGACGTGTTAGTGAATATGAATTTTTTTGTTCGACAAGGGTGATAGTATACAAAACATATGGAATAACAAGGGAAGAGGTTGTTTTAGCTTTGGAATATCTATTTCCATACTTTGTTAGCAATGAAATGAAACTTGCGCTTAGGTTAATTACTTTTTAACATCCAGAAATAAACCTCCTTATGCAAATTATACTTGGAAAAGTTGAACAAAATTTGGAGGCAAAAGAGAAGGTTTTAATGTATAATGGAATAGGTATCCAAAAAGAGTGGAAATGTAAAAAAAATTCATCTAAATTCCGTTTTCCACATAGGAGCACAGATTTGAAAATCTAAATTTTTGGATGTTTGAAATTATATGCTAGTTTTGGATGGTAAGGATTGGATGCAAAATTGATTGATCCATACTTCTATTCATAGGAGTGTGGAAATTTTTGTTTGAAAAAGGATTTTGATTTCTGAAAACTTGCATATGTATATAATTACCAGTATATATAGGTTGTTTGCATCATATTTTCAAAATGTATTTAAAAAAATGCATTCGAATATGAGGCGCCAATTTAAAATTATTTTGCATACATATCATATATGTTATGATACACCGTGCGCTTGTACATGTTTGGTTGGAATATTGGTTGTACATTTGTTGATAACTTAGATTGGTTGCTTGCTATTTACATGATTCAATCTTTGGGGAATTTTGGGGATGAAATTCTATTAAAAGAGGAGAGTGTAACATCCCATAATATAAACGGTAATTAATAAAGCTCAAAAATGGAATTTGAGCAAAAGTCAGAATTTGGCATGAAACTTGAAATATTGCGTTCATGGTGATTTTCTGAGAAACTTTCGTATTTGGTGTTTTGTAATAGGAGCTCAAACAAGGAAGTTATCAGTATTTGAAGTTTTCAGAACAAAATAATTAAAAACAAAAATAGGAAATAAACAATAATAAATATGGGACCTCATCGGTCGACCTTTCTGGATGGGCCAATCAATTGGTCATATAATGGCGGATAGGGCTTGAATCTTGGCCGAACAAACCGAATTTAAGTGTTTTAATCTAACATATACGGTTGATTTGAGCACCTATAAATATAGGCTCAACCCCTCGCTTCTCTTCTCATATTTTCTTGATCAAAGCATCGAAGCTCTATCATTTTCCCTTCTCTGCTATTTTTGGAAATTATATAATATTTTATATTTATACAAATTAGAAAAGGGTGGAAAATAAAAGATAAGAAGCGAAATCAACATTGTGACAGAAATAGGTAAATTTTTATAGTTATGAATCTACATTCCCTTTAACCTCAGATCTCTTCTCGGATCTGTAATTCTAATAGTATGTATATAAATATTTTCCTTTGGATCAGAAAGGAAAAGGAGTTAAATCAAAGGAATGGATTCAGCTTTGGGAGATTTGAAAAGATTGAAAGGTGAGTGGGAAATTATTTAATTTATTTATGAAATTTAAATTTTGTATCATTTTGTTTTTTTAATTATCATGCCTATATTAAAGTTATTGAGTTGTAGGCTTAAACAATTGTATTTTGTTAAAAGCCTGTCTACATACTCCGTAAGTTAGAAAATTGGAATAATATGTACAACCCAATCTGAAAATTTATAATCGGTCCTAAATATTCACTATTGCAAATTGTTTATAAAGCTGTAAAGTTTATTCTAGAATTATGGTTGGTTATAAATTAGGTTGCCCTAGTGGACTTGGAATGTGAATCTTTATCTTTTAATTTATTAGGAGCGGGTTACAATTCAGTTGTATCTATTTCCATGTAATCTCCATGAATTATCCAATTTCATAAATATATGAAAAGTACACGTTTGAAATAATAAGGAATATACTAAAAATAAAAGAGAAGTATATAGTACAGGGGTTCTTCTCCATAGTTTGTACCATCTATTTTGATAAAAGAAAGATAATTCCTTGTAATTTCAAAAGGAGTCGGTCTCACTTTTGGCTAATTAATGGAAAGTAAAATGGTAATCCTTTTTGGGAGGATAGCTCTAACAAATTAAAATGTAGGAATTTATGTTCTTTACAGAATGAACATGCAAGTGTATTTTCTAGAATTCCTAAGTATGAGAAGTATTCTGTTAGGAATTCACACACATATAACCGCGTCTTTCAATTAATACAAAAATATTTATAGTGCAATTAATAATACGTGTAGGTATTCATATTAGTTACAATTGGGGGGACGACTAATTATTAATAACATATTAACGATAAGACTAGGAGGTTGACAAAGAAAGGAATGATAATTCCAAAATTTATGGACAGTAACTACAAATTTAATGGGCAATAAATTTGTAATTAATAGGGAAGGAATTAAATGAGGACTGATTAGAGAATTTAATATGGTATTTATGGAAAACTGAAAAGTCATAATAGGTTGATTTTGAAACAAGTACATAAATGTCATTAGAGATTGTCTAGTTTGATATTAACGACCATTTATTTTAAACAATCGACATTTATTAGATATAAGATGGGAATGAGGAATACAGGGAATAAGCATATAAATTAGGAATAATTACGCAGCGAATAGATGAGTATTAATGATAGTAAATACACGTAGAAGGCAATATAATATTCGTAGTTGGAAATTATATCAACTTAATTATATGTTTAGAATGAATGTGAATTATTGGGCCAAGCCCAACATTTAAGCTTAGGATAATTGGTTTGGTTGAATGGGTTGGAATGGATGGTCAGTAGAGTTATATAACAAAAGTCTACCATTCACCTAGAGGCTACTAGCAGTTCTGTATACTTCCTACTGATTTGGGATATCTCCAAACATAAGACCCAGAGGAAGGGATATATGTTTGTGTATATGCAAAGAAAATATACCAAGGGTTCGCCTTAGATTTAAAGCATTAAATGGCTCAGTACCTTTGGGAATGTCAATGGGTTTACTTCTAGGCTAAGGTATTAAATGGTCATTGGATCCGTCTCCCCCTATATAAAAGTCTTAAATAACTAACGACGGTACCAAAGAGGGAAATGGGGTCTGCTTCATTTATAACAAGAGGTATTAAGTAATTAGGATGGATATTTTTCCTTGACTTACATTAGGTTAGTCTAAATGGGATTTCCACCTGGATTTCAACCATGGAAGGTCAGTAGGCTATGTTAGTGTTGTTGTTGGACCATTATTTAGTAGTAAGACTGGCATATAGGCTTTGACCCCCAGCGGTCCTACGCGGTCATCAATAAAGATTCGGGTTATGCCTTGACGGATTTCGCTTCCTACTAGTGTAGAATCCATAAGGGATACACAAAGTCCTTAAAAATTTATTTTGTTGTTTGTTTAGCAGAGGTAGGCTAGTTAACCTTAGATGATTCTTTGAGATGCGTTAGTAATACGATAATTAAATTATAAAACCATATTTAGGGGTCATCGATCTTTGTAGCTAGGATCGATTGACTAGCATTTACGTTATGGAAGGCCCACTTCAGGTTTGATGCATTAAATGGTTGTTGGATCTGCCTCCTCTCTACTTAAGAAGTATTAGGTGGCTGGAGTTTTTGGATAATACACGTTTAGATATATGTATTAAGGCATATATATAATTTTACCTCGGAGGAGGTTAGGCATATTGTACACACATATAAGATTGAATAGATTAGCCGTGAATAATAGATATAACACTTAAATGAAAATCAATCGGCATAAATTAGTGTTATGGGCAAATATGTAATTTTCCAATCACCAGAACGTTGTTCTGACCACCCTCCTCATTATAACCCACACGATAGATTTAGAGG